>JASWHV010000003.1:41350911-41990911 GCA_030760725.1 Neostapfia colusana
TTTACAGTAGATACTAGACCCTCTAAGGATGATTTGAGCCAAATTTGGAGACATGTCATTGCACAATGTAGTCTTTAAAATTCCTACAAGTACAATGCTTCTCTGAATTTTGAGCCCAATTCAGGAGCTTTGACATAGCTAATAGTGGAAGATCTGATTAGGGTAAGCGTCCATGGTTCTAACAAAATTTGTTTCACCATTTTTGGAGCTACCATCGGAGAGATATGAATTTTTGAAGTTGGACAGGAGTTCTGAAAAGTTTCTGTTTAAATTTGAATTTCCAAATAAAGGCTGAACTTTGGAAGGTAATTGGACCTAGCAAATGAACTCCAATGAAGCTCAAATTTTTACTGGAGATCAGTAATGTCATGAGGAACTTCCTGGCTAAATTTGAAGAAATTCCATAACAGAGATATTCTGGACTAAATTCCCAAAGATTTAACTTTGATGAATCTTGGAGAATATCCAGAGATCTTCAGATCAATTTCTTTGCATTTCTGCAAAGTACTGACTGATATAAACCCAACAAAATTTGTTTCACAAATTTTGGACATCCCTACAGAAAGTTATGGAGGTATGAAGGTTGAACCATTTTCTAAAAATCAATTCTATGATTTTTAGATAATTTATTTAATCCTGAGATAACCTACTGATTAAGCCCTCCAAATTAGCTCCAAAAATCCTAAAAGTTTTACTGGAGGTCAGGCACTATGAAAAGGACTAGCTTCCCAAAGTTGGGAATATTTCGTAAAGAATTGCTCCTGTAATAAATCCCTAAATTATTTATTCAAAACAATTCTACAGAAATTCCTTGGCATTTTCATAGCATGCAATTTGTTTCTCTGTGAAGTACTCCTCCTAAGGATTCAAACAAAATTGGTCTCACCCTTTTTGGAGCTGTCTACACAAAGTTATGAATTTTTCAAATTGTGATAGCTCTCTGTTTAAAATCTACACAAAGACTTAACAGGGGGGCCCACTCGTCATGTCCTTCTTCAACCTCCCGCCAGAGACGCGCGTGCACACCAGCTCAAATCGTGGCATGGCTCGTTCTCCCTCATTTCTCCACCAAATTAGCTCCGGTTTCGCCATACATGCTCCTGGGAACATGGCGCAGCTGCCGGGCAAGGTTTCCACGCATGAAAACGGCCGAAAACAGGTCGGCACCGGTGGGGCGGCTCGGGAGCTCGGAATCAACGCATTCTGGCACGTCCGAAGCTTATCTCGGCGAGCTACCTTGCCCTAAAGCATCACCAATGATCGGGGAACATGGTACGCGTGCTAAACCTTGCAGCAAACGGCCGGAAAATAGGGTTCACCGGAGGACCGACCCGTTTTTGCCGCCGCCGGTGATTTCTCGTCGCCCGGGGCCTGTGGTGGACGGTTTGATGCGTGCTTTGGCGTGGGAGGGCGCTAGGGTCACTAGTTTCTGTGGCTTGAATTGTAGAACTGATGATCAACCACGTTGGACGAATTTCCAGTTTTGGTGTGGGTCGGTTCTTCACGTGTACCGGCGCCAAAACCTAAATTCCGGCGAGACAGTGATGGGAAGGGCAAGGGGACTGCGGTAGCTTGTTCTACACACCTTTAAGCACCTTAGGGAGGTGCTGGACGTGCGGGGGAGGCGTTGGAGCGGCTGGAACGCGAGGAGCAGTGAGGTATAGCGTGCTCTGTGTTCTCCCGGTGAAGAACAGCTTGGGCACTGCGAGGTGAGCTCGGGGGTGAGCTGAGGAGCGGTGTAGCTCGTCGAGGAGGCGCCGGCGCAGCTCCTGGGTGGCTCAACCGGTGCTAGGGAGGTGGAAGGCTGCTGAACAGCGAGCAAGAGGCAGCGCGTGTGCTTGTTCTCGGTGAGCGCTCGAGCAAAAACGGTGAAGTCCTCGGGGCAACAGGGACACGCATTAACAGGAACTCCCACCACTCGTTCAGCGCTCAGGGAACCGACGTTGGAGGAAGCAGCTCGGTGGCTCAGTGGGAACGTCGGGTGGAGAGCTTTTCCGGGAGCTGTCGCGCTGTGCTCGCCCAGGAAACAGAGAGAGAGAGGGAAGACAGTCAGTTTGTTTGCTGTGTTTGGTTGACAATTGGGCCCCACCTCCCCCCTTTGTTTAGTCAAATTTTTCTGATATTTTCCATCCAGCAACTCAACATTAAAGGCTTTACTTCACACCAAAGTTAGGTTTGAACTTGCTGAATTCAAATGGTTTGAATTCTGGTGTGAAATTTGGATGTGGTTTGATCATTTGAATTTGAAAAGGAGATTGAATTCTCCACTTTGTATTGCTTCAAAAATATAGCAAACCAGCTCCAAAATTTCCAATTTTTGGCATGGCTGCTCATTCAAAGGTGGTGAACACATTTGTGAAACCCAATTTTCAAATTGAGGGAATTAGAATTTGAAACTGAATTAGAAATTCAGATTAGAGGGCTTTCCTTTTAATCCCAAACAAAAATGAATACTCCTCCAAATGAGCTGAAATTTGGAAGGTTAAATATTTGGACTATGAAGATCCAAGCTGTGCATTCAGATCTCCATGTTTGGAAGTTTTTGGGAAGTCTAAACCCTCACTTTGTACTTACACCATTATAATTCAAAGTTTTAATTCCCCTCATTTTTCATAAGTGTACATGAGCTGAAAATCCTTGCTACCACTTTTTGGGGATTTTACATTGGTCGTATGAAACCCTTGCTCATAAGTTCATTCAGTTGCTCTTTCAACACCGCTGGCTCGTTAGGTGCCATCTTGTAAGGCCTTCGTGAGATAGGCGTCGTTCCCGGCGCCAGTTCAATCTTGAACTCGACGTCCCGTTCGGGTGGCATACCCGGTAAATCATCGGGAAATATGTCGGGATAATCACGTACCACCGGAATATCTACAAGCTTCAGCGCTTCCGTGTGGTGGGCCTCTACCATATCTGGATCTTCGCTGTCTAAAAACAGCGTGTGCTGTCCATGAATCGGCGAGTCAATCTGGACAGTCCGGTTACCGATATTGAGAATGGCACCGTGACGATTTAACCAAGACATCCCCAATATAATGTCTATCTTCTGCCTATCCAACATAATCAGCGATGTTGGGTATATTTTTCCGCCCAAACACAAAGCTGCTCGGGACACAATCTGATTGGCAGGATATTCCCTCCCGGTGAACGTATAATAAAACTCGTTGTGGGAGTATTGGTGGATAGTTGGTGCTGATCCACGCATGTTTTGCTGATAAAATTGTGAGTTGCACCGGAATCAAAAAGTACCAACACAGGCACGTCTTTGAGAGTAAACATGCCCGCTAACACCGGTGCTCCCTCCGGGACATCCTCAATAGCAAGATGCTGCACACTCCCGGATTGGAATGCCGTTATGTTGACTTGAGCATGTGGCGGCATACTACCTGACAATGATGGCTGTCTGGTATTCACCAACTTCTCCCGGCATTCTTGCCTAAAATGCCTGAACGGTGGCAATAAGAACACGGAGGTTTCCCCGGTTCTTCGTTGACTTGTGGTTGAGAAGTTGATGTACTTGGCTGCAGCAATGATGCCACAAGTGTCATTCGTTGCTGCGGCAAAGGTGATGCTTCAAAACATGATTCTTGAGCAGGAAATCTGTACGGAGTTGATCTCACTGGCGCTTGCCATCTTTCATCGGATGGTGTGTGATACACCACACGGATTTGCGAGGAACAACTGGTGTGTCTTCTAACACATCCTCCCGGTCCCTCTTCTCTGCTTGACACTCAAGTGTCGCTTGTTCTTGCAGCAGAGCCGCACTGATCAACTCGGTGTAACTGCCTTGATTGAACAAAACTAACTTCTCTTTTAGTATGGCACTCAAGCCATAGAAAAAGTAGTCACACATTGCAGGTTCGCTCGTCACATAAGCAGGAGCATATTGTGCCAGAAGGTTGAATCGTCTGACATAATCGAGTTCACTCATGTCCCCCTGCTTCAAGTTTCTGAATTCTTGCTGTTGGGCCTTAATAAAATCCATAGGAATGTGACGAGCACGGAATGCTTCACGAAATTCCATCCATTCCACTTGATGGCCTTCCGGAACAGTGGCAAGATAAGCGAACCACCAATTTCCGGCGGCTCCATGGAGCTGTTGAGCTGCAAATAATGTCTTCTGATATTCGTCGCACTCAAACACTCCAAACTTGGAATCCATAACTCGAAGCCACTGATCAGCTTCCACTGGTTCATTGGCTTCCGTGAAGATTGGCAGTTGTGTCGCCAAGAAATCCAAATAGGCGTTCCGCGGTGGAACGTCCCGTTGTGCACGTTGGTGTGAGCCCTGTTGTACCAAGGCTTGGAGTAGTCTTATGTTCTCTTGACTTGACTCAACCATCTGAGTCATGACATCCGCCCATACCGTTGATGGCGGTGCCCGTGGTGGAGTCGAGTCATCACCGTCTCGGCGAGAACCTTCAGCCCTACTCGGTGAATGAGTACGCACCATACTGCAAAAGCATTATTTTGAGGAGAGTCAAAACATGATCTCAGCAGTATATGAAAATATGTACACATGAACATGCTAATACTTTATGAAAGCATAACAAAATTTCATGTTTACACATCTTTCTATAGCCAACATATTCAGTCCCTCATTCTGTACAGAACAGACCTTTCTGTACTTAACCCAGAATTTGATCCAGTTACTTGCATTTTCATAACTCATGTTGAATATAAAAGTTAAATTTAACTTCAGTATCTTTCCAATGAGTACTCACATGCCCCTAGATCTTTTCTGGAACAGAAGTTATGATTGTTCAAAGCTGCTAGAATTTCTGCGGAAAATTTGCCAGCATCTCCTTGGTATGTGGCTGTTTTCACCCCAGTTTTACATACAAATGAAGTACAATTCTGAACACACTATGAACTACAAAATTGTTGCAAATTTCCTAACCTTTCCAACGGTGTATCATATGACCCTTAGACATTTTTCTACAGAATGTGACGGCTAATTTACAGCAACATCCAGAGAAGTTTGCAGCCTGTCTGTTTTCTGAACAGTTTGCGTTCATCTGGAGATTCAACAAAGTTGGTGTCGGATTTGGTTCTGGAGTTCTACAGAAAAGTTGTAGAGCACTTAATAACCTTTCCAGAACCGTATCAAACACCTCCATTGGGTGAAGCTAATCAGAGTTACGCTATGTTAAAGCCCAGAGAAATTTCTTCCTGAACAGAGCACTCTGTCTTTGAGATTAAAAGAAGCCTAACAAGTCTCTTCTTTGAAACTTAGTTCAAATGAAGAGCTCAGTAACTAATATGTGCTTTATCACATCCATTTTTAGTTTGGAAGTTAGTCATGAATGATTTCTTCATAGGTAAGAATACTATCCAGTGTAGTACGGTGACGATACACCGTAAGACATATGACGGTACTACGTTGCCTCACCAAAGAAAAACCTAACCGGATTAGGCATATACATATCATTAGGTTGCACTAAAACGGTCACCCTCAAATGTGTTCTACACGCACTAAGGTTTTCGTGGTTAGCACCTACATAAGCCACACTCAATCATCAGGCTCGGCTGCACACCGAACCCGGTATCCAAACAGTTCGTACACCCGGCCGTCATCACTCGCCCAGGTGTTCTCAAGCCAAACACGCCTTGAGCTACGTGTTCACGTTACTGACCATGTGACGAGGTCTCTCAAATTGCACCACGCACGCCAGGGACAGACGTTGCTTGAATACCCCAAACGACATGAAGAGTCGTAGAGAATACTAAAGCGGGTCGGGTTACCTGCCACCCGTGAGGCTCCACCCTTCAGCTTGTGCGCACTGGTGGACAGCGCATACGTGCATCCCCAAGACATAAACGTCCTGAGATGAACGATTTTCCGACATAACAAATAGGTTAGCTTGCCACCTTCATATTATGCTAATTGTAGTCCTTATGTGGGCCTAGTACCGATATCTCACCGTATCCTAAGTTCTTGACATAATATGATGCTCAATCCGTGCTCTGTTCCCAACGCAGCTCTGATACCACGCTGTGGGGGACCACAGGACCTCGTCGGGTGGTGCCGTGATATGCGGCACCCAACAGCACACGGGTCGATGAAAACACATCATATTACATAAAAAGTTTACGGGAGCGTACATGAAAGTTTTACAAATAAGAATATCAGAGTAAACTACAGCGGAAGACTATCACTCTCACGACTCATATCTAAACTAGCAATAAAGAAATGGTCCAGCCCGCGGACCCGTTTCTTACTAGCAACACGAAGACAATCTGCAGCGGCGAGGATGCTCTTTGAGTAAGCACTCGGAGGTTACCGAGTCTCATCGGTACCCCTTCTCATAAGCATCGAGTCAATTACCTGCAAAACAACTCGGATAGCATCCGTGAGCACAACGCTCAGCAAGACTTAACCGTCACCCTAAACATGAAACTCTATGTGAGGTTATGAACCTAACATAGGATGGCATAAGCATAATTAAACTCGCCTAAAAGTGAATCCATACTTTCAGGTATTAATTGCAGCATTTTAAGTAACCCTGGGCACGCCACATCAGGAGTCCACAATCAGACAGGAAACACTTTCCCCCGATGTAAATTGCTCATGGCATAAAATAATCGAGTTTGCACTAGCCTATTCATCAAGATCCAATACAAAGGTAGGATAATACTTCACATCAAAATGATTAGTTCCTTTCTCATGCAAGTTCTTACTACATCACGACTTTAAGAACAAGTATGCTCGGTCCATTCCGCGAGCGGTGGTGATTCGAATCAATAACACCCGGACTACACGACACGTACGCCCGTACTCGACGTTGCCTACAACAACCATCACTGACGTCGTACGTGGAAGCCTTCCCCCCGTTTCACCCCCGCTGAATCGATCAAGTCGACCCGTACAGTAGCTACTCTCATGGTGCACCTACCGACATGAGATGTCATGAGAATATTCCCCACATATTGCAAACCGGCCGTCCGCATGAGGCGACCCGAAAAGTCCCAACGACAGCTTCCCGAGGTACATCGGTTTACTGGGTCCCATATAGCCAGCATGAGTCCGGTACACAACTCAAATTTGTTCAACAGGGACGCATACGGATCGGTCCTTGACCCACACGGACAGGTCTATAGCACCTAGGCCCCTATGTCCTGCTGCTCCTACAACCTTCTGGTCGCAACTTTAACTTGCTAGTTCATTTATGAACCAATCCCGTATGCCCCTGTTGTTCCTGAACCTGCGAGTAGCATCTCACCACTCGACTTCTACCGAACCTTACTTAAGCATGGCAGTTCTACACGGTGTAAAGACACCTACCCAGTACTCCATGGGTCTTTTGGTTATGTAAGAGGAGTATCAAACACTGGACCTAATGCACAATTCATATCCTAACCGAAAGTGAATACAAAATAAAAACTTAACAGCTGTTAAATGCAAACCAGAGCTTGCCTGTTTTGCAGGGTAGTCGTATATAAGTAGTTAGTATCCTTGTTGATCCACCCTTGATTCTCCGGAGCTTGATCCACTTCAATGAATCGCTACTTTGAATCCCCTTCGTTGTGGTTCCTATTGAAATGCATATGCATATGTTTTATAGAATGTAATGAAAAGAAGTTATGGAATTAATTTCTTAGGAACAGAGGTTGTGTGGAAGAGCCAAGAATGGCTTGGTTTGCCACTGTTGTGCAAAGAACAGAAATAAACTAAATTGACCTTAAGGCCCTAGCTATACATTAATCATTTTTCCCTAATGAACATAATAGAGAAGCTGAAAAGATTTGAGTGCCACTGAAGAACAAGAACTCCGATGGCCTCAAGACTTTTACATCATGTTCTATACTACCTAAGGATTTAGCTTGCTAAATTGCAGCTAATGTGGAGTCATATTGTGTCCCCCATAATTCTTACCATATCTCTTATGTATGTTCCCCTATACATAAGTATGGAGAATAAGAACAGTGAGTTCAAGGACACAACTTGGGCTGATAATTTCCATGTGAGTTCCTGGCCACATGAAAGTAATCTGGTCGAAATTTCAGCTCTTTTACTTGAGTAGTTCTCCCAGACCAATTCTTTAAGCATTTGTACTCAAAAGAATTAATTCTGAAGTAATTTGCATTTTCATGCCCAATTAAGTGAACTACAATTTCATGTATGTCTCAAGGAGCTTGCCTAAATTTTCCTATGCTTGTTGGAGCTATGGATTGCTCAGAATCGATTTTTGAAGTGGGAAACATTTTCTGAAAATGTTTCTGGACTCTTGTGAACACAGTAGTTTGCATTTAGCAAATTCCTACACAAAATGATCTTCAAATGAGCTGAAAATTAGCTAGTAGGTCAACCCCATGCTAAAGAATATTCTTGCAAAATTTGGGGATTTTTGGATAAACCAAACTCCCTTAATAATTCTTTTTCAGAATATCTTCAAAGGATTTTCCAGAATATAATATTAACTTTCATACAAATCTGAGTTCATATTTGGATAGAACTCAAAGAGATGAATCCAACCCAAGTGGAATCACTTAAATTGGAGGTTTCTATCAGGAGTTATGAATTTCCAAAGATTGAGCCAACTCTGGAATTGTTTTCCTACAGAAAATCCGGCTGGACCCACTGTTTTGAATCCCAGCCAATAGAAACAAAGCCACACCGGGGCCACAGCTTCCCAGCACGCCAACACACGGGATCCTGCCACACCCGATCACGGGTTTAAATTCTCTGCGGCTGAAAGACGGGGCCCGCCTGTCTTCTTCTTCTTCCGGCTCCCTTCCCGCACTCGCGCTCTCCCCCTCGCCGGAGCTCGCCGGTGTTCGCCGGCCGGCCGTTTCCGGCCACCATCCGAACCCGGACTCGCCGCAAGGGGGTTTTGGGCATCGAAGAACACGGCTGTGAGGTTTGCTTGGGCTGCCGACGGCCGGAAAATGGCCGGCGACGTGTAACTGCCTCTGTGGTAGTTCGGCAGCGTCGCCCGAGGTCTCCAGCCCTCCAAAACTTGTGCCGACGAGCCCTACAGCACCAGCGTACCTCTAGGAAGATCGGCACGACCTCAAACTAGCTCGGAAATGGCTGGAACTAGGTTGTCATCGTGCGACCGAATGGATCCGCCGTTAACAACCCAAGAAAAGCTCGAAATTCATCGGTCTGAGACGTTTTCATGCGCTGGATGCAAAAGGGAAAGTGATCGCCGGCTAGTCCAGCTTCTCTGTGCCAAGTTTGATACCCTAAGAAGGATTGGAGAGGAGGAATTTTGAGGAACTGTACCGGGAGCTCGGGTTGAGGCCGCCGGAGCAAAACTCCGAAATTCGCCGGCGATGCTTCACGGCACGGCTTGAGCTTTGGGTGAGAGCAGCGCGGTGACCGTGCGGTCCCGTTGCCGCCCTCGCATGGCCGTGAAAACCGCTGTGGCGAGCTTCGCACGTGCGCCCGATCACTTTCTTGAACTCGGTCGCCGCGGCGGCAGTTGTTCTTGGGCGAGGGAGGCTGAAGCTCGCTTGGTTTCGTGTCGGGGAGGTGGAGGCCGAGCTCGCGGCGATGTTTAGCAGCTCAGGGGAGGGAAGACACGATTGCTTCTCCGTTTCTTCGATCGGACCGAGAGAGCGTAGGGGAGAAACAGCCGCTGTTCGTGCGCTCGCGAGGGGAGGGAAACAACTGGGTCTTCGCTCGGCTGAGGACACGATAACGTCGAAGGAAACGCCTTCGGTGGCCACGCGTGGGGGGGGGGGGGAGGGGGGGAATGGCAGCAGGAGGTGGCGGGTTCAGTTCCCCGGGGGCGCGGTGGAACCCCTCGGTGGCACCCGAGCAGAACAGAAGCAAAAGTTCATTTGCTTCATGGTTAAGTTTAAGTCTCTAGCTCACTGCCATGTGGGTCCCACCCCACATTCTACCCCCCAAATATCTTCTCAAAGTGATCATCTAAATCCCCAAAATTCCGAGTTTAAAGGGTGGCTAGAATTTGAATTCTCCAAATTCGGTTTGAATTTGCTTGCCAAACTTGAATTTGGTTGAGGTTTGCAAATTCTTCTCTTTAACTCCTTATTGGTACAGCACTTTTAAGTAAAAAGGTGAGCCTCATTTTTGGATGGTCATCCATGTATTACTTTGCACGGAGAAAAGTTTTTGCAAGTCCCATTTTCCATGTCTTTACCACACATATGAACTCAACCTTGGTTTTTATTCATACACATTTTTGGGACTTTTAGAGATATGAGGTCAAGAAAATACTTTCTGGAAATATATTGAAGTTAGCTTTAACTTTGATGTTGAGCTCCAGAAGTGGTTTTGCCTTAAGCATGGTTTAAATCAGGTTGAAATGGAAACTGGTCAGGGCTGTCAGTTTGGGCAGCAGACCAGCAATCAAATTGTTCTATGTTTGAGTTGTGTTTCCAGGTTTTAGGAGTTCAATGACATGTTTTGATGTTATAGCTCAATGATTTACTGTCAAAATGAATATTTGACCTTTTCAAAATATGTTTCTACAGATGACAGCGGATAGACAATTGGAGAACGGGTGGGTTGTATCCCACTGTTCTCACCGCAGCGGTTATCCGGAAGTGTTGAGTCTAATGCTTCAATATTTCGGGTACGTCGAGATGCCTCAGTACCTCACCAAGGAAGAAGGCGAGGAGGGGAACAATACGTGGACCTTCCATGTCGAAGTTCCTGCAAGACCTACGCCACCCGTCTGGGCACTGTTCACCGTCACGGTGAGAGGTAGACAGCCGGAGGAAATGTGGCAAGTGGCAGCCCGCGACACAATGTCGCGTTTCTGCCAACTACAAGTGAGAGCTGTGGAGGGCACTCCATACATGCTCATTCCGGTGGAGGGACGAGCTAATCACGTGTGGAGGGAAAGGTACATGGAGGCAACAGATCCGGATTGCCCAAGTTACAACCCCGCGGAGGCGAACCTCAGCATCCAGTTGAGGGCAGGAAAAGCCGTGATGTACAGCCAAGCTGTTCATACGGATTGTCTTGCTGTGATGCTCAAGGAGGGCACTAGCCGTGGAGACCATTTTGAGAGTGCTCACACCACACTCCGCAATGTTCCCCTTCTGACGATAACAACACAATCAGTTGCATCGTCTGAAGAAGGCAAAGAAGAAAAGCCGCGTCGACATCACGGCTTTGCAACAGCAAGTGCAAGCCTTGACCCAGCAAAATGAGGTCCTCACTCAAGAGCCTGATGACGCTATTGAGGAGGGGCAAGGCTGGGAAGAGGACTACAACCAGGCCATGGACGAGGTGCATGCATTGCAGGACCTTGTACCTCCTGTAATGGGCCTACCGATGGTAGGTGCTGTACCCATGGTTTTGGGTATCCCGGCGATTGTGGAACCTGAACCGGAAAAGGAGGTCATGGACCTGGAGCCACCAGCAGAGGTAGCGGAGGAGGACGACCCACAGGAGGTCGAGTTCTACTCCGAGTAGTGAGTTACCGTTGCCAAGTAGGGCAGCGAAGGTGGTGTAGGAAAAACTTTTATAATCGGCGACATGTCGTGTAGACAGTAGTATATGTATTGGTAGTGACCACATGAGCACGGCTTCTCGGAGACCCAAAAATAAAGTATGTTGTATAAAGTTTATGATTTATCAATATATGTGAATGTTGTGCAAGTTATTCATGTGTCACTTCAATACCTACTGTTTCATATGGAATTTTAAGTATGACATGTGCTGATCGCTGCTGTTTTGAATTTCAGAATGACTCGCACTCGTGCCAACCCAGACGTTGGGGGTTCTGGTCAGGGGGGAGATGCCTCCCAAGGATTCCTCGGGACAGCAACAGCAGCAACAGCAACAGGAACAACCGCCACCGCCACCGCCAACAGTTACATTGGCCGACATCGTTGCAGCGATGGCGGGTTCTCATCAGCAGCACACGGAGTTGCTGCAGACGCTTATTGCAAATACGTCTCGACCTGAGAGGCATCAAGATCGCGAGGAGCGCCAACAAAGCTCCTACTCCGACTTTCTGGCTACTCATCCCCCAGTATTCTCAAGGGCGTATGAACCCCTCGATGCGGACAACTGGCTCCGCACGATGGAGATGAAGTTCGGGCTGCTCCAAGTGAGTGAGCAGCGCAAGACTCAGTTCGTGGTCCAACAGCTTCAAGGATCCACGAGCACTTGGTGGGTGAACTACTGTGCCTCGCAACCCACCGAGCGAGTTATGACCTGGGCGGAGTTCCGGACGGCCTTCAGGGCCTATCACATACCGCCGGGTCTTATGAAGAGGAAGACGCAGGAGTTCCTTCGCCTGCAGCAAGGAAGCAGGAACGCGCTGGAATACTCCAGGGCGTTCAATGATCTTGCACTCTAAGCTTCTTATCACGCCGATACCGACGAGAAGCGGCGGGATCATTTTTACCAAGGGAATAACCCACTCCTGAAGGACAAGATGGCGATGTTCAATCGCGGCAGACTCAATGATATTGTTGATGCTGTGATTGTTTAGGAGGACTTCGGAAAGGAGTTAGCGGCGGCGGAGAAGAAGCGAAGCGTGCCGCAAAGCAGCGGACAAGGAGGTGGTATTTCTCAAAAATACCAGATGGTGTATCGCTCACCATCGGGTCAACGCTGGCAGCCACCACAGAGGCCGATGCCATTCCGAAGTCGGCCATATTCTCCAGCAGTGTTCAGGCTGGCACTACCAGCACCACCTCCGCAGCAACGACAGAAGCAGCGGGCGATGCCGCATGCGTTTGCACCTCAGCAGCGCATGCTGGGCTTTCATCCCCCAAGCGCGGGCCAGACAGCCGCCACATGCTTCAAATGCGGTCGTCCAGGACACTTCGCCAACAACTGTCCAGAGAGGCCAGGCGGTGGAGTGGTATCACAGTTTCCGCGGAGGAATCAGCCCCGGAACCCCACTAATGCGCGGTGGGCAAATCCTAAGCCCGGTACCATCCACCAACTCGCCATAGAGAACGTGCCGGAGGGGGAGCCAATCCTTGCGGGTATGTTCCAACTCCACCAACATCCCGCTATAGTGTTATTTGATTCTGGCGCCACGCATAGCTTCATTAGCCAAGCTTTTATTGCTAAATACAGCTTGCAAATACTACCCACCGAAAGTCCATACTTGATTTGTTCATCGGGTGGGAGAATTTCAGCAAGCATGATGGTTCCAAAAGCGCCATTATGCTTAGAGGGTAGAGTATACCCTATGTCTCTCATAGTTTTAGAGGGACATAATGTCGATGTCATCTTAGGGATGTCGTAGTTAACCCGCTACGGCGCTATTTTAGACACCGTCCTCCTAGTCGTGCATTTGAACTCAAAAGTGCATGAGTCTCACTCTTTATTTCTGGACAGTCCTGAAGTAAAACTTCCAAATGTATATCAATCCACAACCATCATATTAGAAGACATTCCAGTAGTCCGTGAGTTCCCTGACGTGTTCCCGGATGATTTAACAGGGATGCCGCCCGACCGACAGGTGGAGTTCAAGATTGAACTTGCACCAGGAACTATGCCAATATCCCGAAGTCCGTACAAGATGGCGCCCAAGGAATTGGCTGAACTGAAGATGCAGTTAACGGGCCTGCTGGAGAAGGATTTTATTAGGCTGAGCTCCTCGCCATGGGGCTGTTCGGCATTATTTGTGAAGAAGAAAGACGAGACATTGCGGCTTTGCATGGACTATAGTCCACTAAACGCAGTAACCATCAAGAACAAGTACCCGTTGCCACGGATCAACATGTTTTTTGATCAGTTGGTCGAAGCAAAGATCTTTTCCATGATGGACTTAAGATCCGGGTACCGTCAGATTAAGATACGGGCCGAGGATATTCAAAGACAGCTTTCTTGATGAGGTACGGACTTTATGAGTACCTGGTCATGTCCTTCGGCCTCACCAACACTCCAGCTCACTTCATGTATTTGATGAACTCAGTATTCATGCCGGAGCTGGACAAGTTTGTCATGGTCTTCATCGATGACATATTGGTATATTCCAAGTCGGAGGAAGAACACACGAAGCATCTGCGTATAGTCTTGCAAAGGCTGCGGGATCACCAACTCTACGCGAAATTCAGCAAGTGCGAATTCTGGATATCACAAGTGCCTTTTCTCGGGCATATTATCTCAGCGGAGGGCATCGCTGCAGACCCGAGTAAGATCACACAAGTGCTGAATTGGAAGTCCCCGAGAACTGTTCACGAGGTACGGAGTTTCCTCGGACTCGCGGGATATTATCGGAGGTTCATTCGAAACTTCTCAAAGATTGCCAAGCCTATGACAGAGCTGCGGAAGAAGGCTACCAAATAAGTTTGGAGTCCAGCATGTGAAGCAGCGTTCAAGGCATTAGTGAAGCACCTCACATCAGCACCGGTTTTGGCGCAGCCAAATACAGCAAAACCGTTCGATCTGTACTGCGATGCATCCGGCATTGGGCTTGGATGTGTGCTGATGCAAGACCAAAGAGTGGTCGCTTATGGGTCGTGGCAGCTCAGAAACCATGAGCAGAATTATCCATCTCATGACTTAGAACTTGCTGCCGTGGTACTCGCACTCAAAATGTGGAGGCACTACCAACTCGGTAACCTCGTGCATTTATATACCGACAACAAAAGCCTCAAGTACATATTTGTGACGCCCTCAATTCTGTGGAAAACCACGGAACCGAGAACTAATGCATATGTGTGCCCAGGATGTTCATCACACATACACATTCGTTCCACAAACTGAATTCAGATTATATATTACCACGAATAACAGAGTTTATTACAATCACCTCATGAGTCTTGGACTCATGCTTACAGCGGAAGTCTTTATTCTATGCAGCGGAAGTCCTTATTTAAATGCGGAAGCAAAACTAATGCGGAAACAAACATAAGCAGAAGTGGTTCCATCTCTACTCCCTCCACAGGCAAGGTTGAGAATAGATCACACGCCATAATGCTCTACTCGGTCTTCATAGTAGTCTTCTCTTGCTGTTGATGAAGAAATAATAATGCAAGTTTGAGCACAATGATGTACTCAGAAAGTGCGGGAATAACACATTATATGCAGCTCATAAACAAGGTAGGTATAAAAGGCTTATTTGCAGAAAAGCAGTTCTGTAAAAACCATGATAAAACAACAACTTACGTTTAAATGTAATCCCAACATGTATTAAATTACCAACATACCTCCATCACTTCCCATGTTCCATCCAAACATTAACCAATCTTTTATTCATACTCACGAATACCTCCTCGTATTCGCTACCATTTCACCTCATAAAACAACCTCGTCTCGCACCGAGACCAATCTCATGTCATGACCCATCAGTCATGCAACCATCTCATCTCCCGGACTCAACAGTCCCAAACCAAACCATAACCAATAACCATAACCAATAACCTTCCCAATACCCATTCCAATAACCATCCCATCTAATCATGGCAGTTTAGCCAGGTGCTCGTGACCGTAAGCTCGGCTATCATGATAGTTTTAGTAACTCTGCAGAGTTTGCACCTCTTTACCCACAAGTTTGTGATTTCGTCACCCGTCGGCGACTGCAGAACCTCCATTATACCAGTACACAACCGTCGGTGTACGGTCAAGAGATCACAAAATAGCCTTTACAAAGGGGTTACTAGATGTATGGACTCACTAAGGTTTCACCGGCAGGCTAGAATCTCCAATTCTCCTACCCACGGGCCCCCTCTTGTGCCATGCAGTTCCCAGGGAAGTCCTCACTCGACTCCCATTCCCCGCGCCTTCCACAGTCCATAACACTCTAGCAACTCACCTAATTACTCAGCTAAGCCGCACCCATACTTGGCCTTGTGGTGGCACTGTTATCCTGGCATGTGCATGCATGAACCGGTCCTTAGATCTACGCCAAGCAAAACCACCATCTCATGCTACCTCATTCACAAACCCAGGCTTGCCTAGATCTCCCTCCGATCCATGTTCATTAACATCATTAGTTTTCTCGTTATCATTACGAGTGCAGTCAGCTAGACACATCTATCTCGCTTTCCATTCCCATAGACTCAGCGAAGCATAAAGCAAAAACCATACCCTACTTATAAACTTCCTTGGCGACAAGGGTGGTTTAATCAAGACTAGTAAACTCCTATAAGAAGGTTTCCCATCATGTTTGACCCAGCACACACACCTTTTCGCAAAACAAAATAGTTTTACCCAAAACATAGGATCAATATGGTCAAGGAGCACTTGCCTTGTTCTTGCAGTTCCGGTTGTTCTTGATTCTCGAAACCTTGTTGCTGCAGCTCGTCGTAGACAGCTTCCTGAGTTTGTCCTGTTATACACAAATTCACAGCAACCAATATCATGCACAAACCCTAAACTAGATGCGATGATGCACATGCATGCTATCCTACGATTAGTTCTATTAGATTGATCTGGTGTTCTTGCATGGATTGCATGGTCAGAGGTGTTCAGATCAAAGTTGAACGTGGTGATGATCTTGTCTTTAGATCAAACTGATCATCGAGTGTTCTGCCCGCGAAAAAGCTTTTGTTCGAAAGGAATTGAAGAACAGATGCAAAGATGAACACAGTGATGTCGTAAGGTGGTATCGAAGTCCTACCTCACGCTCTTCTTGTCTTCGAGGTCCTCCCCAGACCGCTTGGTTCTCCTCCGATGATCTCCCTTGTTGTGCTTTCGGCGATGTTTTGCTCGGCGAGTTAGGGCTAGGGCTCTAAGTCGTCGGCTCAGGAGTTGAAAGAGAAGTTCGTGGTTTCGGCCAGAGGTTTTGGGTTCTATTTATAATTGGAAAGAGAAGAGTCCTAATCTGATCGGATCCCGAGTAAGAGTCTTATTCAGATCTTTGTTAGATCCTGACGTCTTATCTTCGGTAACATCGTGGAGTTTAGATCGGTTTCCGTTGCGTACTGGTATCTTTACTCGTAAAAACCGCTCCAAACTCGTTACCTCCTCAGTGATGAGCTCCGGAAGCTCCACGTGTCCTTCCGAGCCTGGTATCTCTTCATCCGCAGAGACGAGCTCCGGTTGTGCCGCGTGTCAATCGATCGAGACCTCCCTCTTCTTCGGAGACGAGCTCCGCGCACGCCACGTGTGGGTGCCGGTCTTTCCGCTCTCCTTTCCCCAGGGACATGCCCCGAGGTCGACACGTGTTTAGCTGCGACGGACCTTCCGGTGATAAGCTCCAGTGGCGACACGTGTTCGATAGATCCGGACTTCTGAGATGAGCTCCGAGATTGACACGTATCCCCTGCGACAGGCCCTCTTATTTCCGCGAGGACTAGCTCCGGGGATGACACGAGTCCTATGAAAAATGCCTTTTCTTCTTCCGCAGAGGCTATCTCTGCGGGCAGCATGTGTTCCACAGGGTCGGACCTCTTTTCAATTGCGGAGGTGACCCCCGAGCCTGCCACGTAGCCAGTCTAGCGGCGGACCTCTCCCAAATTTCTCGGGGATGAGCTCCGAACACGCCACGTGGTCTGCTGGCCGTGGAAGTTGTCTTCGGTGTTCTCGGAGAGTTTTATTGGCTATCCTTTTGATACTTGTCTCTGTTCCTCCTTTTCTTAAAAATGTTTTTCTTCTTCATGAACATATGCTGACACCCGATATGAGGGTGTCACAAATCTACCCTCCTTAAATTGAATCTCGTCCTCGAGATTCGTTAGTAGAAAATAGATGGGGAAATTCTGCCTTGATATCCTCTTCACGTTCCCATGTGGCTTCAGCTTCAGTGTGATGGCTCCATTGTACCTTGCACCATCGAATTACTTTGTTTCGGGTGACCCTTTCCTTTACGTCCAGGATTCAGACAGGGGGTTCTGCTTAAGTCAGGTCCTCTTGAAGTTCAAGTTCTCCTATTGACACTTGTTCCTTTGGTACTCTCAAGCACTTCTTGAGCTGGGATACATGAAACACGTCATGTACGTCGGAGAGATGGTTTGGGAGTTCTAGTTGATAGTCTACTTCTCCTCGCTTGTCCAAAATCTTAAATGGTCCGATGTAGCGAGGCGCTAGTTTGCCTTTGACGTTAAAACGTTGTTGGCCTCGGATAGGTGATACCTTAAGGTATACGAAGTCTCCTACTTCAAAGGTCAACTTCCTACGCCTATTGTCCGCATAGCCTTTCTGTCGTGACTGAGCAGCCTTTAATTTTTCCGTATCGTTTGGACTTGCTTTTCAGCCTCTTGTAGTACTTCGGGTCCAAACACCTGGTTCTCTCCAGTCTCGTTCCAGAACAATGGCGTTCTACACCGTCTACCATATAAGGCTTCGAAATGCGACATCTTCAAGCTAGCTTGATGGCTGTTGTTATAGGAGAACTCGGCATACGGTAAACTCCTATCCCAACTACGCCCACGTTTCAAGGCGCAAGCTCTCAACATGTCATCCAAAATTTGGTTCGTCCTTTCGGTTTGCCCATCTGTTTGTGGGTGATAGGCGGAGCTAAAATCCAGTCGTGTACCCATGGCTTTCTGCAGCTTCCTCCAGAATCTAGAGGTGAACTGAGAACCTCGATCTGATACTATCCTCTTCGGAACTCCATGACGGCACACGATCTGCTCCATGTACAACTCTGCCAACTGTGTAACGTTGTAACCGGTCTTTACCGGAAGAAAATGGGCGGTTTTCGTCAACCGGTCCACAATGACCCAGATGGAGTCGTATCCTGACTGAGTTCTTGGCAATCCGACAATAAAGTCCATACTGATGTCCTCCCATTTCCATTCAGGTATTTTCAAAGGTTGCAACAATCCAGCGGGTTTTTGATGTTCGGCTTTTACCCGTTGGCATGTGTCGCATAGGGCAACGTATTCGGCTATATCCCTCTTCATACCATCCCACCAATAGCAAGTTTTCAAGTCCTTGTACATTTTGGTGCTCCCTGGATGTATGGAATAGGGTGAATCATGTGCCTCCCTTAATATCATGTCGCGAAGGTGTCTTAGGTTTGGCACACAAATCCTTTTTCCTAGCCAAAGCGTACCCTTTTCATCCTCCTTGAAATCCTTCTCTATCCCTTGTCGGATTCTTTCCTTGATCTCCTTGATCCCCTCGTCCATTGCTTGTCCCTTTCTTATTTCTTGCTCCAATGAGGAGTGGATCTCCATTATTTTCATGTTATTCAAGAATCCGAGGTGTAACCGTTCGAACTCCTTACGTAGTTCGGGTGGTAGCTCCCGAACCGTGAGTTGGTGGCATGCCCCTTTTCTGCTCAATGCGTCAGCTACTACATTGGCCTTCCCGGGGTGGTAGTTGATTCCTATATCATAATCCTTGATGAGTTCTAACCATCGACGTTGCCTCAAATTCAAGTCCGTTTGTGTAAATATGTACTTGAGGCTTTTATGATCCGTATAGATCTCACATCGATGAACAAGGATATAATGTCTCCAAATCTTCAATGCATGCACCACTGCTGCTAACTCCAAATCATGCGTAGGATAATTAAGCTCATGTTTCTTTAATTATTGTGAGGCATAGGCTACCACTTGTCCTTCCTGCATAAGTACACACCCGAGCCCTTGTCTAGATGCGTCACAATATATGTCAAAGCTCTTGCTTACGTCTGGCAATACGAGAACTGGTGTTGTGGTTAGCCTTTTCTTGAGTTCCTCAAAACTTTCTTGGCAGGCTTGTGTCCATTGAAAGACTTTTCCCTTCATTAATAACTCCATCATAGGTTTTGCTATTTTAGAGAAGTTTTTAATGAAGCGACGATAGTATCCTGCCATCCCAAGGAAACTTCGAATATCCCTCACGCTCTTTGGTTGGTCCCACTTTAGAACATCTCTCACCTTTCCAGGATCAACAGATACCCCTTCTTTGGAGATGATGTGGCCTAGGAAGGATATTTCCTTTAGCCAGAATTGACACTTGTTGAGCTTGGCATACAACTGATGCTCGCGCAATTTCTGCAAGGTTAATCTCAGATGTTCTTCATGCTCCTCCTCACTTTTTGAATACACCATAATGTCATCGATGAAAACTACGACGAACTTGTCCAAGTACTCCATGAAAACCTTGTTCATAAGGTAAATGAAGTATGCGGGTGCATTCGTCAATCCAAAAGACATAACAGTATATTCATATGAACCATACCGCGTCCGAAAGGCTGTCTTAGGTATATCGGAGGGCTTAATCTTCAGCTGGAAATATCCCGACCGAAGATCAATCTTGGAGAACACTTGGGCTCCTTTCATTTGATCGAACAGGTCCTCTATACGGGGCACAGGGTATTTATTCTCGATTGTTACCTCGTTGAGAGACCTGTACTCCACGCACATTCTTTGGGTTCTGTCCTTCTTGTCCACGAAGAGTACCGGGGCTCCCCATGGTGACGAACTTGGACGGATAAAACCTTTCTCCAACTGTTCTTGAATTTGCTTCTTTAGTTCAACTAACTCGTTGATGGGCATCCTGTATGGTCTCTTAGCTATGGGTGCAGTTCCAGGTACCAAATCTATGGCAAACTCGATGTCCCGGTCAGGTGGCATACCTGGAAGTTCTTCCGGGAACACATCCGAAAATTCCTGAACCACTGGGATGTTGTCCAATGCTACTCCTTCAACATGGTTCAAATCCGCCCGTTCGGTTGCTTGCTGGGCTGACTCAAACTCGACACGGATACCGTGTTCGTTTGTTAACTGCACGCTTCTCTCAGCGCATTGGATTACTCCATTGTGCTTGCTTAACCAGTCCATTCCGAGTATGATGTCAATTCCGTGGGAGTCCAAGACAATAAGGTTGGCAAGGAAGTCTACCCCCCTTATTTTTATGCTTACTTTAGGACATACTATATTAGTCCTCATTTCTCCTCCGGGAGAATTAACTAACATAGCAAATTCTAGGTGGGATACGGGTAGATGATGTTTGGCAACATATTCGGATGATATGAAGGAATGTGATGCTCCGGAATCAAATAAAATGGTGGCTGGGTTGGAGTTGGCAAGGAACATACCAATTGCGACGTCCTCAGCCTGTTGTGCTTCCTCAGCAGTGACATGGTTAACGTGGCCACGAGCATAGTTCTGCGGTCCACTGGTTGTCCCTTCCGTTTGGTCGCTGGTTCTGCTTGGGCACGTTACCTTGCTGTCCAGGGCCTCACTTCGGGCACTGGTTAGCAAAGTGGCCTACTTCCCCGCATGCAAAGCATGCCCTGTTGCCTACGGCAGCAGGTACATTGGAGCGGGGGTTTTGAACAAGAGCGCCGTTGTTAGGCCGGGGTGCAGGAGGCATGGGCACACGAGGTGCCGGTGCAACGAACTGTTGCTGTGGTGGCTGACCAGGGCGGTTCGTAGGGGTGGTCGATCCATACTGCGGTGCAGGGGGCATGTACCTAGGTCGTACGTTGCTCCCTTGGGGCTGGTATGGCATCTTCCTTTTGCACTCTCGCTCGATCTCTCGGATCTTGTTTTCCACCACAATAGTCTTATCAACCAGCTTCTGGAAGCTTACGTAGTCATTGTTGAGGAGCTGAACTTGGATCTCATTGTTCAACCCTCTCATGAACAGGTACTGCTTCCTCTAATCTAAGTTGACATCTTCGGGGGCATACCGGGACAGTTGTATGAACTTGTTGAGATATTCGTTCACACTTTTCTGCCCTTGGCGGAGACCTTCAAACTCCTGCCTCTTGAGCATCATTACGCCAACAGGGATGTAGTGGGAGTGGAAACTTTCCTTGAACTCAGTCCAAGTGATTGTCTCCGGGTTGGCATGGGCGTTGCTCAAGGAATCCCACCAGTCAACAGCTGCTCCCATCAGTTGGTGCGACGCAAAGAGAACCTTCTCTCGGTCGTTGCACTGAACAATGGCAAGCTTCTTCTCCATGGATTTCAACCAATCATCGGCCTCTATTGGATCGCTTGCTTGAGCAAAGGTGGGTGGTCGAGTCCTCATGAACTCTCCCAACCTGTTATGAGCCGGTGGTGGTGGTGGCGGTGGTGCCGGAACGGGGTGTTGGTTGTCCTGCAACTGACCCAAAGTTTGGATCATGGTTTGCATAAGCTGGTTTTGCATGGCCATTAACCTTTCTAGGTTGTTTTCGCCAGCTCCGGGGTTTGCAGGAACTTCCTCGTGGTCACCTTCCTGGACGTTATTTCGGCTGGCGTTTCCTCTCACCATCTGTGAGGGAGAACAAAATAGAATAGAAGGTTAGAAAGTTAGGTAGGTCCTTTCAACTATATGCATCAAGGTGAGTTGGACTGTATAAATTAACCCTTATGAGGATGTGAGCAAGTGCCGAAGCATCTCACACCTCCTTCTTCTTACGTGTGTATATGGACAACGTTTTTGAGACGTCCCACAACTCACACTAAGCACATATTCACAAATAATCATCACAAGGGCCCACTCAACTCCTATTCAAGGATGGTTTCCTATGTCAAGGTGGTTTTAAAGGCCAATCTAGGCTATTCACCCTAGGGCGCTTCCTTTGGACAGCGTGGCTTAGCTACCTGTGACTTCTATTTAGGGGTGTAACTTGCTGTTAACCCGTGGCTCTAATATCAATATAAGGTTTCTATCTAGGCGTGTAACCTGCTGTCAACCCGTGGCTCTGATACCAATTGAACTAATGCATATGTGTGCCCAGGATGTTCATCACACATAGACATTCGTTCCACAAACTGAATTCAGATTATATATTACCACGAATAACAGAGTTTATTACAATCACCTCATGAGTCTTGGACTCATGCTTACAGCGGAAGTCTTTATTCTATGCAGCGGAAGTCCTTATTTAAATGCGGAAGCAAAACTAATACGGAAACAAAACTAAGCAGAAGTGGTTCCATCTCTACTCCCTCCACAGGCAAGGTTGAGAATAGATCACACGCCATAATGCTCTACTCGGTCTTCATAGTAGTCTTCTCTTGCTGTTGATGAAGAAATAATAATGCAAGTTTGAGCACAATGATGTACTCAGCAAGTGCGGGAATAACACATGATATGCAGCTCATAAACAAGTTAGGTATAAAAGGCTTATTTGCAGAAAAGCAGTTCTATAAAAACCATGATAAAACAACAACTTACGTTTAAATGTAATCCCAACATGTATTAAATTACCAACATACCTCCATCACTTCCCGTGTTCCATGCGAACATTAATCAATCTTTTATTCATACTCACGAATACCTCCTCGTATTCGCTACCATTTCACCTCATAAAACAACTTCGTCTCGCACCGAGACCAATCTCATGTCATGACCCATCAGTTATGCAACCATCTCATCTCCCGGACTCAACAGTCCCAAACCAAACCATAACCAATAACCTTCCCAATACCCATTCCAATAACCATCCCATCTAATCATGGCAGTTTAGCCAGGTGCTCGGGACCGTAAGCTCGGCTATCATGATAGTTTTAGTAACTCTGCAGAGTTTGCACCTCTTTACCCAAAAGTTTGTGATTTCGTCACCCATCGGCGACTGCAGAACCTCCATTGTACCAGTACACAACCGTCGGTGTATGGTCAAGAGATCACAAAATAGCCTTTACAAAGGGGTTACTAGATGTATGGACTCACTAAGGTTTCACCGGCAGGCTAGAATCTCCAATTCTCCCACCCACGGGCCCCCTCTTGTGCCATGCAGTTCCCAGGGCAGTCCTCACTCGACTCCCATTCCCCGCGCCTTCCACAGTCCATAACACTCTAGCAACTCACCTAATTACTCAGCTAAGCCGCACCCATAATTGGCCTTGTGGTGGCACTGTTATCCTGGCATGTGCATGCATGAAACGGTCCTTAGATCTACGGCAAGCAAAACCACCATCTCATGCTACCTCATTCATAAACCCAGGCTTGCCTAGATCTCCCTCCGATTCATGTTCATTAACATCATTAGTTTTCTCGTTATCATTACAAGTGCAGTCAGCTAGACACATCTATCTCGCTTCCCATTCCCATAGACTCAGCGAAGCATAAAGCAAAAACCATACCCGACTTATAAACTTCCCTGGCGACAAGGGTGGTTTAATCAAGACTAGTAAACTCCTATAAGAAGGTTTCCCATCATGTTTTTCTCAGCACACACACCTTTTCGCAAAATAAAATAGTTTTACCCAAAACATAGGATCAACATGGTCAAGGAGCACTTGCCTTGTTCTTGCGGTTCCGGTTGTTCTTGATTCTCAGAACCTTGTTGCTGCAGCTCGTCGTAGACAGCTTCCTGAGTTTGTCCTGTTATACACAAATTCACAGCAACCAATATCATTCACAAACCCTAAACTAGATGCGATGATGCACATGCATGCTATCCTACGATTAGTTCTATTAGATTGATCTGGTGTTCTTGCATGGCTTGCATGGTCAGAGGTGTTCAGATCAAAGATGAACGTGGTGATGATCTTGTCTTTAGATCAAACTGATCATCGAGTGTTCTGCCCGTGAAAAAGCTTCTGTTCGAAAGGAATTGAAGAACAGATGCAAAGATGAACACAATGATGTCGTAAGGTGGTATCGAAGTCCTACCTCACGCTCTTCTTTTCTTCGAGGTCCTCCCCAGACCGCTTGGTTCTCCTCCGATGATCTCCCTTGTTGTGCTTTCAGCGATGTTTTGCTCGGCGAGTTAGGGCTAGGGCTCTAAGTCGTCGGCTCAGGAGTTGAAAGAGAAGTTCGTGGTTTCGGCCAGAGGTTTTGGGTTCTATTTATAATTGGGAAGAGAAGAGTCCTAATCTGATCGGATCCCGAGTAAGAGTCTTATTCAGATCTTTGTTAGATCCTGACGTCTTATCTTCGGTAACATCGCGGAGTTTAGATCGGTTTCCGTTGCGTACTGGTATCTTTACTCGTAAAAACCGCTCCAGACTCGTTACCTCCTCGGTGATGAGCTCCGGAAGCTCCACGTGTCCTTCCGAGCCTGGTATCTCTTCATCCGGAGAGACGAGCTCCGGTTGTGCCGCGTGTCAATTGATCGAGACCTCCCTCTTCTTCGGAGACGAGCTCCACGCACGCCACGTGTGGGTGCCGGTCTTTCCGCTCTCCTTTCCTCAGGGACATGCCCCGAGGTCGACACGTGTTTAGCTGCGACGGACCTTCCGGTGATAAGCTTCGGTGGCGACACGTGTTCGATAGATCCGGACTTCTGAGATGAGCTCCGAGATTGACACGTATCCGCTGCGACAGGCCCTCTTATTTCCGCGAGGACTTGCTCCGGGGATGACACGAGTCCTATGAAAAATGCCTTTGCTTCTTCCGCAGAGGCTATCTCTGTGGGCAGCATGTGTTCCACAGGGTCGGACCTCTTTTCAATTGCGGAGGTGACCCCCGAGCCTGCCACGTAGCCAGTCTAGCGGCGGACCTCTCCCAAATTTCTCGGGGATGAGCTCCGAACACGCCACGTGGTCTGCTGGCCATGGAAGTTGTCTTCGGTGTTCTCGGAGAGTTTTATTGGCTATCCTTTTGATACTTGTCTCTGTTCCTCCTTTTCTTAAAAATGTTTTTCTTCTTCATGAACATATGCTGACACCCGAGATGAGGGTGTCACAATATTCACTTAGAAGGAGCTGAACATGAGGCAGCGAAGATGGTTGGAGTTGATAAAGGATTGCGGAATAGAGATCCATTATCACCCCGGCAAGGCAAACGTAGTGGCGGATGTGCTGAGTCGCAAGTCACACGTCAACAATCTGACCATCACACCGTTGGAAGAGAGCGAGCCACCACTGCATGTGATTCCACATGGAGCTCTCTACAACTTAGCTTTGATCCCCACCATTCGCGAAGAATTAGTGGCAGCTCAGAAACATGAAAATGGCATGTCGCATTTGCGGAGACGTGTAGACAGTGGGGAGCTGAAATGTTTCCGGAAACACGCAGACGGCGTCGTATGGTTCAAGGATCGGATCGTTGTACCCCGTAACCCGGAGTTAAGGAAGAAAATCTTTGATGAGGCTCACTTGTCAAAGTTTTCTATTCACGCCGGAAGCAACAAAATGTATCAATAACTCAGAAACAAGTTTTGGCGGACACGAATGAAGCGGGAGATCGCAAAGTACGTGTTCGAGTGTGATACATGTCGAAGGGTGAAGGCAGACCACATGAGAAAACCGGGACTGTTAAAACCACTGGGCGTTCCTGCCTAGAAGTGGGAGGATGTGAGCATAGAATTCGTCATCGGTTTACTCGCCACATTTCAGAAGCATGATTCCGTAAGGGTGATCGTCGACCGGCTCATCAAAGTTGCCCTTTCTATCCCGGTCAACACCAACTACAACTCCAAGAAGTATGCTGAATTGTACATCTCACGGATCCTATGCTTGTACGGCGTACCACGCACTATCATATCGGACCAGGGCACTTTATTTATATCCCGTTTTTGGGAGCAGCTACATGCTGCGTTGGGGACGAAGCTGATCCGTAGTTCAGCGTACCACCCACAGACGGATAGGCGAACCGAGCGGATAAATCAGATTCTAGAGGATATGTTATGAGCTTGTGCTATCAACCACGGTAAGAATTGGGATGATCACTTACCGTTGGCCGAGTCCTCGTACAGCAATGAAGACTAAGATAGCATCAAGATGGCGCCCTATGAGGCGCTATACGGGAGAAAATGCTGCACACCACTGAATTGGTGTGAGTCTGGCGAAAGGGTCACCTTCGGGATTGATCTTGTCAACAATGTGGAGGAAAAGGTTTGGCTGATTCAAGCAAACCTAAAAGCCACTCAACAATGCGGAGGAATGTTGGCACCCCGATTCATCGATCCATTCCAGATTGTTGAAAGATGTGGGCCAGTTGCATACCGGCTAGAATTACCAGCGAAACTCTCCGATATGCACGTCATCTTTCACATTTCTCAGCTGAGGAAGTGTCTTAAGCTATCAACTAATATTCAGCTGGGCGATATTGAAGAACTGAAACCGGATCTCATGTATCAGGAGGAACATGTTCATATAATTGATGAAAAGGCCCGAACCACACGCACCGTACATTGTGGTTCTACATAGTTCTATGGAGTAATCACTCTGTATATGAAGCGACATGGGAGAGCGAAGGATTTATTCACGCTAACTACCCCAACTTTTTCACGTCACACATACGGTAATTTCCCACCGTCCTCTCTCTCATTTTCACCTTATAATCTCGGGATGAGATTCTTTTAAGCGGGGAGGGATGTAAGGGCCTATGTTTTTGCACATAATCAAAGTGTTCATTACACCACACACACCTCATTTGAGGACAACATATGAACACATTTGAAGGGCAAGTAACCACAATCAATATGGTCATTAGAGGATCAGCTCACAAAATGCAAAAGTGGTATTTCCCAAATGCATAATATAGGGGCTGAGCATATGAAAAACTCCTACACCATGCTAGGGATGCTCATGCCAAATTTCACCCAAATCCAAAACCTTTTTGAGGTATTTTTGGGTATAATAAGAAAGAGGCTAGTTTGAACTCAAATTCAAATTTAAACTCCTTTCATCCCATGAATTTAAAAGTGGGAGGCACATTCACACTCAGCACATTTTTGTGAGCTCACACACTAATTTTCACTCCATTTGGAGTTGATCTTGACATGAGCCAATTTTAGCAAATTCAAATTCAATTTGAATTTCAAACTCCATATGTGCTGTAAATATATTCAAACACATCACCAGTTTGAATTCTATCAAGTTCAAATGGGTGTTTGGTAGATAATTCAAATTTCCAAGGATATTAGTGGAACTACTGTTTAGAGCAGTGGGAGAAAGTTAATTCAGAGGTTAAAATGGAAGTGGGGCCCACCTGTCAGCCTCACCAGCATTTCAACCGACTGAAGAACAGAACACTCGGTTTCTCGGGCCAGTGCTGCGGTCGCCACCGAGCCAACACCGGCGCCAGCAGCTGCTTCCGGTGTTTCCCCATGCTGCCACGCTTGCCTGGTCTTTATCTCCACAGCCGAGCACAACAGTCTGAGTTCTTCACTCGCTCATCGTCGCTCATGAGCTCGATCATCGGCTCCCGCAAAAACACACCCGAACGCCGCCACTCTCTATTCCCGATCTAGCTAAGCCTCGGTTGCTCGAGCGGTCTACATGAAAAAGCATTGCCATCTTGTGCTCTACCGTGCTGTCACATCACACAGGGGTTTCCCTGTGGTGTTTGGTGGCAAATTTAGGATTTTCACCGAGCTTCCACGAGTACCGGCGGAAGTCCACTTCGGTCGCCGTCGACAGAGCGCCACAGTCATCGTCGTCGTCCGCTTGCTACACAAGAAAGGTGCGCTATAGTTCCTAGATCGTGTGGCTGCAACCCTTGGAGCAAATGATCAACCATGTGTAGAGAATTTCTAAGAATTCCGAAACCTAGAGGAAACTAGCCAAGCTTGGTCTAGACTCAAATTCGGGTTATACGGTTCCCCAACACTCGAGCCCATTTGCACATAGTTGGTACACATCCTAGCGCGTCTCCTCGAAGAAGAACCGAACGAAACCATTCCTAATCGGCCGAGTTCTTGCCATTTTTCATGCCGCCATGAGAAAAGCGCCTTGGGTCGTCGGTGAGGTCGATGTTGCGGCCGTTTCCGAGCCTCCTTGAGTTCATCACAATCTTCCCTAGGGTGCACTGATGCTTTACGACCGTTAGCTCAATCTTTTGGGGTGCTAGGAAGCCCGGCCGACACAGCCGAAGTTCCTCCAAAGCCGCCGCTCGTCGCCGGCCATGTTCCGGTGATTGTCATGTCGAGCTAAGTCCAGCACCGTGTTCCCCGTGTGGTAGGCAGAGGTGGCGAAAGTCTTGGAGTTTGGCGCATGGTAAAGCCCCTCCGGCGAGCACTCCAGCGAGGGGCGGTGGCCGAGCGCGGGAGGTAGATGAAGCCCCGGTCCCACGTGTCAGTGGCCGGAGATAATCTGTGGCACCGGATCTGATGTGGCTGCGCGCAAAATACTGTGTAGCCACTGAGAAACAGACACGTAACCCCGGTCCCACGCGCAGCGATTTAAACTTCTCCCTGATTTTCAGATTTGGTTCAAACTTCAAACCCACATAACTTTGTCTAGGAAACTTTAAATCGAGTGAACCAAATTTTGTTGGATTCAGCTCTCTGAGTAATTTCCAACAAATCAAGTTTCACTTTATGAAAAACCTTATTTCTCCAGAATTAGTTCTTCAAATTTTAAAATTTTTAGAATTTTAACTGGAGAATCCTTTGAAGGAAAATTCTGAAATTTGTCTAGAATGTTCACCAAAATATCCCTGAGCTACCATAAAAGGTTCAGATCCATTTGATCTCATTTGATCCACCTAATGGTTTGATTAATAAAACTGTTCCAGAGAAAATGGAAAATGTACAGAAACATTTTCAGATTTTCCCTGAAATTGTTTAGCTCATATCTTTGACTAGGTGTCTTCAAATTAGGTGAAACCAACTCCATTAGAACCCTCTGAAAATATAGTTTTCAGAAAGTCATGGATTGCTCCATGAAAATCCCTAGAACACCCTAAGAGCCCCATGTAAGGCCAAGTACACAATTATTGTGGAGGGCCCAATGGAGCTTTGCTACAAATGAAACTTTGCCAGGTCTCTGTTTAGGTTGTATCCAAACCGCAGTAAAAACTTCAGACTCATTGGGCCTGTCTAGTAAGACTTATAGCCTTCTCAAATTCAACTTCAATTCAAATGCATTCAAATTGATACATATAGGTATTTGTGTCATGTAGTCGCTAAGGTTGAGGAGGAGCCCGAAGTCTTAGACTTCATCGCTCCAGAATAACAGCTAGCCTACGACCAACAGAAGCAAGGCAAGCTCCCATTTGCATTAGCCTTTTTATAAATTTTACTGTTTTGATAACTTACTTTGAGCACCCACTTAAATTTTGCATTAGAGTCTTGTTTGAAAACCCAAATGCATAGCAAAGAAAATCCTGGGTTGGGCTTAGGTTTGTAAACCTCGATTAGCTACTGCAATGCTAAGATAGTGTAGGATTCGGTACAAGTCGAGTAGTTGGAACTGCTCGCGAGAATAGGCTAGAGGGACACTACTCTGGTAAAGGTAGCAAATGAAACACATGGCGAGAAAAATAAGACCGAGCGGAGAGTAAGGGAAGCAGGATGTTTGGGCCTTGGTGCCATAGGTCCGCTTGTGTCGATTGAGGATCGAGCCGTGTGCGGGCCTATTGAACAAGCTAGAACAGTACCGAAGACTTACCGGATATATGGGAACCGGGAAACCGATGTAACTCGGGTAGCGGGGTGTTGAGGCATAGCTGGTCGTCCAGAGGGTATGTTGAGAGCAGAGGTGTAAATCGGCTGGCAGCACTACGGATGCGTGCGCAGAGACCTCTTTCTCAGGACGATTGGACCGGCTCAACATTTGGCTGACGGGTGAAAGGTGGTTGCGTATGACGTCTGTGATGATTGCTGTAGGCAACATCGAGTACGGGCGTACGTGACAGGTTATTCGGGTAACCCTGCAGGTGTAAATCGATTATAATCGCCGTCCCTCACGGTCAGTGAGTACCACTTGTTCGCTGTACCGTGACGTAGAAAGAACAGGCTAGATACATGTTAAAAGTTTGCTGATTTGAAAGCTATACAGTGATTGCTAATGACTTGCTGTAGTTTAGAGCGAATTAAAGTTCTTTTCAACCTTGGGCAAAGTACATGAGAGAAATGCGTTTCTTGTTTGATTGCAGCTATCTCATGTGCCTTAGCATAGGATTCTCCACATCCTGCTGCTAAAACTTGAATGTAAGGTTCAAATAATTAGGCGAGTCCTTTGCAAATTATTTACCTCATGTACACTGAATTCCTCATGTAGAAGTTTCATGTATAGGAGAGACGGGTCAGACATGCTGAGCCATCGTGCTCACTGCTTGTGTTTTGAAGCTTTTGCAGGGTGTTATGAGGAAGGGTCTCCCGAGGAGGAGACGGAATCCCCAATAGGGAAACCCCGTTGAGTGAGAGTCGTGCACGCCGCCGTGTTAGTGTGTGTATGTGTGCTAGCAGGGATACATTCACGGGCTGAACGTGAACTCAATGCGTAGTCTACACTTGATGCATTGGGCCGGAAATATCATGTTCATAACCTAACCATCATGCCGATAGAAGAGGAAGAACCAAGTCTTTACTTGGTTTCATAGAGAGCTTTGTATAATCTTGCTCTCACACCCACAATAAGAGAGGAGATTGTAAAAGTCCCAAAAATGTGAATGCAAAGAAACAGATGATTGAACATCATTGTGTTTCTAGTTCATAAAAAATGGGACTTACAAAAACTTTCTTACATAGAATGGTGTACATGAGGTGCAACCACATGGGTTCAAGCATGCCTTGGAAGGTGTGGACCAGGGTGGAGTTAAACTCATGTTTAATCATACATGTACATGAGAAAGAACAACAGTAAGGTCTTTAGTCTCAAAGGCTCAACTCAAATTGCTGCCAAACTTTTGTATACACATGGAGCCTCATACATTTGAATTGAGGAGATTATGGTGGCAACTTTCTGATTTGAGGGTGAGCTAAAAAGGAATGGATTATGATTATGTTGAGTTCATGCTGAATTCGAACATGTTAAGGCAAGGGAATGATTTGAGTAATGTCACATGAAATGATAAACTCAAACATCACTACAAGAAAACGTTATAATTTCGTGGGCCAGACATATTTTCGTCGGCCCCCACGAAAATAAATTTATTTTCGTGAGCTAGTACGTAGCCCATGAAAATATTGTGTTTTCGTCGGCCAGCACATGTGCTCACAAAAATAATCGTTGTTTTCGTCGGCCAGCACGTGTGCTCATGAAATAATTGATATCTTCATCGGCTCGCACTTGAGCTCACGAAATTTTAGTGATATTTCGCATGAAAGCGAGGCTGTTTTCGTGGGTTTCAGGGAGGCCCACGACTTTAAGCATCGGTTACAGATCCGTTTTCGTGGGTTTCTGTGCAGCTCACGAAATATTGGACTATCTTCTTGGGTTTCTGGCGCGGCCCACAAAATTAAAGTAGGGTTCCACGGGGCGTTAAGATCAAGGAGATAATTTCGTGTGCCAAGAGTCGGGCTCACGAAATTATTGTACTGTATTGTCGTCGGCCACTCGGTTGGCCCACGAAAGTAACTCTATTGTCGTGGGTGTCGCCTGAAGCTCACGAAATTATATATATTGTCGTGGGTTGTTCTCCTGGCTCACGAAAATAGTTCCGATATCTACCAAGCGTCGACTCAATCTCAGTTGCTACTCGCTTCCGGCCACCGACACAAAAATTTCTTGCCACGCCGTGCCTCACCGACGACGCCGGCAGTAGCCCCGGCCGCAACCAGCCCCGGACGCCTGTCAGCGTCGCCGGCAGCAGCGCCGGCCGCTACCAGACCCGGCCGCCTGTCAGCGTCGCCGGCAGCAGCGCCGCGCCGCAACCACAGCCCCGGCCGGCTGTCCTTGGGCCATCGTCGCCGGCAGCAGGACCGCGCCGCAAGCAGCCCTCGGCGCCTGTCAGTGTCGCCGGCAGCAGGGCCGCGCCGCAACCACAGCCCCGGCCGCCGGTCCTTGGGCCAGCATCGCCGGCAGCAGGGGCCGCGCCACAGTAGTGTTGCTAGCCCCAGCCGCCTGTCCTTTTGCCAGCATCGCCGCCCTCGACGCTCCTCGGACCTCTCTGCGGCGCCCGAGTCAATTCCGGCTCGCTCCTGCCCGGCTGCGCGCCTGCTCGGTTGCCCGTCGGGCCGCCGGTCCTCGCCCCGAACCCTGCTCAGCCCGGTCCTTGCCCTACGACCTCCTGCTCAGCACCGGCCATATTGTGGCCACTGCAAAGGTAACTGTATTTAGACATATCAACGATGCAATGTTTAGTTGTGACCCATAAGCTACCATACTTGTTTCTTTATAACATTGTTTTTTAGAACGATGCAGTGTGGGTTATAACTAAAGTATAGTTATAAGCTACCATACTTGTTTCTTTATATATGCAATGTTTAGAACGATTACAGTTTTTTACAACATTGTTTCTTTACAATGTTTAGTTGTGACCGATGAGCTACCGTATCAACGATACAGTGTAGGTATCCCGGCGCCCGCCCTCCCGGAGCCGCCGGCCCAGCTCCTCCCGCCATCGAAGTTCATCTTCTCCGGGCTGCCCCCGGACGCCACGCACGCCGTCGGTGCCGAACGCCGCCAATCTCCGGCCTCTCCTCCGGACGCCGCCCGAGCCACCTCCAAAGCCGGCTAGGTCAGTAGTGATGAACTCATGTGTGATTTTGTGAGAATTTGTGACAGCATAAGTGGATATTGAGCCGTTGCTTAGACTTGATATGGAATTTTGTCACATATGAATTCATGGAGAAAAGGGTCTCGAAAGAGAGCGTATGTGATTACACAGTAGTTATAGCATTTGAATGATTATTTGTAGCCCGCATTACTTGCCATTATATACATTGATATACAAAACAACATGTATAGCTGCTAGTGATGTATAGGCGTATATAGTTGATACAACTACATGTACAAACTGTGGTCGTTATCTGTAAGAATAAAGTAATTAATTTATGTCATCATACTATTTTCCCGGTGCTAATAAAAAATAAAGTGTGTAGTCTTTTTTTATAGGAGTTACAAAATAATAGATAAATTGGTCATGATAAGAATAATACTATATGCTTCTTTGTAAACATCTATCTGATGTGGAATAATACTATATAGAAACTCTCTTTTTGATTATTAAGTATATTAGTAAGTTTTGTCTATTTTTCAGAATTGTATGCAGTGAAAGGAAAGTACATCAATTGTCGACTTACCGCCTCAGCACATTGCAGGTAACAAGTTTTGTTTCATTAAAACCTAGTTCCCATAAACTTATTTAACCTTTTGATATGGTATTATCATTTCGATATCTTAGATCTTTGTTCTTGCATTTTATTATATAGACCATGAGTAATCATAGAGGATGGATGTATGAGGGTTGGCGGAAAAATGTAGCGCCTTCTAATGAATGGGCCATTAATACTAAGGCTTTTATAAGTCGTGCTTTCTCATTATCGACCAACCGCTTTGTGAAATGTCCGTGCAACAAGTGTCGTAACTCTTTATGCATGGAAAAGTTGGAGATGGAACGAGACCTTTGTAGATTTGGTTTTATGCCAGGTTATGAAATATGGTATGAGCACGGTGAGTTGTACCATAGCAATGCTGCTGTTGATGTAAGGGAAGATGAAACCGAGGATAAAATAGGTGACATGGTCGAAGCACTAGATCGTGAATGTGGTGCTGATGAATCTGTGGAAATTCCTGGACCCGAAGTTGAAGAGTTTTATAGAATTCTCTCAGCATCGCATGAACAGTTGAATGAGCACACTAAAGTGTCTGTACTTGCGACCGTGACTCGGCTCATGTCTATAAAATCAAAGTATAATTTGTTGAACAAGTGCTATGATGATCTAAGCGACTTGATATCGGACATTCTTCTGACAAATCATAAGTTGCCGAGAGACATGTACCAGTCCAAAAAATTGTTGGCAGGGCTTGGTATGAAATATGAAAATATTGATTGTTGTGGTAACAATTGTATGCTTTTTAGGAAGGAGAATGCAAATGCGACACATTGCTCAGTTTGTAAAAAATCACGACACATTGAGATCACAAATGAGGATGGTGAATTAGTACAGACAAAAGTGGCAGCGAAACAACTTCGTTACATGAATCTTGCACCTAGGCTGAAATGGTTGTTTCTATCTAAATCAACTGCTAAACACATGCGGTGGCATAAGGATGGTTTGCGTGAAACAGAGGGAGTAATGACACACCCATCTGATGCTCAGGCTTGGAAGGCGCTGGACTCTTTTGATGCAGATTTTGCAAAAGATCCTAGAAATGTTCGTATTGGTTTGGCTACCGATGGTTTCACACCGTTCAACACTTCTGCAGCCTCATACTCATGTTGGCCAGTGTTTGCTATTCCATACAACCTTCCACCTGCTATGTGTATGAAATATGATTACATATTCTTGTCTCTTATAATTCCCGGTCATAAGCATCCAGGAAAACGTTTAGGGGTGTTTCTTCAACCGTTGATCGAGGAATTAAAAGAATTATGGATCGGAGTAGAAGCATATGATATCTATAAAAAACAAAACTTCAACTTACGAGCTGCATACTTGTGGTCGGTTCATGATTTTCCTGCATATGGTGTTTTTTCAGGATGGAGCACACACGGTAAACTCTGTTGTCCAATCAGTGGTTCAGATTCTGATTGCTTTAGACTTACTCATGAGGGCAAAGTGTGTTTTTTTGATTGCCACCGACGTTTTCTTCCAGCAAATCACCCATTTAGGAGGCAAGCCAATACATTTTGGAAAGATACTATTGTAACAAAGGGTCCGCCTAAACGATTGTCGAGTGGTGAGATTGTTGAATGGCTCAATAAACTTGTCCCTACAGATGATGGGTTTGTTGGTTTTGGTCAGGAGCACAACTGGACTCATATATGCGGATTATGGGATCTTCCTTATGCTAAGTCATTATTACTTCTGCACAACATCGATGTCATGCATCAGGAACGCAACGTAGCCGAAAGCATCATCAGCACATGTTTTCATTTGAAAAAGACAAAAGATAATATGAAGGCTCGAAAAGATTTAGCGGAAATTTGTAATCGTCCAACCTTAGAAATCAGTCAAGATGGTAATGGTAAGCAAAAAATGCCACGTGCTCCGTTTTGCCTTAAAGTTAAAGAAAAGAGAGAGGTGTTGAACTGGTTGCAACAACTGAAGTTTCCAGACGGTTATTGTGCTGGGTTGAGACGCACAATAAATCTTGAAAATTGGGTATTAAATAATCTTAAAAGCCATAATTATCATATAATAATGGAAAGACTTCTTCCTGTAATGTTTCGTGGATGTGCATCAGGATGTGTGGAGAGTACTTGCAGAACTTAGCTTTTTTTATAGACAATTATGTGCTAAGGAAATTAAAGTTGAAATGATGGAGAAATTGGAAAAAGAAATACCTGCACTCATATGCAAATTGGAGAAGATATTCCCGCCAGGATTTATGAATGTAATGCAACATCTACTTGTACATTTGCCGTATGAAGCTAAAGTTTGTGGGCCCGTGCAATATCGATGGATGTACCACATTGAAAGGACACTAAAAAACATAGAGCAATGGTTTTGAATAAAGCAAGAGTAGAAGGCTGTATTGCAGAAGCATTTGCTCTAAAAGAGGTAGCATACTTCTCAAGTACCTTTTTTTCAGACGAACACAATGTGTACGCTCCCACAATGCGGTACAACATAGATGAACAAACTCCTTCCAGTAATCTAAATATTTCTAGATGGAAGGGAAAAACAGTTGGTGGCAGCAGTAGGCATGTGGTTTCAGAAGAAGAATGGAATTCATGTATGTTATACATGTACACAAATATTGAAGATATGGATCAATATTTTGTGTAAGTTTTTTTCAAGTATAGCAAGACTACAAACCTCAAACTCTAAAGGTGATATTCTAATATAGGCATACTTTTCTGTATACAGCAAGTTTGACAAACAATATTGGAAGTCCACGCGTCAACCAACAAGCAAACAATTAGATAAAATGCGACGTGATGGTCTTCATGGAGGGCCTAACTTTGTCAATTGGTTTCGCAAGCATGTAACAATCTCTTCTCATATGTTACTTGTACTTTTGCTAGTTTAATATGATTAATGCAACTAATATTTTGTTAAATTTCAAGTGCATGGTCGATGCAAACGTTCATGAGGACCTACGACAACTTTCTCAAGGTACAATAACAGCAAAGAGTTTCGGTCGTTACGACGTAAATGGGTTCCGGTTTCGTTCAGCCAAATTTGAAGCAAAACACCCTCTTGCGGCCACGACAAATAGTGGGGTTGTGACTAGAGCATGTGATGCAGAGGGACAAGAAATGAACTACTATGGGATAATTTAAAACATTGTGGAGTTCAAATTTGGCGGTTCTAAAGATCTTAGAGTTACTTTCTTCCACTGTGAATGGAATGATAATAACAGAGGAACACGACAAGATGAATTTGGTATAGTCGAGGTGAAACATGAAGAAAGACTTCGTGGATGTGATAATTACGTTCTTGCTCATCAAGTTGAGTTAGTTTACTATCTACTGTATCCTTGTCCAAAGTTAAATGCTTGGTGGGTCGTTTATAAAGTTAATCCACGAGAACGTTTATATGCCCCAAGTGACGCTGGTTACCGAGATGAACAGGATGAAGTGTATCAAGAAGATGATGGCCCACTATCTTTTAACATCGATGATGGTATAGGACTCGATACATTAGTAGGTGATGTTGAATACAATGAAGCAGCGGAGGTTCTAATGGCTAAAAGAAAGCGACCAAGAGCTAAAAAAGTAAAGGTTCGACAGAAGAAGAAAGTTGGTCGGCAAAACGCTATAGAAGAAACTTCGGATCATGATGAATTTTAATCCTGTAATATTTTTTATGCTACAGTTATTATTGCTTTTGTTACTTTATGTTTGTTGTATTTTTTCTTACCAATTTTTCTATTCAACAGGATGCCGCGTAGTGTGAAGAGTATCGCTAAGGGGCTTTTTGGTTCCTCAAGCAAGTCTGGGGGCCGGTCCGTAACCTCTTCTCTTAGCCAAGACTCTCTTTTTCAGGGTAGTGCCTCAAATAATAGCAGACGAGAAGCATTTAGAAGATGTATGGAAGAAACTAATGAACAGGTTTGTGTCTCTCTATTTCTATTGTATTAATCTAATTTTAATATGTGAAACTTAATTTCTCTAACGACAGGTGCAACAGGATATTCAGGATCCGGATGGTCACGTGGAAAGTCAAGAAAATGTAGGGGAAGAAGTTTCTGCACTGGAAGAACAACCAACAACAGTAAGAGACGATATTCATGAGGAAGTTGAGAATGATGATGAAGGGGATGGCGAGGAGGATGATAGAGATATGGGAGATTTGGCACCATCTTTTAGATATCGGTCTACAAACTCTCTCCCGCTGGCTGTGCCTCAACAACAGAGAATAAGGATCACTCCCATTGGCGACTGGTTAGTAATATATTATTTAGTAATAATTAGTGACATGAATTATTTGACAAATATAATATTTTGTTAACATGACTTGCAGGCAATGGGATGACTTGGATTGGAATGGGAAACGACACCGTAGGCAGCCTAATGCGGTGTTGGGCGCCATTTGTCGTCACCATTATCCTGGTCTTGATACTATCAAAGGCGAAGAAAAACCTGCAACAAATTGGGAGCACTACAAGATTGCTCCACATCCCGTGCATGAAAATGTGGCAGGAGCCGTCTGGCACGACTTTTGGGTACGATTTTCTAATAATTCATTATGTTTACTCGATAATATTTTTCTAATACATTATATATTGTACTTAAAGGAACGATATCGCTTGCCCGATGATCATGACGCTGCCCTCGAGTCACAAACACATAAAGTCTTTCATAATGCAGCGCGCAAAGTGGTAAATGACATGATGTCTAATGCACGAATCACAGCTGTGTGCATGTATTACAAGGAGAAGCTTGGACAAATGATGAACAAGCGTCTAGGAGCTTCAAAAGTTTACCTAGAAGAGGATCAATACCACCAGGTAATGATTCCTTGGATGGTTATGTGTTCTGACGCTTATTATGCTTTCTGTTCTTATTGGGCATCGAAGGAGTATAAAGATAAATCTATCTCAAAAAGAACGAACCGTGAAGCCGGTGGTCAACTTCTTCACCGTTACGGTGGAGATGGTCATATTCGTCTTTCAAAACGAATGGTGAGTTTAGTATATTTACATTTTGTTGATAGGTTATATGCTTTAAAACATTCATGGTTTTTAATATGTCCATGTAGGCTGCAGAAAGTGGCGAGGAGCCATCTTTCATTGATACTTATATAAAAGGGCATAGAGGCACCGACGAAAATCAACTTTGCACTCCGACAGCCACTCAAAACTTGGTGCGTCATATTACTTATGCTAATGATTCGACAAAATAATTGTAGTGTAGTTGGTTTACAATTATTTTTTCTCGTAGGAGAAATATGCTAAAGAAGTGGTGCGACGTCATGGAGATGACTATGATTGGAGAAAGCAAGATGTCAACGTCGTTGCTTTGTACCAATGCAGTGGAGGAAAGCTGTAAGGGCCTCAGTTTTTGACACACACATTTGCAGTGTCCATCACCACACCACACACCTCATTTGAGGAAGAATGATGAACACAAATGAAGAGCAAGTAACAATTATCAACATGCTCATTAGAGAACAAACTTACACATTGCAAAAGTGGTATTTCCCACATGTGATATAGATGGGCTGGACATATGAAAACTCCTACACTTCACTAAGGATGTCCATGCCAAGTTTCACCCAAATTCAAAACCTTTTTGAGGTCAGTTTGGGTATAGTTAGGAAGAGGGCAGTTTGAAACCATATTCAAATTCAAACTGTTTTTATCCAATGAATTTAAAAGTGGGGGGCATATTCTTACTCAGCACATTTTTGTGAGCTCACACACCAATTTTCACTCCATTTAGAGTTGATCTTGACATGAGCTAAGTGGGAGAAATTCAAACTTTATTTGAATTACAAACTGAACTTGTGCTGAAATTCATTCAAACCAAACCTCATTTGAACTTTGATCAATTCAAATGGCTCATGGGTGAATAATTTGAATTGCCAAGGGTAGTATGGGGTTCACTGTTTACAACAGTGATTAGGAGTAAATTTCAGAGGTTAAAACTGGAGGTGGGACCCACATGTCAGCCACTGCTCAGATCAAACCGACTGAGACTTTCTCACTCGGGTCGCTGAGCCGCAGCGGTGATCGCCACCGAGGCCAGCCGCCACGCCACCAGCTGCTTGCCCACGCGGGGGCATGAGGCGGTGCAGAGCCTTCTTAAGGCGCCTGCCCCCTCCTCGGCCGAGGCACCACCGTTCTTCCGCGCAAGAACTCAGCGCCGGTCGAAAACTTCCGCAGCTCAGACTTGATCGGAGAACGCCGATCGCAGCTCCCTCCTTCCACTCCAGAGCCCCAGCAAGGTACTAGATACCTTCCTCCATCCTCCCCGTTGCTAGAATTCGATTGAAACCGAGTGATATCGGCTGTGCCGAAAGATCAAAATCGGAACTTGGAACCGCCGCACCTAGGGCTCTCGTGGACAGCCCAACCAGGGCGTTGTCACGCCCGAGCCAAGGCACCCTTGGACGCGCGGGTGACCGGTGGTGCTCATCCCCGAGCCACAGCTCGAGTGGTTGCTCACCGGCGGCGAATTTCCACTTTTCCCCTTTCGGTGTGCAGAACGACCTTCGGGTACGATTCTGTTTAATTCGTGCTCTAGAAAGGATTAGAGGGCCTCAGGCCGCTCTCACACGAGCTAGACACGGTAACGCACAAGTTGCCTTCACAACTCTGGGCCGGAGAACCTCTGTGCCCGGCGTAATTTGAGGTCTACTAATGGCGGAACGAACGGGCGGCATCGGGCGCACGGTGAGGATCTATTTCGGGCCTTCCCCGAGCTGCCTCGAGCTCATGTCGACCTTCTCTGAAGTCCACTGATGCTCCCCGACCGATTTCCCAAGTAGCTGAGGTGCTAGGGTGGTCAGCCGACATGGCCGAAGTCGTTCCGAGGTGGCGGCTCGTCGCCGACCATGCTCCGGCCATTGTCATGAGCAGCTGACCCTAGAATCCTGTTCCCCGAGTAAAAGTAGGCAGGGGCGGCCAGAATCGAGAAGTTTGGAGCTGTACAGCAGCCGGCGGCGAGCTCTCCGGCGAGATCCCTCGGCGGCGGGGCGCGGGTGTCGCGAGGTTGAAGAAGGGGGTGGACCCCAGCTGTCAGCGGCCGTTATTTTGAATCGGGATCCGGCTGCGGCCAGGATCGGGTGTGCTGGCGCGTAAAATCATTGTGGGCCGCGGTGTGCTGTCGCCTCGGCGTGCGACGCGTGTCCCCTGGGCCCACGCGCGAGTTTAAACTTTTCCCCGATTTTCAGATTTCCTTCAAACTTCAAATCCTTATAACTTTGGCTAGAAAGCTCCAAATCGAGTGAACCAAATTTTGCTGGATTCAGCTCTCTGAGTACTTTCCAGAAAATCAAGTTTCACGTCATGAAATTCCTTATTTCTCCAGAATTAATTCCTTAAAGTTTAAACTGTTAGGAATTTTAACTGGAGAATACTTTGGAGGAAAATCCTGAAATTTCGCTGAGATGTTCACCAAAATATCCTTGAACTACCATAAAAATTTCAGATCCATTTGAGCTCATTTAACCCACCTAATGGTGTGATTAGTGAAACTGTTCTAGAGAAAATAGAAAATGTTCAGAAACATTTTCAGAAATTTCTCTGAAATTGTTTAGCTCATATCTTTAGTTAGAGACTTCCAAATTAAGTGAGACCAACTCCATTAGAACCCTCTGAAAATCTAGTTTTCAGAAAGTCATAGTTTGTCTCATGAAAATTCCTAGAACACCCTAAGAGTTCCAATTAAGGTCAAGGACATAATTATTTGTGGAGGGCTCAAATGAGCTTTGCTGCAACTAAAACTTGACCAGGTCTCTGTTTAGGTTGTAACCAAGCCACAGTAAAAGTTTCACAGTCATTAGGTCTATCTAGCAAAGGTTATAGACTTCACAACTTCAAACTTAATACAAATGCATTAAATTGATACATATGTTTCTTATATCATGTAGTCGCTAAGGTCGAGGAGGAACCCGAAGTCCTAGACTTCGTTACTCCGGAGGAACAGCTAGCATACGACCAAGAGCAGCAAGGCAAGCTCCGGTTTGCATTAACCTTTTTACAAAGTTTTATTGTTTTGAGCACATACCTGTTTCCTTTATTCTATGCATCAGAGTCTTGTTTGGAAACCCCACTGCATAGCCAAGAGAACCATGGGTTGGGTTTAGGATTGCAAACCCCGTTAGCCACTGCATTGCTAGGATAGAGTAGGATTCGGTACAAGTCGAGTAGTTGGAACTACTCGCGAGAATAGGCTAGAGGCACATTGCTCGGGTAGGGATAGCACATGATACACATGGCAAGAAAATGAGACCGAGCGGAGAGTAAGGGCAGCAGGACTTTGGGGCCTGTGTGCTGTAGCTCCGCTTGTGTCGATTGAGGACCGAGCCGTGTGCGGGCCTGTTGAATAAGCTAGAACAGTACCGAAGACCTACCGGCTATATGGGAACCGGGAAACTGATGTAACTCGGGTAGCTGGGTATTGAGGCATTGCCCGTCGTTCAGAGGGTAGGTTGAGAGCTCGAGGTGTAAATCGGCTGGCGGCACGGAGATGCGCGTGCAGAGACCTCTTGCTCGGGACGATGGGACCGGTTCAATATTTGGCTAACGGGTGAAAGGTAGTCGCTTAGCCGTTCGTGATGGTTGTTGTAGGCAACATCGAGTACGGGCGTACGTGACGGGTTGTTCGGGTAACCCTGCAGGTGTAAATCGATTATAATCGCCGTCCCTCGCGGTCAGTGAGTACCACTTGTTCACTGTACCGTGACGTAGAAAGAATAGGCTAGTCACATGTTAAAATGTTGCTGATTGAAAGCTGGACATTGATTGTTAATGATATGCTGTAGCTTAGAGCTAACTAAAGTTCTTTTCAACTTTGGGCAAAGTACATGAGAGAAATGCGTTTCTTGTTTGATTGCGGCTCTCTCATGTGCCTTAGCGTAAGGTTCGCCACAACCTGCTGCTAAAACTTGAAAGTAAGGTTCTACTAATTAGGCGAGTCCTTGCAAATGATTTTTTCTCATGCAACCATTACCCTTATGTAGAAGTTCCATGTTTAGGTGAGACGGGTCAGACTTGCTGAGCCTTCGTGCTCACTGCTTGTGTTTGAAGCTTTTGCAGTGTTCTATGAGGAAGGGACTCCCGAAGAGGAGACGGAACCCCAGGAGGGGAACCCCGTGGAGTGGGAGTCGTGCACGCCGCAGAGTTAGTGTGCGTGTGTGCTAGCAAGGACACGTTCGAGGGCTGAACGTGCACTTGATGCTTAGTCTACGCCCGCGAGTGTAGACTGAACTTATTTTGATGTAAACATGTTCATAAACTTGTTTATGTAATAAAACTTCCGCTTCCGCTTTGCACCTTTGACGTGTGTTATACGGTGCTGTGCAACGCAGCACCCCTCAGCGTGATCCTGGCTCGACAGGACCAATGGGGTCGTGTCAGCGTGGTATCAGAGCTCGCTTGAGGTTTAACACATTATAAAGGTCTTCTTTTTCAAAAATCCAGTGAGGAACGAGTTAGTAGCCCGTATAAGGATGTTATTAGTATATAGAAAGTGGCATATTAACCTATTTGGTTATGTCGGAAAATCGTGCATCTCGGGACGTGTATGTCTTGGGGGGTGCACGTAAGCGCTGTCCACCAGTGCGCACAAGCTGAAGGGTGGAGCCCCACGGGTGGCAGGTAACCCGACTCGCTTTTATATCCTCTACGACTCTTCATGTCGTTTGGGGTATTCAAGCAACGTCTGTCCCTGGCGTGCGTGGTGCAATTTGGGAGACCCCGTCACGTGGTCTGAAACGTGAACACGTAACTCAAGGCGTGTTTGGCTTGAGAACATCCGGGCGAGTGATGACGGCCGGGTGTACCAACTGTATGGATTCCGGGCTCGGTGTGCAGCCGAGTCTGATGATTGTTTGAGTTTCTGCAGGTAGTCTGACCACGAAACGGTAGACGTGTAGCATCCGTGTGCGAGTGACGTTTAGTGCCACTGAAATAACGAAGCCGGCTAAGTCCGGTATAGGTTTTTCTTTGTGAGGACGTAGTACCGACAAAATCTGGTGACGCATCGACGTCACACCCAACTAAATAAACAACTTCATTGTAAAAACTTGAAGGTTTTAATCCAAAGTAGTAAAACTTGATGTAACTCCTTCCCTTGAACAGGATATTCAAAGTTAACAAGCTTTCAACTTATAGGATGTTAAGGACAGAGCACTCTGTTTTCAGCTGAATCAAGGCTGAAGTTAATCAGAGGTTAGAGGTTGAGTTCTTTCGAGGTTGGGGTCGTATGATACATTTCTGGAAAGCGTTGGAAGAGCTTTACAACTCTTCTGTTGAGGTTCAGAGGTGTTTCATCCCTTAACCACTCGAAAAATGCAGTAGAGTTGAAACTGTCCAGAAAACAGGACAGAGCAAAGACTCTCTGTAAACTCTCTGTAAATTAAGCATAACTTCCTGCTTAAAAATCCAAAAATAGGAAATGAGGTACTTATGGAAAGCTTATGAGATGGGTTACGACTTTGTAACAGAAAGTTTTGTCAGATTGGGAACAGAATTAACTGGGATTCTTGGATCAATTCAGTACCTAAAGCAGGGAGGTGCTGTCCAATGGATTCCAGAAATTCTGTTAACTTTGACATCTCATAACTTTTGAACCAGGACAGGTATTAGATCAACCAAATACTTTCTGGAAAGCTATTGAAGTTAACTTTAACTTTGATGTTGAGCTCCAGAATTGGTTCTGCCTTTAACATGGCCTAAATCAGGTTGATATGGAAACTGGTCAAGGCTGTCATGGGAACAGCAGATCAGCAGTCAAATTTGTTTAAAATTTGAACTATGTTTCCAAGTTTTATGGGTTCAATGACATGTTTTATGTTATAACTCAGTGGTTTACTGTTTAAATAAATATTTGACCATTCTCAAATATATTTTTACAGATGGCAGCAGATAAACAGTTGGAGAACGGGTGGGTAGTTTCCCACTGTTCTGACCGTAGCGGCTACCCGGAAGCATTGTGGCAAATGCTCCAATATTTCGGGTACAACCAGATGCCGCAATACTTCGCCAAGGAAGGAGGCGAAGAGGGGAACAAAACGTGGATGATCCATGTCGAGGTTCCCGCAGTACCTACGCCACCCGGTTGGGTGCCATTCACCGTCACGGTGAGAGGAAGACAACCGGAAGGGATGTGGCAAGTGGCAGCCCGTGACACTATGTCACGTTTCTGCCAACTACATGTGCAGGCTATGGAGGGTACTCCATACGCACTCGTTCCGGCGGAGGGACGAGCTCAGCATGTGTGGGAAGAGAGGTACCTGGAGGCAACCGACCCGAGTTGCCCAAGGTACAACCACGCGGAGGCAAATCTCAGCCTCCAAATGAGGGTGGGGAACGCTGTAATGGACAGCCAAGCTGTTCATACGGAGCATCTCGCCACCAAGCTCAAGGAGAGCACAATCCGTGGAGATCAATTCGAGAGTGCTCACAGCGCACTCCGCAATGTGCTCCTTCCGACGATCAAGCGACTGAATGAACAACACAATCAGTTGCGTCGTCTGAAGAAGGCAAAGAAGAAGAGCCGTGTTGACATCGCGGCGTTGCAAGAGCTGGTGCAGACCCTAACCCAGCAGAATGAGGACCTTGCTCAGGAGCGGGACGACGCTATCGAGGAAGGCCAAGGCTGGGAAGAGGACTACAACCAAGCTATGGACGAGGTGCATGCCTTGCAGGACCTCGTGCCCCCGGTATTGGGCGTACCGGTAGTCTTGGGTCTTCCAGCCATGGGAGAACCTGGAATGGGAGAAGAGGTGGTAGACCCCGAGCTACCAGCAGAGGTACCGGAGGAGGACGACCCATAGGAGGTCGAGTTCTACTCCGAGTAGGGGTTACGGTTGCCAAGTAGGGCAGCTAGGGTAGCGTAACCCAACGTTTGTAATCGGTGACATGTCGTGTAGACAGTAGCGTATGTATAGGTAGTGACGACATGAGCACGACTTCTCGGAGATCCGAGAATAATGTATCTTGTATAAAGTTTATGCTTTATCAATATATGTGAATGTTGTGCAAGTTAATCATGCGTCGCTTCAATACCTACTGCTGTTATGGAATTTTGAGTAAGACATGTGCTAATTGCTGCTGTGTTGAATTTCAGAATGACGCGTACTCGTGCCAACCCTGATGTTGGAGGTACTAGCCAAGGGGGAGAGACCTCCCAACCACCTCCCGAGGACTCCTCGGGACAGCAGCAGCAACAGCAACAGCAAACACCGCCACCGCCACTACCAACGGTTACATTGGCCGACATTGTCGCGGCAATGGCGGGCTCGCATCAGCAGCACACAGAGTTGCTTCAGACTCTTATCGCCAATACGTCTCGCCCAGAGAGACGTCAAGATCGTGAGGAGCGCCAACAGAGCTCCTACTCCGACTTCCTGGCGACTCATCCCCCTGTATTCTCAAGGGCGGATGAACCACTTGACGCGGACAACTGGCTCCGCGCCATAGAGATGAAGTTCGGGCTGCTCCAAATCAGCGAGCAGCGCAAGACTCAGTTCGCGGTCCAGCAGCTCCAAGGATCCGCGAGCGCGTGGTGGGCCAACTTCTGTGCTTCCCAGCCCACCGACCGAGTGATGACCTGGGCGGAGTTCCGGACGGCCTTCAGGGCCTATCATATACCGCCCGGATTGATGAAGAGGAAGACGCAGGAGTTCCTACACCTGCAACAAGGGAGCCGGAACGCGCTGGAATACTCCAGGGCGTTTAACGATCTCGCGCTATATGCGTCGTATCATGCTGATACCGACGAGAAGCGGCGAGACCACTTTTACCAGGGGCTTAACCCGCTCCTGAAGGATAAATTGGCGATGTTCAATCGCGGCAGCCTCAACGACATTATTGATGCTGCGATTGTTCAGGAGGACTCCGGCAAGGAGTTAGCGGCAGCGGAGAGAAAGCGAAGCGCGCCGCAGAGCAGTGGAGAAGGAGGCGGTCCTTCTCAGAAGTTTCGGATGGTGAATCGCCCACCATCAGGTCCACGCTGGCAACCACCACAGCGGTCGATGCCGTTCCGCAGTCGGCCGTACTCTTCACCGGCATCCCGGCCGGCACTGCCAGCACCACCGCAACAACAACAGCAGCAGCGGGCGATGCCGCGTGCGTTTGCACCTCTGCAACGCATGCCGGGTTTTCGTCCACCGAGTACTCCACCAGCAGCGGCCACATGTTACAAGTGTGGTCGTCCAGGACACTTCGCGAGCAGTTGCCCGGAGAGGCAAGGCGGCGGAGTGGCACCGCAGTTTCCAGGGAGGAATCAACCCCGGAACCCTACTAATGCGTGGCGTGCAAACCCTAGGCCCGGCACTGTCCACCAGCTTGCCATTGAGGACGTGCCGGAGGGCGAGCCAATCCTTGCGGGTATATTCCAACTCCACCAGCATCCCGCTATAGTACTGTTTGATTCAGGCGCCACGCATAATTTTATTAGCCAAGCTTTCATTGCTAAACACAGTTTGCCAATACTACCCACCGATAGTCCATATTTAATTTGTTCACCGGGTGGGAAGATTTCAGCAAGCGTAATGGTCTCCAAAGCACCATTATGCTTAGCGGGTAGAGTGCACCCCACGTCTCTCATTATCTTAGAGGGACAGAAGGTCGATGTCATCCTAGGGATGTCGTGGTTAACCCGCCACGGCGCTGTTTTAGACACCGTCCTTCGAGTCGTGCACTTGAACTCAGAGGTGCACGGTTCTCACTCATTATTTCTGGACAGTCCAGAAATAAAACTTCCAAGTGTCTATCAAGCCACAACCATCAGATTGGAAGACATTCCAGTGGTCTGAGAGTTCCCTGATGTATTTCCGGACGATTTGCCGGGGATGCCACCCGATAGAGAGGTGGAGTTCAAGATTGAACTTGCACCAGGAACCATGCCAATATCCCGAAGGCCGTACAAGATGGCGCCCAAGGAGTTGGCTGAACTGAAGACTCAGCTCACGGACCTTCTGGAGAAGGGTTTTATTAGTCCGAGCTCCTCGCCATGGGGCTGTTCGGCATTATTTGTCAAAAAGAAGGATGAAACATTGCGGTTTTGCGTGGACTACCGCATTAAATGCCGTAACCATCAAGAACAAGTACCCGTTGCCACGGATCGACATGTTGTTTGATCAGTTGGTCGAAGCAAAGATCTTTTCCAAGATGGATTGAAGATCCGGGTACCATCAGATTAAGATAAGGGCGGAGGACATTCCAAAGACAGCTTTCTCGACAAGGTACGGACTTTATGAGTACCTGGTCATGTCCTTTGGCCTCACCAATGCTCCAGCTCACTTCATGTACTTAATGAACTCGGTGTTCATGCCGGAGCTGGACAAGTTTGTCGTGGTCTTCATCGACGACATCCTGGTATATTCCAAGTCGGAGGAAGATCACAAGTTATACGCAAAATTCAGAAAATGCGAGTTTTGGATATCGCAAGTGCCTTTCCTCGGGCATATCATCTCAGCGGAGGGTATCGCTGTGGACCCGAGCAAGATCACGCAAGTGCTGAATTGGAAATCCCCGAGAACTGTTCATGAGGTACGGAGTTTCCTCGGACTCGCGGGATATTATCGGAGGTTCATTCCGAACTTCTCGAAGATTGCCAAGCCAATGACAGAGCTGCTGAAGAAGGCTACCAAATATGTTTGGAGTCCAGCATGTGAAGCAGCATTCAAGGCTTTAGTCAAGCACCTGACATCAGCACCGGTTTTGGCGCAGCCAGACACAACAAAACCGTTCGATGTGTACTGCGATGCATCCGGCATTGGGCTTGGATGTGTGCTGATGCAAGACCAAAGAGTGGTCGCGTATGGATCACGGCAGCTTAGGAACCATGAGCAAAATTATCCAACTCACGACTTGGAGCTCGCTGCCGTGGTACTTGCACTAAAAATGTGGAGGCACTACCTACTCGGTAACCTCGTACATTTATATACCGACCACAAAAGCCTCAAGTACATATTCACTCAGAAGGAGCTGAACATGAGGCAACGAAGATGGTTAGAACTAATAAAGGATTACGAGATAGAGATCCATTATCATCCGGGCAAGGCAAACGTTGTGGCAGATGCGCTGAGCCGCAAGTCACACGTCAATAATCTGACCATCACACCGTTGGAAGAGAGCGAACCACCACTACATGTGATTCCACACGGAGCTCTCTACAACCTAGCTTTGATCCCCACCATCCATGAAGAGATAGCGGCAGCCCAATAGAATGACAAGGGCATGTCACATTTACGGAGACGGGTAGACAGTGGGGAGTTGAAATGTTTCCGGAAGGACGGAGACGGCGTCCTATGGTTCAAGGACCGGATCGTCGTACCCCGAAACCAGAAGTTACGGAAGAAAATCTTTGATGAGGCTCACTTATCAAAGTTTTCTATTCACCCCGGCAGCAACAAAATGTATCAAGAACTCAGAAGCAAGTTTTGGTGGACACGGATGAAGCGAGAGACTGCAAAATACGTGTCCGAGTGTGATACATGTCGAAGGGTGAAGGCAGACCACATGCGGAAACCGGGACTGCTGCAACCACTGGGCATTCCTGCCTGGAAGTGGGAGGACGTGAGCATGGATTTCGTCGTCGGTTTACCCACCACCTTACAGAAACATGATTCGGTGTGGGTGATCGTCGATCGGCTCACCAAAGTTTCCCATTTCATCCCGGTCAACACCAACTACAACGCCAAGAAGTACGCTGAACTGTATATCTCACAGATCCTATGCTTATACAGCGTACCCCGTACCATCATATCAGACCGGGGCACTTTATTTGTGTCCCGTTTTTGGGAGCAGCTACACGCTGCCTTGGGGACGAAGCTGATCCGTAGTTCAGCCTACCACCCGCAGACGGATGGGCAAACCGAGCGGGTAAATCAAATCCTAGAAGACATGCTACGAGCTTGCGCTATCACCCACGGCAAGAATTGGGATGATCACTTGCCGTTAGCCGAGTTCTCGTACAACAATGGGTACCAAGCCAGCATCAAGATGGCGCCCTATGAGGCGCTATACGGAAGAAAATGCCGCACACCATTGATCTGGTGTGAGTGTGGCGAAAGAGTTACCTTCGGGATTGACCTTGTCAACAACGCGGAAGAAAAGGTTCAACTAATTCAAGCGAACCTAAAAGCCGCTCAATCCCGTCAGAAACAGTATGCGGACCGGAGAAGGCGCCCATTACAATTCGAAGTTGGAGATCACGTATATCTACGGGTGTCTCCAATGAAGGGCGTAAACAGATTTGGGGTGAGAGGAAAGTTGGCACCCCGATTCATCGGTCCATTCCAGATTACCGAAAGATGTGGATCGGTGGCATACCGGCTGAAATTACCTGAAGCACTTTCCGGTGTGCACGACGTCTTTCACATTTCCCAGCTGAGGAAGTGTCTCAAGCTATCAACTACCGTTCAGCTGGAAGACATTGAAGAACTGCAACCGGATCTCACCTATCGGGAGGAACCGGTGCAGATTATTGATGAAAAGGCCCGAACCACACGTAACCGTACGTTGTGGTTCTACAAGGTTCTATGGAGTAATCACTCCATGGACGAAGCGACATGGGAGAGCGAAGAATTCCTTCGCACTAACTACCCCGACTTTTTCACGTCGCATATCCGGTAATTTTCCACCGTCCTCTCTCTCATTCTCACCTTATAATCTCGGGACGAGATTCTTTTAAGGGGGGAGGAAATGTAAGGGCCTCAGTTTTTGACACACACATTTGCAGTGTTCATCACCACACCACACACCTCATTTGAGGAAGAATGATGAACACAAATGAAGAGCAAGTAACAATTATCAACATGCTCATTAGAGAACAAACTTACACATTGCAAAAGTGGTATTTCCCACATGTGATATAGATGGGCTGGACATATGAAAACTCCTACACTTCACTAAGGATGTCCATGCCAAGTTTCACCCAAATTCAAAACCTTTTTGAGGTCAGTTTGGGTATAGATAGGAAGAGGGCAGTTTGAAACCATATTTAAATTCAAACTGTTTTTATCCAATGAATTTAAAAGTGGGGGGCATATTCTTACTCAGCACATTTTTGTGAGCTCACACACCAATTTTCACTCCATTTGGAGTTGATCTTGACATGAGCTAAGTGGGAGAAATTCAAACTTTATTTAAATTACAAACTGAACTTGTGCTGAAATTCATTCAAACCAAACCTCATTTGAACTTTGATCAATTCAAATGGCTCATGGGTGAATAATTTGAATTGCCAAGGGTAGTATGGGGTTCACTGTTTACAACAGTGATTAGGAGTAAATTTCAGAGGTTAAAACTGGAGGTGGGACCCACATGTCAGCCACTGCTCAGATCAAACCGACTGAGACTTTCTCACTCGGCTCGCCGAGCCGCAGCGGTGATCGCCACCGAGGCCAGCCGCCGCGCCACCAGCTGCTTGCCAACGCGCGGGCATGAGGCGGTGCAGAGCTTTCTTAAGGCGCCTGCCCCCTCCTCGGCCGAGGCACCACCGTTCTTCCCCGCAAGAACTCAGCGCCGGTCGAAAACTTCCGCAGCTCAGACTTGATCGGAGAACGCCGATCGCAGCTCCCTCCTTCCACTCCAGAGCCCCAGCAAGGTACTAGAGACCTTCCTCCATCCTCCCCGTTGCTAGAATTTGATTGAAACCGAGTGATATCGGCTGTGCCGAAAGATCAAAATCGGAACTTGGAACTGCCGCACCTCGGGCTCTCGTGGACAGCCCAACCAGGGCGTTGTCACGCCTGAGCCAAGGCACCCTTGGACGCGCGGGTGACCGGTGCTGCTCATCCCTGAGCCACAGCTCGAGTGGTTGCTCACCGGCGGCGAATTTCCACTTTTCCCCTTTCTGTGTGCAGAACGACCTTCGGGTACGATTCTGTTTAATTCGTGCTCTAGAAAGGATTAGAGGGCCTCAGGCCGCTCTCGCACGAGCTAGACACGGTAACGCACAAGTTGCCTTCACAACTCTGGGCCGGAGAACCTCTGTGCCCGGCGTAATTTGAGGTCTACTAATGGCGGAACGAACGGGCGGCATCGGGCGCACGGTGAGGACCTATTTCGGGCCTTCCCCGAGCTGCCTCGAGCTCATGTCGACCTTCTCTGAAGTCCACTGATGCTCCCCGACCGATTTCCCAAGTAGCTGAGGTGCTAGGGTGGTCAGCCGACATGGCCGAAGTCGTTCCGAGGTGGCGGCTCGTCGCCGACCATGCTCCGGCCATTGTCATGAGCAGCTGACCCTAGAATCCTGTTCCCCGAGTAAAAGTAGGCAGGGGCGGCCAGAATCAAGAAGTTTGGATCTGTACAGCAGCCGGCGGCGAGCTCTCCGGCGAGATCCCTCGGCGGCGGGGCGCGGGTGTCGCGAGGTTGAAGAAGGGGGTGGACCCCAGCTGTCAGCGGCCGATATTTTGAATCCGGATCCGGCTGCGGCCAGGATCGGGTGTGCTGGCGCGTAAAATCATGGTGGGCCGCGGTGTGCTGTCGCCTCGGCGTGCGACGCGTGTCCCCTGGGCCCACGCGCGAGTTTAAACTTTTCCCCGATTTTCAGATTTCCTTCAAACTTCAAATCCTTATAACTTTGGCTAGAAAGCTCCAAATCGAGTGAACCAAATTTTGCTGGATTCAGCTCTCTGAGTACTTTCCAGAAAATCAAGTTTCACTTCATGAAATTCCTTATTTCTCCAGAATTAATTCCTTAAAATTTAAACTGTTAGGAATTTTAACTGGAGAATCCTTTGGAGTAAAATCCTGAAATTTTGCTGGGATGTTCACCAAAATATCCTTGAACTACCATAAAAATTTCAGGTCCATTTGAGCTCATTTAACCCACCTAATGGTGTGATTAGTGAAACTGTTCCAGAGAAAATAGAAAATGTTCAGAAACATTTTCAGAAATTTCTCTGAAATTGTTTAGCTCATATCTTTAGTTAGAGACATCCAAATTAAGTGATACCAACTCCATTAGATCCCTCTGAAAATCTATTTTTCAGAAAGTCATAGTTTGTCTCATGAAAATTCCTAGAACACCCTAAGAGTTCCAATTAAGGTCAAGGACATAATTATTTGTGGAGGGCTCAAATGAGCTTTGCTGCAACTAAAACTTGACCAGGTCTCTGTTTAGGTTGTAACCAAGCCACAGTAAAAGTTTCACAGTCATTAGGTCTATCTAGCAAAGGTTATAGACTTCACAACTTCAAGCTTAATACAAATGCATTAAATTGATACATATGTTTCTTATATCATGTAGTCGCTAAGGTCGAGGAGGAACCCGAAGTCCTAGACTTCGTTACTCCGGAGGAACAGCTAGCCTACGACCAAGAGCAGCAAGGCAAGCTCCAGATTGCATTAAACTTTTTACAAAGTTTTATTGTTTTGAGCACATACCTGTTTCCTTTATTCTATGCATCAGAGTCTTGTTTGGAAACCCCACTGCATAGCCAAGAGAACCATGGGTTGGGTTTAGGATTGCAAACCCTGTTAGCCACTGCATTGCTAGGATAGAGTAGGATTCGGTACAAGTCGAGTAGTTGGAACTACTCGCGAGAATAGGCTAGAGGCACATTGCTCGGGTAGAGATAGCACATGATACACATGGCAAGAAAATGAGACCGAGCGGAGAGTAAGGGCAGCAGGACTTTGGGGCCTGTGTGCTGTAGCTCCGCTTGTGTCGATTGAGGACCGAGCCGTGTGCGGGCCTGTTGAACAAGCTAGAACAGTACCGAAGACCTACCGGCTATATGGGAACCGGGAAACTGATGTAACTCGGGTAGCTGGGTATTGAGGCATTGCCCGTCGTTCAGAGGGTAGGTTGAGAGCTCGAGGTGTAAATCGGCTGGCGGCACGGAGATGCGCGTGCAGAGACCTCTTGCTCGGGACGATGGGACCGGTTCAATATTTGGCTAACGGGTGAAAGGTAGTCGTCCGTACGGCGTCCGTGATGGTTGTTGTAGGCAACATCGAGTACGGGCGTACGTGACGGGTTGTTCGGGTAACCCTGCAGGTGTAAATCGATTATAATCGCCGTCCCTCGCGGTCAGTGAGTACCACTTGTTCACTGTACCGTGACGTAGAAAGAATAGGCTAGTCACATGTTAAAATGTTGCTGATTGAAAGCTGGACATTGATTGTTAATGATATGCTGTAGCTTAGAGCTAACTAAAGTTCTTTTCAACTTTGGGCAAAGTACATGAGAGAAATGCGTTTCTTGTTTGATTGCGGCTCTCTCATGTGCCTTAGCGTAAGGTTCGCCACAACCTGCTGCTAAAACTTGAAAGTAAGGTTCTACTAATTAGGCGAGTCCTTGCAAATGATTTTTTTCTCATGCAACCATTACCCTCATGTAGAAGTTCCATGTTTAGGTGAGACGGGTCAGACTTGCTGAGCCTTCGTGCTCACTGCTTGTGTTTGAAGCTTTTGCAGGGTTCTATGAGGAAGGGACTCCCGAAGAGGAGACGGAACCCCAGGAGGGGAACCCCGTCGAGTGGGAGTCGTGCACGCCGCAGAGTTAGTGTGCGTGTGTGCTAGCAAGGACACGTTCGAGGGCTGAACGTGCACTTGATGCTTAGTCTACGCCCGCGAGTGTAGACTGAACTTATTTTGATGTAAACATGTTCATAAACTTGTTTATGTAATAAAACTTCCGCTTCCGCTTTGCACCTCTGACGTGTGTTATACCGTGCTGTGCAACGCAGCACCCCTCAGCGTGATCCTGGCTCGACAGGACCAATGGGGTCGTGTCAAAAGCGTCACGGGAGGTGACTTGTACATCTCTTATTTCTTTATTCTCATACATAAATTGCTTTTCAATTGTGAATTTTATAATTATAATTGTAGGTATTCGATGTTTAATGGTATTATGAACTCTGATGTGGTTCTCTCGGAGTCACGGTCATTACAGAGTGGACAGAGTTCTACACAGCGATTGCGTTCAGAAAATGACTCTAGGTTAAGAATAGTGGAGGAACGCATGCGACAACAAGAAGAGTTTATAAAATCTCAAAATGAATATTTCTCAAGTCTTGCAACATGGCAACAACAGATGCAGGTACGTTATTAAGAGCTGAAGTATTTATATAATCAATATAAAGAGGTTGTGCTAAACAGTTTAAAACAATTTAGAGATATTTTTCTCAACTTGGATTGCCTATCGCCATGCCACCGTTGCCGCCGCCTCCACAGTTTCTGGCGTATCCTTCGCAACCGATGTCTACACCCCCTTTTACCGCAGGAACACAGGTATATATACTCGTTAGATTCTTTTTTATTATAAAATGGTAGTAATATTGTAACATGTCTCATTTTTAATTTTAAGGAATCATAGTCAATGCCAGTTAGAAATTTGCAAACTCCGTCTCCAGCGGGACATTGCGGAGATGACAACTCTATCGATCAATACTTTGCTCCTGGCGGTAGCAACTAGGTTAGTTGTTTGAATGAGATAACATCTTGCCTAAATGATTACTATTCTGTGAGAGTAAATGGGATAGCATTATTATCTAATATCTTATATTTTCATACTTGCAGTCTCGCTAAAGATAATACTACATGTTGCTGAAGGCGATAGGTTGACGGGCGATCAATTTACTTTGTTTTAAATGTGTGTGTGTTGATGGTGAAAAATGAATGTATCAAACAATTGTAATAAAGCGTTTGTAACAATTGTGATGTTTGATGTTTTATGTAATGTGTGTTGAATGTTTTCTATATGACATATGTGATGAATGTTTTCTTTACTTAATGTGTGTATAGTTTGTCAAATGTGTGAAATTTCTGGATAAATTGATGGTTTAGGCAATATGGGCACACTATTTTCGTGTGCCTCAAAAGAGCCCATGACAATATGGCCAAATTATTTTCGTGGGCCAGTGAAGGCCCACGAAAATATAACCAAATTAATTTCGTGGGCCACCTAGGCCCATGAAAATATTATTTTCGTGGGCCCATCCTGGCCCATGAAAATATTATGTTCGTGGGCCCCTCAAGGCCCATGAAAATAATATTTTCGTGGGCCCCTCGAGGCCCATGAAAATATTGTTTTCGTAGGCTTTTCTGGACCCACGAAAATAATAGTGTCGTGAGCCTAGAAGAGCCCACGAAATTAATTTTATTTGCGTGGGCCGGACCTGGCACACGAAAATATTCATATTTTCGTGTGCGGCCCACGAAAAAAAGTTATTTTCGACGCTTTAATTTCGTGAGCCGGAGACACACGAAAATAATAGAAAAACCCACGAAAATAAGTAATGTCGTGAGCTTTTCATGTATTGTCGTGGGTTCCTGGCCCACGAAAATAGGTCGTTTTCCTGTAGTGCATGGGCATGTGGTGAAAGCTAAAATGTTCTTTTGCTCATACTGAACCCATGCTAACCTAGAGAAGGTCTTCACTCCCAAAAAGCTAACTCATATGCACATTCTCTATGAGTAGAGGGGATGGAAGTTTAAACCCCATTTTGAACCCTTGCAAAGCATTCATGGTCAGATGGTCCAAAAAGCATATATATGAGATGATCATTGCAGTCCTCAGGTAATAAAGAGCTTAAGTTCCAAAATTGGAGAGTGTTTGAGCTCATATACCATTTGTTCAAAGCATTGTTTGAGATCACCTTCAAATTCAAATTTGAGGGGCATGGTCAAAACTGAACTGGTGAGGTTCAGGTTGGGACAAAGGTTGATCAAGCATGGGCTAGGAGCAAACCAAAGTGTTTCACCCAAATTCAGATGGGTCATCACCAAAGAGGATTTAAATTTAAGTTTGAATTAAATGGATTACTTCAAGGCAAGGAAGGCCCTTTTCAAAAAGGAAATTCAAACTGTTGTTTGAAGAATTGTATTTGCAATGACCAACTGAAGGATCAGAGGACATATTTGAATTCCTCAGGTTCAAATTATGAGGGAGCCAAGTTTTGAGAAAATTTGGAGGTGCTTTGATATGAGTATCAAGGGGGCCTATGAATTTCCTTAGAATTTGAGTTTAAATTTGAACTGAAGAACAAAATGTCAAAATTTCAAACAGCTTTTGAAGCTGAGCTCTTCAGGATTTAAATTTGCTTGGTGCCAAAGTTTAGAAGATCTTTTGGGAGGAGCAGGGGTGGACCCCACTTGTCATTGAGCCAAATAGACTTGCTCCCTAAGTCTTCTCTGCCTGTTCACTGGGGCCCAGCTGTCTGTGAGAGGGTAACCGGTCTCTGTTTTTCCTCTCCCGAGCGCGTGACAGCAGCAGCACCCGGGCGCCACCGAGCTCTCCACGCAGCAGCCACCCCCGGATGTTTCATCGTGCTGGCGAGTCTCTCAGGCGCTTCTTGAGCCCGGCCTGATCCTCTCGTGCACCAGCTGAAACCCCGTGGCCCTGCTTCGTGCCCACACCCGATAACAACGCCGCTCGCTGCCGCCACCACCGCTCCACCGTGCCGCTGTCGTTCCATCGCGTGCGAGCCTCGGCAGCGTGCCAAAATGGCACCAGGGCATCTCCCTCTCCACCCCCGATGTGTTATCGGCCGTTGTCTAGCCTCCCTACCCCGGGAAAGCCGTGTTGGCGCGGCGGCCGACGAGGACCGACGAAGAGGACTCACGTGGACAGCGCCACCATAGGGCTTTCATGGCCGAGCTGGGACACCCAGAGGAGCACCGGAGTTCCCTGCTGCTCCTCGCCAAACCTCCACTCGAGCCATGACCTCCTGAGCAAGAATTTGGCGATTTGCTCTCGGCACGTGCAAAGAGACCTCGGGTAAGACATCCGCAAAAAATTCAATCGTAATTGTTGTTTTTAGGCCACCAAATCGTGCACATGAGCACTAGACTGGCTAGCGGTTAAGTTCCCCTCAAAACCCTAGCTAGAAATCGACTCTGGGCGGGCTATTTCTTGCGTTCCCGAGCTCGGACGTCGCAACACCATTCGGGCGCACGGTGAACCTCGACTTGCCGCCGTTTCCGAGCCACGTTGAGGCTATGCCGAGCTAGCCCATCCTCTGCTGGTGCTTTTGGGCGGGTCGGTTGAGCTTTTGGCGGGCTAGTGTGCTCGGGCGACGGTGCCGATCATCACCGAAGGCCGCGGCTCGTCGCCGGCCTACTTCCGGCCACCGGCAGCCCGAGCAAACCCTGTAGACATGTTCCCCGACTCTGAAAACCCCCAGGCGGCGAGTCTCCGGCCGAGGGGCGGCCGGGAAGCCGGGTCCGGCGAGCTCCAGTGGAGCGCCGGCGAGGGGGAGGCGCGGGAGCGGGAGGAAGAAGAAGACTTCCACCGGGCCCACGTGTCAGCAGCTGAGGATTAAAAATCCGGATCGGTTGTGGCGTGTGATCCAGTGTGGTGGCGCGGGGAAAGGTCTGTTGCCCCGTGTGGCTCGTGTTTCAGCGGTCGACACGTGGCCCTGTGGCCCGCAGTCAGTGTTTAAACTTTTTCCGAATTAATTTGAATTCCGGATTTAGTTCAAACTTTAGATCTGCATAACTTTTACTAGGAAGCTCCAAATTTAGTGATTCAAATTGGGTTGGATTCAGGATGAAAATCTCTATCCAAATATACAACCCAATATTCATGAAAACCAATATAAAATTCTGGAAAATTCTTTAAAACTTTTCAGCAAAACAATTTTAGAGGTAGTTTGGTTCATTAAAATTCCCCAAATTTTGCCAGGATATTCTTCAGGACATTAAGAGACTCCTGTAAAAGTTTCAGCTCATTTGGAGTTGATTTAGTTAGGATAATTCTTACTTCAAGTTTCTGTATTCCAATAAATACAGAAACATTTTCAGAGAATTTTTAAAACTTGGAAATTCAGTTCTAGCCATTCCTTAGCTCCATAAATCTTAGGAAAATTCAGGCATACTCTCTGAGCTATGTAGGAAATTGTAGTTCACTTGAATTTGCATGAAAGTGCAAATTTAATCAGAATTAATTCCTTTTTGCTTAAATGCTTAGGGAATTGTTCTGGGTGATCCACTCAGTGAAATGTTCTAAATTTTGGTCCAGAGGACTTTCTTGTGACAAGGGACTCCCAAGAAAATTTCCAGCTCCATTGGCGCCCTGGATCTTTAGTGTTCTGTTCAACCATTAGTTGATCTCCCCACCCAAGTGATGAACCTCGCTTCTCACCTGAGGATAATGCTTAGACACACATCCAAACCACCACTCCAGTGTCATTTTAAATTCTTAAACAAAGGTTCCAGTTTAAAACTTGTCTGTAGCATTTGTTAGCAAAAAGTTTTACAATTAAAGATATGCATGTTCATAACGTGTAGTGCTTAAACGTGGATAAGTGAAGAGTTGATCAAGGAGCAAGAAGGCAGGGATTAAGCTTCAAGTCATCATCAGCAACTAACTTCATCTTATCTGACTTCAGACACCTGCAAAACCAAGGGAAGCCCCGGTTTGCACTTAAGTTGTTTTTAAAGTTTTCCCTTTGTTCACTACTATTGGTGAAGGTTTGTATGTGCATTAGGTCAAGGATGTGTGATACTCCACTTGCATAACCAAATATGAACCCTGAGGTCAAGGGTAGAAATGTGTCATCGCTATAGAATAGGGCAATGCTAATTAGGTTAGGACATCCTGTAGAAGACGAGTAGTTGGAATCTACTCGCGTGCTGTAGTTTAGAATATCATAAGTGTGGTTGGGAAAGGGAGCAAACTAAAGTTTACATTTCTAAAGATGAGACCGGGCAGAGGGGTTAGGCTGCGACAAGACGAGGTCTTGGTCGAGTAGCTCTGCCTGTGTCGGTTAAGGACCGATGCGTATGCCGCATCCAGGAGCAAGTATTGAGTTGTGTACCGGATGCTTACTGATATATGGGAACCAGGAAACCGATGTACCAGGTTCACTGGATTGTAGAGGCATACCACATCGTCTCGTTAGACCTATGAGCCCGAGACGGTGCGACCGGTTCTACAGTTTAGTGTCCTGAGAAAGGTTGCCACATACGACGTAATGAAGGATGCCAGAGTTGGGTCTTCAGAGGCGGGCGTATGTGTCGAGTTATCCGGGTAGTGTTTGATTCGAATCACCGTCCCTCGCGGTTATTGAGTACCGCTTGCTCCCATGTTGTGACGTAGTTAATCAACTTGTGTGGAAACAGTTTGCAAAAGTATAAATGCTGTTGTGATAATTGTAAATTGCATGAAAACTAGGTTTGACGTAGAGTTAGAGCTAACTAAAGTTATTTTTTACCTTGGAGCAAGTAACATTGGAATGAAGCGTTTCTTGTTTGATTGTGGAGTTCCAATGTTGCCGATCGCAAGGTCATTATTAATATGGCTAAAATTTGAAAGTTAAGGATGAACTCGTAGGCGGGTCTTTTGGCAAATGACAGGCTTAGGTCTTAGGTTACTTTCATCTAGAGTTTCATGTCTTAGGAGAGACGGTTATGTCTTGCTGAGCCTTTGTGCTCACTCTTGCTATATAAGTGGTTTTGCAGGAAAAAACCTCGATGCTATAAAGAGGGTTGTCCGGTGAGACTCGGAAACTTCCGAGTCATGTCACACTTGGAGAACCTAGCCGCTGCCTTGTCTCCGTGTTGCTAGCGAGAGGAGTCCGCGGGCTGGACCTCTTCTCGGTGCTTCATAATTATTCAACGTGAGCTGGTTATAGACTTCCGCTGTAGCTATTTTGTGTCAAGTATTTACAAAGAATAATTGTAACCTTCCACTTTTGATTTATGTAATACTGTGTTCCTTATATGTGTACTGTTGGGTGCCGCATAACACGGCACCACCCAATGCGATCCCCGGGCAAGGCGGCACGACCCCGTGATCGGGATCGGGCCTCCCTCAGAGATGATGAAGGATCAAGCTCAAGACAAAGGCATGTCCCATATTAGGTGGAGAATGGAGCACAGGGAAATGAAATACTTCCGGAAAGATGATGAGGGAACCTTATGGTTCAAAGACCGGATAGTTTTACCCCATGATATGGGACTGCAGAAGAAAATCTTTGATGAGGCTCATTTATCCAAGTTTTCTATTCATCCGGGTAGTAAAAATATGTACCAAGAGTTGAGGACAAAATTTTGGTGGACCCAAATGAAACGGGAAATTGCAAAGTACGTGTCTGAATGTGACACATGTCAGCGAGTTAAAGCCGACCACATGAAGAAGGCAGGAACTTAGCAACCACTTAGTATTCTTGTATGGAAGTGGGAGGGCATTAGTATGGATTTCATTGTTGGTTGCCTCTCACAGAAAACAAGCATGATTCGATTTTAGTGATCATGGATTGGTTAACCAAGTCACCACGTTTCATTCCGGAAATATAAAGTTCCATGCCAAGAAGTATGCAGAGCTATACATTGCAACGATATTATGCTTGCACGGAGTTCCCTGTATGATCATTCAGATCGAGGCGTATTATTTGTTGCTTGTTTCTGGGAGCAGCCCCATACCCTGTTGGGGAATAAATTGATTAGGAGCTCTGCATATCACCCTCAAACGAATGGTTAATGTAAGGGCCTAAGTTTTGGCATATACTCAAAGTGTTCATCACCACACACACACACACTTCATTTGAAGAAACTTTATGAATACATTTGAAGAGCAAGAAAACACCATCAACATGCACATTAGAGAATAAACTCACAAAATTCAAAAGTGGCATTTCCCACATGCATCATATAGGGGCTGGGCATATGAAAAACTCCTACACCTTGCTAGGAATGTCCATGCCAAATTTTACCCAAATTAAAAACCTTTTTGAAGTTCTATTGGGTATAACTAGAAAGAGGGTGGTTCGAACTCTAATTCAAATTCAAACTATTTCCATCCCATGAATTCAAAAGTAGAAGGTATACTCTTACTCAGCACATTTTTGTGAGCTCATACACCAATTTTCACTCCATTTGGAGTTGATCTTGACATGAGCTAAGTTTGTAAATTCAAACTCAATTTGAATTTCAAACTGCAAATGTGCTGAAATTTATTCAAACACCTCACAATTAATTCTATCAACTCCAAATGGGCATGTGGTAGATAATTCAAATTCTAGAGAGTATTAGAGGGATTACTGTTTGGAGCAGTAGAGGAAAGTTAATTTCAGAGGTTAAAAGTTGGGTGGGACTCACATGTCAGCCAATATAGCAAATTCAACCGACTGAAGACCCAACACTCGGTTTCTCGGGCTTCATCCGTGGGCGCCACCGAGCGGGTCGCCGAGATAGCTCCTGCTCAGGCTGGGCTGCGTCGACCGACGTCGCCTCTCTCTCTTATACACGCAGCCGAGCCCAACGGGGACATAACCGCTCAGTCTTTGCTCCCTCGTGCAAGAAACTGATCAGAGCAGCTACTGCTCCTCCGATCGTTGGCCATCCGCCAATCTCGCGTACAAGCCTCGGCTGAGCAGCAAAACGGTACCACAGAACTCTCCACTACCCCCTCAAACCCTCATCGAGTGAGCTCGTGCTCCATACACCGAAAACCACATCGTTCCACAGCGGCCGCTACAAAGCCGAGAGGAGGTGCTCCCGTGGGCAGCCTCACCCCGGCTTGTCACGGCCAAGCCGAGCTGTTTTCGGACGCGTAAGGAGCTCCTGCAGCTCATCTCCGAAGCTTGAGCCAAGAGGTTGAGCGTCGACGGCGAATTTTGAAGTTTGCTTCCAGCCGATGCAAAATCACCTTCGGGTAAGAAACGTTGAAATTCCCGTTTGGTTCTCGTTTAAATCCCACCAAAGTTCGCACATAGGAGCTAGACTTTGTGGCGCACAAGTTGGCTTCACGACACCTAGCATGAGAACCCTTGTACATAGCGTGATTCCAAGCTTGCCAACGGCGGCTTATTCGGGCAGCATCGGGCGCACGGTGAGACCCACCTTGGAGCTATCCCCGAGCCTGTCCATCACCATGCCGAGCTTCCCGGGCCACCACTGGTGCTGTAGAGCCACTTCACCAGACGTTTGGCCGGCTAGCACGTCGGAGCGACGTCACCGGACTCTTCCCGAGCCGCCGCACCGTCGCGAGCTCGGTTAGAGCCAATGTCGGTGAGGGGGAACCCTCCCAACATGTTCAGCGCACCAAATTAGGGGCTAGCGGCGAGTTAGAGCTTGGGAGCTGACCGGACGATCGAGTTCGGCGGTGCTCCGGCGACCTCGGCGGCGCTACCACGCGGGAGGCGCGAGGTGGAAGACGACCGAGCTGGACCTGCTGTCAGTGGGAGAAAACTGGGCGAGTGGATCGTCTGTGGGCATGGATCAACTGTGGCAGCGTGGGAATTAAACCTGTAGCCCCGTATGCCATCGCTTCACAACCCGACACGTGTATCCGTGGACCAACCGGCAGATTTAAACATTTCCCCGATTTTCAGTTTTAGTTCAAACTTCAAACACACATAACTTTGACTAGAAAACTCCAAATCAAGTGAACCAAATTTTTTTGGATTCAGCTCTCTGAGTACTTTCCAACAAATCAAGTTTCATTTCATTAAAATCCTTAGTTCTCCAGAATTAATTCTTCAAAATTTAAAGTATTTTGAATTTTAATTGGAGAACCCTTTGGAGGAAAATTCTGAAATTTCGTTGAGATGTTCACCAAAATGTCTCTGAGCTACCAAAAAATTTCAGATCCATTTGAGGTAATTTGATCCACCTAATGATGTGATTAATAAAACTGTTCCAGAGAAAATAGAAAATGTCCGGAAACATTTTCAGAATTTCTCTGAAATTGTTTAGCTCATATCTTTAGCTAGGAACATTCAAATTACGTGATACCAAATCTATTAGAACCTTATGAAAATCTATTTTTCAGAAAGTCATGGCTTGCTCCATGAAAATCTCTAGAACACCCTAGGAGCTCCAATTAAGCCAGGTACATAATTATTTGTGGAGGGCTCAAATGAGCTTTGCTGCAGATGAAACTTGGCCAAGTCTCTGTTTAGGTTGTAACCAAACCACAGCAAAAATTACAGAGTCATTGGGTCTGTCTAATAAGACTTACGGTCCTCACAAGTTTAAATTCAATTCAAATGCATTTAAATTTATACATATGCATGTTATCTCATGTAGTCACTAAGGTTGAGGATGAACCCGAAGTCCTAGACTTCGTCACTCCGGAAGAACAGCTAGCCTACGACCAAGAGCGGCAAGGCAAGATCCGGTTTGCATTAACCCGTTTTAATAATTTTTACTTTTTTGAGAACTTACATTAAGCACCCACTTAATTCTTGCATTAGAGTCTTGTTTGAAACCCAAATGCATAGCCAAGAAAACCCTGGGTTGGGATTAGGTTTGAGAACCTCAATAGCTACTGCAATGCTAAGATAGTGTAGGATTCGGTACAAGTCGAGTAGTCGGAACTACTTGCGAGAATAGGCTAGAGGCACATTGCTCGGGTAAAGATAGCGAATGAAACACACGGCAAGAAAAATGAGACCGATCAGAGAGTAAGGGCAGCAGGACGTTGTGGCCTGGGTGCTATAGCTCTACTTGTGTCGATTGAGGACCGAGCCGTGTGCAAGCCTGTTGAACAAGCTAGAACAGTACCGAAGACCTACCGGCTATATGGGAACCGAGAAACCGATGTAACTCGAGTAGCTGGGTATTGAGGGATTGCCTGTGGTTCAGAGGGTAGGTTGAGAGCTCGAGGTGTAAATCGGCTTGCGGCACTGCGGATGCATGCGCAGAGACCTCTTGCTTGGGACGATAGGACCGGTTTGATATTTGGCTGACGGGTGAAAGGTGGTTGCGTACGACGTCCGTGATGCTTGCTGTAGGCAACATCGAGTACGAGCGTACGTGACGGTTTATTCGGGTAACCCTGCAGGTGTAAATCGATTATAATTGCCGTCCCTCACGGTCAGTGAGTACCACTTGTTCACTATACCGTGACGTAGAAAGAACAGGCTAGATACATGTTAAAAGTTTGCTGAATTGAAGGATATCCTTTGCTTGTTAATGTCTTGTTGTAGTTTAGAGCTAATTAAAGTTCTTTTAAACTTTGGGCAGAGTACATGAGAGAAATGTGTTTCTTGTTTGATTGCGGCTCTCTGATGTGCCTTCACGTAAGGTTCTTCACAACCTGCTGCTAAAACATGAAAGTAAGGTTCAAATAATTAGGCGAGTCCTTTGCAAATTATTTACCTCATGTACCCTAAATCGTTCATGTAGAAGTTTCATGTATAGGAGAGACGGGTCAGTCTTGCTGAGCAATCATGCTCACTGCTTGTGTTTGAAGCTTTTGCAGGGGTTTATGAGGAAGGGACTCCCGAGCAGAAGACGGAACCCTAGGAGGGGAACCCCGTCGAGTGGGAGTCGTGCATGCCGGCATGTTATTGTGTGTGCATGCTAGCGTGGACACGTTCACGGGCTGAATGTGAACTCAATGCGTAGTCTACGCCCATGAGTGTAGACTAGACTTATTTTGTTGTAAAAATGTTCATAAACTGTTTTATGTAATAAAACTTTGCTTCCTCTTTGTATCTTTGATGTGCGTTATCCGGTGTTGTGCAACGCAGCACCCTTCAGCGTGATCCGGGCTTGACAAGGCTGTTGGGGCTGTGTCAGCGTGGTATCAGAGCTCGCTTGAGGTTTAACGCACTACAAAGGTCATCTTTTTCAAAAATTCATTGAGGAACGAGTTAGTAGCCCATATAAGGATGTTATTAGTATATAGAAAGTGGCATACTAACCTATTTTCTTATGTCGAAAAATTGTGCATCTCGGGACGCTTTATGTCTTGGGGGGTGCACGTAAGCGCTGTCCACTAGTGCACAGAAGCTGAAGGGTGGAGCCCCACGGGTGGCAGGTAACCCGACCCGCTTTAATATCCTCTACGACTCTTCATGTCGTTTGGGTTATTCGAGTAACGTCTTTCACTGGCGTGCTTTGGGCAATTTAGGAGACCTCGTCACGTGGTCAGTAACGTGAACACGTAGCTCAAGGCGTGTTTGGCTTGAGAACATCCGGGAGAGTGATGACGGCCGGGCGTATGAACTGTATGGATACCGGGCTCGGTGTGCAGCCGAGTCCGACGATTTTGTGAGTTATTTGCTGGTAGTCTGACCACGAATCGGTAGACGTGTAGCATCCGTGTGCGAGAGACATTTAGTGCCATTGAACTAACGAAGCCGTCTAAGTCCGGTATAGATTTTTCTTTGTGAGGACGTAGTACCGACATGAACTGGTGACGCATCGACATCACACACCACTAAATGAGCAACTTCATTGTAAAACTAAAAAGTTTTAAGCTAGAGCACTAAAATTGTGATGTAACTCCTTCCCTTAACTAGGACATTCAAAGTTAACAAGTTTTTAACTTACAGGATACTAAGGACAGAGTCCCCTGTTTTCAGCTGAATTAAGGCTGAAGTTAATCAGAGGTTAAAGGTTGATTCCTTTCGAGGTTAGGGTCATATGATACATTTCTGGAAATCTTTGGAAGATCTTTACAACTTTTCTGTTGATGTCCAGAGTTGTTTCATCCCCTAACCAATCGAAAAGTGCAGTAGAGTTGAAACTGTCCAGAAAACAGGGCAGAGCAAACACTCTCTGTAACTCTATGTAAATTGAGCATAACTTCCTGCATAAAACTCCAAAAATAGGAAATGAGGTAGTTCTGTAAAGTTTGTGAGATAGGTGATAACTTTGTAACAGAAAGTTTTGTCATATTTGGTGTAGAATTAACTGGAATTCTTGGATCAAATCAGTACCTCAAGCAGGGAGGTGCTGTCCAATTTTCTCCAGAAATTCTGTTAACTTTAACATCTCATAACTTTTGAACCAGGACAGATATTAGGCCAAGCAAATACTTTCTGGAAATCTATTGAAGTTAGCTTTAACTTTTATGTTGAGCTCCAGAATTGGTTTTGCATTTAGCATTGTCTAAATCAGTTTGAAATGGAAACTGGTCAGAATTGTCATACTGGACAGCAGACCAGCAATCAAATTTGTTTTAAGTTTGATTTGTGTTTCCATGTTGTATGAGTTCAATAACATGTTTCATATTATAACATTACAGGAACACGACGTATTTTCGTGTGCCTGAAACCCACGAAAATAGTAAATAACCCCCGAAAATAATTATTTTCATCGGCTTTGACTTATTTTCGTCGGTACGAGGCCGACGCGCATACTTTGACGAAAATCAGAGTATTTTCGTCGGTGACCGACGAAAATAAATATATTTTTCGTCGGCTAGGTCTGGCCGACGAAGTAAATTATTTTCGTGGGTTCCCTGTCAAGCCGACGAAAATTGTTCATGGACATTTTCGTGTGCCTTGTTTCAGCCGACGAAAATAAGTTGTTTTATTTTCGTGGGCAATCCCGTGGCCGACGAAAATATGTTGTTTTATTTTCATGGGCTATCCCGTGGCCGATGAAAATATTTCGGCACTATTTTCGTGGGCCTTGATTCAGCCGACGGAAATATGTTGTTTTATTTTCGTGGGTTATTTCCCGGCCGACGAAAATATTTTGGCACTATTATCGTAGGTTTTCTCTGGCACACGAAAATATCTCTCATATACAGCAACAAAAAAGCTATTAATATTACATTTTCAACATACAGAAACAACAATCACTACTATTTCACATAACAATCATATTTTCAATATTCCGAACACATCACATTTCACAATCACACAGAAACAACATCGATATTAAAATGATCACATATTGACAATAATCCACAATCGTAGTCACATTCACAACCATGTTCACATTTATAACACCTATGTTCACGTCACAACTATTGAAGTTGATCATTTTTGCATCATACAAAAGGTAAACTGAAACACTACAATAAGATGAACATGACCATGCTTCAACCCAAGCATTGCAACATCCTGCAAACGACAACAAAAAGAGCATAAGTCTAAACAAAAACAAGGCACACCAAAATTGCATAGAGATGTTCTAGTAACCAATGTGATTCTAGACAACCTACAAAGGTAAGAGTATCATAGAGATAGATTATAGAAATACTTACATCGTACTAGGTGCTACCATCTGGAGCAAAAAACTGATCGACGATGTCATCTCCACCATTTTGTCCTCCTGAAGACGGAGTGTGCACATATTGTGGCCTTGACGATGATCCCTGCCGATTAATGATGATACATGTTATATGAATTGTCATTCACAAGAGTAGGAAATATACTAACAATATACAAAAATGAAATAGTATATGCATACCTATGTTCCAATGGGACGGAGTGGGGGCATCTGTAGCGGTGGAGGCATCTGTAGCGGTGGAGGTGGTTGAAGTGGTGGCATAGTGGCAGTAGGCAATCCAAGCTGAGAAAAATATCCCTAAATTGTTTCTAAAGTGTTTAGCATACTTCTTATTTAAATTGTTCTTATGAAAACTTAAACACTTAGAAATGTAACTGCATCTGTTGCTGCCAAGTTGACATGTATGAAACAAAATCCTCATTCATGGACTCGGTCTGGCGTCTCATGCGGTCCTCCATTTCTAGTCTCATACGTTCTTCCATTTTTTGTCTTATCCGGTCCTCCATTTCTTGCCACCTTTAGTCATCTCTTGCGCGCGTACATCATGAACGTGCTCTCCACTCTGTGTTGACCGTGACTCTGAGAGGATATCATCTGTGTTCATGATACCATTGAACATCGAGTACCTACAAAAGTGATATTTCTTATAAAGTGACACTTGATAAACAATTTAAGTATGAGAATAAAATTAAAATGAGATGTGCAATCTCACCTCCCATGAGGCTTTCCTCCACTAGAATTGTACAAAGCCACGACATCAACGTCTTGCTTTTCCAATTATAGTCATCTCCATGACGCCAGACCATCTCTTGAGCATATATCTCCTACATCAGAAGTTAATTGTGAAGCAACGATACAATAATTTAATTACTTAATCATGAAATTGACTAGTATAACGTACCAAGTTCTGAGTGGCTGTCGGAGTGCAAAGGTGGCTATCATCTGCACACCTATGCCCTCTTATATAAGTATCAACGAAAGATGGCTCCTCTCCACTTTCAGCAGCCTATAGAGACATATTAGAAACATGAATGCACAACAACGAATATCATGAACAAATTGTAAATTTACTAAACTCACCATTCGTTTTGAAAGACGAATATGACCGTCTCCACTGTAACGATGGAGGCATGGACCGCCGGTCTCATGGTTGACTCTCTTTTTGCTAGATTTATCTCTATACTCCCTCGGTGCCCAATAACCACATAAAGCATAATAAGCATCAGAACACTTAATCATCCAAGGAATGATTACCTGACGGTATTGATCCTCCTCTAAGTAAATTTTTGAAGCCCCCGTATTCTTCTTCATCATCTGTCCAAGCTTCTCCTTGTAGTACAAACATACGACCGCAATTCGTTCATTGTACATCATGTCATTCACAACATTGCGTGCTGCTTTGTGAAAGACTTTGTTTGCTCGCGCGTCGAGAGTGGCGTCGTGGTCCTCATGCAAGCGATATCGTTCATGCAAAAGTAATAACACATATATTAGAAACAATAGTATAAACAATATTATTAAACAACTACAATCTAAATAAATCATACCCAGAAATCGTGCCAGACAGCTCCTGCCACATTTGCATGAAAGGGATGTGGAGCAATCTTGTAGTGCTCCCAATGTATACCAGGCTTCTCTTCACCTTTTATAACCACAAGACCTGGATAATGTTGACAACAAATGGCACCCAACACCGCATTAGGCTGTCTACGGTGTTGTCGACCATCCCAATCAAAGTCATCCCATTGCCTGCAAGTCATTTAAACAACATATTATATTTGTCAACAACCGTTTCAGTCTAGGTGCGAGAGGCATGTAACAAAATTGTTTTGCTGGAACTTTTGTCTTCACTAATTCACCGTCCTCATTTGTAACCTCAATGTATCGAGATTGTTTGCAAACCGTGTAATGTGTCACATTTGCATTCTCCTTCCAGAAAAGCATACAATTGTTAGGACAACAATCAATCTTTTCATACTTCATTCCTAGTCCTGCCAACAATTTCTTGGATTGGTACATGTCTTTCGGCAACTTATGATTTGACGGGAGAATGTCTGAGATCAGGTCGCTAAGATCATTATAGCACTTGTTTGACAAATTATACTTTGACTTAATAGACATGAGCCGAGTCACGGTCGCAAGAACAGAAACTTTAGTGTGCTCATGCAACTCTTCACGTGATGCTGACAGAATTCTATAGAACTCTTCAACTTCGGGTCCAGGATTTTCCTCAGATTCATCTGCCCCACAGTCACGATCTAGTGCTTCAACCATTTCTTCCATTCTGTCCTCGTTTTCACCATCTCTCTCATCAACAAAAACATTACTGTGATATAACTCACCATGCTCATACCACGTTTCATAACCTGGTATGAACCAAAATCTACAAAGGTCTCGTTCTATCTCAAACTTCTCTTTGCAATAAAAGTTACAACACTTACTGCATGGACATTTAACAAAATGACTCGTAGATAAAGAGAATGCACGATTGATAAAGGTCTTAGTATTGATGGCCCATTCATCCAAAGGTGCTGTATTCTTCCGCCAACCATCATACATACATCGCCTATCATCACCCATTGTCCGGACTATACAATGAAAAAACAAATAACTAAGAAATATACATGTTTATTACGCTCCTACATCTATTAGGAAGGATAGGTCCTAAACCCACCCAAGAGTGACCAGAGAGAGTGTGGTTATGATGAGACGCAAGATTCGGATCTGGTTGAAATTTCGGCAGCATAACCCCGCTGTTCTCCAACTGCACGTCCAAAATTAGTGCAGCGTAGAACAACGGAGTTATGCTACCGAAATTTCAACCGGATACGAATCTTGCATCTCATCATAACCACACACTCTCCGGTCACTCTCAGGCTGTCCAAAAAGGGACAATTCCAAACCTACACGACTCACATGCGTAGCGCATGTGAGACATGCTGGTTCGGAACGGGTGACGCATAGGTTACATAACACTAATATATGCCATAAATACATCATGAGCATTAACATAACTTAGATAAAGTAATTTATACTTAACATTATTGATTATTACCTGCAGCGAAGAGTAGGGACGCGCAGATACACGACACCGTCATAGCGGAGAAGGGGAAACAAATACAACACAAGCTACAAAATAAAAATTGACAAGTAAACTTTAGTGCATGCATTTATTCAAACAATTTATAGTACTCTAATTCAACCGTACTCTTACAAATACATGATCAAACTATACATACATGATCAAACCATACATACATAATCGATAGGTACGGTGGAAATTACTCACAATACTTTGCTCATATATGACAACAGATGGCAGCTCATGCACACATAAAAAAATCGTAACCGTAATATTCTTACACTTTTTTACATTTACAATAAAGTGCAAACTATGTAAGTACACACATGAGGAAAGTATTCATCCACGACATTCCTTACACCACAACATTGCTAACTATTAATGCACAATACTTAGCGCTAACTATGTAAGTACATCCACGGCACACATTAAGAAATCATCACCGTCCTATTCTTACACTTGTTTAGATTTATTATAAAGTTCATAGTACTTATGAACAAACAATCCATTTGCATCGTGTTTTGCTAACTATGTAAGTTTACATTCATGACATTGCTTACACCATACACTTTTGATGACTACGAACATTGCTTACAAAACATAATGAAATAAAGCGTAGCAAACTTACATACGTTGGACGTTCGCCGCAGAGTGGAGCGGAGCGGGGCGGGCCGGCGATGCGTCGAGGTGCTGCATGCAGGCAAGCAGGCCGTGCGAGAGGTGGTGGCGTGCAGCAATGGCGTCGGGCTGCAGCACGCAGGGGGACCAAAGACCTGCAGGGGGCGGTGCGTCACGGTTAGGGGCTGGGCGAGGTGGAGTACCGGCGGCGGGCGGCGGCGCCGTAAGTGGCAGCGTGGTGGAGCACCAGCGACGGGCGGCGGCTGCAAGGCGACGGGCGGCGGCGTGACCGGCAGTTCGGTCGACAGGCGGCGGCGCGGCGGGTCGGGCGGCGGCGTGGCGGCTCGGGCGCGGCGGGTCGGGCGGCGGCGCGGCGTGTCGGGTAGGTAGAGTGTACCTACGTCTCTCATCACTTTAGAGGGACAAAAGGTCAATGTCATCCTAGGGATGTCGTGGTTAACCCGCCACGGCGCTGTTTTAGACACCGTCCTCCGAGTCGTGCATCTACACTCAGAAATGCACGAGTCACACTCTTTATCTCTGGACAGTCCAGGAATAAAACTTTCAAGTGTTTATCAGTCCACAACTATCAGATTAGAAAATATTCCAGTAGTTTGCGAGTTCCCTGACGTGTTCCCAGATGATTTACCGGGGATGGCGCCCGACCGAGAGGTGGAGTTCAAGATTGAAATTGTACCAGGAACCATGCCAATTTCCCGAAGGCCGTACAAAATGGCGCCCAAGGAATCGGCTAAACAGAAGATGCAGTTAATGGACCTGCTGGAAAAGGGTTTTATTAGGCCGAGCTCCTCGCCATGGGGCTGTTCGGCATTATTCGTGAAGAAGAAAGACGAGACGTTGCGGCTTTGCGTGGACTATCGTCCATTAAACGCCGTAACCATCAAGAACAAGTACCCGTTGCCACGGATCGACATGTTGTTTGATCAGTTGGTCGAAGCAAAGATCTTTTCCAAGATGGACTTAAGATCCAGGTACCATCAGATTAATATACGGTCTGAGGATATTTCTGAAGACTGCTTTCTCAACGAGGTATGGACTCTACGAGTACCTGGGCATGTCCTTCGGCCTCACCAACGCTCCAGCTCACTTCAAGTACTTGATGAACTCAGTATTCATGCCAGATCTGGACAAGTTTGTCGTGGTCTTCATCAACGACATATTGGTATATTCCAAGTCGGAGGAAGAACACAAGAAGCATCTGCGTATAGTCTTGCAACGGCTGTGGGATCACAAGCTATACGCGAAATTCGGCAAGTGTGAATTCTGGATATCGCAAGTGCTTTTTCTCGGGCATATCATCTCAGCGGAGGGCATCGCTGTAGACCCGAGTAAGATCACCCAAGTGCTGAATTGAAAGTCCCCGAGAACGGTTCACGAGGTACCGAGTTTCCTCGGACTCGCGGGATATTATCGGAGGTTCATTCCGAACTTCTTGAAGATTGCCAAGCCTATGACAGAGCTACTGAAGAAGGCTACCAATTATGTTTGGAGTCCAGCATGTGAAGCAGTGTTCAAGGTACTAGTGAAGAACCTAACATCAGCACCGGTTTTGGCGCAGCTAGACACAACAAAATCGTTCGATGTGTACTGCAATGCATCCGGCATTGGGCTCGGATGTGTGATGATGCAAGACCGAAGAGTGGTCGCGTATGGATCACGGAAGCTCAGAAACCATGAGCATAATTATCCAACTCACGACTTGGAGCTCGCTGCCGTGGTACTCGCACTTAAAATGTGGAGGCACTACCTACTAGGTAACCTCGTGCATTTATACACCAACCAGAAAAGCCTCAAGTACATATTCACTCAGAAAGAGCTGAACATGAGGCAACAAAGATGGTTAGAATTGATAATGGATTACGGAATAGAGATCCATTATCACCCCGGCAAGGCAAAGATAGTGGCGGATGCGCTGAGTCGCAAGTCGCACGTCAACAATCTGACCATCACACCGTTGGAAGAGAGCGAGCCACCATTACATGTGATTCCGCACGGAGCTCTCTACAACTTAGCTTTGATCCCCACCAACCGTGAAGAGATAGCGGCAGCTCAGAAACATGACAAGGGCATGTTGCATTTGCGGAGACGTCTAGACAGTGGGGAGCTGAAATGTTTCCGGAAAGACGGAGATGGCGTCCTATGATTCAAGGACCGGATCGTCATACCCCGTAACCTGGAGTTACGTAATAAAATCTTTGATGAGGCTCACTTGTCAAAGTTTTCTATTCACCCTGGAAGCAACAAAATGTATCAAGAAGTCAGAAACAAGTTTTGGTGGACACGGATGAAGCGGGAGATCGCAAAGTACATGCCCGAGTGTGATACATGTTGAAGGGTGAAGGCAGACCACATGAGGAAGCCGGGACTGTTACAAACACTGGGCGTTCCTGCCTTGAAGTGGGAAGATGTGAGCATGGACTTGATCGTCGATTTACCCACCGCTTTTCAGAAGCATGATTCTGTGTGGGTGATCGTCGACCGGCTCACCAAAGTTGCCCATTTCATCCCGGTCAATACCAACTACAACGCCAAGAAGTACGCTGACTTGTACATCTCACGGATCCTATGCTTATATGGCGTACCCCATACCATCATATCGGATCGGGGCACTTTATTTGTGTCCCGTTTTTGGGAGCAGCTACACGCTGTGTTGGGGACGAAGCTGATCCGTAGTTCAGCGTACCACCCGTAGACGGATGGGCAAACCGAGCGGGTAAACCAAATTTTAGAAGATATGCTACGAGCTTGCGCTATCAACCACGATAAGAATTGGGATGATCACTTACCGTTGGCCGAGTTCTCGTACAACAATGGATATCAAGCCAGCATCAAGATGGCGCCTTACGAGGCGCTATACAGGAGAAAATGCCGCACACCACTGAATTGGTGTGAGTCTGGCGAAAGGGTTACCTTCGAGATTGATGTTGTCAACAACGCGGAGGAAAAGGTTCGGCTGATTCAAGCGAACCTAAAAGCCGCTCAATCCCGACAGAAACAATATGCGGACCGGAGAAGACGCCCATTACAGTTGGAAGTCGGGGATCACGTATATCTACGTGTGTCTCCAATGAAGGGCATTAACAGATTCGGGGTGAGGGGAAAGTTATCACCCCAATTCATCGGTCCATTTCAGATTGCAGAAAGGTGTGGATCATTAGCATACCGGTTGAAATTACCAGAAGCACTATATGGTGTGCACGAAGTATTTCACATCTCCCAGCTGAGGAAGTGTGTCAAGCTATCAACTACCATTCAGCTGGAGGATATAGAATAACTGAAACTGGATCTCACGTATCGGGAGGAACCGGTTCAGATTATTGATGAAAAGGCCCGAACTACACGCAACTGTACGTTGTGGTTCTACAAAGTTCTATGGAGTAATCACTCCGTAGACGAAGTTCTATGGATTTCACACGCTAACTACCCCGAATTTTCACGTCGCATATACGGTAATTTTTCCACCGTCCTCTCTCTCATTTTCACCTTATAATCTCGGGACGAGATTCTTTTAAGGGGGGAGGAATGTAAGGGCCTAAGTTTTTGGCACATACTCAAAGTGTTCATCACCACACACACACACACTTCATTTGAAGAAACTTGATGAATACATTTGAAGAGCATGTAAACACCATCAACATGCTCATTAGAGAATAACTCACAAAATGCAAAAGTGGCATTTCCCACATGCATCATATAGGGGCTGGGCATATCAAAAACTCCTACACCTTGCTAGGAATGTCCATGCCAAATTTCACCCAAATTCAAAACATTTTTGAAGTTCTTTTGGGTATAACTAGAAAGAAGGTGGTTTGAACTCAAATTCAAATTCAAACTATTTTCATCCCATGAATTCAAAAGTAGAAGGCATACTCTTACTCAGCACATTTTTGTGAGCTCATACACCAATATTCACTCCATTTGGAGTTGATCTTGACATGAGCTAAGTTAGTAAATTCAAACTCAATTTGAATTTCAAACTGCATATGTTCTGAAATTTATTCAAACACTTCATAATTTGAATTCTATCAACTCCAAACGGGCATGTGGTAGATAATTCAAATTCTAGAGGGTATTAGAGGGATTACTGTTTGGAGCAGTAGAGGAAAGTTAATTTCAGAGGTTAAAACTTTGGTGGGACCCACATGTCAGCCTCTATAGCAAATTCAACCGACTGAAGACCCAACACTCGGTTTCTTGGGCTTCATCCGAGGGTGCCACCGAGCGGGTCGCCGAGATATCTCCTGCTCGGGCAGGGCTGCATCGACCGACGTCACCTCTCCCTCTTATCCCCGCAGCCGACCCGAACGGGGACAGAACCGCTCAGTCTTTGCTCCCTCGTGCAAGAAACTGATCAGAGCAGCCACTGCTCCTCTGATCGTCGGCCATCCGCAAATCTCGCGTACAAGCCTCAGCTGAGCAGCAAAACGGCACCACAGAACTCTTCACTACACCCTCAAACCCTCATCGAGTGAGCTCATGCTCCATACACCGAGAACCACATCGTTCCACAGCGGCCGCTACAAAGCCAAGAGGAGGTGCTCTCGTGGGAAGCCTCACCCCGCTCTTGTCACGGCCAAGCTGAGCTGTTTTCGGACGCGTAAGGATCTCCTGCAGCTCATCTCCGAAGCTTGAGCCAAGAGGTTGAGCGTCGACGGTGAATTTTGCAGTTTGCTTCCAGCCGGTGCAAAGTCACCTTCGGGTAAGAAACGTTGAAATTCCCGTTTGGTTCTCATTTGAATCCCACCAAACTTCGCACATAGGAGCTAGACTTAGTGGCGCACAAGTTGGCTTCACGACACCTAGCATCAGAACAATTGTACATGGCGTAATTCCAAGCTTCCCAACGGTGGCTTATTCGGGCAGCATCGGGCGCACTGTGATACCCACCTTGGAGCTATCCCCGAGCCTTTCCATCACCATGTCGAGCTTCCCGAGCCACCACTGGTGCTGTAGAGACACTTCACCAGGCGTTTGACCGGCTAGCACGTCGGAGCGATGTCACCGGACTCTTCCCGAGCCGCCGCACCGTCGCGAGCTCGGTTAGAGCCGACGTCAATGAGGGGAAACCCTCCCAACATGTTCAGCGTGCCAAATTAGGGGCTAGTGGCGAGTTAGAGCACGGGAGCTGACCGGACGATCGAGTTCGGCGGTGCTCCAGCGACCTCGGCGGCGCTACGCGCGGGAGGCGTGAGGTAGAAGACGACCGAGCCGGACCCGCTGTCAGTGGGAGAAAACCAGGCGAGTGGATCATCTGTGGGCACGGATCAACTGTGGCAGCACGGGAATTAAACCTGTAGCCCCATGTGCCATCGCTTCAGCACCAGACACGTGTATCCGTGGACCCACCGGCAGATTTAAACATTTCCCCGATTTTCAGTTTTAGTTCAAACTTCAAACCCACATAACTTTGGCTAGAAAACTCCAAATCAAGTGAACCAAATTTTGTTGGATTCAGCTCTCTGAGTAATTTCCATGAAATAATGTATCAATTCATGAAAATTCTTAGTTCTCCAGAATTAATTCTTCAAAGATTAAACTGTTTGGAATTTTAGTTGGAGAACCCTTTGGAGGAAAATTCTAAAATGTTGCTGAGATGTTCACCGAAATGTATCTGAGCTACCATACAAATTTAAGATCCATTTGAGCTTATTTGATTCACCTAATGGTGTGATTAATAAAACTGTTCCAGAGAAAATAGAAAATGTCCAGAAACATTTTCAGAATATCTCTGAAATTGTTTAGCTCATATGTTTAGCTAGGAACCTTCAAATTAAGTGAGACCAACTCTATTATAACCCTCTGAAAATCTAGTTTTCAGAAAGTCATGGCTTGCTCCATGAAAATCTCTAGAACACCCTAGAAGCTCCAATTAAGGCCAAGCACATAATTATTTGTGGAGGGCTCAAATGAGCTTTGCTGCAGATGAAACTTGGCCTAGTCTCTGTTTAGGTTGTACCAAACCACAGTAAAAATTTCAAAGTCATTGGGTCTGTCTAATAAGACTTACAGTTCTCACAAGTTTAAATTCAATTCAAATGCTTTTAAATTAATACGTATACATGTTATCCCATGTAGTTGCTAAGGTTGAGGAGGAACCCGAAGTCCTAGACTTTGTCACTCCGGAAGAGCAGCTAGCCTACGACCAAAAGAAGCAAGGCAAGCTCCGGTTTGCATTAACCCGTTTTACAAATTTTTACTGTTTTGAGAACTTACTTTGAGGACCCACTTAATTCTTGCATTAGAGTCTTGTTTGAAACCCAAATGCATAGCCAAGAAAACCCTGGGTTGGGATTAGGTTTGAGAACCTCGATAGCTACTGCAATGCTAAGATAGTGTAGGATTCGGTACAAGTCGAGTAGTCGGAGAGCAAGGGCAGCAGAACTTTGGGGCCTTGGTGCTATAGATCCGCTTGTGTCGATTGAGGACCGAGCCATTTGCGGGCCTGTTGAACAAGCTAGAACAGTACCGAAGACCTATCAGCTATATGGGAACCGGGAAACCGATGTAACTCGGGTTAGCTGGGTATTGAGGCATTGCCTGTCGTTCAGAGGGTAGGTTGAGAGCTTGAGATATAAATCGGCTGGCGGCACTGCAGATGCGCGCGCAGAGACCTCTTGCTCGGGACGATAGGACCGGTTCGATATTTTGCTGATGGGTGAAAAGTGGTTGCGTACGACGTCCGTGATGGTTGCTGTAGGCAACATCGAGTACGGGCGTACGTGACGGATTATTCGGGTAACCCTGCAGGTGTAAATCTATTATAATCGCCGTCCCTCGCGGTCAATGAGTACCACTTGTTCACTGTACCGTGACGTAGAAAGAACAGGCTAGATACATGTTAAAAGTTTGCTGAATTGAAGGATATACGTTGCTTGTTAAATGTCTTGTTTACTATTTATTTGGATGAGGTAAAATGGAATGCATATTTAAATTCAAAACATCAGATTTCTAATTCAACTTCATACAAATTCAAATTGAATTGCACCAGTGGATTTCTCATATTCAGTTTAGCCGACATGCAAATTTTTGCCATTTTTGGAGTCGGTTTACTATTTTAATATGAATTGTACAATGTGGATAAGAGGGGGTGGGACACACATGTGGTGCATTGTGTGTTGCGCTTTCTTCTCTCTCACGTGAGCACGCCACCAAGCGCTGATTCACCGCCGATTTTCCACCGCGGCACAGGAGCTGGCAAGCTTCTGTAAATGCGTCCGACCGCCTCACCCCCGTTACAACTCCCCACGTGCGTCGTAGGTGAAAAACACTCGAGTTCTCTGCTCTCCTTTTTGGTCACACCCGAGCTCATCTCGCCACCATTTTGAACCTCCGACACCCCGACGCTCCAGCCACTTTCGTGCCTTGATCCCAAAAGATAAAAGGTGCGCCGGATACCCTTCTTGCTCACGGTGAAAGCCATTCTTTGTTTCATCCCTCGGATGCAAAGTATTTTCCTTTTTCCCTCGGTGTGATCATTTGAACCAAGTGGGTTTCGAGGTGAAATTCACCTCACACGATCATTTAGCGATTGTGCGCTTCTATGGACCTGCTCTAGACAACCATACAGATATGTACGGAGAAATAGAACAAGTTTTGCCCAAGAAAGTGAGGAGTTTACCGAGTTTTTGCCTCCGGTGGAGAAAACCTTTTGGTTCACCAGTGAACTCTAGGTTCCGGCCATTTCATCAGCTTCTTGGTTCATTTTCATGCTCCACATGATCTGGCGATGCTGTAGGAGCAAAACACGGTCGAAAACAGGCCTTCCTGAGCTAGAACACCATCGCCGGTGAGCTTTGAGCCACTGTCACCGTGGTCAGCCATGTTCCGGCCATCGCCGACGTGGGCTGAGGTCACCAGTGTGCTAAGAGTGCAAAGTTAGGTACTGGAGGCGAGCTTTCTGTCGTGCGCCACCGCGAAGAGGTCAGGAATCGAGAGGTAGAAGACAACCTGCCTGGTCCCATGTGTCAGCTACTGTTTTGATCAGTTGTGGCTGGGATTCGGTGTGGCAGCACGGGTATTACTTTGTAGCCCTGTGTTGCTTCGCTTTAAGTTGTCTGATTTAAACTAGTGGGCCTGAGCTACTGTTTAAAGGATTTTTCAGTAGGAAAATAATTCCAGTTTTGAGAGCAAACTTTGGAAATTCGTATCTTACGATAGGATTTTCCTTGAGACGTGGCAGCTCCGGATCTAGCCTCAGCAGGGAGGCCCGGACCGTAGCCAAAAGACAACATGGCGGCACAGGACTCGCCTCAGTAGGGAAGTCGTGTCCGGAGCTGAAGGAAACATGGCAGCACCGGACCTCACCTCAACGGGGATGCCAAGTCCGGAGCCGGAGGACATGTGTCAACTCCGGAGCCCATCTCATCGGGGAGGCCAGATCCAGAGCCGGAGGACACGTGGCAGCTCCGGAGCCCACCTCAACGGGAAGGATTCCTCAAACAAATTTTGTTAGAATCCTTGTGACCAGTACTTTGTTGCAATACCGTTTAATTGGTATGACAGTCTATGGATTTTTCTTATTAATTCCTTTAAGTTAAATATTTGGGAATTAATTACAGAAGAACCCTTAATAGGAAAACCCAAATTTTTCCAGAACCACCTTTATAATACTCTGATCATCAGGCCAAATTTTAGCTTCAGTGGATATTGCTAAGTAGGATAAATAATAGCATTTTTCCTTACCTCCCTAAAAATCCCAAAAATAATTTCAGAAATTGTTAGCAACTCTTAAAAGCTATATCTTTCTGTAGATAGCTTAGAAAATTATAAAACCAATTTTGTTGGACTCCTCATGACTGGTACTGTATGAAAAACATACTTTGATGCATGTCAAAGCCCCAAATTTTCTCTGGAAATTCAGAGAAAATTTAATCTTTAGGGAATAATTATGAACACATACTTAAGAGTTAAACCATGAAACTTGGCTAGCTCAGAAGTGATGATCTATGTACCCACAAGTTGATCAAACAATATGTCGATGCGGGGCAGTGGGTACTTATTCTTGATGGTGACGTCGTTGAGCGGCCGGTAGTCCACACACAGCTTCAAGGTTTCATCCTTATTCTTTACAAACAGCGCCGAGCATCCCCAAGGCGAGGAACTCGGCCTAATGAAACCCTTGCTCAACAGATCATTGAGCTGTTCTTTTAATTCAGCCAGCTCGTTTGGAGCCATCTTGTATGGTCTCCGTGATATGGGCGTAGTCCCGGGTGCAAGTTCAATCTTGACCTCGACATCCCGCTCAGGTGGCATGACCTGAAGATCATCTGGGAACACGTCGGGGTACTCCCGGACTACGGGGATGTCCTCTAACTTGAGAGCTTCAGCATTATTAATTGGTGAAATTTCCCGGACTGGCGTGTCTAACACCATGGAATGTGGACGGTGAAATGGAGAGTTTAAATAAACCGTCCGTGTCTGAGTCTCCAGGACAGCGCCATGGTATTGTAGCCATGACATCCCTAAGATTGCATCAATCTTTTGACCCATAAGGATTATCAAGGTGGTGGGATATAGTTTCCCACCTAAGCATAGCGGTGCCTTTGGGATCATCATATTTGCCGAGATCTTCCCTCCCGGTGAGCAGATCATATAAGTGCCGTCGGTTGGAAAGACTTGCATTTGATGCTTAGCCACATAGGATGCACATATAAAGCAGTTGGTTGCACCAGAATCAAACAGTATGATGATGGCTTGGTCGTTGAGAGTAAGCGTACCCGCCAGCACATTGTCTCCCTCCGGGGCGTCCTCATTGTTGAGGTTGCGGACGCCCCCAGTCCGCTGACCAACCTTCTTGACCGGAGGTCGGCCTCGAGCACCGACCTGGAACTGGGCTTGGCCGCTCCTCTGCTGCCCCTGGGGACAGTCCTTCGCGAAGTGGCCCGCCGGCCACACGTGAAGCAAGTGAAACGGGGCAGTCCCCCGCTGATCGGTGGACGGAAACCCGGGGCGCGTTGTGGCGGTGAAAACGCCTAGGGTGCCGTCTTCTGCTGCTGCTGTCTTGGTGGTGTCATCAGCGGTCAGAACAGAGGTGACTGAAAGGATCATCCCCCGAACCGTTGAGGTCGCGCCGGTGGGTGCCACTGCTGCCCGGATGGTGTCCGATACACCATGCGATACTTCTGGGGAGCGCCACTCCCACTGCTGGGTGGAGCGCTGCGCTTCCGCTGCTCAGCTGCCAATTCCCGATGAGCGTCCTCTTGCATGATCGCGGCATTGACTAGGTCGTTCAATGTGCCGCGATTCCATTGCACGAGATGCGTCTTCATTTCGGGGTGTAACCCCCGATAGAAGTGCTCCCGCTTTTTCTCCTCGGTGGAGATGTAGTCTGACGCATATTGCGCCAGATGGTTGAAGGCACGGGATTAGTCATGGGCACTCCTCCCTCCCTGCTTCAGCTCCAAGAATTCTTGGAACTTCCTCTTCATTATTCCGGGAGGAATGTGATAGGCGCGGAACGCCTCCCAGAACTCTTCCCACTCCACAGCATGGCCAGCTGGACGTGAGGCGACATAGTTCGCCCACCACGCACCAGCGGCACCGTGAAGCTGCTGCGCTGCGAACAAAGTCTTTTGCCACTCCATGCATTGGAGCAGCCCGAACTTGGACTCAATGGTCCACAGCCAGTTGTCAGCCTCCAGTGGTTCTTCAGCTTCTGTGAACATTGGAGGGTGCGTACTCATGAAGTCCGAGTACGACACCTCACGGGGCTCACGAGGCCCTCTGTCTTGACGCCCCCCCCCCCGGCTGGGATGTATTCTGCACAATCGTGCGGAGCAGGTCGTTCTGCTTCCCACGACCACCCACCAGTGCCGCTATCACATCCGCTAGAGTAAGCGGAGGCGTCGGTGGTGGCTGCTGCTGCGGGGTGCTGTCGTGGGCCGGTGGCTGGGAGTCATCACCTCCCTGTTGGCTAGAGCCACCAACCTCGTGCATGGTCCTAGTGCGAACCATCTGCAACCAAACGACAATAAACATCAGTCCCACAACATATTTCAATGCAGTCAATTGAAATAGGTGTAACAACATAATGACAATGTAACATGCGATACATCTCGTATGTAGATAATGTAATAACTTTGCACAAGCTACACCATTACCAGACCAAATACAAGCTAGTTACATCCAATTTGATGAACCTCCTCTTCGGAAGCTCACCACAACTAGGTTTGGTCACTACGAGACGTTACTATCGCGTTGTCATCACGTATACCCCCCTTTTATCTTCAATACGACACAAACATGGTCTCTAGTAAAAGACACTTGAGTAAGACCCATACTCATATCTTTCACTATTTGAAGATAACCTCTCATGAGTATGTTCTACCCCATTGGGAGTACTCAAACCCCCTCTAGGGTACAACAATTTCTCAATTGAGTTCAACTGTCATTCCTCTGTCAGAATGACCAGTTTCTGCATATTCCAGGTTTTGATCTGGTCCTGGGCAGTTTTATGACTCAAGTTGAATACCAAAGTTAAAGTTAACTTCAGTATATTTCCAACGAGTACCTATTTGCCCTCAGATCAGCTCTGGTTAAAAAGTTATGGTAATTCAAAGTCAGCAGAATTTCTGGAAGAATTTTAACAGCACCTTTGGGAAGTTGCTGCTTTCAACTCTGGCTTCCACTGAATTCTGTGCTGAAATTTCAGAAACTTTGAATTGCAAAGATGTGCCACATCTTCTACCCTTTCTAAAGATGTATCATATGAAAATTTTAGATTTTTCTACTGGGAGTTATGTTTGAAAAACAGAACAGTCCAGAGAGTGTTTAACTCTGTCCTGATTCTGGACAGTTTACATTTCTCTGGGATTTAAGCCATCTTAAGGTGAGTTTTAGCTCTGGAAGTCTACAACAAAATTTTAGTGTACTAAGATAACTTTCCAGATCTATATACCACACCTCCCTGGGCTAAAATACCTGTGAGTTGTGCTCTGTTGAAGTTCAGCAAACTTGCTACCCAAAACAGAGCACTCTGTTTTTCAGTCTATTTGAAACTACACTCATCACTATCCAATTTGTCTACCCAACCAGGATCCTAAATGTTGAACCTAATGATTTTAATTCCTTGTTATCATTATTTTCATGCATATGCCTACAATATCTCGGTACTACGTTCCTCACAAAAGAAAATCCTAACCGGACTATACCGGCATATACGTCTCAAGTGTGGCACTAAACGGTCTGTCGCACATGTTTACTACACGGATACATACGTGGTTAGTACCTGCAGAAGACCACAAAATAATGATGCACGCAATGGTTGTTCATTTCAGGCAGGACCATATTTGAAATTAAATACAAACGCCCGTATCATTTCCATACGGCCGTCCTTGAGTTAGGTCACGTCTCAAGGTGCGTGATCGTGTTTCAACACCACATGACGGGGAACCCGAGTAGGTCATGAACGGGTCATCATGGTTGGGAATGTTATCAACCCAACAGATACCACCTACTGCCCTGCAGGGCACGCCGATGGCAAGCGCTGCGTATGTCCTCCTGGGCTATTTCCAGATGAACACACTCTCGCCTTTCTGACCACACGATGGGGTCTCCACTTTCTTGCCTAATGCACGCTAGGGATCAGCGTTTCATATGAACTCAGTAACATGAAGAGTCCAAGACTTTCATATTGACGTCTCACACCAAGCTGTGAGACCAATCCCTGAACCACGTTCCTCGTCAGGGGAGCTAACCGAAATTGAACCGCTTTCGGTGGCGTTCCTTACCAATCTTACCAGAGCGTAGGTGCATCGTTACATAATTAAAATTCAGAATTATAACACATAGGTTAGTCTTTGCCACTTTAAGTAACTATGCTAATATAGTCCTTACTTGGGCAACTACCGAATCCTCACCGTATACCTAAGTTTTCCCGTAATACAGTCCTTAAGTACTGTGCTATCCCCTAAGCAGCTCTGATACTAGGCTGTGGCGGACCGGGATCCGCTCATCCAGGATCGTAGAGGGTGGTGCCGCACGATGCGACACCCGACAGCACACGTCATAAGAACACAATATATTACATGGGAAAACAACTGAACTGTACAAACGGTACAATACTCAATTACAAACTATTGTCTTTATTACACAGCGGAAGTCTAATTTTCTACAACTCACGCCCGCCTATCTAGCAAAAGTCGGTTGCCCAGCCCTAGGGAAACCCACACTAGCTGCACTCCTCAGCTCAGCGCGGCGTGTACGGCTCCCACTCAGCCGTGGTCCCTGACGGAGGGTAACCCTCGCCGGTGGACTCGTACTCCGAGTCCGTGGGTGGCTCCTCACCTGAAAAACACTTAAGCAGCAACCGTGAGCACGATGGCTCAACTAGACTTAACCGACTCACCTAGGCATGAAACTCTACATGAGGTGTACAATGGACATAGGATAGTAATAGTGCATCAAATGGACACGCCTACAAGTTCATCCTTAGGTCATCTTTTAGCCACAAGTTAACAGTTCGGAAATCTGAAATTTAGTAAGCAATATTTGGTGGCACACATGTAGCAATACAATTATATCATAACAGCAGTATTGAATCATAACATTCTATAAATTATCTACGTTACGATGCAGTGAAAAAGCGGTACTCGTCACCGCGAGGGATGGCGAATCAACTCGATATACACCTGCAGCGAAACCCAAAGAGCACGTCAGGTACGCCCACCCGTGGAGCTGAACAGCACGCTCACTCGATCTCGTACGGGACAACCTTTCACCCAACAGCCCAAACGTCGAACTGGTCGCACTGAAACCAGCAGGAGGTTCCCCACACGGAGCATCTCTCTATGCCCGTTGGCAGATTTCCACCTTGCTTCCCTCAACCTACACCTATAAATCGGTGTGCTATGCCTCGACGCCCGGAGGTTTAGGCTACATCGGTTTATCGGGGCCCATATATCCGATATGTCTTCGGTACGTTCAATACTTGTTCAGCAGGGCCGCACACGGATCGGTCCTCAATCGACATGGACAGGGCTGCGCACACAAGACTTCCTCTTGCTGCACCCTAGCCCCTGCCTAGTCTCATTTTCATTACTAAAGTGATTTCACATCACTCGAACCAAACCCGTGTGTCCCAAACCTAACTCGCGAGTAGATTCCAACTACTCGACTTGTACCGAAGTCCTATGAATAATTAAGCATAGCCTGTCTACTCGAGGTCTTAGACACTACCCTCACTCTTATGGAAAAGTTCTGGTTATGCAAGTGGGGTATTCATCCATCCTACACCTAATGCACATACACACTTCACTCTACGTATGTAAACAAAGTAAAACTTTATAAAAGGATTAATGCAAAACGGGGCTTGCCTTGTTGCTGCTTATCAGGGGTTAGTTCTTCTTCCGGAAGGAGGAAGTCCAGCACTTCCGTAGTCTCTTCGCCTTCAGCGACTACACGTCAATGAAATACTACATGTCAATTTAAAGGCAATGTGTGAACTTGAATACTTACTTACTAATAACTCTAGCTAGCCCTCCCCGTTGGTTCTGAAATTTTTATGGTGGCTTGGTAGGGTCCTAACCAGAGTGTTGACCAAGTTTCATTTGAAACAAAGTTCATTTGAACTTTGTACAAATAAAAGAATATTTGGTCAATAATTGAGCCTCTAAGCAATTCCAGGGGTTTTCATTGCTCCAACCATTACTTTCTGGAACCTAGAATTTAATATGGTTTTAATGGAATTGGTTTCATGTAATTTGAGGAATTCTACTGAAAGTTCTGCCCTAAATAAGATTTGGAGAAAATCTGAAAAATGCTTCTGTTCATTTTTCTATTTTCTCAGGGCAGTTCTCTTAATCACCCCATTAGGGGGACTAAATTAGATTGGATGAGTCTGAAAATTTTACTCTGACTCAAGTATTTTCCAATGACCCCCTCAGCCGAATTTCAGAATTTTTCATAAAGTAATTCTCCAGATAAAATTCCCAACAGTTTAAACTTTAGGGAATTAATTCTGGAAAACTAGTGGGTTTCATGGGCTGAAATTGGTATTGCTGGAAATTACTCAAAATTCTGAGTTCAGCAAAATTTGGTTCATTGGATTTGTTGTTTCCTAGCAAAAGTTCTATTCATTTGAAGTTTGAACTAAAACTGGAAATTCCCAAAATGTTTAAATTCTGCGGGTGGGGCCCACTCCTCGAGCTGGCCCACTCAGAATGCGGCCACACCGCGGCCCACGGGGTTTTACCCGCGCTGCCGCATTGAATCCCGGCCGCAAACAGATCCCCAAGCGAGATCAGCGGATGACCGGTGGACCCGGCCCCCTCTTCGTCTACCTCGTGCTATCCCGCAGCTCCCGCGGCGGCGCTTCACCGGAGCACTCGCCGCCGGGCGTTTCACCGCCCGACCTTCGACGAAACTTGCCGCCTGTGCCTAACTCGACTAGGAGAACACGCTGGTGCCCTCACCGGAGCTCGGCAATGGCCTGAACTATGCCCGCGGCGGTGACAGAGCTTCTCTCTACTCCGGCGATGTCGCCCGGGCTACTCAGGGCCTTATTTCTCAAGCGGTTTGCTTCTACAGCTCTGCTGTGGCATTCTGAGCACGAATATGAGCTCGATTGGCCATGGAAATGGGCGGAACTAGGACCTTACCGTCGACCTAGACCCAATATCGGTTGTGCTCAGAAAACCTCGAAGAACCATAACCCTAGCCCATGGTTCTTGCTGGTTTTGATACTAGGTGGTTGTGGCAGGGTGTAGATCGTGTGTGTAGCTCGGTATACCCGGTGATGAGCCAAAACCCGTGAATTTTGAGATTTGGGGGTGGCTCGGTCTTAAGACTACCAAAACTTCCCCGGCGAAGTCCTCCCCGACAGTACACGGAACGAAGAACGGTTTGGGTGATAAGGATCAGCACCTCACGGTGGTTCTTTCTTGTGTTGATCGTCGGGCACGCAGGAGCCGGTGTTGTCTGGGCGCCGTTGATCAGTGGGCGGCTAAACACCGAGAGTGTCGCTGTGTTTGTATGCAGTGGAACAGAGAGGATACGGGGAGGTTCACACAGCCCAGCGGTGCAACCAAACGCTCTGTAGCCGGCGCCCTCATCCCCCGAGCAGGAGGTGGCGCGGCGACCATGTTGGGGCGGGGTTTCGATCGTGTGCTGGCGCTCACAGAGATGTTCGACCGAGGCCTGAGTCGGTTCAGTCTCTGTGATGCTGACCAGTGGGTCCCCCCCCTAATTCATTCTCTGATTTTTCCTTTCTGTTTTTGCTGAAAATATCCCCAGCTACTAAACATTGAATGGGAGACTTAGCCCCCAAGTCTTGGTTTGAATTTGAGTTCTCAAACTTGAACTTTGTTTGGCTAAGTTTGCTTCATGTTTAAACTGAAATTCAAATTCAGTTTTGAATTCTTGCCAATTTAGCTCTTGACCAAATGAACTCCAATGATAATGAAAATTTGTGGGCTCACTCAGAAAAATATGCTGAGTTTGAATATGAAGCTAACTTTTCAATTTGAGGGATGAAAGTTGCTGCAATTTGAATTTACATTCAAATTGGCCTCTTTTTCAAATACCTCCAAAAGTGCCTCAAAAAGTGTTGGATTTACATGAAATTTGGCCTGAACCTTCCCAAGACTTTTCAAGTTCTAGGGTGAGCTCAACCTCTCATGTTCATGTGTAAAAATCCCACTTTGTGAAAGTGTAGGCTTTCCCCTCTAATCACTCTTTTGATGGAGGTTACTTGCTCTTCACATTTTTTCACAATCTATCCACAACAAAAACTGTGGGGTTGTGAGGTGTAGAAAAGTTTTTGCAAGTCCCTTTTCTTGGGCTTTTACACAAATCAAATGAATTTTGTAACCTGCAGTTATCATGCGCGCAAGTTGCTCAAGATCAGCCCCGTACGTATTTACTGGCCACAGAAACGTCTAGCAAATTTACCTTATTGCTTGAAGCTGCTACTGTATCTGCCTTCTGGACAATGCCGCTTCTTGTCTTGAAAGAGGCCAGCTTGCTCTGAAACTTTGCTTCCTTCTCTTCCTCTATCTCACTTTCAATCCCCTCCTGAGTCCTCTTCTTATCATCCTCCACGAGATATTCAAGTTGAACCTCAATGACATTATTAGTGTCTACGGACAAGGTGTCAGCCTTCTTTGATGATTCCACCATAATTCATTTCAATCTTAACAAAAACACCGATTGACCACAAGCCTCTGAACCTCAAGATCAACAATTGCCGTTCCCCAGCAGAGTCACGAATTTTCTTGCTCAAAGTGTTGATCCCTGGAAAATAATTGCTGTATAACGAAACAGCAAGATGGTCAGTTTCCTCGGTAAACCGAGAAAGAAATCTCTCTTTCGTGGAGAACACCAGATGCTTTATTTGGTAGAGCACCAAAGAAACGAAGCAAAATAACAGATCAAAACTGAATGCAATATCGATTGAATTTTTTCTTCCCCTTGCTCTCGGCAACAATACTTGTTCCACGCTCAGGTATATAATATATATATATATATATGTATATATATATATATGTATATGATAAGTTCAAAGAAATAAATGATTTGCTAGGTTTGTTCTTTTTTGATAATGTTTACTTATGGTATACTTTTGACGTTATTCAGCGATTCTCACATAGCGGTCTCAAAATATCTATTTGAGTCTTCACGAGCTTGATATTACTATAACGATTATCTTGTCTTCTCTAGCACTAACGAGGAAGGATTATTATGATAACAACTAAAGATTCCTAATTTCATACGACGCCTATCCGAACAGAATACAAAGTATATCTTAACTAATATCCAAACAAACTTATTCTCTCCACGTACGACCGTACGTATACTGTGGCCATACTGCGTCCAACTTCAACTCGTCCAAGAGTCCTCCGAGCTCACATCTTGTGTGTAATCCACGTACACGTATATCATGCAAGACATCAACTGGCTTCCAACGGCAAATCCTTTTCATTTTTCCAACTGCAAAAGCTGGCAGCAAATTTGACATCCAACAGAGTGATGGTGAACTTAGTATGAAGTGCTAAGCTTAGCAAGATCAATAAATGTAGGAAACATCTAGGGCTACTTGTACCAACTACTCAGACCAATTATGAGACATCCTTAATATCACTGTAACATTTCATGTTTTCGAAATATTTTCATGTCGTCAAAAATCAGCCCTCAATTGAGCAAGAAAAGATTTAAATTCGAAATTGAGAGCGCAAAGTAAAAAAAATTAAATCCAGTGAATAGCTAGCTGTTGAAGTACTAAATCATGTGGCTGAGATCAATTCATAGAATAGAAAAGTTTAAACTGGCAGCGGCCCCACCCATCAGTGTCATCCCCTACCTTTTTCCTTCTCTCTTCTTCTAACTTGATGGCTGCATGTGTGCCACAGAAACGGGTTTCGTGCTCCTCGAACCGCGCCTGGCGCACCTTAAACTCGCCACAACTGTCCCTCTATAGCTGCCTGCCACACACTCGCAGTTGCTTGGCCTCGTTGCGCGCTTCTTCCGGCCGAAACCCGAGCGCCATTGCCATCCTAGGGCCGAGCTTTGCCGAGCCGCACATCTGCCTTGCGCCCCACCCCGCCGAGCCCCAAAGGTGTGCGCCTCACCTTCAGGATCATTTACCCTCAATATGTGTCCTCCCACCTCAAGCAACCAGCCTCCATATCGCGTTCTTCTCCAAGTTCGTTCATAATACTTTTGTTGCATCGCCGGCCCAATTTGTCCTCCCGGTGCATGTGGGTACATTTCCTTCCACCCATAGCTTCTTCACTCGTGTGTGCACCTCCCTAAACACTCTATTCGACATAAAACCGGAAGCTCACATTGGATTTTAAGATTTCAATGCCGCCGGCCGTGAGCCGCCCAACCCCTCATGGTGTGCCCTCATTTCCGGCAGATTTCCTCACCAGCCGACCACATACCAGCGTTCCCGAGACCACCACGAAGCTCCCAGACCAAATCCCGAGCCTTCCTGACTTATTCATCGCCAGTACGACCTTCCTTGAGTTAGTTTTCCACCGCCGCCCGCCACCGGACCATCATCAAGTGAGCCTCCCCTCATGACAGCCCCTACCAAGACCCCCATGCATGGCGTGGTGACCATCCTGGGTTCGATCCCGCCTCCGGCGAAGGCGCCGCCAGCGCCGACCGCCGGCGCCATATGGCTTATCAGGCCTGGGCGCTGGGCTCGGCGCGGGGATCCCGTGTGGTGCGGGATCCTGTGCCATGCACCCTGCGGCCCTGTGTGGCCTCCGTTCTATTGGCTTAACAAAATCCCCACGATTTCCTATTTATAAATAATTCTAGAAAATGCAGAAACCTTGTAAAATTTGTAGGAAATTCTAGAAAAAGCGGAAATATGTGAAACTAGTTTTGTTGGACTCCTTAGGACCAAATCTCATAAAAGCGCTCTGTACTTGAGTTACCAGTATTTTTAGTAATAATATGGTAAATTAATTAGAGGGTGATTTGTACATTGGAAAAATCTGAAAAATTGCAGAACATACCCTTGCATACTAAGTATAACACAGTCAGAATTTCAGTCCATTTTTTTATGTAGATCTAAATAAACTAATTAATTATTTTCATTACTATTTAAAATTTCAGAAATTAAAATATAGCTCAATAAACACTAAAAAAATTTGTTACTTCCCATCAGCATGTTACTTACTCCCAGTAAATCACCTAGGTCAAGATTTTGACTGTAGGAATTAAATTCATTCAACCCCATACAATTAGTTAAAGCAAGTTTATATTTCTCTTAAACAGAAAAGGCTGCAAATGAAATATAATTCACCTGAAGGTCAATTGCCTGGGAATGTCTTCATGCTTCCAATATATCGGAATAACACCTTTTCTATGCATATTACAACATAAAGCAACTGTATTTGTCGATACCCTCCAGACCGGGTACCCCCACGTAGTGGATAAAAAACGAACTGTGCTGCGCCTTTCAAGCTTACGCGGGCCCCAGTGTAAGTCACGCAACCTGGGCCCCATTGGCAGTCCCGGGGTTGCCACGTGTCTTCAGGCCCTAAGCCTAACAACCGGCCAAGGCCGGCTCAGGAGCCGGCCTCATCTCCAGTGGTGTTGGGCCCAATCTTCCGCCAGGGAGGGCTCTGGCGCTGCCACGTGCCCGGAACCTCCGAACCACACCCTCCACCAGAGAGAGCTCCGGAGGTGCCACATGTCCTGCGGCTTCAGACCCCACCTCTAGCATGGGAGGGCTCCGATCCTGCCACGTAGGGTATGACTCTAGGGATACCTTCCCCCCAAGGAAGGCTCTGGATGTGCCACGTGTCCTGTGGCCCAGGGCCTGACCACCAGCATGGGAGGGCCCCGGTGCTGCCATGTGTCCAACGACTCCGGACAACCCACTACTCCGAAAGGCAGCTCCGGTGGAGAGGCATGTCCCAGGAGCCAGCCGTCCGGACGTCATATTGACGAGCAATGGGCAGATGGCCAAAGAGTAAAGAGGAAGGTACGCTGTCAGGCCGAGTATTCAAGGCTTGCGCCTTCCCCAGGAGCATGGCGCACTTCGCACGCCTCCGTTCCTCGTCTGCACACCATTACGGTGAAAGACAGGGCGGACAGGCGTGACGACACAACAGTGCCGCCCAACGGTGCAGAGACGCCCGGCCACCTGGTCAGAGACACCCTGTGAGTCAGGCGGCGCGCCGTAACTCCATCGGTAGTGACAATGCATATAGCTATAAATGCCTATAGCTCTTCTATAGGATGTAGATAGCCGTGGGGCCACCTGTGGGGCCCCTGGCAACCTTGTAACTGCCCCGGCCTTGTGTTATAAATGGACCAGGGGCAGCCTCGGGCAAGGGGTTCGCAACCCGGCCAACTCACACACTCATACATGCAAGCAATACAGCAAACACAACGGTTGACGTTGGGTATTACGCTCCGGCGGCCCGAACCACGTAAATTCTTGTGTTCCTCTCACCATTGTGTTCCGACCTTCGACATCCACTAGCCCCACCAAAAAAAACCTCCGTTGGCTGCTTCCGAGTAGACCGGGGGAAGTATCATAGCGAGCACTTTGACATTTGGCACGCCAGGTAGGGAGCTTTTTGTTCATGAAGTTTTTTGTGAAGCCCACAATGGTGAACATCCAATTTGTCGGGGATTCTTCCTGCCCCTCGCGCCGCCAGCAGCAGAGGGAGTGGGAAGCGTCCTCTGGTCCCAGAGTGAGACCGTCTGCACCGGCTTCAGTCCCAACAGCGACGGTGCCAGTTCCCTCCAGGCAGCCTTCAGTTGCGAAGGTGTCGCAGGCACCTGCTGAGGTCAACCCGGAGAACGCGCTGCTAGCAGCCCGCGCGCTCCTCCACAACCCCCCCGCGTGCGGGAGCTTCCCCATTCACTGTTGAGCAGTGGCACAACGACGTCGACCACCCGGTCATTGCCGCACTCAATTCGTTAGCAGCAGCGGGGATCCGGGGGCCGCACACTGCCAAGCGCCCGCGACGGTAGCTCGACAGCGACGGCAGAGACCAGAGGTGCCCTGTCCACAACTCCAAACGGCATGGTGCCAGGGAGTGCCGGGAGATACAGAAGCTAAAGGGGCACTTCCAAGAACTTCAACAGCGGCGCCAAGTTGGCGCACCCTTTCGCCAGCGGGAGGGCAAGCAAAGAGCTGACCTAGAAGTCAGCAATGGTCAGGAGACGGAGTGCCAGGAAGCCGAGTGAGTGTCGGAGGTAGTCTATGACCAGGGAAAAGGCTCTGGCCCTGGCCATACCCAGGATTAGCGTCGAAAGGCGCTTCATGTGATGTATGGGGGGTCATGGGACATCAAGTCCGGGCGATACTAAAGGCCCTCCGGCGAGAGGTCATGGCAGTGTCGCCTATCCCCAAGCCGGATCCCTACCGCAAGTGGATGGAGATGGAGATCAGTTTCACCGCCTCCGATTGTCCGAACAACATGGTGGGGGCCGGGCAGTTACCACTCATCGTCTCCCCGACTATAGCTAACATGAAGCTCTACCACGTGCTGATTGACGGAGGAGCGGGCCTCAACCTCGTCAGCCTTGCAGCTTTTGAAAAGCTGCAGATCCTCATGGGAAGGCTGGCCCTGTCACGCCCATTCTCTTGAGTGGGCCCGGGGTCCATTGTCCCACGTGGTAGCATCACCCTCCCTGTGACGTTGGGAATGCCCGAGAACTACCGCACCGAGAGCGTTGTCTTCGATGTGGCGGAGGTCAACCTCCCTTTCAACGCCATCCTGGGCAGGCCAGCGTTATACCAGTTCCATTATGGCTACCAGCACTGAAGATGCCGACCCTGAGTGGTGTCTTCTGGGTCCGAGCAGATCGGACCACCGGAGTCGCATCGCTGGAGAAGCTCCAGGCCCTGGCAGCTACAAAGGTGGAAGCCTCCGGGGGTGTTGTGACAAGCAAGGAGCCACCCAGCACATGACAGTGTGGCTCATCCTCCGTGCCCCGCATACAGCCCTAGGGTGTGGAGGAGGTCCTGGTCAAGGTTTTTTCTCCAGATATGCGAGGGTTCTGCCCAGACCACCCGCATCGAGGAAAACTTGGGTAGCAAATAGGAATTCACGCTCATCACCTTCCTCCAGGCTAACGCTGATGTGTTTTCTTGGCAACCATCGCAAATTCCTGGGATCCCCAGGGAGGTGATCGAGCACCATCTGAAGATCCACCCCGACGCTAAGCCGGTGATGCAGAAGCCTCGAAAGCAGTACGTTGAGCGGCAGAACTTCATTCGTGAAGAGATCAAGAAGCTGCTCAACGCCGGCTTCATCCGAGAAGTCCACCACCTGAGATGGTTGGCCACCCGTCGTGATACCCAAGGCTGGGGTGAAGCTACGGTGTGCATCGACTACACCAGTCTAAACAAGGCATGTCCCAAAGACCCTTTTCCCCTCCCACGAATAGATCAAATTGTAGATTCTACTTCTGGCTATGATCTACTATGCTTCCTGGATTCTTATTCTGGTTTTCATCAAATACCTATGTCTAAGGAAAATGAAGAGCACACTGCTTTTATAACAGTATATGGCCTTTATTGTTATGTCTCTATGCCCTATGGCCTTCAAAACACCTTGCCTACCATTGTGTGTGGCATGCATAAGACATTTGGGGATCTGATAAGGTAGTTAGTGGAGGTGTACGTTGATGACATCGTGGTGAAGGTGAGGTCGCATACATCTCTGTTGGACAACTTAGCCTTAATCTTCAATAAGTTACGCACCACTCAGACAAAGTTAAACCCAGATAAGTGCGTATTCAGAGTTCCAGCCGGGGAACTCCTCAGTTTCCTGATCTCGCACTGAGGGATCGAAGCTAACACTGACAAGATCAAGGATATAGATATGATGCGACCCCCACCTGAGTCAAGGACGTCCAGAAGCTCACTGGATGCCTAGCCGCACTTAGTCGGTTCATCTCCCGACTAGCAGAGCGCGGCCTTCCATTCTTTAAGCTTCTACGGAAGTCCAGACCTTTTGTCTGGACTGAAGAAGCGGACAAGGCATTCCAAGAGCTAAAGAAGTACCTCATCTAGCTACCGATCATGGTCGCCCTAGAGCCGGGTGAGCATCTGCTGCTCTATACTTCCCCAAAGGAAGATGTTGTCAGCATGGTCCTGGTCGTTGAACAGCCAGGACCTGAGTGACCCCAAGCACCGAGCAAAGAGCCTACTGCTGGCTGCGAGTCTCAGAACCCAGGTCCCGTAGGGGAGCCTGACGTAACCCTGGCCCAGGATGCTCCTGGGTCCTAGCTCCCGGAGACCTCCTGCCGATGGAGAAAAATGATCCGGACCCCTCTGGGAGGGTCCGGACCACCCAACGACCGGTCTACTATATCAGTGAGGTCCTCCATGATGCCAAGATGCGATATTCTGAGCTTCATAAGTTGCTCTATGCGGTGCTGATCGCGTCGAGAAAGCTCTGTCACTACTTCCAAGCTCACAAGGTCTCGGTGGTAATGACCTACTCACTGAAGACTGTGCTCCACAGCCCCAATTCAACGGGGAACATAGCGAAGTGGGCAGCCGAGCTGGCAGAGTTCGACCTTGACTTCTTACCGTGCCACGCCGTCAAGAGCCAAGGCTGGCGGACTTCATGGCAGAATGGACCCCGCCTCCATGCCATCCAGGGGGTCAGGACAACGGCGACTCGGAGCCCAGTCCTCCGTTGCTGATAATAGTCCTTATATGGACATACTATACGTTTCTCACTTGTATACCTCTAAGTTTTTAAAAATAGGCTCTTTTCACGTGTGCTACTCCCAACCTGGCTTCTATGTTTTCGAAAATATTCTATTTTCATGCGTGCTATTCCCAATGCGGCTCTAATACCACGTCTGTGGAATCGCACTGGGTGGTGCCGTGTGATGCGGCACCCAAAAGCATGCACGAAAAGATGGTAAAACCTAGGAAATGACTTTATTACTCAACATAAGATCTTTTACAACATATTGTACACACGCAGCAGAAATTGAAACTGGCCATTTACTCACTCTCGGCCCTAACTACGCCGAAGAGAAGTCGTTCAGCCCGTGAACGCTTTCTACTAGCTTCACCGAAGTAAGGTAGTAGCTAGGTTTCCGGTGAGTTAAAGGAACCGTGAGGTTCGGCGTCTCACGGAACAACCATCTTCATAGCAGGCATCCTGCTACCTGCAAAAACAACTACAAAGCAACCATGAGCACTAAGGCTCAGCAAGTCTTAACCGTCAATCCTAAACATGTAACTCTACATGTAGGAGTTGTAAGAAGATAGGAATATGAATTTGCAAACTGAAGCTTGGCTAAACCTTGATCCTTATATTCAGATTCTTATAGCAGCAAGTTTTAATGGTCCTCACGCATTACAACACCGGAAGTCCACAATAAAACAATAAACACTTATTCCAATGTTGCTAGCATAAGGTGGAATAGAAATTTAGTTTGCACTATCTCTACTTCAGTCAAGGGTTCAATACAATGATGAATCCATGAACAACATCTTAAGAGACTTTGTTCCTCTTCTTACTACGTCACGGCACAGTGGGCAAGTATGCTCAATCCTTATCCACGAGCTATGGTGATTCGAATCCATAGCAACCCGGAATACACGACACATACACCAGCCTTGAAAGACTCACACGAGAGCTCTTTCTTATGTTGTAGGTAGCAACCTTTCACATGACACCCCGACATAGAAAAACGTTTCGCACCGAGTAGGATGGTCCTCTACGCGGACACGTCAAAGTTGCCCGCTAAAGGATTTACACCTCCCGCATTCTTAACGCCATTCCCACGCGAAGGATGAGTTTCTATATCACGGTCCATCGAGTTACATCGGTTTCATGGGTCGCATACCCCACTATATATCCGGTACAGCTCAAACTTGTCCAGCAGGACCGCATACGGTACGGTCCTTAACCGACACAGACGGGGCTAATACTCAACCTCCACATTGGCCTTACCATACCCCGCCCAGGCACAATGTGGTCCCAAGCATTGTCACACCCATCGGGGCTCGAGACAACCTTGAGCGCTCCATTATACAGGAACTCCCCGTTCCCATCTGACTTTTCATGAGGGTGCTCTTATCATCAACTCCCTCTCACGAGTAGACTCCGCTACTCGACCTTTCTCGCGGGTAGCTTTTAACTGCTCGACTTCTACCGGCTATCTACAACATTAGTCTAGCCATCTACAACGAGGCAAATACTACACTAAACCTTCTACCCAGGGATTTAATAGTCATGCAAGTGGGTTTCAACCATCCTAGACATAATGCACAATATAAAGTCTAATAAACATGAGGTGAAGGTAAAACAAAATTTTGAAACAGTAATTATATGCAAACCACGGTGAGAGGGCCCGCCATTCCGCTCAGTCACGGGGACGGGGCACCTCGCCCGGGAATCGCATTGGGTGGTGCCGTGTTATGCGGCACCCAACAGCAGACATATAAGGAACACTGTGTTACATAAATTAAAAGAGGAAGCTTACAATTGTTCTTTGTAAATAATTTACATAAAATAGCTACAGCGGAAGTCTATAAACAGCTCACGTCGAAGAGGTCCAGCCCGCGGACTCCTCTCGCTAGCAACACGAAGACATGGCAGCGGCTAGGTCCTCCATGTATAACATGACTCAGACATTTCCGAGTCTCACCGGACAACCTTCTTTATAGTGTCGTATTATCCTGCAAAACCACTCATATAGCAAGAGTGAGCACAAAGGCTCAGCAAGACTTAACCGTCTCTCCTAAGACATGCAACTCTACATGGAAGTAAGCTAAGACTTAAACATGTCATTTGCGAAAAGACTCGCCTATGAGTTCATCCTTTACTTTCAGATTTTAGCCATAATAGTAGTGACCTTACGCCCAGCAACATTGGAACTCCACAATCAAACAAGAAACGCTTCATCCCAATGTTACTTGTCCCAAGGTGGAAAATAACTTTAATTTGCTCTATCTCTACTTCAAACATGGTTTTCATTCAATTTCCATTTATCATAACAGCATTTAAAACTTTGCAAACTATTTCCACACAACTTGATTACTACGTCACAACACATGGAGCAAGCGGTAATCAATAACTGCGATGGACGGTGATTCGAATCAAACACTAACCGGATAACTCGACAAATACGCCCGCCTCTGAACACCCAAATCTGGCGTCCTTCATTACGTCGTATGCGGCAACCTTTCGCAGGACACTAGACTGTGGAACCGGTCGTGCCGTCTCGAGCTCATAGGTCTAACGAGACGATGTGGTATGCCTCTACAACCCAGTGAACCTGGTACATCATTTTTCTGGTTCCCATATGCCAGTAAGCATCCGGTACACAACTCAATACCTGCTCCTGGGTGCCGCACACGCATCGGTCCTTAACCGACACAGGCAGAGCTACTCGACCACGACCTCGTCTTGTCGCTGCCTAACCATCCTGCCCGGTCTCATCTTTAGAAATGTAAACTTTAGTTTGCCTCATTTCCAACTACACCCTTGTAATCCCATCTATAACTCGCGAGTAGATTCCCACTACTCGTCTTCTACCGGATGTCCTAAGCTATTTAGCACAGCATTATTCTACAGCGGTGACCCTTTCTACCCTTAACTCCAGGGTTCATTTGATCATGTATTTGCAGTGTAAAACATCCTTGACCTAATGCACATACAAGCTTAGACCCATAGTAGTGCATGAAATAAAAACTTTAGAAAACAACTTAAATGCAAACTGGAGCTTGCCTTGGTTTTGCAGGTGACTAAAGTCAGAAGAGTATGAAGTTAGTTGCTGATGTCTTAAACTTGAATCACTGCCTTCTTGCTTCTTGATCCAAGCCTCACTTCTCTTCAACTCTTCCACGTTAAATCACTACACGTTATGAACATGCACATATGTTTTATTGTAAAACTTTTGCTAACAAGTTCTAAAGACAAGTTTAAAACTGGAACTCTGTTTAAGAATTTAAAATGACATAAGTGCTAGTGGTTTGGGATTTGGGTTAAAGTACTATTCTCAAGTGAGATGGGTGTTTCCTCGCTTGTGTGTGTTGATCATCTATAGGTTAAACAGGACAGTATTGATCCAGGACTCCAATGGAGCTGAACATTTTCATGTGAGTTCCTTATCACAAGAAAGTCATCTGGACCAAAATTTAGAATTTTTCAATGAGTAGATCACTCAGAACAATTCCCTAAACATTTAGGCAAAAAGAAATTAATTATGAATAAATTTGCCCTTTCATGCAAACTCAAGTGAACTAAAATTTCATACATAGCTCAGGGAGCCTGCATGAATTTTCCTAGGATTTTTGGAGCTAAGGAATGCACAGAACTGAATTTCCAAGATTTGGAAATTCTCTGAAAATGTTTCTGTATTCATTTGAATACAGAAACTTGAAATCATAATTACCCTAAATAACTCATCTCCAAATGAGCTGAAACTTTAACAGGAGTCTCCTAACATCTTAAAGAATATTCTGACCAAATTTGAGGATTTTTGGATGAACCAAATTCCCTATAAAACTCTTTTGCTGAAAAGACTTAAATAGTTTTCCAGAATATTCTATTGGTTTTCGTGCAAATTGGGTTGCATATTTTGATATAGTTTGTCATCCTGAATCCAACCCAATTTGAATCACTAAATTTGGAGCTTCCTAGCAAAAGTTATGCCATCCCAAAGTTTAAATCAAATCTGTTATTCGAATAAACCGGGGAAATGTTTAAACTCTGACCGCGGGCCCATCGCACACGTGTCAGCTGTGGAACCAAGCCACATGGGGCCACAGAACCTTTCCCGTGCAGCCACACTGGATCCCGGGGCCGCAGCCGATCAAGAATTTAAATTTTCGACACTGACACGCGGGACCCGCCCGACCTTCTTCCTCCTCGGGTCGTTTTCTTTCCCGCGCCGCCCCCTCTCCGGAGTCTCATCGGAGCTCGCCGGAGTTGCCTTCCCGGCCGCCTCCCGGCTCGGTACTTGCCGCCCGGGGGTTTCCAGCTACGAGCAAACCACTGGTGTGGTTCTTTCGGGCTGCCGGTGACCGGAAATCGGTTGGCGACGTGCGCACCCCTCGGTGAAGCTTCGGCGCCGTGGCCCAAGCACCCTAGCCCGCTAAAGGCTCGTAGGATTCGCTCTAAAGCATCAGTGGAGGTCAGGCTAGCTCGGTAAGGCCTCAACAGGGCTCGGAATCGGCGGCAATCCGATTGTCACCGTGCGCCCGCGCGTTCCCGCCATGGCCGCCGATCGGAAAGCCCAAAATTAGCCGCCAAGACGGGGTTTCTAGCTAGGGTTGTGTAGGGGATCGGATCGCCGTTAAGCCTATTGCATTTGTGCACGAGTTGGGGACCTCTAAGTGCAAATTAAGCGCGAATTTGAGAGATCTTTACCAGAGGGTCCGTGGTCGTGCTCCAGAAGAAAAACTCCGAATACGGCCACCGGGAATCACCGTTTAAGCTGAGCTCCGGGGACAAGCACCACGGCGGTACGGCGCACCTCTGAGTGTCGCTGCTTGAGCGTGAAACCCACGGTGGTGAGCTGCCCATGGGAGCCCGACGTCGGTTTTGTTTCAAGTCGCCGTGGAGGAGCCGTTTTTCTGGCTAGGGGACCCGTAACTCGGGCTGATCTTGTGCTGAGGGAGTGGAGAACCAACGCGCCCGGCTGTGTGGCAGCCTGGAGTGGTGGTGATCATGAAGTTGCACCGGTGCCCGGCTGTTTTCAGAGGCGGCGGCGAGCTGCCGATTTCTGTCCTAGCGTGAGGGAAGAGCACGAGCTGTGGTTCGGTCCCTGGGAACGGATCACGTCGATGGGTAACGCAGCCACGAGCAGCTCTCCAGTGCTGCTACTTCGGTGAGGAGGTGGCAGCAGCTTGCGCTTGGTGGCGCCTGAAGCTCGATCGGCAGTTCGGGCATGGACCGATAACAGCGAGCTGAAACTTAGGCAGTAAGTTTTTACCCCCCCCCCTCTCAATGACAATTGGGGCCCACAGCTCCTCTCTGCCCCAAAAGATCTCCAATTTTTGGCCTAGTGCAAATTCATCCATGAGGAACTCAAATTGAAAAGTCATTTGGCAATTTGACAAGTTGTGCATCAGTTTCAAATTTGAATTCAAATTTAGATGAAATTTACAAGTCCTTTTGATATACATATCAAAGCCCCTCCAAATTTTCTCAAAATTTACCTTCCTCTTAGTTTGAACCTGAAGAATTCAATTATGCCATCTGATTCTTCAGTTGGCCATTGCAAATACAACTTCTTAAACAACAGTTTGAATTTCCTCTCTTGGAAATGCCCTTCTTCTTTTTGATGTGACCCTCTTAGTTCAAACTGAATTTAAAGTTTTATTGCACATGCCAACACTTTCATGAGTAAACAAAAGTTTTTGCAAGTCCCATTTCTTGTATTTAAACTCAACTTTATTCATAGCTCAAGTTTTCTATTTACATGTTTTGGGACTTTTACATTCTCCCCCCTTAAAAAGAATCTCGTCCCAAGATTCATGATTGAGGATGACGTGGAGAGGACAACTACTAAATATAAGCCTCTAACAACTCCGGATGATTGCGTTGTAAATATTCCTCGCTTTCGAATGTAGCTTCATCCGACGTGTGATTTTCCCATAGCACCTTGAAAAATCGCAGCGTCCTGTTTCTGGTCTCGCGATTCTTTTCATCAAATATCCGGGTTGGATGTTCAACATAAGTGAGGTCTGGTTTCAAATCTGCTATGTCTCCCATGAGAATCTCCGTTGGAACTTTCAAACACTTCGGCAATTGAGATATGTGAAAGACGTTATGAACTCCGGCTAAGGCTGCCGGTAGCTCCAAGCGGTGTGCCACGGGTCCACACCTTTCAATGATGATGAAGGGACCGATAAAACGTGTTGCTAATTTTCCTTTCACTCCGAATCGGTGAATGCCCTTCATAGGAGATACGCGGAGGTATATGTGGTCTCCAACTTTAAAGTTCAGAGGACGACGTTTCTTATCCGCATAGCACTTTTGCCTGGATTGAGCAGCTTTAAGATTTGCTTGAATAAGCCTTACCTGCTCTTCTGCTTCATTTACGAGATCAATCCAGTAAATTACCCTCTTGCCAGAATCACAGCAGTTCAAGGGTGTGCGGCACTTCTGGCCGTAGAGAGCTTCATAAGGTGCCATTTTGATACTTGATTGATACTCGTTGTTATATAAGAACTCTGCCAATGGTAAGTGATCATCCCAGCTCTTACCGTGGTGGATGACACATCCTCTCAGCATATCTTCAAGTATTTGATTCACCCTCTCAGTTTGCCCATCTGTTTGAGGGTGATACGCGGAGCTTCGAATCAATTTAGTTCCCAAGGATGCGTGTAGCTGCTTCCAGCAACGAGCAACAAACGACGCGCCTCGATTGGAGATGATCATCCGGGGAACTCCATGTAGGCACAAGATCCGTGCTATGTATAACTCCGCATACTGCTTGGCGGTGTATCTGGTATGCACCGGAATGAAACGTGCTGATTTGGTTAATCGGTCAACGATTACCCAAATCGAATCATGGTGGTGGGAGGTCATCGGCAACCCAACAATGAAATCCATACTCAAGTCTTCCCACTTCCATGCCGGTATTTGTAGCGGTTGCAACAGGCCCGACTTCTTCACATGGTCGGCCTTAACTCTTCGACACGTATCACATTCTGAAACGTACTTGGCAACTTCACGTTTCATACGTGTCCACCAAAACTTCTTCCGGAGGTCTTGGTACATTTTATTGCTGCCAGGATGAATAGAAAATTTGGATAAGTGAGCCTCATCCAAAATTTTCTTCCGCAGACTCATATCACGGGGTACGACTCTCCGGTCCTTGAACAATAAGGTGTCTTCATCTTCTAACTGGAAACATTTCATCTCCCCGTTCTTCAACCTCCTTTTGATATGAGCCATGCCCTTGTATTTCTCTTGAGCTTCCATGACCTCCTCTATTATTGTCGGTATGAGAGCTAGATTATGTAGAGCTCCATATGGAACCAAGTAGAGACTTGGTTCTTCCTCTTCTATCGGTGTAATGGTCAGGTTATGAGCATGAGACTTCCGGCTGAGTGCATCGGCAACCACATTTGCCTTGCTCGGATGATAATGAATTTCAATCTCGTAGTCCTTAATCTGCTCTAACCATCGTCTTTGCCGCATATTCAACTCCTTTTGGGTGAATATGTACTTCAAGCTTTTGTTGTCGGTGTAGAGATGAACCAGATTTCCCAAGAGGTAATGTCTCCACATCTTCAATGCTAATACCACGACAGCAAGCTCGAGATCATGAGTTGGATAATGTTGCTCATGACTCCATAATTGCCGTGATCCATATGCGACCACGTATCCTCCTTGCATGAGTACACAACCAAGCCCGATGCCGGATGCATCACAATAAATCTCAAAAGACTTGGTTGTATCCGGTTGAGCTAAAACCGGGGCTGTTGTGAGGTGTTTCACCAACGCTTGAAAAGCTTCCTAACATGGCTTGCTCCAATCATATTTGATGCCCTTCTTCAGTAGCTCGGTCATAGGTTTGGAGATTTTTGAGAAGCTCGGGATGAACCTCCGATAATATCCCGCCAAACCTAAGAAGCTACGAACTTCATGGACTGATGTTGGAGACTTCCATTTCAGCACCTGTTGAATCTTTGGCGGACCGGAATCCGCTCATCCAGGATCGCAGAGGGTGGTGCCGCGCGATGCGACACCCGACAGCACACGTCATAAGACACATTATATTACATGGGATAACAAACTGAATGTACAAGTAGTACACTTCTCAGTTACAAACTAGGGTCTTTTATTACACAGCGGAAGTTTCTTTTGTACAACTCACGCCCGCCTATCCAGCAAAAGTCAGTTGCCCAGCCCTAGGGCAACCCACACTAGCTGCACGTCTCAGCTCAGCGCGGCGTGTACGGCTCCCACTCAGCCGTGGTCCCGGACGGAGGGTAACCCTCGCCGGTGGACTCATACTCCGAGTCCGTGGGTGGTTCCTCACCTGAAAAACACTTAAGTAGCAACCGTGAGCACGAAGGCTCAGCAAGGCTTAACCGACTCACCTAAGCATGAAACTCTACATGAGGTGTACCATGACATAGGATCGCAATGTTGCAGCAAATGGACACGCCTACCAGTTCATCCTTACTTCATCTTTTAGCAACAAGTTAACAGTTCAGGAAGCTGAAATTTAGTAAGCAATATTTGATGGCAAACATGTAGCAATACAATGTTATATCATATCAGAAGTATTGAATCACCATATTTCATACATTAGTCTACGTCACGACTCAGTGACCAAGTGGTACTCTTCACCGCGAGGGACAGTGAATCGACTCGATATACACCTGCAGGGAAACCCAAAGAGCACGTCACGTACGCCCACCCGTGGAGCTGCACAGCACGCTCACTCGATGTCGTACAAGACAACCTTTCACCCAACAGCCCAAACATCGAACCGGTCGCACCGAAACGAGCAGGAGGTTCCCCACACGGAGCATCTCTCTATGCCTGTTGGCAGATTTCCACCTTGCTGCCCTCAACCTACACCTATAAATCGGTGTGCTATGCCTCGACGCCCGGAGGTTTAGGCTACATCGGTTTATCGGGGCCCATATATCCGATATGCCTTCGGTACGTTCAAACGTGATCAGCATGGGCCGCAGACGGATTGGTCCTCAATCGACACGGACAGGGCTGCGCACACAGGACTCCCTCTTGCTGCGCCCTAGCCCCTGCCTAGTCTCATTTTCATTACTAATGTGATCTCACATCACTCAACCGAACCCGCGTGTCCCAAGCCTATCTCGCGAGTAGATTTCAACTACTCGACTTGTACCGAAGCCCTATGAATCTTTAAGCATAGCCTATCTACTCGAGGTCTTATACACTACCCTCACTCTTATGGAAAATTTCTGGTCATGCAAGTGGGGTTCCATCCATCCTATACCTAATGCACATTCACACTTCATATGACACATGTAAACAAAGTAAAACTTATAAAAGGTTAATGCAAACCGGGGCTTGCCTTGTTGCTGCTGTTCAGGAGTCAGTTCTTCCTCTGGAAGCAGGAAGTCGAGAACCTCCGGAGCTTCCTCGCCTTCAGCGACTACACGTGATTGAAATACTACATGTCAATTTAAATGTAATGGGTGAACTTGAATACTTAATTACTAATAACTCTAGCTAGCCCTCCCCTTTGGTTCTGAAATTTTTATGGTGGCTTGGTAGGGTCCTAAACAGAGTCTTGACCAAGTTTCATTTGAAACAAAGTTCATTTGAACCTTGTACAAATAGAAGCCCATTTGGTCAATATTTGAGCCTCTAACTAATTCCAGGGGTTTTCATGGCTCCAACCATTACTTTCTGGAAACTAGAGTTTAGGGTAGTTCTAATGGAGTTGGTTTCATGTCATTTGAAGAATTCTATAGAAAGTTATGCCCTAATTAAGATTTGAGAAAATCTGAAAAAAGTTTCTGTACATTTTTCTATTTTCTCAGGGCAGTTCTCTTAATCACCCCATTAGGGTAACTAAATGAACCTGGATGAGTCTGAAAATTTTACTGAGATTCAGGGATTTTCCAATGAACCTCTCAGCCAAATTTCAGAATTTTTCATAAAGTAGTTCTCCAGATAAAATTCCCAACAGTTTAAACTTTAGGGATTTAATTCTGGAAAACTATTCACTTTCATGAGCTGAATTTGGTATTGCTGGAAACTACTCAGAATCCTGAGTTCAGCAAAATTTGGTTCACTGAATTTGGAGCTTCCTACACCAAATTATGAATTTCTAAAGCTTGAGCTGATCCCTGAATTATTTTCCTACAGAAAATCCCCTCCCGCGCTAAACCAGAGGCTGACAGCGGGGCCCACCCGTTTAAATTGAACTAACCGCGCGCTCGCGCGTGATTAGCACAGGGGCTGACAGGTGGGGCCGCGCCCTTCGTCTACCTCCCGATGTAGCCGCCCCGAGCCGCCGGAGCTTCGGCGAGGTCGGCGTTCCCGGCGATCTAGCTCGCCGGAGCCGACGAGACTCGCCGCCCCCACGTAATCTCGGGTTCTGAACCGGCTGGACACCATGTCGCCGCCGGCTAACCGCCATAGCTCACCGGCGACGAGCCCTATGCCTCTGTGCTACCTCAGCAACGTGTTCCTGCCCTTCTGACCATCTGCTTCGTGCGCTAATCGCGTCGCCACACTCAGGGAAACCTCGGGAAGCTTGGCATGAGCTCTGTTGGGCCCTAAACGGCCGGCAACCCAGACCTCACCGGCGACCCCCTCCTCCGCCACACTGTTCTAGGGTGAACTTAGGGTTCCGGCGGTGATTTCCTTCCGGTTTTCGATCGAGAAGGGTCGCCAGAACCTCTAGATGCTCTCTCACAGCTCCGTTCGACCTCCCACCCACTAAGCTTCCCGAATTTCTCCTAAACCTAATCGGGTCCCGAAATGAGCTACCCGCCCTAAACTGGAAAATTCTCCGCGCACAAAGGTTGAACCTTGGAACGGTTTGCGCGGTGGTCTTGAGGACGAGCTAGCGCTTCACTTTCCTATGGAGGTCAAAGCCGGAAGATGATCACAGCTGGGGTGGCACACGATCGGAGCTCGGGCGACTAGGCTGCTGGTTGCGGAACTCGCGAAAATCAGGAACTCGCTGGCGGTCTCGGGCCTTTTATAGGCCCCTGAGGCCAGTGGAGAGCGCGACACCTTCTGTGCCACCTCCTCTGCCGAAGCTGGAGCTGGCCGGCCGAGGTGGTCGGGTGCCGACGCTGGCCGCAGCTAGCGAGCGCGCTCGGTCGAGGAAGTCGGCTGAGGAGACTTCTGTGCTAAGTCTACTGACCAGTGGGCCTCTCCACTAATTCTTTTGTTTTCCCAATTTTCTGAATTCTGTTGTGCCAAAATATCCTCAGCTACTGACAATTTAATGTGAGACTTAGTCACCAAGTCTTGCTTTAAATTTGAATTATCAAATTTGAACTGTGTTTGGCTAAATTTGCTGCATGTTTAAACTGAAATTCAAATTCAGTTTTGAATTCTTGCAAATTTAGCTCTTGACAAGATGAACTCGAATGAGGATGAAAATTTGTGGGCTTACTCAGAAAAATGTGCTGATTTTGAATATGAAGCTAACTTTTGAATTTGAGGGATGAAAGTTGCTGCAATTTGAATTTACATTCAAATTGACCTCTTTTTCAAATACCCCCAAAAGTGCCTCAAAAAGTGTTGGATTTGCATGAAACTTGGCTTGAACCCTCCCAAGATTTTTTAAGTTCTAGGGGTGAGCTCAACCTCTCATGTTCATGTGTCCAAATCGCACTTTGTGAAAATGAAGGCTTTCCCCTCTAATCACTCTTTTGATGGAGGTTACTTGCTCTTCACAATATTTCCTAAGATATCCACAATAAAAACTGTGGTGTTGTGAGGTGAAGAAAAAAGTTTTTGCAAGTCCCTTTTCTTTGGGTTTTACATCCCTCCCCCCTTAAAAGAATCTCGTCCCGAGATTATAAAAGAAGAGATAGCGATGTAATAGGGACTTACCCGTGTTGAGACGCCATGAACTCCGGGTAATTTGAGCGAAGGAACTCCTCGCTCTCCCACGTCGCTTCTTCGGCGGTGTGGTTGCTCCAGAGTATTTTGTAAAACCACAACGTTCTGCTACGCGTGGTCCTGGCTTTTTCATCAAGAATGGCCACCGGATACTCATCATATGTTAAATCCGGTTTTAGCTCACCGATGTCTTCGGTAGGAACAGCAGCTGTATGCTTCAAACATTTTCGCAGTTGCGAAACACGGAAAACATCATGGACACCAGAAAGGGATGCCGGTAACTCCAATCGATACGCCGCTGGTCCACACTTCTTGGTGATAGCATAGGGTCCAATAAAACGGGGAGCGAGCTTCCCCTTCACACCGAACCGGTGCACGCCCTTCATCGGTGACACGCGGAGGTACACGTGTTCACCGACGTCAAAGTGCAACGGTCTACGCCTCTTATCAGCGTAGCTCTTCTGCCGGGATTGAGCGTCCTTCAAGTTAGCTTGAATTGCACGAACGCGCTCTTCGGCGTCGTTCACCACATCAGCCCCGAATGTGACCCTTTCAACGGACTCGCACCAATTTAATGGGGTGCGGCATTTGCGACCGTAGAGAGCTTCGTAGGGTGCCATCTTGATGCTCGCATGATAGCCATTGTTGTACGAGAATTCCGCCAATGGTAGGTGATCATCCCAGTTCCTACCATGGTGGATGGCACATGCTCTCAACATGTCTTCTAATACTTGGTTGGCCCTCTCTGTTTGCCCATCTGTCTGAGGGTGATAAGCTGAGCTCCTGATCAACTTAGTACCCAATGCAGCATGTAGCTGCTCCCAAAAGTGAGATACAAACAATGCACCTCGGTCTAAGACTATGGTCTTGGGTACGCCATGCAAACATAGGATCCTGGCGATATATAACTCCGCATATCTGTTGGCATGGAAATGTGTATGCACGGGGATAAAGGGAGCTGACTTGGTTAGTCGGTCAACGATCACCCAAATGGATTCATGTTTGTTGGATGTTAAGGGTAATCCCACAATGAAATCCATGCTCACATCTTCCCATTTCCATGCTGGAATTTTCAGGGGTTGCAGCAGCCCTGATTTCCTCATGTGATCAGCCTTCACTCGTCTACACGTATCACAGTCGGATACGTACTTCGCTACCTCCCGCTTCATCCGTGTCCACCAAAATTTCTTTTTCAAATCTTGGTACATTTGTTGCTTCCCGGATGAATGGAGTATTTAGACAAGTGGGCTTCGTCAAGGATCTTCTTCCTCAGTTCCATGTCCCGGGGTACGACTATGCGGTCGTTGAACCATAGCGTCCCCTCATCATCCTTCCGGAAACATTTAATCTCTCCATTGTCTATCCGTCTCCGGAGATGTGCCATGCCTTTATCTGTCTTCTGAGCTGCAATGATGTCCTCCCTAATAGTAGGGATGAGGGCAAGGTTGTACAGCGATCCATAAGGAACCAAGTATAAACTTGGCTCTTCCTCCTCCACCGGTGTAATGGTGAGGTGATGGACATGTGACTTCCGACTCAGCGCGTCGGCAACCACATTCGCCTTGCCGGGGTGGTAGTGGATCTCAATTTCATAGTCCTTGATTAATTCTAACCACCTCCTTTGCCTCATATTCAGCTCCTTCTGGGTCAAAATGTATTTTAAGCTCTTGTGGTCGGTGTAGAGATGCACCAGATTCCCCAGGAGATAGTGCCTCCACATTTTCAGCGCCAGAACCACTGCAGCAAGCTCAAGATCATGAGTGGGATAATGATGCTCATGGTTCCGAAGTTGGCGTGAGCCATGTGCGACCACACGTCCTTCCTGCATCAACACGCAGCCGAGCCCAATACCGGACGCGTCACAGTACACGTCGAAGGGCTTTGTTGTATCCGGCTGAGCTAAGACCGGGGCTGTTGTGAGATGCTTCACCAATGCTTGGAATGCTCCTTCACACGCCGTGTTCCAGACATACTTCGTCTCTTTCTTCAGCAATTCTGTCATCGGCTTAGCGAGCTTGGAGAAGCTTGGAATGAATCTCCTATAGTATCCCGCTAACCCGAGGAAGCTTCTGACTTCATGAACTGAAGTGGGAGCTTTCCATTTCAGCACTTGCTCTATTTTGCTTGGGTCAACCGCAATGCCTTCAGCTGAGATGATATGTCCCAAGAATGGCACTTGGATGATCCAAGACTCGCATTTACAGAACTTGGTGTAGAGCTTATGGACTCGCAATCGTTGAAGAACGATCCGCAAGTGTTTGGCATGTTCGGCTTCCGTCTTGGAGTAAACCAAGATATCATCGATGAACACTACCACGAACTTATCCAGCTCCGGCATGAACACTGAGTTCATGAGATACATGAAATGGGCTGGAGCATTTGTGAGACCAAAGGACATGATGAGATATTCATATATGCCGTATCTCGTCGAGAAAGCCGTCTTCGGAATATCCTCCACCCGGGTCTTGATCTGGTGATATCCAGAGCGAAGGTCCATCTTGGAGAACACACTTGCACCCACAAGTTGATCAAACAATATTTCGATGCGGGGCAGTGGGTACTTATTCTTGATGGTGACGGCGTTGAGCGGCCGGTAATCCACACACAGCCTCAGGGTTTCATCCTTTTTCTTCACAAATAGCACTGAGCATCCCCAAGGCGACGAACTCGGCCTAATAAAACCCTTGCTCAACAGATCATTGAGCTGTTCTTTCAGTTCAGCCAGCTCATTTGGAGCCATCTTGTATGGTCTCCGTGATATGGGCGTAGTCCCGGGTGCAAGTTTAATCTTGAACTCGACATCCCGCTCAGGTGGCATGCCCGGAAGATCATCCGGGAACACGTCAGGATACTCCCGGACTACGGGGATGTCTTCTAACTTGAGAGCTTCAGCATTATTAACTGCTAAAACTTCCCGGACTGGAGTGTCTAATACCATGGAATGCGGACGGTGGAATGGAGAGTTTAAATGAACCCTCCGTGTCCGAGTCTCCAGGACAGCGCCATGGTATTTTAGCCATGACATCCCTAAGATTGCATCAATCTTTTGTCCCATTAGGATTATCAAGGTGGTGGAATATAGTTTCCCACCTAAGCACAGAGGTGCTTTTGGAATCATCATATTAGCTGAAATCTTCCCTCCCGGTGAGCAGATCATATAAGTGCAGTCGGTTGGGAAGACGTGCATTTGATGCTTAGCCACATAAGATGCACTTATAAAGCTGTGGGTTGCACCAGAATCAAACAATATGACGATGGCTTGATGGTTGAGAGTAAACGTACCCGCCAGCACGTTGTCTCACTCTGGGGCGTCCTCATTGTCGAGGTTGCGGACACCTCCAGTCCGCTGACCAACCTTCTTCACCGGAGGTCGGCCTCGAGCACCGCCCTGGAACTGGGCTTGCCCGCTGCTCTGCTTCCCCTGGGGACAGTCCTTCGCGAAGTGGGCCGCCTGGCCACACGTGAAGCAGGTGAAACGGGGCGGTCCCCCGCTGATCGGTGGACGGAATCCCGGGGCGCGTTGTGGCGGTGGAAATGCCCGGGGTGCCGTCTGCTGCTGCTGCTGCTGTCTTGGTGGTGGCATCGGCGGACGGAACGGAGGTGCCTGAAAGGGACGTCCCCTGAACCGTGGAGGTCGCGCTGGTGGATGCCACTGTTGCCCCGATGGTGTCCGATACACCATACGGTACATCTGAGGCGCGCCCCCACCGCTGCTAGGTGGAGCGCTGCGCTTCCTCTGCTCAGCTGCCAACTCCCGCTGAGTGTCTTCTTGCATGATCGCGGCATTCACTAGGACGTTGAATGTGCTGGGATTCCACTGAACAAGATGGGTCTTCATTTCGGGGTGTAACCCCCGATAGAAATGTTCCCGCTTTTTCTCCAGTTGAGATGTAGTCTGACGCATATTGCGCCATATGGTTGAAGGCACGGGAGTAGTCATGGGCACTCCTCCCGCCCTGCTTCAGTTCCAAAAATTCTTGGAACTTCCTCTTCATGATCCCGGGAGGAATGTGATAGGCGCGGAACGCCTCCCAGAACTCTTCCCATTCCACGGCATGGCCAGCCGGACGTGAGGCGACATAGTTCGCCCACCACGCACCAGCGGCACCGTGGAGTTGCTGCGCTGCAAACAGAGTCTTCTGCTGCTCCGTACAATGGAGCATCCCGAACTTGGACTCGATAGTCCGCAACCAGTTGTCCGCCTCCAGTGGTTCTTCAGCTTCGGTGAACACTGGAGGGTGCGTACTCATGAAATCCGAGTACGACACTTCCCGGGGCTCACGAGGCCCTCTATCTTGACGTCCCCCCGCCTGGGACGTATTCTGCACGATCGTGCGGAGCAGGTCGTTCTGCTCCTCACGACCTCCCACCAGTGCCGCTATCACATCCGCTAGAGTAAGCGGAGGCGGCGGTGGTGGCTGCTGCTGCGGGGTGCTGTCGTAGGCCGGTGGCTGGGAGTCATCACCTCCCTGTTGGCTAGAGCCACCAACCTCGTGTGTGGTCCTAGTGCGAACCATCTGCAACCACACGACAATAATCATCAGTCCCGCAACATTTTGCATGCAGTCCCATAAACATTGGCGTAAAAACATAATGACAATAAAACATGCGATACATCTCGTAAGTAGATAATGTAATAACTTTGCACAAGCTACACCATTACCAGTCCAAACACAAGCTAGTTTAATCCAACTTGATGAACCTCCACTTTGGACGCTCACCATAACTAGGTTTGGTCACTACGAGATATTACTATCGCTTTGTCATCACGTAGACCACCCTTAGGGTACCACACCCTCTCCAATGAGTTCAACTGACATTCTTCTGCCAGAATGACCAGTTGCTACCTATTCCAAGTTTTGATCTGGTTCTGGGCATGGTCATAACTCAAGCTGAATACCAAAGTTAAAGTTAACTTCAGTATCTTTCCAACGAGTACTCATTTGCCCCCAGATCAGCTTTGGTTAAAAAGTTATGCTAATTCAAAGTCAGCAGAATTTCTGGAAGAATTTTAACAGCACCTCCCTTGGAAAGTTGCTGTTTTCAACTCCGGTTTCCACTGAAATCTGTGCTGAAATTTCAGAAACATTGAATTGAAAAGATGTAACACATAATCTACCCTTTCTAAGGATGTATCATATGAAAATTTTTGATTTTTCTACTCGTAGTTATGTTTGAAAAACAGAACAGTCCAGAGAATGTTTTAACACTGTCCTGGTTCTGGACAGTTACATGCCTCTGGGATTTAAGCCATCTTAAGGTGAGTTTCAGCTCTGGAAGTCTACAACAAAGTTGTAGAGTACTTAAATACCTTTCCAGATCTATATAGCACACCTCTCTGGGCTAAAAGACCTGTGAGTTATGCCCTGTTGAAGATCAGCAAACTTGCTGTCCAAAATAGAGCACTCTGTTTTTCATTCTTTTGGAACTACACTCATCCCTTTCCAATTTGTCTACCCAACCAGAGTCCTAGATGTTGATCCTAGTGATTTTAATTTCTTGTTATCATTATTTTCATGCATATGCCTACAATATCTCGGTACTACGTTCCTCACAAAAGAAAATCCTAACCGGATTATACCGGCATATACGTCTCAAATGTGGCACTAAACGGTCTCTCTCACACGTTTACTACACGGATACATATGTGGTTAGTACCTGCAGAAGACCACACAATAATGGTGCACTCAATGGTTGGTTTCATTTCAGGCAGAATCATATTTAAAGGTAAATACAAACGCCCGTATCATTGCCATACGGCCGTCCTTGAGTTAGGTCACGTCTCAAGGTACGTGATCGTGTTTCAACACCACACGACGGGGAACCCGAGTATGTCATGAACGGGTCGTCACGGTTGGGAATGTTATCAACCCAACAGATACCACCTACTGCCCTGCAGGGCACGCCGATGGCAAGCGCTGCGTATGTCCTCCTGGGCTATTTCCAGACGAACACACTCTCATGTTACTGACCACGCGATGGGGTCTCCACTTACTTGCCTAATGCACGTTAGGGATCAGCGTTTCATATGAACTCCGGGACATGAAGAGTCCAAGAGGTTCATATTGACGTCTCACACTAAGCTGTGAGATCAATCCCTGAACCACGTTCCTCGTCAGGGGGAGCTAACCGAAATTGAACCGCTTTCGGTGGCGTTCCTTACCAAACTTACCAGAGCGTAGGTGCATCGTTACAATAATTGAAATTCAGAATTATAACACTTAGGTTAGTCTTTCCCACTTTAAGTAACTATGCTAATATAGTCCTTACTTGGGCAACTACCGAATCCTCACCGTAACCTAAGTTTTCCCATAATGTAGTCCTCAAGTACTGTGCTATCCCCAATGCAGCTCTGATACCAGGCTGTGGCGGACCGGAATCCGCTCATCCAGGATCGCAGAGGGTGGTGCCGCGCGATGCGACACCCAACAGCACACGTCATAAGACACATTATATTACATGGGATAACAAACTGAATGTACAAGTAGTACACTTCTCAGTTACAAACTAGGGTCTTTTATTACACAGCGGAAGTTTCTTTTGTACAACTCACGCCCACCTATCTAGCAAAAGTCGGTTGCCCAGCCCTAGGGCAACCCACACTAGCTGCACGTCTCAGCTCAGCGCGGCGTGTACGGCTCCCACTCAGCCATGGTCCCCGACGAAGGGTAACCCTCGCCGGTGGACTCATACTCCGAGTCCGTGGATGGCTCCTCACCTGAAAAACACTTAAGCAGCAACCGTGAGGACGAAGGCTCAGCAAGGCTTAACCGACTCACCTAAGCATGAAACTCTACATGAGGTGTACCATGACATAGGATAGCAATGTTGCAGCAAATGGACACGCCTACCAGTTCATCCTTAGTTCATCTTTTAGCAACAAGTTAACAGTTCAGGAAGCTGAAATTTAGTAAGCAATATTTGGTGGCAAACATGTAGCAATACAATGTTATATCATATCAGCAGTATTGAATCACCATATTTCATACATTAGTCTACGTCACGACTCAGTGACCAAGTGGTACTCTTCACCGCGAGGGATGGCGAATCGACTCGATATACACCTGCAGGGAAACCCAAAGAGCACGACACGTACGCCCACCCGTGAAGCTGCACAGCACGCTCACTCGATGTCGTACGGGACAACCTTTCACCCAACAGCCCAAACGTCGAACCGGTCGCACCGAAACGAGCAGGAGGTTCCCCACACGGAGCATCTCCCTATGCCCGTTGGCAGATTTCCACCTTGCTGCCCTCAACCTACACTTATAAATCGGTGTGCTATGCCTCGACGCCCGGAGGTTTAGGCTACATCGGTTTATCGGGGCCCATATATCCGATATGCCTTCGGTACGTTCAAACTTGATCAGCGTGGGCCGCAGACGGATCGGTCCTCAATCGACACGGACAGGGCTGCGCACAAAAGACTCCCTCTTGCTGCGCCCTAGCCCCTGCCTAGTCTCATTTTCATTACTAATGTGATCTCACATCACTCAACCGAACCCGTGTGTCCCAAGCCTATCTCGCGAGTAGATTCCAACTACTCGACTTGTACCTAAGCCCTATGAATCTTTAAGCATAGCATATCTACTCGAGGTCTTAGACACTACCCTCACTCTTATGGAAAATTTCTGGTCATGCAAGTGGGGTTCCATCCATCCTATACCTAATGCACATTCACACTTCATATGACACATGTAAACAAAGTAAAACTTATAAAAGGTTAATGCGAACCGGGGCTTGCCTTGTTGCTGCTTGTCAGGAGTCAGTTCTTCCTCTGGAAGCAGGAAGTTGAGAACCTCCGGAGCTTCCTCGCCTTCAGCGACTACACGTTATTGAAATACTACATGTCAATTTAAATGTAATGGGTGAACTTCAATACTTAATTACTAATAACTCTAGCTAGCCCTCCCCTTTGGTTCTGAAATTTTTGTGGTGGCTTGGTAGGGTCCTAACCAGAGTCTTGACCAAGTTTCATTTGAAACAAAGTTCATTTGAACCTTGTACAAATAGAAGCCCATTTGGTCAATATTTGAGCCTCTAACTAATTCCAGAGGTTTTCGTGGCTCCAACCATTACTTTCTGGAAACTAGAGTTTAGGATGGTTCTATTGGAGTTTGTTTCATGTCATTTGAAGAATTCTACAGAAAGTTATGCCCTAATTAAGATTTGAGAAAATCTGAAAAATGTTTCTGTACATTTTTCTATTTTCTCAGGGCAGTTCTCTTAATCACCCCATTAGGGTAATTAAATGAACTTGGATGAGTCTGAAAATTTTACTGGGATTCAGGGATTTTCCAATGAACCTCTCAGCCAAATTTCAGAATTTTTCATAAAGTAGTTCTCCAGATAAAATTCCCAACAGTTTAAACTTTAGGGATTTAATTCTGGAAAACTATTCACTTTCATGATCTGAATTTGGTATTGCTGCAAAGTACTCAGAATCCTGAGTTCAGCAAAATTTGGTTCACTGAATTTGGAGCTTCCTACACCAAATTATGAATTTCTAAAGCTTGAGCTGTTCCCTGAATTATTTTCCTACAGAAAATCCCCTTCCGCGCAAAACCAGAGGCTGACAGCGGGGCCCGCCCATTTAAATTGAACTAACCGCGCGCTCGCGCGCGATTGGCCCAGGGGCTGACAGGTGGGGCCATGCCCTTCGTCTACCTCCCGACGTCGCTGCCCCGAGCCGTCGGAGCTCCGGCGAGGTCGGCGTTCCCGGCGATCTAGCTCGCCGGAGCCGATGAGACTCGCCGCCCCCACGTAATCTCGGGTGCTGAACCGGCTGGACACCATGTCGCCGCCGGCTAACTGCCATAGCTCCCCGGCGACGAGCCCTATGCCTCTGTGCTACCTCAGCAACGTGTTCCTGCCCTCTGACCATCTCCTTCGTGCGCTAATCGCGTCGCCACACTCAGGGAAACCTCGGGAAGCTCAGCATGAGCTCTGTTGGGCCCTAAACGGCCGGCAACCAAGACCTCACCGGCGACCCCCTCCTCCGCCACACTGTTCTAGGGTGAACTTAGGGTTCCGGCGGTGATTTCCTTCCGGTTTTCGATCGAGAAGGGTCGCCAGAACCTCTAGATGCTCTCTCACAGCTCCGTTCGACCTCCCACCCACTAAGCTTCCTGAATTTCTCCTAAACCTAATCGGGTCCCGAAATGAGCTACCCGCCCTAAACTGGAAAATTCTCCGCGCACAAAGGTCGAAACTTGGAACGGTTTGCGCTGTGGTCTTGAGGACGAGCTAGCGCTTCACTTTCCTATGGAGGTCAAAGCCGGAAGATGATCACAGCTGGGGTGGCACACGATCGGAGCTCGGGCGACTAGGGTGCTGGTTGTGGAACTCGCAAAAATCAGCAACTCGCCGGCGGTCTCGGGCCTTTTATAGGCCCCTGAGGCCAGTGGAGAGCGTGACACCTGCTGTGCCACCTCCTCTGCCGAAGCAGGAGCTGGCCGGCCGAGGTGGTCGGGTGCCGATGCTGGCCGCAGCTGGCGAGCGTGCTCGGTCGAGGAAGTCGGCTGAGGAGACTTCTGTGCTAAGTCTACTGATCATTGGGCCTCCCCTCTAATTCTTTTTTTTTTCCATTTTTCTGAATTCTGTTGTGCCAAAATATCTTCAGCTACTCACAATATAATGTGAGACTTAGTCACCAAGTCTTGCTTTAAATTTGAATTCTCAAATTTGAACTGTGTTTGGCTAAATTTGCTGCATGTTTAAACTGAAATTCAAATTCAGTTTTGAATTCTTGCAAATTTAGCTCTTGACAAGATGAACTCCAATGAGGATGAAAATTTGTGGGCTTACTCAGAAAAATGTGCTGAGTTTGAATATAAAGCTAACTTTTGAATTTGAGGGATGAAAGTTGCTGCAATTTGAATTTACATTCAAATTGACCTCTTTTTCAAATACCCCCAAAAGTGCCTCAAAAAGTGTTGGATTTGCATGAAACTTGGCTTGAACCCTCCCAAGACTTTTGAAGTTCTAGGGGTGAGCTCAACCTCTCATGTTCATGTGTCCAAATCCAACTTTGTGAAAATGAAGGCTTCCCCCTCTAGTCACTCTTTTGATGGAGGTTACTTGCTCTTCACAATATTTCCTAAGATATCCACAATAAAAACTGGGGTGTTGTGAGGTGAAGAAAAAAGTTTTTGCAAGTCCCTTTTCTTGGGCTTTTACAGAATCTTGCTTGAATCAACAGCAATGCCTTCCGCTGAAATAATATGTCCAAGAAACGGCACTTGGTTGATCCAGAATTCACATTTACTAAACTTTGCATAAAGCTTGTGACCTCTCAAGCATTGGAGCACAATATGCAAACGTTTAGTGTGTTCCTCTTCCGATTTGGAATAGACCAAGATGTTGTCGATGAATACCACGATGAACTGATCCAGTTCCGGCATGAACACCGAGTTCGTAAGATACATAAAGTGAGCCGGAGCATTGGTCAACCCAAATGACATGACAAGATACTCTTTGAGTCCATATCTTGTCGAGAATGCTGTTTTCGGGATATCTTCCGCTCGAATCTTGATCTGATGATATCCCGACCTTAAGTCCATCTTGGAAAAGACTTTAGCACCCACTATCTGATTGAAAAGAATATCAATTCTTGGTAGTGGATACTTGTTCTTTATTGTCACACCATTTATAGGACGATAATCGACGCATAGCCTCAGCGTCTCATCCTTCTTCTTCACAAATAAAGCTGAGCAACCCCATGGTGATGAACTTGGACAAATAAACCCCTTGTCCATCAGATCTTTGAGTTGCTCCTTCAGCTCTGCTAGTTCATTCGGAGCCATTTTGTATGGTCTCCGAGAGATCGGCGTGGTTCCCGGTATCAACTCTATTTTTAATTCCACCTCGCGCTCAGGTGGTAAGCCTGGAAGATGTTTGGGAAACACGTCCAGATATTCACGGACTACCGAAATGTCTTCTAACTTGCAAGCCTCGGCATTACATACTTCCAGGTCTTTGGAAACCGCTTCGCCGAGATACAATGTTTAACGTCCGTGAAGTGGAGAGTCCAAGTGAACACTCCTGTTCTCGATGTCCAGAACAGCCTTATGGAAGGTTAACCATGATATTCCCAATATGGCATTGATTCCTTGGTCTTCGAGAATAATGAGGGTAGTAGGATACATTTTTCCACCCAAACAAAGTGGTGCTCTAGAAAAGACTTCATTAGTCGATATGTCTCCACCTGGTGAATGAATAAGGTAAGAACCTTTTGTGATAGTTGTGGAGATCTGATCCCGGATCACCGTCGCCCTGCTAATGAAGTTATGTGTTGCACCAGAGTCGAATAAAATGACAACCGGCTTGTCATTTAAGGTGAACCTGTCGGCAAGAACAGGTCCTCCCTTTGGCAGATCATCGACCGACACATAATTTACTGTTCCCACTTTGGACATGGCTTTTCTTTGCTGTCCGAGATCACTCTTTGGAACTGGACCCACAGACATAATGTTGTTGTTCGGTTCAGTTGCTTCATTGACGTTGGGTTCATTGTCAATATGAAGCGGGACAGCACTCGGTTCAGCTGAGAAATCACCGGAGTCTTCTTCAGCATCTTGAGGGAAATAGCATTCTGGTGCACCTTGTTGATACTGAGGTGCATGAGAAATAAGTTTCTTCTGCGATGGAGGTGAATAAGACCTCTGTGGAGTATTCGAGTCGTCATACTCCAAGAATGACTGCACTCTTTGTGGAACCTCTCGACCGGAAGGTGAGCGGATTACCACCGATACTTCTGAGGTAGATGGTTGCATTCATCTTGTGATGAGTCCCTCTCCCTCTTTTCCTTAAGGTAGAGATTGGAATAATATTCCTGAGTGATAGCACAGCTTACGAACTCATCAAAATTCTCTTGTATAACTTGAGCCAACTCACATCGCAGCCTAGCGGTCAGCCCTCAATAAAAATGAGACCCCTTTAACGATGGTGATTTCACATAGTCAGGGACATATTGAGCTAAGCGATTGAGTTCCTTCGCATACTCAATAACACTCCTGTCACCTTGCTTTAGATTCCAGAATTCATCCAGGCTTGTTTGCATTATGCCCGCAGGAACGAAGCGAGCACGAAACACATTCTGGAACTCCGCCCATGAGACACGATGCCCTGCTGGTTGGACAGCAAGGTATTCTGCCCACCATGCTCCAGCAAATCCGTGAAGCTGCTGAGCGGCAAATAGGGTCTTCGAGAATTCATCACATTGGATCAACCCAAACTTGGACTCAGTGACACGTAACCAGTGATTTGCTTCCCAATGGTCAGCTGCCTCAGAGAATACCGGCGGTTGTGTCGCCAAGAAATCCAGATAAGTGCTCAGGGTTGGCATGGGATGTTGCGCTTCTCTCTTTATGCCTTGCTGAACTAGTGTTTGGAGAGTTTCATTCATCCTTGCCATAATTTCAGCCAATCCGGTTGGCGATGGCTCTTGTGATGAAGTCGAGTCATTCCCACCTCGAATTGAACCTCCAAGCTCGATTTGAGAATGCGTGCGTACCATACTGCACGAAACAAAATTTTGAGTCAATCAAAATTCTATCTCAGTAGTAAGTAAAGATAAGTAAAACATGAACATGTCATAAACTTTAAGAAAGCATAACCATATTCATGTTTTAGACACATCTTAAGTACGCTAAACTAATCAGCTGGACTACCCTGACCATTTCACACAAACTGCAACATTTACTCAAGTTATCTACAGATTCTTGACTTGAGTTCAATACCAAAGTGTTAGTAAACTTCAGTATCTTTCCAACGAGTACTTATATGCTCCTTAAGGATTTTTTTACAGGAAGTTATGGCTTAAAAACAGAAAGGTCCAGCAAGGTTTTTGCTACTGTCCTGGTTCTGAACAGTTTGCCTTCAACTGGACTTTTCACCAACTTAACTTGTGATTTTGCTCTGGATGTCTACAAGGAAGTTGTAGAGAACTGGAAAACCTTTCCAGAACCGTATCATAAACCTTATTTGGTTAAATCTACTCAGAGTTAAGCTCCGTTAAAATCCAGCGAGAATTCCTGCCAGAAACAGAGCACTCTGTTTTTGAAATCTTTGAAACCTAGACCTTCTCTTATTTGAATCTTAGCTCAAAATAAGAGTTCAGTAACTAATATTTGTTTCAAACTTCCATTTTTAGTTGAAAGTTAGTTCATTAATAATTCCTTCATAGGGAAGAGGTTATTAAGTGTAGTACGGTGTCGATGCACCGTAAGAAACATGTCGGTACTACGTTGCCTCACCAAAAGAAAATCCTAACCGGATTATACCAGCATATATGTATTATCATTGCCACTAAAATGGTCTCTCGCACACGTGTACTACACGGGATACGTACGTGGTTAGTACCTGCAGAAGAACACTCAATAGTGATGCACTCAAAGGTTGTTTCATTTCAGCCAATTCCATATTTGAAAGTAAATACAAATGCCCATATCATTGCCATACGCCCGTCCTTTGAGTTAAGCCACGTCTCAAGCTACGTGATCGTATTTTTACACCACACGACGGATAACCAGAGTATATCATGAACAGGTCATCACGGATGGGAATGTTATGAACCTAACGGATACCACCTACTGCCTTGCAGGGCACGCCGATGACAAGCGCTGCGTATGTCCTTCTAGGCTACTTCCAGAAGAACACACTATCGCGTTACTGACCACACGATGGGGTCTCCACTTACTTTCCTAATGCATGCTAGGGATCAGTGTTTCATATGAACTCAGGAACATGAAGAGTTCAAGAGTTTCATATTGACGTCTCACACCAAGCTGTGAGACCTATCCCAGAACCAAATTCCTCGTCAGGGGAGCTAACCGAAATTGAACCGCTTTCGGTGGCGTTCGTTACCATTCTTATCTGAACGTAGGTGTGTCGTTACATAATCAAAATTTCAGAATTAAAACAAGTAAGTTAGCAATGCCACTTTAAGTAACTATACTACTATAGTCCTTATGTGGGCCTAATACCGTTTCCTCGCTGTATCCTAAGTTTTTATCGTAATACGATCCTTATTCCGTGCACTATTACCAATGCGGCTCTGATACCACGCTGAGAAGGCCCGCCGTCCCGCTCAGTCACGTGGACGGGGCACCTCGCCCGGAAATCGCATTGGGTGGTGCCGTGTTATGCGGCACCCAACAACACACATAAGGAACACTGTATTACATAAATCAAAAGCGGAAGCTTACAATTGTTCTTTGTAAATAATTTACATAAAATAGCTACAGCGGAAGTCTATAAACAGCTCACGTCGAATAACTCAGAAGCACTCGAGAAGTGGTCCAGCCCGCGGACTCCTCTCGCTAGCAACACGAATACTGGGCAGCGGCTAGGTCCTCCATGTATAACATGACTCGGACGTTTCCGAGTCTCACCAGACAACCTTCATTATAGCGTCGTATTAACCTGCAAAATCACTCATATAGCAAGAGTGAGCACAAAGGCTCAGCAAGACTTAACCGTCTCTCCTAAGACATGCAACTCTACATGGAAGTAACCTAAGACTTAAACATGTCATTTGCGAAAAGACTCGCCTCTGAGTTCATCCTTTACTTTCAGATTTTAGCCATAATAGTAGTGACCTTGCGCCCAGCAACATTGGAACTCCACAATTAAACAACAAACGCTTCATCCCAATGTTACTTGTCCCAAGGTGGAAAATAACTTTAGTTTGCTCTATCTCTACTTCAAACATGGTTTTCATGCAATTTCCATTTATCATAACAGCACTTAAAACTTTGCAAACTATTTCCACACAACTTGATTACTACGTCACAACATAGGGAGCAAGCGGTAATCAATAACCGCGATGAACGGTGATTCGAATCAAACACTACTTGGATAACTTGACACATACGCCCGCCTCTGAAGACCCAAATCTGGTGTCCCTCATTACGTCGTATGTGGCAACCTTTCGCAGGACACTAGACTGTAGAACCGGTCGCGCCGTCTCAGGCTCATAGGTCTAAGGAGACGATGTGGTATGCCTCTACAACCCAGTGAACCTGGTACATCGGTTTCCTAGTTCCCATATGCCAGTAAGCATCCGGTACACAACTCAATACCTGCTCCTGGGTGCCGCACACGCATCGGTCCTTAACTGACACAGGCAGAGCTACTCGACCAAGACCTCGTCTTGTCGCTGCCTAACCATCCTGCCCGGCATCCTGCCCGGTCTCATATTTAGAAATGTAAACTTTAGTTTGCCTCATTTCCAACTACACCCGTGTAATCCCGTCTATAACTCGCGAGTAGATTCCCACTACTCGTCTTCTACCGGATGTCCTAAGCTATTTAGCACGACATTATTCTACAGCGGTGATCCTTTCTACCCTTAACTCCAGGGTTCATTTGGTCATGCATTTGGAGTGTAAAACATCATTGACCTAATGCACATACAAACTTAGACCCATAGTAGTGCACAAAGTAAAAACTTTAGAAAACAACTTAAATGCAAACCGGAGCTTGCCTTGGTTTTGCAGGTGACCAATGTCAGAAGAGTATGAAGTTAGTTGCTGATGTCTTGAAGTTGAATCACTGCCTTCTTGCTTCTTGATCCAAGCCTCACTTCTCTTCCACTCTTCCACGTTAAATCACTACATGTTATGAACATGCATATATGTTTAATTGTAAAACTTTTGCTAACAAGTTCTAAAGACAAGTTTAAAACTGGAACTCTGTTTAATAATTTAAAATGACACTGGTGCTAGTGGTTTGGGATTTGGGTTAATGTACTATGCTCAAGTGAGATGGGTGTTTCCTCATGTGTGTGTTGATCATCTATGGGTCAAACAGGACAGTATTGGTCCAGGACTCCAATGGAGCTGAAATTTTTCATGTGAGTTTCTTGTCACAATAAAGTCATCTGGACCAAAATTTAGAATTGTTCAATGAGTAGATCACTGAGAACAATTCCCTAAGCATTTAGGCAAAAAGAAAATTTATTCTGAATAAATTTGCCCTTTCATGAAAACTCAAGTGAACTACAATTTCATACATAGCTCAGGGAGCCTGCATGAATTTTCCTAGGATTTTTGGAGATAAGGAATGCCTAGAACTGAATTTCCAAGATTTGGAAATTCTCTGAAAATGTTTCTGTATTCATTTGAATACAGAAACTTGAAATCTGAATTACCCTAACTAACTCAACTCCAAATGAGATGAAACTCTTACAGGAGTCTCCTAACATCCTAAAGAATATTATGACAAAATTTGAGGATTTTTGGATGAACCAAATTCCCTCTAAAATTCTATGGCTGAAAAGCCTTAAAGAATTTTCCAGAATTTTCTATTGGTTTTCATGCAAATTGGGTTGCATATTTGGATAGAGTTTTTCATCCTGAATCCAACCCAATTTGAATCACTAAATTAGGAGCTTCCTAGCAAAAGTTATGCCCTCCCAAAGTTTGAATCAAATATGTTATTTTAAAACCGGGGAAATGTTTAAACTCTGACCGCGGGCCCATCGCACATGTGTCAGCTGCCGGAACCAAGCCACACGGGGCCACAGAACCTTTCCCACGCAGCCACACTGGATCCCAGGGCCGCAGCCGATCAAGAATTTAACTTTTCACAACTGACATGCGGGACCCGCCCGACCTTCTTTCTTTTCGGGCCGTTTTCTTTCCCGCGCCGCCCCCTCGCCGGAGTCTCGTCGGAGCTCGCCGGAGTCGGCTTCCCGGCCACCTCCCGGCTCGGTACTTGCCGCCTGGGGGTTTCCAGCTACGAGCAAACCACTGGTGCGGTTCTTTTGGGCTGCCAGTGACCGGAAATCGGTCGGCGACGTGCGCACCCCTCAGTGAAGCTTCGGCGCCGTGGCCCGAGCACCCTAGCCCGCCAAAGGCTCGTATGATTCACTCTAAAGCATCAGTGGAGGTCAGGCTAGCTCGGTAAGGCCTCAACAGGGCTCGGAAACAGCGGCAATCTGGTTGTCACCGTGCGCCCACGCGTTCCCGCCATGGCCGCCGATCGGAAAGCTCGAAATTAGCTGCCAACACGGGGTTTCTAGTTAGGGTTGTGAAGGGGATCAGATCGCCGTTAAGCCTAGACCATTTGTGCACGAGTTGGTGACCTCTAAGTGCAAATTAAGCTCGAATTTGAGAGATCTTTACCAGAGGGACCATGGTCGTGCTCCGGAAGAAAAACTCCGAATTCGGCCACCGGGGATCACCGTTTGAGCTGAGCTCCGGGGAGAAGCACTACGGCTGTACGGCGCACCTCTGAGCGTCGTTTCTTGAGCTTGAAACCCACGGTGGTGAGCTGCCCACGGGAGCCCGATGTCGGTTTTGTTTCAAGACACCGCGGAGGAGCCGTTTTTCTGGCAAAGGGACCCGTAACTCGGGCTGATCTTGTGCTGAGGGAGTGGAGAACCAAGCGCCCGGCTGTGTGGCAGCCCGGATTGGCGGTGATCATGAAGTTGCACCGGTGCCCGGCTGTTTTCAGAGGCGGCGGCGAGGTGCCGATTTCTGTCCTAGCGCGAGGGAAGAGCATGAGCTGTGGTTCGGTCCGTGGGAACGGATCATGTCGATGGATAACGCAGCCACGAGCAGCTCTCCAGCGCTGCTACTACGGTGAATAGGTGGCAGCAGCTTGCGCTCGGTGGCGCCTGGAGCTCGATCGACAGTTCGGGCGTGGACCGATAACAGCGAGCTGAAACTTCGGCAGTAAGTTTTTATCCCCACCCCCTCTCAATGACAGTTGGGGCCCACATCTCCTCTCTGCCGCAAAAGATCACCATTTTTTGGCCTAGTGCAAATTCAGCCATGAGGAACTCAAATTCAAAAGTCATTTGGCAATTTGACAAGTTGTGCATCAGTTTCAAATTTGAATTCAAATTTAGATGAAATTTACAAGTCCCTTTGTTATACATATCAAAGCCCCTCCAAATTTTCTCAAAATTTGCCTTCCTCTTAATTTGAACCTGAAGAATTCAATTATGCCCTCTGATTCTTCAGTTGGCCATTGCAAATACAACTTCTTAAACAACAGTTTGAATTTCCTCTTTTGGAAATGGCCTTCTTCTTTTCGAAGTGACCCTCTTAGTTCAAACTGAATTCAGAGTTTTATTGCACATGCCAACACTTTCATGAGTAAACAAAAGTTTTTGCGAGTCCCATTTCTTGTATTTAAACTCAAGCTTATTCATAGCTCAAGTTTTCTATTTACATGTTTTGGGACTTTTACACGGGGATTTCCTTGCTCAACGGTTTTGTTAAAGCTATGAGTTAATCTTCCTCCAGAGGATCTGCCATGTTTGTCACGAGAAGGAGATTCTCACCTTTGAGTCAAACTCCACGTCAAGTGTCGACGTCACGTGCTATTTTGATGCAATGCACATATATACAAATGTAACTTAGAAAATGCTTTACAAACTGTTGTACAAGTTAATTAACACTTGAGAGGGGAAAAACAACTGCAGGGTTTCTGTTGTTGGATCTACCACCATATACAAGAACTTGCTAAGTGAAATGAAGGTAAAACTAATCACCATGTGATTGAGTTCTTATATGAACACTTAGACCTAATGAAAGCTAGCTCAAGATCCAGAGGTCCAATAAAGCTTAAAATTTAGCCATAGCTTCAAGAGAAGGTATGTAGGCTGTGTGCAAAATTTGAGCTCATGAAATGGCTCAATGTGATCACAACAGTTCCTTATGTGGTTTTATCTATCCTGCCTTTACCCCCTAGTTCTTGAGAATTCCTATGCTGAAAAGTGGATTTTTTGTGAAGTACAAAATGTCCTGAGTCCATACGAATTGGTTTTACTATTTTAGGAGTTTCCTACATGGAGATATGGATTTTACAAGTTTTGAAGAAAAGCTGAAAATGCTTCTGTTCTTTTTCCTAATTTTCAGAGACATAAAATACTGACACATCATTTGGCCAACAAAATTAGGTTCAATGTTTCTGAAATAAAAGAATTGATGGAATAAATTCCCTAAGCTTTTTATTAAATGAATTAATGAGCCAAATCCAATGATTTTTATAAATATTTGGGATGCACCCCTGGATATTACTCACTGAGAGGAATCCAATGCAATTTATTTGAAAATTTTTGGACACACCTACAAAAAGTTATGACTATTGGAAGTTAAAACCGAATTCTGAAAACAGAGAAAAGTTTAAATCACTGCATGTGGGTCCTACGCACAGTTCTTTCTTCCTCCTCGCGCCAGCGCTCTCGGGTGGCGGCGCCATCCGGCGAGGTTTGCCAGAACCGAGTTTCTGGCCGCCTCCCGGGGCCAAACTCGCCGTCCCCCATTATCTGCCATGCTGAACCCATTTGAGGGGTCGCCGGCCGCTGGTGATCACCAGAAACGTGCACGAACCGGCGAGGGTCCCGATTAGGGTTCCATCAACCTCGGGCACCCTCATTTCAACACCGAATCGTCGGGTTTTTGGCTCTATAGCACCAGGGAAGCACGGGGAGTCTAGAAATGGACGCACATATGGCCGAGCTCTCCAACCACATTGGCATCGTGCGGCCGACGCGGGCCGACGGTTTTCACTCGGGGAGAACTCGAAATTCTACCTCTACACCCAATTTCACGGCCTAGTTTTCATGGAGGAGGTACGCTAGCAAGTAAAGAACTTATGTGCAAAGTTTGAAAGGCTAGAAACAAGAATTGAATGGGAATTTCTCCAATTTCTACCTCGGGTTGGTGTGGTTCCGCCCGGGAGAAAAATCCTGAATTCCCACGCTATGATCCACGGCGAGGGCTAAGCTTTGGGGAGGAGCAACTCCATGCGCTGGTTCACCGAGGGGTGGACGAGCTTGAGCGTGATCCGGCTCGGTGTGGGCTGTCCACGGCGAGCCGAAGCTCGGTTCTTCGGTTATCACTCGGGCGCGGCTGCAACTTTGAATTTCCGCGCGCGAGCAGGGCAACTGGGAGTGGAGCTAGTAGACAGCTAGAGCATGTAGTGGCACAGCTTTTCTATGTGAGGAGCTCAGCCAACCGACGCTCGGGTGGCTAGGGCGATTGTGAAACAAAGAAACAGCGGTGGCAGTGTTCTTCCCAGGAGCAAGGCAGCCAAGAGCTGAGAGAAACGAAGAACGCCTTTGGTTCAATTGCTGTGACGTGATAAGAGTGAGCCCACGAGTGGGAAGCAGGAGCTGGCACCAAAACTTCACCGGGAAGATTTCAGCCGGCTCGCTGTTGAGCTCTCGTGCGAAGGGAGAAATAGCAGAGTCGGTTCCCTGTACAGAGTCACTGACTGGTGGGGTCCACAGCCCCTAAAACCTTCTCCCCTCTGTGCTATAAGATTCGTGCACCATCTTTTCCAAATTTCACCAAAATTGGAAGGTAAGCCAAAAATGATGTTAGGAATTTGAATCTGAAATCACACTAAAGGAATCCGGACAATAGACGATGGCCGAAAACCATCGTCAATAAGCACAGTACCATCGTCAATAACTTACTGACGACGGTAAAATGTTATAGACGGCTTTATGGCTGTCGTCAATTATTAGTCGTCAATAAGCTTATTTGCGACGGTTACCGTCATCAATAAGCTCATTGATGACAGCTAAAGTTGGTTGTCGTCAATAAGCTACAGCAGCTTATTGACGACGGCCAGGGTTTGGCTCTCGTCAATAAGCTAGCTTATTGACGACGGCTAGGGTTTGCACCGTCGTCAATAAAAATGGCTTATTTACGACGGTTTCTGGTACCTGGCCGTCGTCAATACTAATGGATTATTGACGACGGCCAGGTACCAGAAACCGTCGTCAATAAGCTTTGCATTTTTTTTTAAAAAAACAGAAAATCCTGCCCTGCCTTCGAGGCAATCAAAACATATATCACAGACAGGCACAAAAACCCTATACGCATACCACACTACCCTATGCTACCCCGACCGCTGCCACCGGAGTCCAGGAAGTCGTTGCGCGCTCGTCCAAACGCCGGTTGATGAGGGGATGGAGTTTCCTAAGCCCGCGTCGCCGATCCCTGTGATGTACATGTATAGTTAGACAAATTAGAAGTTCACAAATGTGTATATGACTAAATAAACTCATTACAAGTTAGAATTGAGCAAGTTAGCTAGATTTGGCTATGTTTGAGTAAGTTTGCTCATATTTTACTAAGTTTGAGAAGTATGGACTAGTAGTGTTTGTGTTTGAGCTAGTTCAACTAGTTTTGGCTATGTTCGAGTAAGTTTGCTCATATTTATTTATGGTTGAGAAAGTTGTACCATATTTTACTCAGTTTGAGAATGTTTAACTAGTTTTCCCTAAGTTTGAGTAAGTTTGATCAAATTCAACTAAATTTGAGCAAGTTTAACTAGTTGCATCTATTATGAAAAATTTTGTACCTGTGCTCCTTACGTCGGCCCCTGTGGTAGCTGTATCGGTGGCGGCGCCCACTGAGGAAAGACAGCCGGCTGTTCTGCGGCCATAGCCTGCAAATAAGAAGTAAATTATTATACATGTCATTCATATATTAGAAACGTTGAGTACAACGATCTGAACTTACCTGCATGGTAGCATGCAGCTGTAGCATGTACAAGTGTTGATACTCGTCCCTAGCCCGGAGCTCGGCTGCCTGTCTCTCGTCCCTAGCTCTGAGCTCGGCTGCCTGCCTCTCGTTCGCGAGCCTCAGCTCTTCCTGCGTCCTCTGGAGCTACTCCTGGACACTCTGGAGCTCCAGATCTCGGCTGCCACGCCTGCTGAATCCACCCTACGATGAAGAGGCCCTCGAGGAAGACCGCGCCACCCTCGAGTCGACTACTCCATCGAAGATGGCCAACCTACACAACGAAGTAAGAGTATTAAAGTTTCATGTCTCAAATTTAATGAAAGTAAATGAAAAACAATAGAACTCACCGGCCGTGAGGTTTACCGCTACCGCTTGCATAGGCGGCTTCAGGTACGATTGGCGAGTTCTGCCAATCGTAATCATCGCCTCGAAGCCTCCACACTTCCTCCCCATACTTTTTCTGAAAATATAGAAAATTAAAGTCATCAAAAGTTCTAAAGAGAATACTATGTTAAGTTCCATTTGTGCAACAAGTCAGACTGCTTCAAATGGACACTAGTAGTAGTTTTTGGACAAGCACAAAGTTAGTTTAAGGAAAATTTCCTAGCAGAATTAGTTAACATGTGTAGTGATGAAAATTTTCCTGTTCTGATCGGGATATTTTAATATATTAAGACGTCCATAAGAGAAGAATAAAGAAAATTTCAATAATAGGTGGCCCTTCCTTTTTAAAATGGTCATTGATGATCTTAATATGAGGAAGTTAGAGATGAGTACAGATGGGCTGAAAATCAATCCTCTACACCTTAGTTGTAAATTCTGCCCAATGCAACACCTCTCAGATATCTGTCACGTGCCTCTCGCACAAATCTTAAGGCGGTTGAGGGGAGCATAGAAAATATTAACTGATTAATTTGTTTCTCTCAACTGCTTTAAGATTCGTGTGAGGGGCACGTGGCAGAAATCACAGTACAATATCTATAACATCGTTGCAGGGAACTTATTTTCTGTCATTGTTGTGCTATGGAGTTTCTCTTACGTGTTTGTGTGTGTTTGAGCGATCGTGATTCCAACATAGAGACTTAGAAAGGACATAGGAGTTACTCCCGGAGCCAAACTCTACTAATGAAAATCCAACTAAGTGAGGAAGAGAACACTGAACCTGATAGTGCCCTACTAGTGCATTTAGTTCAGGATATTAGTGACGTATAATTTGATGACGATGACGTATGGCATCATTTGCGAAATCAATGTGTACTGGTAAAAGGTCTTGTAATAAGAAAACTGTTGCCAGATGAAAGGACTGTTCTGCAACAACATATATCTGTTTGACTTGCCTAAACACTAATATGTAGTTGATGCCATTAAAAAACAGTCACTGCATTTTGTGGCAATAATGAAAACAGGAATACAAGATGTATCTCGGACGAATATTAATCGACCTTCGGGTCAAAAATATTTCTTGTGCCATTGCCTTCCTCTTTGAGATTGATCGGGAGGTATTCTAGTAGGAATTAATACAACTTTTGTACAGGAATTGTTGATTATAGAAGGGGAATTTTTGATAAAAATCCATCTCTGTAATAAATTTGATAGGTTTAAGGGGAGGCTAATAGTGGTTTATGGACCTGCACAGGACAATCTTAAGGCCTCCTTCTTAACAGAACTAGTGAGCACCTGTAATCATATTCAGCTGCCTACACTAATAGGACGGCCCGGGATCTCAACATAATGCAATATAGAAAGTACAAGAATAATGACAGGTTCAACAATGACTTGGCTGTTCAAGTTCAATGCTATAATCAACAACCTTGATCTTCAAAAAATCGAGCTAACCAAGTGACAATTTACCTAGGCAAATTCATTACCTAATCCGACGTATGGAAGCCGGACAAAATCCTGATGTTAACAGAGTGAGTTAAAATATCCTATGTTGGCAGTTCGTGTGCTCGATCGAAGTGTTTTCAGATCATACCCCGCTGCTACTAGATAATGGATCTGCAGCCTTCACGGTAACAAGCGAGCCATTTAAAATGGAATTAAGCTGGTTCTCTCATGAGGATTTTCATAGTGTCAGGTTGTTGAGATTTGGAATAGACCACTATAGGGTAAGAATTCAGTCCAGATGGCCGGCGGCCGGACGGGGGAGGGGCCGGACGGGGGGAGGACGGCGAGGCCGGCCGTCCGGTGCCCTGCGGCGCGGCCGGGGGCGAGGAAAGCGGGGGAGAGGCCGGAGGGGGAGGGGGACTTACCTCGGGCCGGAGACGGGCGGCGGCGGTGACGGGGACGGGCGGCGGCAATGGGGACGGCCGGCGGTGACGGGGATGGCCGGTGCGATCGAGTCGGGAGGCGGCACTGGCCGCCTCCCGGCTCGCGTACGGGTTATATGTCCCATTATCGACGACGGTGCTAGGAAACCGTCGTCTATAAGGAGCTTGTTTACGACGGTGCTAGGTCACCGTCGTCAATAACTCCTCGGGTGGGCCCGAATTAAGTAAAAGACGACGGCCACCATCGTCAATAATTAATTGATGACGGTGCTCATCTAGCCGTCGTCAATAACTGTTAAAGACGACAGCCCCGTTGTCAATAAATATGGACGTCGTCAATGATCGTTTTTCCTGTAGTTGCAGATTTCAAAATTGAGCATGTTTGGTTCAGTATTCAAATTTTAATTTGAAGGTGCTCTCAATTAATCCCTTGAATAAATGGTAAATGAGCTCCAAAATTATCAAAAATTGGATTATAAGCTCTTTGATACACGGGGAATGCATTAGTGACTTCACTTGTGTGCATTTGGATAATATGAACATGAATCATTTTAAAAGATTCAAATTTGTGTTTAAATTTCCCTCCACTCTACTCATAGAGGATGTGCACATAAGTGTAATTTAGGGAGTGAAGATTCACTCCTCATGTTAACACGTGCTAATCAGGAGTTGAAGAAAATTTTAACTCCCTCACATGTCCATTGTTTGCTTATCATTTTATGTTACACAAAATCAAGCTTTCTTCCCCTTTAACTTTGCCTCATAAGTTGAAATAGAACTTTACAAAAGTCAGGGCTGTTACAGTCCGGATATCACCAGATTAAAATCCGGGCAGAAGCTGTACTGAAGACGGCCTTTTCAACGAGATACGGCTTATACGAGTTTCTCGTCATGTCCTTTGATCTCACCAATGCTCCAGCTCACTTCATGTATCTCATGAATTCGGTATTCATGCCAGAGTTGGACAAGTTCATTGTGGTCTTAATCGACAACATTTTGGTATATTCCATGTTGGAGGAAGACCATGCCGAACATTTACATATCGTGCTTCAACGATTAAGAGACCATAAGCTTTATGCCAGGTTCAGCAAGTGCGAATTTTGGATCAAGCAAGTGCCATTTTTGGGCACATTATATCAGCAGAGGGTATTTCTGTTGTTCCAAGAAAAATTGAGCAGGTGCTGAAATGGAAGTCCCCAAAGTCTGTCCACGAAGTCTGCAGCTTCTTGGGTTTAGCTGAATATTATCGGAGATTCATTCCGAGGTTTTTTTAAAGATAGCTAAACCAATGACAGAATTACTGAAGAAGGGGAATAAATATGTTTGGAATGCAGCTTGTGAAGAAGCCTTCCAAACATTAGTGAAGCATCTCACAACAGCCCCAATTTTAGCTCAACCATATACGTTGAAGCCATTGGACGTATATTGTGATGCATCCGTACTGGATTCAGCTGCGTGTTGATGCAAGATGGTCGTGTGGTCGTATACGGATTAAGACAACTCAGGAATCATCAGCAGCATTATCCAACTCATAATCTTGAGCTCGCTGCGGTGGTCCTTACCTTGAAGATGTGGAGACATTACTTACTAGGGAACCTAGTACATCTCTACACCGACCACAAGGGTTTGAAGTACATATTCACTCAGACAGAGTTGAATATGCGACAACGGAGATGGTTAGAGCTAATCAAGAACTATGAGATTGAGATCTATTATCATCCGGGCAAGGCAAATGCGGTTGCTGATGCACTGGGCCGGAAATATCATGTTCATAACCTAACCATCATGCCGATAGAAGAGGAAGAACCAAGTCTTTAATTGGCTTCATAGGGAGCTTTGTATAATCTTGCTCTCACACCCACAATAAGAGAGGAGATTATGAAGGCCCAAGCTCAAGACAAAGGCATGTCCCATATTAGGCGGAGAATGGAGCACAGGGAAATGAAATACTTCCTGAAAGATGATGAGGAAACCTTATGGTTCAAAAATGTGACACCCGGTTCCAAAAAAAAGAACCAAGTGAATGCATATGTGTGCCCAAGATGTTCATCACACATACACATGTAATCCACAAATTGAATTCAGAATATAACCATGAATAAATAGTGTTTAAGTACTTTATTACCTCAACTCATTTTCTCACTCACGAATCTCTAACTTATTCTTGCAGTGGAAGACTCTAATGACAGCGGAAATAACTAAACAGCAGGCTCCAATCTTCATCTCCACAGGCATGTCTACGGTAGTCTGCACGCCTAGTACCCCACATGGTCCTCGAAGTATTCATCTCCTGTAGCTGATGTATATGTGGTAATGCAAGGGTGAGTACATGTCGTACTCAGAAAGTGCGGGAAAAGTATGACATGTATCTTACAACAAGGTAGGCAATAAAAAGGCTCATTGCAGCAAGCAAGTTTTATTTGATAAACATGGTAAAAAAATAGCAACTATTTCTAGGTGAGTTAAAGACCGATATATCCAAGTAAATCAGCAACATTCTTTCATCATAATGCACCATTTATCAAGTCTCATCAAGCCATTAATCTTTCTCAAATTCATCTCATGCTCATAAATATTCATAACCATCTCATATTCATATAATCTAAACCAAACTTATTGTTACGACTCAAAACAGTCCCGAAACCAATCCCAATGACCATACCATAACCACACCAAATAAACATCCCAAATTTGCCTCTAATCGTGTAAGTTGGCCAGGTGCTTGTGACCGGAAGCACGGCTATCATGATAGTTTTACACTCTGCAGAGGTGGCACCACATTACCCACAAGTTCGTGATTTCGTCACCCGTAGGCAACTGCAGAACCTCCATTATACCAGTACACAACCGTCGGTGTATGGCCAAGAGATCACAAAATAGCCTTTACAAAGGGGCTACTAGATGTATGGACCCACTGAGGTTTCAGCGGCAGGCTAGAATCACCATTCTCCCACCCATGGGCCCCCTCTTGTGACATGCAGTTCCCAGGACAGTCCCTCTCAACTCCCATTCCCCGCGCCATCCACGGTCCATAACAAGCTAGCAACACACCTAATTAATCAGCTAAGCCGCACCCATATTTGGCCTTGTGGTGGCATTGTTTTCCTGACATATGCTGGCATGAAACGGTCCTTAGATCTACAGCAAGTAAACCACCATCTCATTAAGCAACATCCACGAACCAAGCTTGCCTTGATCTCCCCGATTCCATGCTCATTAACATCATCAAGTTCTTATCATGTTAAATCATATGAGTGCAGTAGATAACCATGTTTTAATTCAACTTCCTGTATCCCGTGGATTAAGCAAAGCAAAAAGGAAAAACGACCATATCCGACTCATCAACTATCCCGGAACAAGGATGGTTAACAAAACTAGTAAACTCCTATAAAAGGGTGTCCCATCAAGTTGACTTAAGCATACGAGTTTTCGGAAAAAAAAACAGTTTCAAAACATGGGATCAATATGTCAAGGGGCACTTGCCTTGCTCCCGTGGCTCTTGTTGCTCAAGCGTCTCGAAGCCTTGGTATTGTATATCCTCATAGATGGCCTCTTGAGCTTGTCCTTCTACTCACGACCACGCACATACAAAATTTACAGCAATCAATCATCATGCACAAACTTTACTCGAGATGCAATGCGGTAGATGAATGCAAATCCTATGGTGCTGTTTTATTGAACCAGTTTGTACATGTTCTTGTGTGTTTTAATGGGCTTTCATGGGGTTTTATGATGAACAAGGGTGTAGGTATCAAGTGTGGATGTGGTGATGATCTTGACTCGAGATCTAGATCAATTCCAGCATCAAAAAATAGGTCAAAACACGATCTGTCCACACGTAAAAGTTTCTGCCCGAAGGGGGCGAAGAAAACGGATATGTAGAAACAGCGGTGACGTCGTAAGATGGGTAATGGAGACCTACCTGTCTTCCTCCTTGTGGCAGTGCCTTTCTCCTAGCAATGGCAGCAGCGGAGAATTTTTCTATGGAAAATTTTGGTAGGACAGATCGTTGGGCTTCTTCTCCGGCGACGGTGAGGCTCGATGGTGGGGCTCCACGGCGGGGCTCGCCAGCGACCAAACTCCAGCAGGGGGGTTCCAACTCGGCGACTTGGAGGGTGGGAGGGCCTCCAACTCGGCGACTTAGGGGGGGAGGCTTCGGCTAGGGGAGCCGCTGGGTGTTGTATTTATAAGGGGGAAAAGAGGAGTCCTACTCCAATTCGAACTCAAACAAGAGTCCTAGTCAATTTGGAACTCAACCAAATTATACCTTTTTGTTTGGTGCGGCAGCCTTGGGGATTTGATCCCCCCGAATGTGGGGAAAATTCCACTTTTGTGAAATTTGGAAATTTTGGGGAAAATTCAGGGAAATTTGGGAATGGCTCATTTCATCTATCTTTTTCCCATTCCTCACCATTTCTATGTAATTTGTTCCATTTCTACATTCCCCTCTCCATTTCTATGTCCCATTCTCCATTTCTACATTCCCCTCCCCATTTCTATGTCCCATTCTCCATTTCTACATTACCCTCTCCATTTCTATGCCCCATTCACCATTTCTATATTTCCCTTCTCCATTTCTATGCCCCATTCTCCATTTCTATATTCCTTCTCCATTTCTGTGGGTTTTCCTCCATTTATATGGTTCCTTCCTCCATTTATATGGTTCTTTCTCCATTTCTATGGTTCTTTCTCCATTTCTATGCTTCTTTCTCCATTTCTATAGTTCTTTCTCCATTTCTACTTCTTTTATAATGCTTCTCTACATGAAAAATGTGTGCAATGCTTGGAAATGAGTTTCAGGTTGTTACAAACCTACCCCCCTTAAACTGAATCTCGCCCTCGAGATTCGATAGAGTGGAGAATAGACGAGGGAATTCAGCCTTGAGATCTTCCTCACGCTCCCATGTGGTTTCGGCTTCCGTGTGATGGCTCCATTGTACCTTGCATCAACGGAGCACTTTGTTCCTCATGACCCTTTCCTTTACGTCCAAAATTTTGATGGGGTGTTCTGCGTAGGCCAGATCCTCTTGAAGTTCGAGTTCATCCATCGGTACTTGTTCTTCCGGTACTCTTAAGCACTTTTTGAGTTGGGATACGTGAAACACGTCATGCACGTCGGAGAGGTGCATTGGCAGCTCTAGTTGATTGGCTACCTCTCCTCGCTTGCCCAAAATCTTGAATGGCCTGATATAGCGAGGTGCTAACTTGCCTTTGACGTTGAACGGTCGTTGGCCTCGGATAGGTGATACCTTAAGATATACGAAGTCTCCCACTTCGAAGGTCAATCTTCTTCGCCTATTGTCCGCATAACCTTTTTGTCGTGACTGAGCAGCCTTCAAGTTTTCTCGTATCGTTTGTACTTGTTTTTTGGCATCTTGCAGCACTTCAGGTCCAAACACTTGGCTCTCTCCGGTCTCATTCCTGAACAGCGGCATTCTACACCGTCTATCATACAATGCTTCGAAAGGTGACATCTTCAAGCTGGCTTGATAGCTGTTGTTGTACGAGAATTCAGCATATGGCAAGCTCCTATCCCAACTACGCCCATGTTTGAAGGCGTAAGCTCTCAACATGTTTTCCAAAATATGATTTGTCCTCTCCGTTTGCCCGTCGGTTTGCGGGTGATAAGCGGAGCTGAAATTCAGCAGTGTACCCATGGCTTCGTGCATCTTCTTACAGAACCTGGAGGTAAATTGAGAACCCCGATCTGAAACTATCCTCTTCGGCACTCCATGGTGACACACGATTTGCTCCATATACAGCTCGGCTAGTTGTGTGACGCGGTACGTGGTTCTAACAGGAAAGAAATGGGCTGTTTTCGTCAACCGGTCCACAACCCAAATAGAGTCGTAACCCGACTGAGTACGTGGCAGTCTGTCTATGAAATCCATGCTGATGTCTTCCCACTTCCACTCGGGTACTTTCAGTGGCTGCAACAATCCAGTGGGTCTTTGATGTTCGGCCTTCACTCATTGGCACATGTCGCATAAGGCAACATATTCAGCTATGTCCCTTTTCATACCATCCAACCAATAGCAAGTTTTCAGGTCCTTGTACATCTTTGTACAGCCTGGATGTATGGAATAAGGTGAGTCATGTGCCTCCTTTAATATCGTGTCGCGGATGTGATTCACGTTAGGCACACAAATCCTTTCCCTAACCAAAGCATGCCTTTCTCGTCTTCCTTAAAATCCTTTTCTATGCCTTGTAGGATTCTTTCCTTGATTTCCTCATCCGCTTCTTGGCCATCTCGTATCTCTTGTTCCAGCGAGGAGTTCAGTTCTATCACTTCCATCTCGTTCAAGAACCCGAGATGCAACTGTTCAAACTCCTTGCGCAGCCCGGATAGCAGCTTCCGAACCGTGAGTTGGTGACATGCTCCCTTTCGGCTCAACACATCAGCTACTACATTGGCCTTTCCGGGGTGATAGTTGATTCCAACATCATAATCCTTAATGAGTTCCAACCATCAACGTTGCCTCAAATTCAGATCCGTTTGCGTGAATATATACTTGAGGCTTTTGTGATCCGTATAGATCTCGCATCGGTGGCCAAGTATATAATGCCTCAAAATCTTAAAGGCATGTACCACGGCTGCATGTTCCAAGTCATGTGTGGGGTAATTAAGCTCATGTTTCTTTAGTTGTCTCGACGCATAGGCTACCACTTGTCCTTCTTGCATGAGCACACATCCAAGCCCTTGTCTTGATGCATCGCAATATATGTCAAAGCTCTTGCTCACGTCCGGCAATACCAAAACCGGCGCTGTGGTTAATCTCTTCTTTAGCTCCTCAATGCTTTCTTGACACGCTGGTGTCCACTAAAATGCTTTCCCCTTCATTAGCAATTCAGCAATAGGCTTCACTATTTTGGAGAAATCCTTGATGAAACGGCGGTAGTATCCAGCCATCCCAAGGAAACATCGAATATCTCTCACATTCTGCGGTTGATTCCACTTCAAAACATCTCCCACTTTTCCGGGATCAACCGATACTCCTCCCTCGGAGATGATGTGGCCTAGGAACGATATCTCCTTTAGCCAAAATTGACACTTGCTGAACTTAGCATACAACTGATGCTCTCGCAGTTTCTGCAACATCAACCTCAAGTGTTCTTCATGTTCTTCCTCGCTTTTTGAATACACCATGATATCGTCGATGAAAACCACAACAAACTTGTCCAAGTACTCCTCATTGAGAGACCTATATTCCGCACACATCCTTTGGGTCCCATCCTTCTTGTATACGAAGAGAACGGGGGCTCCCCATGGTGACGAGCTTGGGTGCATAAAACTCTTTTCTAGCTGCTCCTGAATTTGCTTCTTGACCTCCACTAGTTCATTAGCGGGCATCCTATAAGGCCTCTTCACTCTAGGTTCAGTTCCGGATACTAAATTAATAGCAAACTCAATGTCCCGGTCAGGTGGCATACCTGGAAGTTCTTCCGGGAGCATATCTGGATATTCTTGAACCACCGGAATGCTTTGCAATGTCACTTCTTTGACGTGGTTCAGCGCTGCCTTCTCGGTTGCCGGTTGGGTTGCCTCGAACTCAATACGAGTACCGTGCTCACTTGTCAACTGCACGATTCTCTCAGCACATTGAATCACTCCGTTGTGCTTTCTTAGCCAATCTATTCCAAGTATTATGTCAATCCCTTGGGAATCCAGGACAATAAGGTTGGCAAGAAAGTCTACCCCCCTTATTTTAAAGCTTACTTTTGGAAATACTATATTAGTCCTCATCTCCCCACCGGGAGAATTTACCAACATAGTTTGTTTCATGTGTGATATGGGCAGGTTATACTTGGCAACATACTTGGATGATATGAATGAATGTGATGCTCCAAAATCAAATAATACAGTGGCTGGGTTGGAGTTGGCAAGAAACATACCAATCACGACGTCCTCAGCTTGTTGTGCTTCCTCAGCGGAGACATGATTCACATTGCCACGAGCATAGTTCTGCTGTCCACGATTACCTTGATTAGCTCCTCCATTCGGCCTTGGGTTCTGCTTGGGTGCGTTGCTCGGCTGTCGAAGCCCTTTCTTCGAGCATTGACTTGCAAAGTGTCCCACCTCTCCGCATGAAAAGCATGCTTTGTTGCCCAAAACAGCAGGAATGTTGGGGCGAGGCTGGTTTTGAGCATAGGCGCCCATGTTGGGACGGGGCGCTGGAGGCAAAGGCATACGAGGTGCTTGCATAACAGGATCTTGCTGTGGTGTCTGATTAGAGCGAGGTGGATTTGCAGGGCGGAAAGTAGAAGCGGACAAGCCATAATGTGGTGCAGCTGGTGGCATGAAACGGGGATGTACATTGCTCCCTTGTGGCTGTCCTTGATATGGCAACTTTCTCTTGCCCTCTTGCTCGATCTCATGGATCTTGCTCTCAACCACTATAGCTTTGTCAACGAGCTTCTGGAAGTTTGCATAATCGTTGTTGAGCAGTTGAACTTGGATCTCATTGTTCAATCCCCTCATGACCAAGTATTGTTTTCTTTGATCTGAGTTGACATTTTCTGGAGCATACCCTGACAGCTGCATGAACTTGTTGAGGTACTCGTTCAAGCTCTTCCTTCCTTGGCGGAGACCTTCAAACTCTTGCCTTTGAAGCATCATGACTCCTGCAGGGACGTAATGAGAGCGGAAACTCTCCTTGAATTCAGCCCAAGTGATAGTCTCCTGGTTAACATGAGCATTGCAAAGAGCGTCCCACCAGTCAGCGGCTGCTCCCATAAGTTGGTGCGATGCGAAGAGAACTTTCTCCCGATCATTGCACTGAACCATAGCAAGCTTCTTTTCCATGGACTTCAACAAATCATCAGCCTCCATGGGATCATTAGCTTGTGCAAAAGTAGGCGACCTAGTCCTCATGAACTCTCCCGATCTGTTGTGGGCCAGCGGTGGTGGCGGTGGCGGCGGCGGGGGTGTAGGAACGGGGTTAGGATTGTTGTTGTTGTTGGCCTGCAGCTGACCCAACGTTTGTATCATAGTTTGCATGAGCTGGTTCTGCATAGCCCTCAACCGTTCAAGGTTCCTTGCATCAGCCCCGGGGTTAGCATTTTCAGGAACTTCAACATTGTCATCCTCTTGTGGTCCATTGTTGCCACGAGTGTTCCTTCTTTGGCTTTGCGTTTTCCCTCACCATCTCTGAGAGAGAGTGGAGTAGAGTAGAAATTAGAAATTTAGATTGATCCCCCCAACTATATGCATCAAGGTATAAGAACTAAGTAACTTCTTTTATTAATTTCAGCCTATATGAGGATGTGAACACGTGCCAAAGCGTCTCACAACTCTCCACTATGTGTGGATGTGGACATTCGCCGAAGCGTCCCACAATTCACATCAGCACACAAACCAAGCAATCATCACAAAAATTTCAGCACACCGCTCTTATTCAAGCTACTACGATCTAAATGTTCCTATTACAGATTTATTCAATGGAAAACTAAACTTAATCATGAGAACCGGTGCTGTTCTCACCGTGTGACGGTGCTGCTCCATACATGGGCGCACTCCATAGTGAGTCGGCAGTCCATGTAGGGATAGATGACCCTGGTGCTCCATTTGCTCCCGCGTTGGCACGAGTCTCCTCCTGTTTTTCCAACAAGTACAGCTTCTTTCAGAGGTAACGGATCTCTTCTTGTGCGCTTGCATAGCAGTTTCCTAACTCCACGAGCAACCTCTGAGACTTGTCAGCAGTTTGTGGGTTGGAAAGAGCTGTTACATAGGGTCCAATGATCTCCCTTGTACCACTCTTCCGATAAGGGTGCAGCTCAAAAGTTGTGTCCTCAACCTGCTCATGGAAGGCGTAGCACAGTCCGGTGAGTGCTTCCTATGCAGCATCATCAAAGCTTCTGCCCTTGTAGATCTCCATGTGGGTGTGAAGTGCCGGGTGACAACCCTACCATTAGATAGGATGGTTACTTCAGCCTTCCACTCTTCATGTCCGAGACGAGGGACTTTCTTGAGAAGATACATCGGGTATAAGCTGCAGCAATCCAGAAATTCTTTGAGCTCCCTAGATATGTGTCATCCTTCCATTCCGTCGGACCGAAATTCTTGAACTGAATGGTTGGCCTATTCATCATCTTCATTATTGGTCTCAGCAAGGGGTGGCACCTCCTCGGGTTCATCTCCTCCCGTCATAGCTTCATGAGGCTCCACGGGGTGTAAGCCCACGTGAAACACCTCCTGAGGTGCGTACCAATGCCGTTCTTGTGGATCATCCTCCATATCATCTTCGAATGGTTCCACCTCTTCCGGGTCCTCTTCCTCATTCATAGAGCTATTGACTTCCTCTTCATCATGAGGTTCCGTCTTCACCTCTTCCCAATATGGTCCATCGGACACCTCAATGGGGTTAAATGCGCTCCCAAGTGGTGGTGGATGAGTCCTTATGCGTGTTGTGCTCCTGATCACCGGCATCTATAAATAAGACATGAGAAACTTTAGAGAAGGAAGGAATAACTCCATAACTTCAGAAGCTATGGAGCAAGAAAGCAAAGGTGTTGCTGTCCAAAAGAAGAGAAAAGAGGGGCTGAAAATAGCACTTTGCGGTGGCTGATTTGACAAATAAAGTGCAGCAGCAAGCAATTTTCGAAAATAGCAGTTTAGAGGGGTGTTCCTATGTGTTTTAGAGTGTCCATTCTACCTAGGCTTGCGTCCTACGGTCAACGTGGCTCTAATACCAATCTGTGACACCCGGTTCCGAAAATAGAACCAAGTGAATGCATATGTGTGCCCAGGATGTTCATCACACATACACATGTAATCCACAAACTGAATTCAGAATATAACCATGAATAAATAGTGTTTAAGTACTTTATTACATCGACACATTTCTCACTCATGAATCTCTAACTTATTCTTGCAGCGGAAGACTCTAACGACAGCGGAAATAACAAAACAGCAGGCTCCAATCTTCATCTCCACAGGCATGTTGACGGTAGTCCGCACGCCTAGTACTCCACATGGTCCTCGAAGTACTCATCTCCTGTAGCTGATGTATATGTGGTAATGCAAGGGTGAGTACATGTCATACACAGCAAGTGCGGGAAAAGTATGACATGTAGCTTACAACAAGGTAGGCAATAAAAAGGCTCATTGCAGCAAGCAAGTTTTATTTCACAAACATCGTAAAAAAGCAACTATTTCTAGGTGAGTTAAAGCCCAATATATCCAAGTAATTCAGCAACATTCTCTTATCATAATTCACCATTTATCATGCTTTAACCAACCAATAATCTTTCTCAAATTCATCTTATGCTCACAAATATTCATAACCATCTCATATTCATATAATCGAAACCAAACTCATTGTTATGACTCAAAACAGTCCCGAAACCAATCCCAATGACCATACCATAACCATACCAAATAAACATCTCAAATTTGCCTCTAATCATATAAGTTGGCCAGGTGCTTTTGACTGGAAGCACGGCTATCATGATAGTTTTACACCCGGCAGAGGTGGCACCACTTTACCCACAAGTTCGTGATTTCGTCACCTGTCGGCGACTGCAGAACCTCCATTATACCAGTACACAACCGTCGGTGTATTGCCAAGAGATCACAAAAGCCTTTACAAAGGGGCTACTAGATGTATGGACCCACTGAGATTTCACCGGCAGGCTCGAATCACCATTCTCCTACCCACGGGCCCCCTCTTGTGCCATGCAGTTCCCAGGGCAGTCCCTCTCGACCCCTATTCCCCGCGCCATCCACGGTCCATAACAAGCTAGCAACACACCTAATTAATCAGCTAAGCCGCACCCATATTTGGCATTGTGGTTGCACTGTTTTCCTGGCATGTGCTGGCATGAACCGGTCCTTAGATCTACGGCAAGTAAACCACCATCTCATTAAGCAACATCCATGAACCAAGCATGCCTAGATATCCCCGATTCCATTCTCATTAACATCATCAAGTTCTCATCATGTTAAATCTCAGTAGCTAACCATGTTTTAATTCAGATTCTCGTATCCCGTAGATTAATTGAAGCAAAATGGAAAAATGACCATACCCGACTCATCAACTCTTCGGGCGACAAGGATGGTTAACAAAACTAGTAAACTCCTATAGAAGGGTGTCCCATCAAGTTGACTCAAGCATATGAGTTTTCACAAACAAAACAGTTTCAAAACATGGGATCAATATGTCAAGGGGCACTTGCCTTGCTCCCGTGGCTCTTGTTGCTCAAGCTTTCCAAATTTTGGTGCCGTAGATCCTCGTATATGGCCTCTTGAGCTTGTCTTTCTACTCACGACCACGCACATACAAAATTTACAGCAATCAATCATCATGCACAATCTTTACTCAAGATGCAATGGGGTAGATGAATGCAAATCCTATGGTGTTGTTTTTATTAAACTAGTTTGTAAGTGTTCTTGCATGTTTTAACGGGCTTTCATGGGGTTTTATGATGAACAAGGGTGTAGGGATCAAGTGTGGACGTGGTGATGATCTTGACTCAGGATCTAGATCAATTGCACCGTCAAAAAATCGATCAAAACACGATCTGTCCAGACGTAAAAGTTTCTGCTCAAAGGGGGCGAAGAAAATGGATGCGTAGAAACAGCGGCGACATCGTAAGATGGGTAATGGAGACCTACCTCTCTTCCTCCTGGTGGCAGGGCCTTTCTCCTTGCAATGGCAGCAGCGGAGAATTTTTCTATGGAAAATTTTGGTAGAACAGATCGTGGGGCTTCTTCTCCGTCGACGGCGGGGCTCGCTGGCGACCAAAACCCGGCAGGGGGGTGCAAACTCGGCGACTTGTAGGGGGGAGGCCTCCAACTCGGTGACTTGGTGGGAAACGGCTGCGGCTATGGGGGAGGCTGGGGGTCGTATTTATAAGGGGGAAAAGAGGAGTCCTACTCCAATTGGAACTCAAACAAGAGTCCTAGTCAATTTGGAACTCAACCAACTTATCCCCTTTTGTTGGTGCGGCAGCCTTGGGGATTTAATCCCCCCAAATGTGGGGAAAGTTCCCCTTTTGTGGAATTTGGGAATTTGTAAATTTTGGTGAAGATTTGAGGAAATTTGGGAACGGCTCATTTCAGCTACCTTTTTCCCATTCCTCACCATTTCTATGTCACTTGTTCCATTTCTACATTCCCCTCTCCATTTCTATGTCCCATTCTCCATTTCTACATTCCTGTCTACATTTCTATGTCCCATTCTCCATTTCTACATTCCCCTCTCCATTTATCTGCCCCATTCTCCATTTCTATATTTCACTTCTCCATTTCTATGTCCCATTCTCCATTTCTATATTCCTTCTCCATTTCTGTGGTTTTTCCTCCATTTATATGGTTCCTTCCTCCATTTCTATGGTTCTTTCTCCATTTCTAAGGTTCTTTCTCCATTTCTATGGTTCTTTCTTCATTTCTATAGTTCTTTCTCCATTTCTACTTCTTTTATAATACTTCTCTACATGAAAAATGTATGCAATGCATGGAGATGAATTTGAGGGTGTTATAAAAGACCGGACAGTTTTACCCCATGATATGGGACTGCAGAAGAAAATCTTTGATGAGGCTCACTTATCCAAGTTTTCTATTCATCCGGGTAGTAAAAAGATGTACCAAGAGTTGAGAACAAAATTTTGGTGGACCCGAACGAAACGGGAGATTGCAAAGTACGTGTCTGAATGTGACACAAGTCGGCGAGTTAAAGCCGACCACTTGAAGAAGGCAGGAACTTCGCAACCACTTAGTATTCCAGTATGGAAGTGGGAGGACATTAGTATGGATTTCATTGTTGGGTTGCCTCTCACAGAAAACAAGTATGATTCGATTTTAGTGATCGTGGATTGGTTAACCATGTCGGCACATTTCATTCCATAAATATAAAGTTCCATGCCAAGAAGTATGCAGAGCTATACATTGCAAGGATATTATGCTTGCACGGAGTTCCCCGTACGATCATTTCAGATCGAGGTATATTATTTGTTGCTCGTTTCTGGGAGCAGCTCCATGCCTCGTTGGGGACTAAATTGATTAGGAGATCTGCATATCACACTCAAACGGATGGTTAAACGGAGAGGATGAATCAAGTTCACGAAGATATGCTTCGAGCATGTGCCATACACCACGGTAAAAGTTGGGATGATCATTTACTATTGGTGGAATTCGCTAATAACAATGGTTATCAGGCGAGCATTAAGATGGTACCTAAGAAACAATCTACGGTCAGAAGTGCCACACACCCTTAAATTTGTGTGAGTCCAGCAAGAGAGTTATTTACGAGATTGATCTTGTAAATGAAGCTGAAGAGCGGGTAAGGCTGATTCAAGCTAATCTCAAAGCTGCTCAATCTCAGCAAAAGGATTATGCAAACAAAAGGCGTCAGCCTTTGCAATTGGAAGTCAGAGATCAAGTGTATCTCCACGTATCTCCCATGAAAGGCATTCAACGCTTTGGGGTGAAGGAAATCTAGCTCCACGTTCCGTTGGTCCATTTGTCATCACGGAAAGATGTGGACCCGTGGCTTATCATTTGGAGCTACAAACGTCATTAGCGGGAATCCATGACATTTTCCATGTATCCGAACTAAGGAAATGTCTCAAGTTCAATACCGCTATCCGACCCGAAGATGTTGAAGGGTTGCAACCAGACCTCACGTATGAAGAATATCGTTCAAATTCTGAAAAAAAAAAAGACCCGAACCACAAGGAACCGGACTTTTTGGTTCTAAAATATTTTATGGAGCAACCATACCGATGATGACGCGACATGGGAGAGCGAGGATTTTCTCCCCTTCAACATCCGGTATTATTATCTGATTTCAACCGGTAAATTCCCCCCACTTCGACTTTTTCTTTTCTAATCTCCGGACGAGATTCTTTTAAGAGGGGAGGGATGTGAAATCCCAAGATTTGAACACGCGCAGTCAGCTCATGAACACTTGGTAAAAATTGGAGGAATTAAAAAAATTGAATACAATGATGTTATATCAAAGGTGGGACTAAAAACAGCAATATAGCACCTAAAAATCTTCATATGATATCACATTTCAATTCCTTAGGTTCAAACTAGGCAGGCTGCCAAATGTACTTAAATTTGGAGCTATGTGATTTATTTCAAAAATAGAGTATGGTTGAGTGGAGTTCGTCACTAAATTTCTGAATTATACTCACAACATAGCTAAACATGGAGATCTAATTTCACATTAAGTTCAACATAGTCTAAATAGTATCTCTGCCAAATTTCATTGAATCTGGGCTAGGTTTACTATTTATTTGGATGAGGTAAAATGGAATGCATATTAAATTCAAAACATCATATTTCAAATTCAACTTCATACAAATTCAAATTGAATTGCACCAATGGATTCCTCATATTCAGTTTAGCCGACATGCAAATTTTTACCAACTTTGGAGTCGGTTTACTATTTTAAACTGAATTTTACAAAGTGGATAAGAGGGGGTGGGACCCACATGTGGTGCATAGTGTGTTGCGCTTTCTTCTCTCTCACGCGAGCACGCCACCGAGCGCTGATTCACCACCGATTTTCCACCGTGGCACAGGAGCCGGCGAGCTTCTGTAAATGTGTCTGACCGCCTCACCCCCCGTTACAACTCCCCTCGCGCGTCGTGGGTGAAAAACACTCGAGTTCTCTGCTCTCCATTTTTGTCGCACCCGAGCTCATCTCGCCACCGTTTCGATCCTCCGACGCCTCAGCGCACCAGCCACTTTCATGCCTTGATCCCAAAAGAGAAAAGGTGCGCCAGATACCCTTCTTGCTCACGGTGAAAGCCGTTCTTTGTTTCATCCCTCGGATGCAAAGTATTTTCCTTTTTCCCTCGGTGTGATCATTTGAACGGAGTGGCTTTCGAGGTGAAATTCACCTCACACGATCATTTATCGATCGTGCGCATCTCAGGACCTGCTCTAGACAACCATACAGAGCTGTACGGAGAAGTAGAACAAGTTTTGCCCAAGAAAGTGAGGAGTTTACCGAGTTTTTGCCTCCGTTGGTGAAAACCTTTTGGTTCACCGGTGAACTCTAGGTTCCGGCCATTTTCATCAGCTTCTTGGTTCATTTTCATGCTCCACGTGATCCGGCGATGCTGTAGGAGCAAAACCCGGTCAAAAAGAGGCCTTCCCGAGCTAGAACACCATCACTTGTGACCTTTGAGCCACTGTGCTGAGGTCATCGCCGACCTCGGCTGAGGTCACCAGTGTGCTCAGAGTGTAAAGTTAGGCACTGGAGGCGAGTTTGCAGTATCCGAATGTCCGGGAACCCCTCAGCGGCGAGCTCACTGTCGTGCGCCGCCGCGAAGAGGTCGGGTATCAGAAGGTAGAAGACGGCCCGGCTGGTCCAACGTGTCAGCGACTGTTTGTCACACCCGTTTTTTCCGAAGAAACAACCAAGTGAATATCACATGTATGCCAGGATCATTTTCTCATACATGTGATGACAAATAGTGAAGCATCATTTATTACAAGCCAGGTGTCGAATATAAATAAGTCTTACATCGCAAATGTCTCAATGGACAATAATATGTTCATCACAAGTAAATAAACTAGCAGCGGAATATTATTCTTGAGGGCTCCATCACAGGCGTTGCCCTGAGCAGCAATATAAACCTTCTTCGGGTCCAAAGTCTTGGTCATTATACACCACCTCATTTTCTTGACCTGAGCAGCAATATAAACCAACAAAATATGCAAGGTTGAGTACCAATGGTACTCAGCAAGTGTGGGAAAATTATATCATGCATGGCTAGAACAAGGAGAGGTTGAACTCATGGTTAAAGCACTACACAATTAATACCTATCACCTTAGCTTATTAAGCACCTACATTACTACACAGGTGAAATGGTCCCAATCTTCCAACCCATCATCATAACCAATAACCATAACATCATTTCCAATGTTAAGCTCCCCGCTTAACATCCACAACTTCCAAAACCATCAATCCTCTAATCATGAATAAGTCCAAGCCGCTCTTGACCGTGAGCACGGCTGTCATGAAAGTTTTGACTCTGCAGAGTTTGTACCACTGTACCCACATGTAGTGATTTCATCCCCGGTTGCCGGGTGGACTAACAGAACCTCCATTATGCCAGTGGCTACGATCCACATTCACACTTCCCACGTGTGCAGCCAGGAGATCACTACGAAGCCTTTACAAAGGGATGCCCGACGAGCGTGGGCCCATTGAGGTTTCACCCCTAACAGCATACAAGAGGCTCCAACCCCACTGCAGTGGCCCCCTCTTGAGCCTAGCGGTTCATATGGTAGTCCAGCTGACACCTACTCCCCGCACCATCCAACACACCCATACTACGCCGGGGATACACCTAATTAATTGGCCAAGCTGCCCCATCTCAGCACGTGGTTGGCACTGTAAAGCCAGGTTACATGCTCCATGAACCGGTCCTTAGGATCCAGGCAAATACTAAACACAAACCCGAGTCTCGTGCACCCAGCACACAACCAAAACATCCAACTTGCCTTGATCCCTACCTCTACATAACTCACAATACCTCATTCAAGAGTATGGTAAAATAAACTGATGATCTCATATCCCAATTATCCCATTCTAAGCATGGATAAGCATATGCATAATAATAAATGACATGATAAAATAAATCCTAACCCAAGCTACAAGGAAACAAGGTAATGCAATTCTAGGAAAACTTCCTAACATGGGTTTCATATTTCATTTGACAATGCAAATAATTCTATCTACACATCCTAGCATAGGATCAAAGTGGTCAAGGACACTTGCCTCCTTCCTGCTGCTCTTGAAATAGGTAGTCCTGATCTTGGAAAGGAATAACTTGCTCTTGAGCAGGTTCTACATCATACCATCACACATAGCAAAAGAAAAACAACAATCCATAAGACATGGTTCACTCTTCCATTTCATACAAACCACACATTCATATTTATGAAAGTCAATCTCATTTCTATGTGTTGTGGTTACTCTATGTGTGTTGATTTTGGCTTCCATGCACTTTTAAACATGTGCATATGATTTCTACTTTTGTATTCATATTTATGTTTGTATATAATATATGAGTTTCCAATTTAAATAAATTCCTTATATTCAATTGATACACCTTTTAGCTACCAAGTGTGCATGAAGGGTATTTTTCTTCTCCATATGTGTCTTCAGAATTTCTACCAACCCTAAACTGAATTCTTTGGATTTTAGGAACTCCATTTATCATTTACTAGTTGCTATATTTTCAGATTTATTTTCCTATGCATAAATGTGTACTTTATTATGAAAATAGTAAGACACATCATCTAAACAGAATAGGTTCTGGTCCTAAATAATTTAATAACATATTTTTACCTTTGCCTCTGATGTAATCTATTTCACAATTATTTTCCCTATTTCCTATAACTATTCTTTACTTAAAATGTGTCCCTAAATGTGAATAATAAATTAAACAGATTCAATTCAGCCCAAAATATGTTTTTATTTCACTCCAAAGTTTCCTAAACACTGAGAAAGTCTTTAATTAAATTTTGACAATATGTGTTGTCCCACTTTTTAATTTTTAAACACTAGCCACATATTTAATTTCCTAAGTTAATTACTAAACAGGGCTAAAAAGGTAAACTCACCCCATTACAGGGTCTATAATATTATTTTCAGAATTTCCAGGGGTCTAGCTACACTTATCAGAGGTGTTTTTCCTAATTTTCATTAAGTCCAGGGGCCAAAACTGATTTTTAAATGAATTTACATGATTTTCTGGAGTTCCAGGGGCTAGATCAGAAGTTTCCGGGGCTAGCTCTTATTTCCCGAGAACCCCAAGGGGTAGCACGTAAGATTTCCAGTCTTTATAACGCGGGGCTGACGTGGACCGTCCAATTTTAAACCAACGGCCGAGATTATAACATCGAACCTGTACGCGGGGATTTAAACCCTATCGTGTGATTTAAAATAAACGGCGCACAAGCGGCCACGTCGCTCTGATCGAGCGCGGGCGGCGCTGTCGGCGGCGCACGACGGCGGGAAGCGGCGATCTCGCCGGAAACTTTCGGATCTTCGGGAATTCTTCCTAGAACTGTGATTTTATGGTATAGATCGGTAGAGGGGAGGTCAGGGATCTCACCTCGGGGGTTTTCTTGAGCTCGGAGGTCCTGGAAAGTGACCGGCGATGAGGTCCGAGGCGAAACCACGGTGAAGCTCGTCGGCGCTGGGTTTACACCGCAAGTCACCGAGTTTTCTGCACCTGCAAGGTTCCCCGGGGGCGGTGGATCAAGACCAGCGAGTTAGATCGGAATTTCCGAGCATAGATCAGCCAGAATTCGCTGGAGAAGTCTCGGTTCTCACCGGAGGAAAAATCGGCGATCGCGTGGGAAAAGCAGAACGAGGCCGGGGTTTTTATATACGGGGGAAGGCGGCGGGGTGGTTTAGATCATGTCCGCGTCGCCTACGAACAGAATTCAGCGGGGATACGCCGAAATCCCGATCGGTTTTGATTCGGGCGCGAGGGAGTCCGGCGCTGGCGCGAGGTAGACGACGATCGGGTGGGCCCCGCCTGTCAGTGTGAGGCAGCAGCGCGCACGGCTGCGGGCTGGCGCGGGCGCTGGCTGGGCCGGCTGGTGGGTTTCGGCCCACTTGCCGGTTTTTTCTGTTTTCTCTTTTTCTTTTTTCTATTTCTTTTCTGATTTGAGTTTAATTTGAATTCCTGTTTGAATTTGAATTTTTGCAAAACATGCAACATGTCCAAAAATTTTTAAATCCCCCTCTTAACATGATTTAGGGTTTTGAATCAAAATTTTGGGGTGTTACAGCTCTACCCCCCTTAAAAGAAATCTTGTCCTCGAGATTGGTGGTTCTAAGAAAACAATTCCGGAAATTGTGCCTTGAGCTCATCTTCCCGCTCCCAGGTGGCTTCCTCTTCTGAGTGATGCTTCCACTGCACCTTGCACATCCTGATTCTTTTATTTCTGGTGAGGCGTTCCATTGTCTCCAAAATCTTGTATGGTTGCTCGGCATAAGACAAATCCTCAGCTACGTTCACTTTATTCATGGGTAACACCTCCTCAGGCGTCCTCAGGCATTTCCCTAGTTGTGACACATGGAATACATCGTGCACATCCGATAGACGAGCCGGTAATTCTAGTTGATACGCCAGTTCGCCTTTCCCCTCCAAAACTTGAAAGGGTCCGATGTATCGAGGTGACAACTTCCCTTTCACCTTGAACCGACGAAGTCCTCTGATAGGGGACACCTTGAGATAGACATAGTCTCCCACGTTGAAAACGATCTCTCTTCTTCGTACATCGGCATAGCTCTTTTGGCGTGTCTGTGCTATCCTCAAGTTATTGCGAATTTCCCTCACCTTCGCCTCGGCTTCTTGTAGTACTTCTGGACCAAACACTTTACTTTCCCCGGTTTGATTCCAAAATAGGGGAGTTCTGCACTTCCTCCCGTACAAAGCTTCAAACGGTGACATCTTCATACTAGCTTGATAGCTATTGTTATAGGAAAACTCCGCATACGGTAAGTTCTTGTCCCAACTCCGATTGTTTTTTAGTGCACATGCCCTCAGCATATCTTCAAGGATCTGATTGGTTCTCTCTGTCTGCCCGTCGGTTTGGGGATGATAGGCAGAGCTGAAATTCAGATGGGTTCCCATGGTTTCATGCAACTTCTGCCAGAACCTTGAGGTGAACTGTGTTCGTCGATCTGACACAATCTTCTTTGGCACTCCATGGTAACACACGATCCTTGACATGTACAACTCTGCCAATTTGGATCCGCTGTAGCTTTCCTTCACGGGGATGAAGTGAGCTACCTTTGTTAGCCTATCAATGATGACCCATATCGAATCATATCCTGATTGGGTCCTCGGCAATCCCACGATGAAATCCATGCTGATTTCTTCCCATTTCCATTCAGGCACTTTGAGTGGTTGCCATAATCCCACGGGTCGTTGATGTTCTGCTTTCACCAACTGACATGTGTCACATAGGGCAACATGTTCCGCGACATCTCGCTTCATACCATACCACCAATACCTGCTCTTGAGGTCCTGGTACATCTTCGTACTCCCAGGATGGATGGAATAGTCGGAATCGTGAGCCTCCTTCAAAATCGATTCACGGATCTCCTTTACTTTAGCCACACAGATCCTTTTACCGTGCCACACCGTACCTTGTTCATCCTCTTTGAAACCCGGAGCTTTATTTTCCTCGATGAGTTGTCTGATCTCTTGTATCTTCTCATCATTCTTTTGACCCTCGCGTATGTCTCGCTCTAGTGTGGAGTCCACTTCCATGGCGATGGCTTCACCACTATTTACCAGGCATAGATTGAGCCTTATAACCTCATCCTTCAATTCTGCAGGCATGTCTTTTAAACTCAACTCATTGACTTGCACTTTCCGACTTAAAGCATCGGCCATGACGTTTGCCTTCCCTGGATGATAGTTGATGCCCACATCAAAGTTATTGATTAGCTCTAACTATCTCCTTTGTCTGAGGTTGAGATCTGGCTGTGTGAAAATGTACTTCAAACTCTTATGATCCGTATATATCTCGGTCCTCTTCCCCATCAGATAGTGCCGCCAAATTTTCAACGCGTGTACCACTGCGGCTAGTTCTAGGTCATGTGTAGGATAGTTCTTCTCATGCTTCCGAAGCTGCCGGGATGCATATGCCACGACATGCCCTTCTTGCATAAGAATACATCCCAACCCGTTTCCAGAGGCATCGCAGTACACCGTGAAATTCTTCTGCATATCTGGCATAACCAACACTGGGGCTGTTGTCAATCTTTTCTTTAGCTCCTGAAAACTCGTCTCGCACTGTGGCGTCCATGTGAATGTGATTCCCTTCTCCAACAGTTTGGTGAGAGGTCTCGAGATCTTGGAGAATCCCTCAATAAACCGTCGATAGTATCCAGCCAATCCCAAGAAGCTTCGAACTTCCCCGACATTTTCAGGGGTCTTCCACTTCTGTATATCCTCGATTTTGGCAGGATCCACGGAGATTCCTCCCTCCGAGATTATATGTCCTAAGAAGGGAACTCTCTTCAGCCAAAACTCACACTTGCTCAACTTGGCATATAGTTGGTGTTCTCTTAGCCTCTTCAACACCAACCTTAGATGTTTCTCATGTTCTTCTTCATCTTTGGAGAAGACGAGAATGTCATCTATGAAAACCACCACAAATTTGTCCAGATATTCCATGAATACCTTGTTCATGAGATACATGAAGTATGTCGGGGCGTTAGTTAGCCCGAAAGGCATGACGGTGTATTCATACAGTCCGTACCGAGATACGAAAGCTGTCTTAGGAATATCAGTTTGCCTTATCTTGAGTTGGTGGTATCCCGACCTGAGATCAATTTTCGAGAACACACAAGCTCCCCTCAACTGATCAAACAAGTCTTCAATGCGGGGTAATGGGTACTTGTTCTTGATGGTTACCTCATTCGAAGCACGGTAAGTCCATCCGATAAGGTCTCTTGTATATCGGGGCTTTTCCAGACACTAGCTCAATTGCAAATTCCACTTCACGATCGGGAGGCATACCTGGCAATTCTTCCGGAAAAACATCTGGATATTCCCGGATAATCCTGATCTCCTCCACTTTCACCTCAACTTGATTTAATTTAATGTCCCTCCTAGGCTCGTGTATTGTTATGAACTTTACTCTTGTGCCACTAGGGTGAGTTAGTTCCACCGTTCTGGTCGAACAATGAATGATTCCCTTATGTTTGGTCAACCAATCCATGCCCAAAATAATATCGATCCCTTGGGAATCTATCACTATGAGGTTAGCAGTAAACACTACCCCATTGATGTCTAGATTCACCTTGGGACACACTTGTCTTGTCCTTATTTCTCCACCTGGAGAGTTTACGGCTAGCATATGGTTCATTTGTGTTGTTGCTAGGTCATACTTCTTAACAAACCATTGAGCAATAAATGAGTGGGTGGCACCAGAATCAAACAGCAGGGTTGCAAGGTGTAAATTGGCAGGAAACTTACCAACTACCACGTCGGGTGCATCTTGTGCTTTCTCCATAGTGACGTGGTTCACCCGTCCTCTCATTACATTCTGCTGTTGTGGCTGCGCGGGCTTCTTCTTTGGGCACTTATGGGCATAGTGCCCCACTTCACCACAGCTAAAACATTGCACCCCAACCTTAGGTGCTTGGCCTTTGTTATCTTGGGGTTGGTTCGGGGGTCCATGCACTGCTGGTCGAGGTGGATATGCAGGGCGAGGCTGCTGTACAAACTGACGTGGTGGCTGTGCTGGTGCTGCCGGAGGCCTGTAGTTCGGGTTGTACCCTCTTGGTGCTGAGTAGGGTACCGCAGCACGGCTCGTCGGCCCCGTAGGTTGCTGCATCATATGGGGGCGAGTGTTGCTTCCCGAGGCTTGATGCGACCAACCAGCCTTCCTCTTATTCTCATTTTCCAAGGCCTTTAGTTTCCTTTCCACCACAAACGCTCTGTCCACCATCTTTTGGAAGCTTTCATACTAATTTGAGGACATTGCACACTGCATTTCTGCGGTAAGTCCCTCCACGAAACAATCCTGTTTCTGCTCGTCAGTCTCTATGTCCCGTGGGGCATAACGGGATAGTTGAGTAAATTTAGTGAGGTATTCCCTCACCGTCATGTTTCCTTGCTGCAGTCCCAAAAACTCCTTCCTCTTGTTTTTGAGTTCACCTCTTGGGATGTAATGGTTGCGGAAGCTACGCTTGAACTCTTCCCAAGTGATGTTCTCAGGGTCATGATGGGCGGCCACGTAGGCGGTCCACCAATCAGCAGCAGGTCCATGCAATTGATGAGAGGCAAACAGCACCCTCTCATACCCTTGGCACTGTATGATCCTCATCTTACTTTCAATGGTCTTCAGCCAATCATCTGCCTCCAGAGGTTCAGCAGCACTTGAAAACTTTGGAGGTTGATGTGGCGGACCGGAATCCGCTCATCCAGGATCGCAGAGGGTGGTGCCGCGCGATACGACACCCGACAGCACACGTCATAAGAACACATTATATTACATGGGAAAAACAAACTGAATGTACAAAATAGTACACTTCTCAGTTACAAACTAGGGTCTTTTATTACACAGCGGAAGTTTCTTTTATACAACTCACGCCCGCCTATCTAGCAAAAGTCGGTTGCCCAGCCCTAGGGCAACCCACACTAGCTGCACGTCTCAGCTCAGCGCGGCATGTACGGCTCCCACTCAGCCGTGGTCCCCAACGGAGGGTAACCCTCGCCGGTGGACTCGTACTCCGAGTCCGTGGGTGGCTCCTCACCTGAAAAACACTTAAGCAGCAACCGTGAGCACGAAGGCTCAGCAAGGCTTAACCGACTCACCTAAGCATGCAACTCTACATGAGGGGTACCATGACATAGGATAGCAATGTTGCAGCAAATGGACACGCCTACAAGTTCATCCTTAGTTCATCTTTTAGCAACAAGTTAACAGTTCATAAAATCTGAAATTTAGTAAGCAGTATTTGGTGGCACACATGTAGCAATACAGTTATATCAATCAGCATCATTGAATCAACATATTTCATCCATTAGTCTACGTTACGACGCAGTGAACGAGCGGTACTCATCACCGCGAGGGACGGCGAATCGACTCGATATACACCTGCAGGGAAACCCAAAGAGCACGTCACGTACGCCCACCCGTGGAGCTGCACAGCACGCTCACTCGATGTCGTACGGGACAACCTTTCACCCAACAGCCCAAACGTCGAACCGGCCGCACCGAAACGAGCAGGAGGTTCCCCACACGGAGCATCTCTCTATGCCCGTTGGCAGATTTCTACCTTGCTGCCCTCAACCTACACCTATAAATCGGTGTGCTATGACTCGACGCCCGGAGGTTTAGGCTACATCGGTTTATCGGGGCCCATATATCCGATATGCCTTCGGTACGTTCAATACTTGTTCAGCAGGGCCGCACACGGATCGGTCCTCAATCGACACGGGCAGGTTTGCGCACACAAGACTCACTCTTGCTACGCCCTAGCCCCTGCCTAGTCTCATTTTTATTACTAAAGTGATCTCACATCACTCAACCTAACCCGTATGCCCCAATGCCTATCTCGCGAGTAGATTCCAACTACTCGACTTGTACCGAAGTCCTATGACTCATTAAGCATAGCCTGTCTACTCGAGGTCCTTGACACTACCCTCACTCTTTTAGGAACCTTTGGTTATGCAAGTGGGGTTTCATTCGTCCTATACCTAATGCACATACATACTTCATATGACACATGTAAACAAAGTAAGACTTATAAAAGGGTTAATGCAAACCGGGGCTTGCCTTGTTGCTTCTGGTCAGTAGTTAGTTCCTCGTCCGGAAGAAGGAAGTCCAGCACTTCCGGAGTCTCTTCTTCAACGGCTACACGTAATGAAATACTACATGTTAATTTAGATGCAAATGTGAGTTTTAGAGTAAGACTTCTACTATTAGTTCTAATAACCAGCCTCTAACACCTAGAACTTTGTTTAAGAATTTAAAGATGAACTGGTGTTGGTGGTTTGGCTTGGACTTAATCACATGGTTAAATGCTAAGTTGTTTTCCCCCTTTTCCATATTAATCCCTAAGTGGTTAAACAGGACAGGGGTGATCTAGAGCTCCAATGGAGCTGAGAATTTTTGTGTGAGTTCCTTGTCACAAGAAAACTATCTGGACCAAACATTAGCACTTTTCATGGAGTGGTTTGCTCATAATAACTCTCTTGGCAAATCAGCAAGGAAGAATTTATTCTGATGTAATACCCCTGTTCATGCTCAACTTAATGAACTACAATTTCAATTATAGCTCATAGAGTTTGCCTGAATTTTCCTAACATTTTTGGGGTTAAGAATTGCCCAGAACTGAATTTCCAAGTTTTGGAAATTCTCTGAAAATGTTTCTGTATTCAAAGGAACACAGCACCTTCCAATTTGAATTGCTCTGACCAAATCAACTCCGAATGGTCTGAAACTTTTACAGGAGTTTACTAAAGTCCTAAAGAACATTCTGGTAAAATTTGGGGATTTTGGATGAACCACACTCCCTCTAAAATTCTTTTGCTGAAAAGCTTTAAAGAATTTTCCAGAATTAATTAATGGGTTTCATACAAATTGGATTGTATATCTGGACAGAGCTAGGCAAGATGAATCCAACCCAATTTGAATCACTAAATTTGGAGCTTCCTAGCAAAGGTTATGGATTTCTAAAGTTTGAGTGGAAACTGGAATTGTTTTACTATTGGAAAATAACCTGGGCCCACTCTTTAAATCGCAGCCAGTGAGAAGCGAGAACACACACGGTTACTGGGTTTTCCTGTGCACAGCCACACGGAATCCCGGCCATATTCGATCCCGTTTTAAACTCGCCCTCACTGACTGGTGGGCCTGCCCCACCCTTCTTCTTCCTCCGAGCCCTCCTTCCCGCGCGCGCTAACCTCGCCGGACCGAGGCGGCGCCTCACCGGCTGAGTGTCTCCGGCCGTCTCCCGGCCGGAGGCTCGCCGCCTGGGGGTTTATGGGGTCGGGAAACATGTTTGTGGGCTCGGTTTAGGCGCTACAGGATCGGAACGGTGCCGGCAGCGTGCGGCGGACTCGGGGAACGATCGGCATCGTCGCCCGGTGGTCCTAGCCTGCCAACGACTCAGCCCATCCGTTCTAGAGCACCAGTGGGTGCTAGGGAAACCCGGCAAGTAAAGGCCAGCGCATGGCAACACCTCCAGAGGAGTTCTCACCGTGCGCCCGACTCCTGCCGCGCGTTTGAGCGTGGAACGACATGAAATACCCCGAACTGTATCAGTTTTCTAGCTAGGGTTGCGAAGAGAAATTGAACGCTAGCAAGTCTAGGTCCGGTGTGCATGATTTGGTGGCCTAAGAATGAAGATTAAGGATGAATTCGATGGATTCTTACCCGGAGGTCCGAGTGGATGTGCCGGGAGAAAAACGTCAAATTGACGCTCGACGGTCCACCGTCGGGGCTGTGGCTTGGCTAGTAGCAGCGTGACTATCCGGCGCGTCTCCGAGTGGCCTAGCTCGGCTAGGAAAGCCTCGGGTTCGAGCTGCCCATGGTGGGCCCGTGCCGACTGTTCTTCTCGGTCACCGCCGATAGTCTCTGGGCTAGGTTCTGGGCAGCTAGACACGATTGTCTTCGGCCGGAGGAGGTAGAGGGCGATTAGCTGGTGTGGTTTTTGGCTAGGGGGGGTGCTGCACGCGAGAGCTCGGCCGAATTCTCACGGGAAGTCGATCGGCGGCAGTCGGGTCGGTCAGCGCGAGGCACGGGAGCAGTGATGATCTTCACGTGGCCGCGCGTGTTACCGCCGCTGCAGTCGGTCCTCCACGGCGCGCTGGCTCGTGCGGTGTCCCTCCCTCTCGGGCGCGGGAGCAGGAGCTGGCAGCCTGTGTTCGACCGGCGTTGGGGAGAACAGGCCTTGCTTGGTTTGGAGAACAGTTCCCCCCACTGACTTGTGGGCCCCCCTCTCCCCCTAATCTCTTTTTCCAAATTCTGCTGCAAATATCTCAGCTACTCTCCATTTAATGAGAGACTTAGCCTCCAAGTATTGGTTTGAATTTGAGTTCTCAATTTCAAACTTTGTTTGGTTAAATTTGCTTCATATTTAAACTGAAATTCAAATTCAGTTTTGAATTCTTGCAAATTTAGCTCTTGACAATATGAGCTCCAATGGAGGTGAAAATTGGTGGGTTTACTCAGAAAAATGTGCTGAGTATAGATATGGAGCTAACTTTTGAATTTGGGTGATGAAAGTTACTGCAATTTGAATCTACATTCAAATTGGCCTCTTTTTGAAATAACCCAAAAGTGCCTCAAACAGTGTTGAATTTGCATGAAATTTGGACTGACCCTTCCCAAGACTTTTTAAATTCTAGGGGTGAGCTCAACCTCTCATGTTCATGTGTAGAAACCCTACTTTGTGAAAGTGAAGGCTTTCCCCTCTTATCATTCTTTTGATGGAGGTTACATGCTCTTCACAATATTTCCTAAGATTTCCACAATAAAAACTGTGGTGTTGTGAGGTGAAGAAAAAGTTTTTGCATGTCCCTTTTCTTGGGCTTTTACATCCCTCCCCCCTTAAAAGAATCTCGTCCTGAGATTTTAAAAGAAGAGATAGCGATGTAATAGGGACTTACCCATGTTGAGAAGCCATGAACTCCGGGTAATTTGAGCGAAGGAACTCCTCGCTCTCCCACGTCGCTTCTTCGGCGGTGTGGTTACTCCAGAGTATTTTGTAGAACCACAATGTTCTGCTACGCGTGGTTCGGGCTTTCTCCTCAAGAATGGCCACCGGATACTCATCATATGTTAAATCCGGTTTCAACTCGCCAACGTCTTCGATAGGAACAGCAGCGGTATGCTTCAAGCATTTTCGTAGCTGCGAAACATGGAAAACATCGTGAACACCAGCCAGAGATGCCGGTAGTTCCAATCGATACGCCGCTGGTCCACACTTCTCGGTGATAGCGTAGGGTCCAATGAAACGGGGAGCGAGCTTCCCCTTCACACCGAACCGGTGCACGCCCTTCATTGGAGACACGCGGAGGTACACGTGTTCCCCAACGTCAAAGTGCAACGGTCTACGCCTCTTATCAGCGTAGCTCTTCTGTCGGGATTGAGCGGCCTTCAAATTGGCTTGAATGGTACGAACGCGCTCTTCGGCGTCGTTCACCACATCAACCCCGAATGTGACCCTTTCACCGGACTCGCACCAATTTAGTGGGGTGCGGCATTTACGACCGTAGAGAGCTTCGTAGGGTGCCATCTTGATACTCGCCTGATAGCCGTTGTTGTACGAGAACTCCGCCAATGGTAGGTGATCATCCCAGTTCCTACCATGGTGGATGGCACATGCTCTCAACATGTCTTCCAGAACTTGATTCACCCTCTCTGTCTGGCCATCTGTTTGAGGGTGATAAGCGGAGCTCCTGATCAACTTAGTACCCAATGCAGCGTGTAGCTGCTCCCAAAAGTGAGATACAAATAATGCACCTCGATCTGAGACAATGGTCTTGGGTACCCCGTATAGGCATAGAATCTTCGCTATGTATAGCTCCGCATATTTGCCGGCATTGTAACGTGTATTCACCGGAATGAAGTGAGCCGTCTTGGTTAACCGATCAACGATTACCCATATGGAATCATGCTTGTTGGCTGTTAGCGGTAATCCCACAATGAAATCCATGCTCACATCTTCCCATTTCCATGAAGGGATCTTCAGAGGTTGCAACAGCCCTGATTTCTTCATGTGATCAGCTTTCACTCGTCTACACGTATGCACTCGGATACGTACTTAGCTACCTTCCGCTTCATCCGTGTCCACCAAAATTTCTTTTTCAAATCTTGGTACATTTTGTTGCTGCCCGGATGAATGGAGTATTTGGACAAGTGAGCTTCATCGAGGATCTTTTTCCTCAACTCCATATCTCGGGGTACGACTATGCGGTCATTGAACCACAGCGTCCCCTCACCATCTTTCCGGAAACATTTAATTTCTCCATTGTCTATCCGTCTCCGGAGATGTGCCTTGCCTTTATCCGTTTTCTGAGCTGCAATGATGTCCTCCCTAATAGTAGGGATGAGGGCAAGGTTGTACAGCGATCCATAAGGGACCAAGTATAAACTTGGCTCTTCCTCCTCCACCGGTGTAATGGTGAGGTGATGGACATGTGATTTCCGACTCAGCGCGTCGGCAACCACATTCGCCGTGCCGGGGTGGTATTGGATTTCAATCTCATAACCTTTGATCAGTTCTAACCACCTCCTCTGCCTCATGTTCAGCTCCTTCTGGGTGAAAATGTATTTCAAGCTCTTGTGGTCGGTGTAGAGATGCACCAAGTTCCCCAGGAGATAGTGCCTCCACATTTTTAGCGCCAACACCACGGCAGCAAGTTCAAGATCGTGAGTCGGTTAGTGCTGCTCATGGTTCCGAAGTTGGCGTGAGCCATAAGCGACCACACGTCCTTCCTGCATCAACACGCAGCCGAGCCCAATACCGGACGCGTCACAATACACGTCGAAGGGCTTTGTTGTATCCGGCTGAGCTAACACCGGGGCTGTTGTGAGATGCTTCACCAGTGTTCGGAACGCTCCTTCACACGCCGTGTTCCAAACATATTTTGTCCCTTTCTTCAGCAACTCTGTCATCGGCTTAGCGAGCTTGGAGAAGCTTGGAATGAATCTCCGGTAGTATCCCGCTAACCCGAGGAAACTTCTGACTTCATGAACTGAAGTGGGAGCTTTCCATTTCAACACTTGCTCTATTTTACTTGGGTCAACCGCAATGCCTTCAGCTGAGATGATATGTCCCAAGAATGGCACTTGGCTGATCCAAAATTCGCATTTGCTGAACTTGGCGTAGAGCTTGTGGTCTCGCAATCGTTGAAGAACGATCCGTAAGTGTTCGGCATGCTCTGCTTCTGTCTTGGAGTAAACCAAGATATCGTCGATGAACACTACCACGAACTTGTCCAGCTCCGGCATGAACACCGAGTTCATGAGATACATGAAATGGGCTGGAGCATTTGTGAGACCAAAGGACATGACGAGATATTCGTATAAGCCGTATCTCGTCGAGAACGCCGTCTTCGGGATATTTTCCGCCCGGATCTTGATCTGGTGATATCCAGAGCGAAGGTCCATCTTTGAGAATACACTTGCCCCCACAAGTTGATCAAACAAGATGTCAATACGGGGCAGTGGGTACTTATTCTTGATGGTGACGGCGTTGAGCGGCCGGTAATCCACACACAGCCTCAGGGTTGCATCCTTCTTCTTTACAAATAGCGCCGAGCATCCCCAAGGCGAGGAACTCGGCCTAATGAAACCCTTGCTCAACAGATCATTGAGCTGTTCTTTCAGTTCCGCCAGCTCATTTGGAGCCATCTTGTATTGTCTCCGTGATATGGGCGTAGTCCCGGGTGCGAGCTCGATCTTGAACTCGACATCCCGCTTAGGTGGCATGCCCGGAAGATCATCCGGGAACACATCAGGATAATCCCGGACTACGGGGATGTCTTCTAACTTGAGAACTTCAGCATTATTAATTTCTAAAACTTCCCGGACTGGCGTGTCTAACACCATGGAATGCGGACGGTGGAATGGAGAATTTAAGTGAACCGTCCGTGTCCGAGTCTCTAGGACAGCGCCATGGTATTGTAGCCATGACATCCCTAAGATTGCATCAATCTTTTGTCCCATAAGGATTATCAAGGTGGTGGGATATAGTTTCCCACCTAAGCACAGAGGTGCCTTTGGAATCATCATATTAGCTGAAATCTTCCCTCCCAGTGAGCATATCATATAAGTGCAGTCGGTTGGGAAGACTTGCAATTGATGTTTAGCCACATAGGATGCACTTATAAAGCTGTGGGTTGCACCAGAATCAAATAATATGATGATGGCTTGATTGTTGAGAGTAAACGTACCCGCCAGCACGTTGTCTCCCTCTGGGGCGTCCCCATTGTCGAGGTTGCGGACGCCCCCAGTCCGCTGACCAACCTTCTTCACCGGAGGTCGGCCTCGAGCACCGCCCTGTTACTGGGCTTGCCCGCTGCTCTGCTGCCCTTGGGGACAGTCCTTCGCGAAGTGGCCCGCCTGGCCACACGTGAAGCAGGTGAAACGGGGCGGTCCCCCGCTAATCGGTGGACGGAAACCCGGGGCGCGTTGTGGCGGTGGAAACGCCCGGGGTACCGTCTGCTGCTGCTGCTGTCTTGGTGGTGGCATCGGCGGACGGAACGGGGGTGCTTTGAACGAACGTCCCCCGAACTGCTGAGGTCGCGCCGGTGGACGCCACTGCTGCCCGGATGGTGTCCGATACACCATACGGTACTTCTGGGGAGCGCCACTCCCACCGCTGGGTGGAGCGCTGCGCTTCCGCTGCTCAGCTGCTAACTCTCGCTGAGCATCCTCTTGCATGATCGCGGCATTGACTAAGTCGTTAAATGTGCCGCGGTTCCACTGTACGAGGTGGGTCTTCATTTCGGGGTGTAACCCCTGATAGAAGTGCTCCCTCTTCTTCTCCTCCGTGGAGATGTAGTCTGACGCATACTGCGACAGATGGTTGAAGGAACGGGAGTAGTCGTGGGCACTCCTCCCGCCCTGCTTCAGTTCCAAAAATTCTTGGAACTTTCTCTTCATTATTCCGGGAGGGATGTGATAGGCGCGGAACGCTTCCCGGAACTCTTGCCATTCCACGGCATGGCCAGTCGGACGTGAGGCGATATAATTCGCCCACCATGCACCAGCGGCACCGTGGAGCTGCTGTGCTGCGAACAGTGTCTTCTGCCGCTCCGTACACTGGAGCAGCCCGAACTTGGACTCGATGGTCCGCAGCCAGTTGTCAGCCTCCAGTGGTTCTTCAGCTTCGGTGAACACTGGAGGGTGCATACTCATGAAATCCGAGTACGACACTTCGCGGGGCTCACGAGGCCCTCGCTCTTGACGTCCTCCCGCCTGGGACGTATTCTGCACGATCGTGCGGAGCAGGTCGGTCTGCTCCTCACGACCTCCCACCAATGCCGCTATCACATCCGCTAGAGTAAGCGGAGGCGGCGGTGGTGGCTGCTGCTGCGGGGTGCTGTCGTAGGCCGGTGGCTGGGAGTCATCGCCTCCCCCTTGGCTAGAGCCACCTACCTCGTGCGTGGTCCTAGTGCGAACCATCTGCAACCATACGACAATAACATCAGTCCCGCAACATTTGCATGCAGTCCAATAGAACTGGGCGTAAAAATATTATGACAACAAAACATGCGAAATATCTCGTAAGTAGATAATGTAATAACTTTGCACAAGCTACACCATTACCAGACCAAACACCAGCTAGTTTAATCCAACTTGATGAACCTCCACTTTGGAAGCTCAACATAACTAGGTTTGGTCACTACGAGACATTACTATCGCGTTGTAATCACGCATACCACCCTTAGGGTACAACACCCTCTCCAATGAGCTCAACTGTCATTCTTCTGTCAGAATGACCAGTTTCTACCTATTCCAAGTTTTGATCTGGTTCTGGGCATTTTCATGACTCAAGTTAAATACCAAAGTTAAAATTAACTGCAGTATCTTTCCAACGAGTACTCATTTGCCCCCAGATCAGCTTTGATTAAAAAGTTATGCTAATTCAAAGTTAGCAGAATTTCTGGAAGAATTTTAACAGCACCTCCCTTGGAAGTGGCTGTTTTCAACCCTGATTTCCACTAAATTCTGTGCCGAAACTTCAGAAACTTTGAATTGCAAAGATGCCACACATCTTCTACTCTTTCTAAGGATGTATTATATGACAATTTTAGATTTTTCTACTGGGAGTTATATTTGAAAAACAGATCAGTTCAGAGGATGTTTTACTCTGCCCTGGTTCTGGACAGTTTACATTTCTCTGGGCTTTAAGCCATCTTAAGGTGAGTTTCAGCTCTGGAAGTCTACAACAAAGTTGTAGAGTACTTCAATACCTTTCCAGAGCTATGTAGCACCCCCTCTGGGCTAAAAGACCGGTGAGTTACGCCCTGTTGAAGATCAGCAAACATGCTGCCCAAAACAGAGCACTCTGTTTTTCAGTCTTTTTGGAACTACAATCATCACTATCCCATTCTTATACCCAACCAGGGTCCTAAATGTTGAACCTATAGATTTTAATTCTTTGTTATCATTATACTCATGCATATGCCTACAATATCTCGGTACTACGTTCCTCACAAAAGACAATCCTAACCGGATCATACCGGCATATACGTCTCGAGTGTGGCACTAAACGGTCTCTCGCACACGTTTTCTACACGGATACATACGTGGTTAGTACCTGCAGAAGACCACACAATGATGGTGCACTCAAAGGTTGTTCATTTCAGGCAGTTCCATATTTAAAAGTAAATACAAACGCCCGTATCATTGTCATACGGCCGTCCTTGAGCTAAGTCACGTCTCAAGGCACGTGATCGTGTTTCAACACCACACGACGGGGAACCCGAGTATGTCATGAACGGGTCGTCACGGTTGGGAATGTTATCAACCCAACAGATACCACCTACTGCCCTGCAGGGCACGCCGATGGCAAGCGCTGCGTATGTCCTCCTGAGCTATTTCCAGACGAACACACTCTCGCGTTACTGACCACGCGATGGGGTCTCCACTTACTTGCCTAATGCACGCTAGGGATCAGCATTTCATATGAACTCAGGGACATGAAGAGTCCAAGAGGTTCATATTAACGTCTCACACCAAGCTGTGAGATCAATCCCTGAACCACGTTCCTCGTCAGGGGGAGCTAACCAAAATTGAACCGCTTTCGGTGGCGTTCCTTACCATACTTACCAGAGCGTAGGTGCGTCGTTACATAATTGAAATTCAGAATTATAACACATAGGTTAGTATTTGCCACTTTAAGTAACTATTCTAATATAGTCCTTACTTGGGCAACTACCGATTCCTCACCGTAACCTATGTTTTCCAATAATGCAGTCCTTAAGTACTGTGCTATCCCCACTGCAGCTCTGATACCAGGCTGTGGCGGACCGAAATCCGCTCATCCAGGATCGCAGAGGGTGGTGCCGCGCGATGCGACACCCGACAGCACACGTCATAAGAACATAATATATTACATGCGAAAAACAACTGAACTGTACAAACAGGTACAAACTTCAGTCACAACTATTGTTTATGTTACACAGCGGAAGTCTACACTATACAACTCACGCCCGCCTATCTAGCAAAAGTCGGTTGCCCAGCCCTAGGGCAACCCACACTAGCTGCACGTCTCAGCTCAGCACGGCGTGTACGGCTCCCACTCAGCCGTGGTCCCCGACGGAGGGTAACCCTCGCCGGTGGACTCGTACTCCGAGTCCGTGGGTGGCTCCTCACCTGAAAAACACTTAAGCAGCAACCATGAGCACGAAGGCTCAGCAAGGCTTAACCGACTCACCTAAGCATGCAACTCTACATGAGGGGTACCATGACATAGGATAGCAATGTTGCAGCAAATGGACACGCCTACAAGTTCATCCTTAGTTCATCTTTTAGCAACAAGTTAACAGTTCATAAAATCTAAAATTTAGTAAGCAGTATTTGGTGGCACACATGTAGCAATACAATTATATCAATCAGCATCATTGAATCAACATATTTCATCCATTAGTCTACGTTACGATGCAGTGAACAAGCGGTACTCGTCACCGCGAGGGACGGCGAATCGACTCGATATACACCTGCAGGGAAACCCAAAGAGCACGTCACGTACGCCCACCCGTGGAGCTGCACAGCACGGTCACTCGATGTCGTACGGGACAACCTTTCACCCAACAGCCCAAACGTCGAACCGGTCGCACCGAAACGAGCAGGAGGTTCCCCACACGGAGCATCTCTCTATGCCCGTTGGCAGATTTCCACCTTGCTGCCCTCAACCTACACCTATAAATCGGTGTGCTATGCCTCGACGCCCGGAGGTTTAGGCTACATCGGTTTATCAGGGCCCATATATCCGATATGCCTTCGGTACGTTCAATACTTGTTCAGCAGGGCCGCACACGGATCGGTCCTCAATCGACACGGGCAGGGCTGCGCACACAAGACTCACTCTTGCTGCGCCCTAGCCCCTGCCTAGTCTCATTTTTATTACTAAAGTGATCTCACATCACTCAACCGAACCCGTATGCCCCAATGCCTATCTCGCGAGTAGATTCCAACTACTCGACTTGTACCGAAGTCCTATGACTCATTAAGCATAGCCTGTCTACTCGAGGTCCTTGACACTACCCTCACTCTTTTAGGAACCTTTGGTTATGCAAGTGGGGTTTCATTCGTCCTATACCTAATGCACATACATACTTCATATGACACATGTAAACAAAGTAAGACTTATAAAAGGGTTAGTGCAAACCGGGGCTTGCCTTGTTGCTTCTGGTCAGTAGTTAGTTCCTCGTCCGGAAGAAGGAAGTCCAGCACTTCCGGAGTCTCTTCTTCAACGGCTACACGTAATGAAATACTACATGTTAATTTAGATGCAAATGTGAGTTTTAGAGTAAGACTTCTACTATTAGTTCTAATAACCAGCCTCTAACACCTGGAACTTTGTGTAAGAATTTAAAGATGAACTGGTGTTGGTGGTTTGGCTTGGACTTAATCACATGGTTAAATGCTAAGTGGTTTTCCCCCTTTTCCATATTAATCCCTAAGTGGTTAAACAGGACAGGGGTGATCTAGAGCTCCAATGGAGCTGAGAATTTTTGTGTGAGTTCCTTGTCACAAGAAAACTCTCTGGACCAAACATTAGCACTTTTCATGGAGTGGTTTGCTCAGAATAATTCTCTTGGCAAATCAGCAGAGAAGAATTTATTCTGAGGTAATACCCCTGTTCATGCTCAACTTAATGAACTACAATTTCAATTATAGATCATAGAGTTTGCCTGAATTTTCCTAACATTTTTGGGGTTAATAATTGCCCAGAACTGAATTTCCAAGTTTTGGAAATTCTCTGAAAATGTTTCTGTATTCAAAGGAACACAGCACCTTTCAATTTGAATTGCTCTGACCAAATCAACTCCGAATGGTCTGAAACTTTTACAGGAGTTTACTAAAGTCCTAAAGAACATTCTGGTAAAATTTGAGGATTTTTGGATGAACCACACTCCCTCTAAAATTCTTATGCTGAAAAGCTTTAAAGAATTTTCCAGAATTAATTAATGGGTTTCATACAAATTGGGTTGTATATCTGGACAGAGCTAGGCAAGATGAATCCAACCCAATTTGAATCACTAAATTTGGAGCTTCCTAGCAAAGGTTATGGATTTCTAAAGTTTGAGTGGAAACTGGAATTGTTTTACTATTGGAAAATAACCTGGGCCCACTCTTTAAATCGCAGCCAGTGAGAAGCGAGAACACACAGGGTTACTGGGTTTTCCTGTGCACAGCCACACGGAATCCCGGCCATATTCGATCCCGTTTTAAACTCGCCCTCACTGACTGGTGGGCCTGCCCCACCCTTCTTCTTCCTCCGAGCCCTCCTTCCCGCGCGCGCGCTAACCTCGCCGGACCGAGGCGGTGCCTCACCGGCTGAGTGTCTCCGGCCGTCTCCCGGCCGGAGGCTCGCCGCCTGGGGGTTTATGGGGTCGGGAAACATGTTTGTGGGCTCGGTTTAGGCACTAGAGGATCGGAACGGTGCCGGCAGCGTGCGGCGGACTCGGGGAACGATCGGCATCGTCGCCCGGTGGTCCTAGCCTGCCAACGACTCAGCCCGTCCATTCTAGAGCACCAGTGGGTGCTAGGGAAACCCGGCAAGTAAAGGCCAGCGCATGGCAACACCTCCAGAGGAGTTCTCACCGTGCGCCCGACTCCTGCCGCGCGTTTGAGCGTGGAACGACATGAAATACCCCAAACTGTGTCAGTTTTCTAGCTAGGGTTGCGAAGAGAAATTGAACGCTAGCCAGTCTAGGTCCGGTGTGCACGATTGGTGGCCTAAGAACGAATATTAAGGATGAATTCGATGGATTCTTACCCGGAGGTCCGGGTGGATGTGCCGGGAGAAAAACGTCAAATTGACGCTCGATGGTCCACCGTCGGGGCTGTTGCTTGGCTAGTAGCAGCGTGACTATCCGGCGCGTCTCCGAGTGGCCTAGCTCGGCTAGGAAAGCCTCGGGTTCAAGCTGCCCACGGTGAGCCCGTGCCGACTGTTCTTCTCGGTCACCGCCGATAGTCTCCGGGCTAGGTTCTGGGGAGCTAGACTCGATTGTCTTCGGCCGGAGGAGGTAGAGGGCGAGTAGCTGGTGTGGTTTTTGGCTAGGGGGGGTGCTGCACGCGAGAGCTCGGCCGAATCCTCACGGGAAGTCGATCGGCGGCAGTCGGGTCGGTCAGCGCGAGGCACGGGAGCAGTGATGATCTTCACGTGGCCGCGCGTGTTACCGCCGCTGCAGTCGGTCCTCCACGGCGCGCTGGCTCGTGCGGTGTCCCTCCCACTCGGGCGCGGGAGCAGGAGCTGGCAGCCTGTGTTCGACCGGCGTCGGGGAGAACAGGCCACGCTTGGTTTGGAGAACAGTTCCCCCCACTGACTTGTGGGCCCCCTCTCCCCCTAATCTCTTTTTCCAAATTCTGCTGCAAATATCTCAGCTACTCTCCATTTAATGAGAGACTTAGCCTCCAAATATTGGTTTGAATTTGAGTTCTCAATTTCAAACTTTGTTTGGTTAAATTTGCTTCATATTTAAACTGAAATTCAAATTCAGTTTTGAATTCTTGCAAATTTAGCTATTGACAATATGAGCTCCAATGGAGGTGAAAATTGGTGGGTTTACTCAGAAAAATATGCTGAGTATAGATATGGAGCTAACTTTTGAATTTGGGTGATGAAAGTTACTGCAATTTGAATCTACATTCAAATTGGCCTCTTTTTGAAATAACTCAAAAGTGCCTCAAACAGTGTTGAATTTGCATGAAATTTGGACTGACCCTTCCCAAGACTTTTTAAATTCTAGGGGTGAGCTCAACCTCTCATGTTCATGTGTAGAAACCCTACTTTGTGAAAGTGAAGGCTTTCCCCTCTAATCATTCTTTTGATGGAGGTTACATGCTCTTCACAATATTTCCTAAGATTTCCACAATAAAAACTGTGGTGTTGTGAGGTGAAGAAAAAGTTTTTGCAAGTCCCTTTTCTTGGGCTTTTACAGTTGAGTTCCTAGAAACTCACTCAACTTTGGTTGGCGTGGTGCAGCTTGTGGAGGTGGAACTTGATGCAAGTTGGCCACCACTTGAGTCAAGTTCTGGATGAGCTGATTTTGATTCTCCAGCATTTGGTGGAGAGGATCAACTTCTTCACGGCGACCACCCCTGTCCTGGCCTCCAGAAAGATGAGGGTTGCATGCCTCATCGTTGTTGTTGGCGGGGTTGGCAGCACGTCCTTTTCCTCTTCCGGCCATCTGGCAGAATCAACCAATGTTAATTTGAAAGCATTTAGTATCATCTTACTACTTTCATTTGTTTGTACTTTGAAGTGTTGAGGCTTTGTTATACTTTTCTGAGGGTTCATTTCTCACAGAAAAATGAATGTAATATTATTTCATGTGGGTTCACACACCAAAGAAAAACAATCTGAAGACGAGGCTGTGGACAATTGCTCATGGCTTCCACAACTCACGTCACACACCAAGCATTAACGCACCATTAACTTAACTTAACGACTCAACTATTCGACATCTTGCTAACTAAGGGAAGGACTCTACACTACTCGTTTTCTTGAGCTGGCTCCTCGGGATCTTCCTCATCATTTCGGCTTCCTTCTGACTCTGCTTTGGGTGGGGAGGCTGCAGGTGGAGAAGTGCGACGACGCCTGATCGCTCGGCGATCCGGGGAGTCAGGAGTCCATGTATCATTCACGGTGACACACATTTCATTCCCATCTCCTCTTTCTCTCGCCTTTAAGCAGGCTCGCAGCAACGCCTCCGTTTCCTTCAGGGTGTCCCGGACGTCCTGAAGCTCTTGTTGACACTTCTGCAGTCGAGTGCTGAGCATAGCAGCATCCTCCAAGCACAAGTCCATGTGCTCATGGGAAGTCCCTTCCTGCACTGGCTGGTACTTGTACTCCGTGGTACCACTCTCACGTTGGACATACATGTACTCAGTTTTGTCCAAGTGGCGACGATAGATGTGACTCTAGCAGGTGATGGCCTCCCAGGTGACATCTTTCTCCGCATTGACCTGTGTTGCTCGACAAGATGGAGAGTGGTGGATCTTAAGCAGCTGATTTTCGTGTATAATCCTCATATCCGAACTCCATTCTTCCCTCTTCTCACGGATGGTCCTGGTGGAGTTATAGTGGATGATTAGCTTGCCCGTATTGCCGGCGGCTTCGAGCATACGCCGAAGTCGGCGCAATAAGCCTCCTACTGCCAATCCGTAGGAAAGGTACGTCACCGGACGACTCTCCTCTCTCTCGGCAAGGGCAACTACGGGAACTCTCCCTCCTGTGGACTTGCGAGCGGTACGAATCATGCGAACCATCTAAAACAAAGAGAATTTAAACTTAGGTTAGATAAACTCAAAAACCAAAAATCCTATTTTGAATGAAAGTTGGGGTAAGATGAAGAAAATGACTCATTTAAATAACACTTTTCAATCCACACCTTTGAAAAATAGTTTTTAGAAAATAGGGCCCTTAAATACGTCCATTTCTATCTAGGTCCACGTTCCTACGGGCAACCTTGGCTCTGATACCACTTCTGTCACACCCGGTTTTTCCGAAGCAACAACCAAGTGAATATCACATGTATGCCAGGATCATTTTCTCATACATGTGATGACAAATAGTGAAGCATCATTTATTACAAGCCAGGTGTCGAATATAAATAAGTCTTACATCGCAAATGTCTCAATGGACAATAATACGTTCATCACAAGTAAATAAACTAGCAGCGGAATATTATTCTTGAGGGCTCCATCACAGGCGTTGCTTGGGGGTCTCCATGAACCTAGAAACCTTCTTCGGGTCCAAAGTCTTGGTCATTATACACCACCTCATTTGCTTGACCTGAGCAGCAATATAAACCAACAAAATATGCAAGGTTGAGTACCAATGGTACTCAGCAAGTGTGGGAAAATTATATCATGCATGGCTAGAACAAGGAGAGGTTGAACTCATGGTTAAAGCACTACGCAATTAATACCTATCACCTTAGCTTATTAAGCACCTACATTACTACACAGGTGAAATGGTCCCAATCTCCCAACCCATCATCATAACCAATAACCATAACATCATTTCCAATGTTAAGCTCCCCGCTTAACATCCACAACTTCCAAAACCATCAATCCTCTAATCATGAATAAGTCCAAGCCGCTCTTGACCGTGAGCACGGCTGTCATGACAGTTTTGACTCTGCAGAGTTTGTACCACTGTACCCACATGTAGTGATTTCATCCCCCGTTGCCGGGTGGACTAACAGAACCTCTATTATGCCAGTGGCTACGATCCACATTCACACTTCCCACGTGTGCAGCCAGGAGATCACTACGAAGCCTTTACAAAGGGATTCCCGACGAGCGTGGGCCCATTGAGGTTTCACCCCTAACAGCATACAAGAGGCTCCAACCCCGCTGCAGTGGCCCCCTCTTGAGCCTTGCGGTTCATATGGTAGTCCAGCTGACACCTACTCCCCGCACCATCCAACACACCCATACTACGCCGGGGATACACCTAATTAATTGGCCAAGCTGCCCCATCTCAGCATGTGGTTGGCACTGTAAATCCAGGTTACATGCTCCATGAACCGATCCTTAGGATCCAGGCAAGTACTAAACACAAACCCGAGTCTCGTGCACCCAGCACACAACCAAAACATCCAACTTGCCTTGATCCCTACCTCTACATAACTCACAATACCTCATTCAAGAGTATGGTAAAATAAACTGATGATCTCATATCCCAATTATCCCATTCTAAGCATGGCTAAGCATATGCATAATAATAAATGACATGATAAAATAAATCCTAACCCAAGCTACAAGGAAACAAGGTAATGCAATTCTAGGAAAACTTCCTAACATGGGTTTCATATTTCATTTGACAATGCAAATAATTCTATCTACACATCCTAGCATAGGATCAAAGTGGTCAAGGACACTTGCCTCCTTCCTGCTGCTCTTGAAATAGGTAGTCCTGATCTTGGAAAGGAATAACTTGCTCTTGAGCAGGTTCTACATCATACCATCACACATAGCAAAAGAAAAACAACAATCCATAAGACATGGTTCACTCTTCCATTTCATACAAACCACACATTCATATTTATGAAAGTCATTCTCATTTCTATGTGTTGTGGTTACTCTATGTGTGTTGATTTTGGCTTCCATGCACTTTTAAACAGGTGCATATGATTTCTACTTTTGTATTCGTATTTATGTTTGTATATAATATATGAGTTTCCAATTTAAATAAATTCCTTATATTCAATTGATACACCTTTTAGCTACCAAGTGTGCATGAAGGGTATTTTTCTTCTCCATATGTGTCTTCAGAATTTCTACCAACCCTAAACTGAATTCTTTGGATTTTAGAAACTCCATTTATCATTTACTAGTTGCTATATTTTCAGATTTATTTTCCTATGCATAAATGTGTACTTTATTATGAAAATAGTAAGACACATCATCTAAACAGAATAGGTTCTGGTCCTAAATAATTTAATAACATATTTTGACCTTTGCCTCTGATGTAATCTATTTCACAATTATTTTCCCTATTTCCTATAACTATTCTTTACTTAAAAATGTGTCCGTAAATGTGAATAATAAATTAAACAGATTCAATTCAGCCCAAAATATGTTTTTATTTCACTCCAAAGTTTCCTAAACACTGAGAAAGTCCTTAATTAAATTTTGACAATATGTTTGTCCCACTTTTTAATTTTTAAACACTAGCCACATATTCAATTTCCTAAGTTAATTACTAAACAGGGCTAAAAAGGTAAACTCACCCCATTACAGGGTCTATAATATTATTTTCAGAATTTCCAGGGGTCTAGCTACACTTATCAGAGGTGTTTTTCCTAATTTTCATTAAGTACAGGGGCCAAAACTGATTTTTAAATGAATCTACATGATTTTCTGGAGTTCCAGGGGCTAGATCAGAAGTTTCTGGGGCTAGCTCTTATTTCCCAAGAACCCCAGGGGGTAGCACGTAAGATTTCCAGTCTTTATAACGCGGGGCTGACGTGGACCGTCCGATTTTAAACCGACGGCCGAGATTATAACATCGAACCAGTACGCGGGGATTTAAACCCTATCGTGCGATTTAAAATAAACGGCGCACAAGCGGCCACGTCGCTCTGATCGAGCGTGGGCGGCGCTGCCGGCGGCGCACGGCGGCGGGAAGCGGCGATCTCGCCGGAAACTTTCGGATCATCGGGAATTCTTCCTAGAACTGTGATTTTATGGTATAGATCGGTAGAGGGGAGGTCGGGGATCTAACATCGGGGGTTTTCTTGAGCTCGGAGGTCCTGGAAAGTGATCGGCGACAAGGTCCGAGGCGAAACCACGGCGAAGCTCGTCGGCGCTGGGTTTACACCGCAAGTCACCGAGTTTTCTGCACCTGCAAGGTTCCCCGGGGGCGGTGGATCAAGACCAGCGAGTTAGATCGGAATTTCCGAGCTTAGATCAGCCAGAATTCGCCGGAGAAGTCTTGGTTCTCACCGGAGGAAAAATCGGCGATCGCGTGGGAAAAACAGAACGAGGCCGGGGTTTTTATAGACGGGGGAAGGCGGTGGGGTGGTTTAGATCATGTCCGCGTCGCCTACGAACAGAATTCAGCGGGGATACGCCGAAATCCCGATCGGTTTTGATTCGGGCGCGAGGGAGTCCGGCGCTGGCGCGAGGTAGACGACGATCGGGTGGGCCCCGCCTGTCAGTGTGAGGCAGCAGCGCGCGTGGCTGCGGGCTGGCGCGGGCGCTGGCTGGGCCGGCTGGTGGGTTTCGGCCCACTGGCCGTTTTTTTTTTCTGTTTTCTCTTTTTCTTTTTTCTATTTCTTTTCTGATTTGAGTTTAATTTGAATTCCAGTTTGAATTTGAATTTTTGCAAAACATGCAACACGTCCAAAAATTTTTAAATCCCCCTCTTAACATGATTTAGGGTTTTGAATCAAAATTTTGGGGTGTTACACTGTTGTTATCATTTGTGGCTGGGATTCGGTGTGGCAGCACGGGTATTACTTTGTAGCCCTGTGTTGCTTCGCTCTATGTTGTCTGATTTAAATTAGTGGGCCCGAGCTACTGTTTAAAGGATTTTCAGTAGGAAAATAATTCCAGTTCTGAGGGCAAACTTTGGAAATTCATATCTTTCGATAGGATTTTCCTTGAGACGTGGCAGCTCCGGAGCTCGCCTCAGCAGGGAGGCCCAGACCGGAGCCGAAAGACACATAGCAGCCTCAGTAGGGAGGTCGGGTCCGGAGCTGACGGAGACGTAGCGGCACCGGACCTCACCTCAACGGGGATGCCAGGTCCGGAGCCGGATGACACGTGGCAACTCCGGAGCCCATCTCATCGGGGAGGCCAGATCCGGAGCCGGAGGACACGTGGCAGCTCCGGAGCCCACCTCAACAGGAAGGATTCCTCAAATAAATTTTGTTAGAATCCTTGTGACCAGTACTTTCTCGCAATACCGTTTAATTGGTATGAAAGTCTCTAGACTTTGCTTAATAATTCCTTTAAGTTAAATCTTTGGGAGTTAAATACAAAAGATCCCTTAATAGGAAAACCCAAATTTTTCAAGAACCACCTTTATATTACCTTTGATCATCAGGCCAAATTTCAGCTTCAGTGGACATTGCTAAGTAGGATAAATAGTAGCATTTTCCCTACCTCCCTAAAAGTTCCCAAAAATAATTTCAGAAATTGCTAGCAACTTGTAAAAGCCATATCTTTCTGTAGATAGCTTAGAAAATTGTAAAACCAATTTTGTTGGACTCCTCATGACTTGTACTGTATGAAAAACATACTTTGATGCATGTCAAAGCCCCAAATTTTCTCTTGAAATTCAGAGAAAATTTATGCTTTAGAAAATTATTATGAACAAATACTTAAGAGTTAAACCATGAAACTTGGCTAGCCCACCAGTGATGATCCATGCTAGATGCTACAGAAATCTAAGGGGCATTGGAGTCATTTATCAATATATTTCATATCACATATGAATTTCATTCATATAAGTAATACAAATTATTGCATTTGTTCATATCGTTTAGTTTCCGAACTCGAGGAGACTCCGGAGCCACTCGCAAGTCTTCCTCCGATGACTGACTGGGAATGCGAGAAGCAACAAGGCAAGCCCTGGTTTACATTTAACAAACTCTTGTAACATTTTGCTTTATAACATATGAGTAGTAGCCGTAGGATGTGCATTAGGTTAAGGTGATCGAAACCCCAATGGCATGACAAAATAATCCTTTGTCGTTAAGGGTTTTTTAGTATCCTATCGTGTAGATTCTTGCTATGATTAAGTCATAGAAAGGATTCGGTATAAGTCAAATATTTGGAATCTACTCGCGGGAGAAAGAATAGAGCACACGGAGGATTTCAGAACATGTCCCACTCAATTGATAATAAGATTGGTAGAGATGTAGGGTGCAGCAAGACGTGGAGGTCTTGTGTGCATAGCTCTGCTTATGTCGACTAAGGACCGTCCGTGTGCAGCCCTGCTTGGCAAGTTTGAACTGTACCGGTAGCATACTAGATATATGGGCCCCAGGAAACCGATGTAACATGGTTAAGATGGTCGTTGAGGCAATTCTCGCCATCTTAAGGGTGTTGGTGGAGGGCAGAAAGGTGTAAATCCGCTAAAGGGCTCCGTCTAGGACGCTTGCTCTGTGTAAGGACCTCCTACTCGGGACGATAGCAACGGTTCAACAATTGAGTGTCCTCGTGAAAGGTGACCGTGTATGGCAGAAAGAGAGCATGCCTCGGGAAACTTCTAGTATGGGCGTACATGTCGTGTATTACCGGGTGTCTTTTGATTGCAATCACCGTCCCTCGTGGTTATTTGAGTACCGCTTGTTCACTGCACTGTGACGGAGTAAGAAAGAGTAGTTGGAGTAGGAATAACTTTGATAATATGAGTTGATATTTTGTTTCTACCTTGTCTGAAGTAAGATTAGTGCAAACTAAACTTAAATTCATTTCCCCTAAGGTAAGCAACATCGAGATGAAGTGTTTCTTGTTTGATTGTGGATTCACGATGTCGTGTAGTACTAGGGGCTTTATCTGGGCTAAAAGTGAAGTTAAGAACCTATGTTTTAGGCGAGTATTTTATGCAAACATTTCCTGCCTATGTTAAAACCCTTTAATCATGTACAGCTTCATGTTTAGGATGAGTCGGTTAAAACCTGTTGAGCCTTCGTGCTCACGGTTGCTATATAAGTTGTTGCTGCAGGTGAGGGGCTTGACTGGGAGACCAAACCCCCGTCGGGGTATACGGCTGAATGGGAGCCCTGCACGCTGCCTTGAGGAGCTGCTGCTAGAGTAAACAGTCCGAGGGCTAGACTGTTCATTATTTTGCATAGTGTATATGTAGAGTGTGAGTAGAGACAAAACTTCCGCTATAGATATGTTTAAAATGTAATATACTTCTGTTTGAACTTGTTGGTTCAAGCTTATATGATGTAATATGAATGTCTTTTGAAGTGTGTTGTTGGCTGTCGCATCGCACGACACCATCCAATGCAATTCCTGGAATGTCGGGACTCCAAGTCCTCATACAGAACGTAAATTACAAATTTGAGGCCTTAAATCGAAATAAAAAGAAGGGGAAAATTAAGCAAAAGCATTGAATAACCATAAGGAGACATACCTCTAAAAAGATTTGAAAACAAAACCGTCCCCCCGAAATTTTGCAAAAATATCTTCCGCCGCGGCTGTAGCTAGCTCAACCGCGCTCGGACAGAACCCATGAAGGCTATATATACACTTATTTTCACAGGCGGTCGGTATAGGGAACCGCATGTGATGACTACAATATCGCAGGCGGTTCAAAATGTTGAACGCTTGTGAAAACAAGTGTATTTCACCAGGTGGTCTTGATCAAAAAACCGCCTTAGATATTGTCCATTATCACATGCGGTTTTCTATGTTGATCGTCTTTAAAAAACAAGTCTATTTTCACAGTCAGTTTTGTAAGAAAAAACCGCCTGGGATATTGTCCATTTTTATAGGCAGTTTGTAAGTACACCCGTATGTGGAAATCCATATGTTTTCACATGCGGTTTTGTATTACGGACCGCCCATGATTTTAAATTATCATAGGCAGTTTTTAATTCATTGTTCATCACGGGCGTTTTTTTAAATGGACCGTCTATACAAGAAATGGGAGGCGCCTGTGAAAAATTCATTTTGTAGTAGTGACACCATTGGGATTCTGGTTTTGTTCCTGGTGCTACTGAGCCATTGGTATTTCTTTCTCCATTCTAAATTGTGCCTCCACCATTCATTACTGGACATCTCCTATCCGCAATTCTAAATCCCACACCGCTTCCTCACGTCATGTTCCATTTAGTGGGGAAATCTGCTGACTTCACTGTACCGTGACCAAAAAGCACCATTGTACTCTCTTAATCTCGTCTACAAATGACTAAATTCAGTAGGCTGATCTCAGGACCCGGTGTGGTACCCGGTCCAACTATTTCCTGTCCAGTTGAAGAAATTAGCCGTGAACATTTAACACTTGGCACCCCATCTGTTCTTGTTTTCTTGGCTTCCTTCTTGTTGCCATGAGTTGCTACTGTAGATGGACCAGCAATACCATACTCAGCGATTCCCTGTTTAACCATATGATCTGCACATCCTGGCTTTTTATGGCCATTCCGGCCCTTACTTTACAAGCCATAGTACCTATCAACACAACAGTTTCCTTTTCGTTTCAACTCATGCCCTTTTCATCCTCAAGAACCTGATCTGGTAGCTGGTTATTATCCGACTCCTCATCACTACACATCTTAGACTCTGTCCCATAACCATTGCACAATGTAATAGCGTCGCTATCTCGGCTCGCTTGTCTTGATATCCAAGATGCACTGGTCACAAGTCAACATTTTGTATGTTTTTAGTTCCTTTCATGCGATCTCCAAGGCACATATGAAACCCGATTGTCATATAACCCTACCAGCTCACCTTGCCGATTAGATTGATAACCACTATACATCAATCCAGCTGAGCCTCTCCCCATATTTTCTGAAAAAGGCTATAACTGGGCCTTTTCATCCTCAAGAACCTGATTTGGCAGCTGGTTAATATCTGACTCCTCATCAGTACACATCTTAGCATCTGTCCCATAACCATTGCACAATGTAATAGCATCGCTATCTCGGCTCGCTTGTCTTGATATCTAAGATGCACTGTCACCAGTCCACATTTTGTATGTTTCCAGTTCCTTTCCTGCAATCTCCAAGGCACATATGAAACCCGATTGTCAAAGAACCCTACCAGCTCACCTTGCCGATTAGATTGATAACCACTATACATCGATCCAGCTGAGCCTCTCCCCATATTTTCTGAAAAAGGCTATAACCAGGAGGCTTTTCTCTTTTAAAAATGCTCGGCCTTTGGAACACACGCCCTTGCCGTCACATCACATATTTGTCTAACAAAAAATCAGAAGTTGGTTTATATGACGATGCTAATCTTCTTTACTTATACCTTCCACACTCCTATTTCAAGGTCTTTTGGGCTTTATCATCTTTAATCTCAGATCAGCAGAAACTGTGGCAGCTCCCTAGGATCATGGACTAGCCCCACATACCAACACTAGTCTTTTCTGCACACTTAGTCCTCACTCGTGCGCACCAGGGAAGACTTCTTGATCGGTCACCCATCCCCAAATTTCTCCAGGCCTAGCACGCTTAACCCCGGAGTCATTTTCAGATGGGCTTCTTGAAATGAAGGTATACCTTGATGGTATGAGTACTCAATCAATCCTATTAAGCCGGGAGTCACGATGTTACAATCCACCCCCTAGAAGACCAACGTCCTCGTCGGTCAACGTCAAGACAGGAACGTCACCTCTTAGCCACGTTCGTACATTCAGTACTGGCATACGCATACCTTACGTTCTGTTAGCAGCATACATACCATACCGTGTCCCTCACAGAGGACCCACGCATCATGTGTACGTACCCACGTCCCTGACCCTTACGCTACCGTATCCTTCTCGCTGACCCGTGCACACCCGTGAAAGAGCGAGGGTCGACTCTGATACCATTTGTGGCAGCTCTCTAGGATCATAGACTAGCCCCACATACCAACACTAATCTTTTCTGCGCACTTTGTCCTCACTCGTGCGCACCCAGGAAGACTTGCCGGTCGGTCACCCATTCCCAAATTTCTTCAGGTCAAGCACACTTAACCCCGGAGTCCTTTGCAGATGGGCTTCCGGAAAAGAAGGTATACCTTGATGTTATGAGTACTCTATCAATCCTATTAAGCCGGGAGCCAGGATGTCACAAAAACCATGACACTCTTTCCCTTAGTTGTCTCGCCCTGATCAGTCCGAACCAAAACCTTCTTCTGTTCAAAATTAATCATATTAACAGGAAAAGGATCAACGTCTAACTTCATCTTACTACTATCCCCCAAAATCAATCATCCATCAATGCTGATTGCACCTGTTGACGAAAATAGTTACATTCTTTAGTAGTATGAGAGAATGAATCATGCCATTTACAATACTTCTTTTTAGCTAACTGTTCAGGAGTCAGTATTATGTGCCCTTCTTTCAGCCAAATTACTTTATTTTACAACTGTAAGTCAAAAAGCCTATCACACTTTGTTACATCATACCTATATTTTACTTTTTTCTCCCAGGACGAGGCTTCAAGAAAGAACAAGCTAAAGGTTGATTTTTATGTGTCTCGATCCATTCAGCCACATATATTTCAGCATTATCATGGCTACCCGAATCCTCTTCTAAAGCATTAACATTTCAGTTTTCTCTTCCTTTACTATTTCCATCTTTAAATCGGCTATATGATCTATTATCTTTAGCCCGATTTTCATAAGCTATAGCGAGTTGCATCACTTAATTTACATCGATGAAATCTTGTCCCTCTAGCTTTTCCCTCAAATACGAAGATAAACCTGTAAATGCTAAATCTGCCAAGACCTTTTCCCCAATGGTTAGGCTATAACACTTATTTCTAGTTTCTCTAAATCTTTTAATATATTAAGAAACAGTTTCATATATTTTACCTAACTGCAGTAAAATGTAATAATCTAAATTCACTTTCACCATTGTAAAAATAATCATGAATTTTTTGCTCAAGACATGCCCATGTGTTGATAGAGTTTGGGGGTAATGAATTAAACGAATTAAATGCCATGCCCGACAATGATAATGGAAATAATCGAACATTACGCACATTGTTATACCCACATCACTAACCTGTATTAGAAATTGCCCAACATGCTACTAACTGGTTTTAGAATCTTCACTAGTAAATTTAACAAAATTAAGCACTCTAAACTCTGGAGGATATGATACTACAAAACAACAACAACAAAGCCTTTGTCCCAAGCATGTTGGGGTAGGCTTTTAGAGGATATGATACTGTGTCAAAATATTCAAGGTATATGGCTTTTGGTATGACCTAGCATGTCCTTTAGGTGCAAATCCGAACTCTCTAAGGGCCCTGGCTACTTGATCTTTCACACTATCGGAAGATTCACCATTGCTGGCAGCATTAGTAGTGCAAAAAGTGTTAGGTATTGGGGGAAAGAATAAATTTGGAACGGGCCGATGTGGAATGCTGTTTGCTGTAGGGGACATAGAAGTTTCATATACCATACTTTGATAGTAAGGTTACTGTAAATTCCTCCCTGGGTGTCTAAGAGATGTTCCATGAGCAGGTTGCATGTGTTGCGAGGTTTATTGATCCATTGATCCTACTATTTTCTATGCGCTTTCTACTGATCTCTTCCTGAACCTGCTGCAATACGGCTCTAATTTGTCTAGGCAAGCTGTTATCAATGTTCTGCTCAAACTCAGTCTTAAACAAATAAAACAAATTGCGTAACCTGCAGTTATCATGCCCCCAAGTTGCTCAAGATCAGCCCCGTACGTATTTACTGGCCACAGAAACGTCTAGAAAATTTACCTTATTGCTTGAAGCTGCTACTGTATCTGCATTCTGGACAATGCCGCTTCTTGTCTTGAAAGAGGCCAGCTTGCTCTGAAACTTTGCTGCCTTCTCTTCCTCTATCTCACTTTCAATCCCCTCCTGAATCCTCTTCTTATCATCCTCCGTGAGATATTCAAGTTGAACCTCAATAACATTATTAGGGTCTACGGACATGGTGTCAGCCTTCTTTGATGATTCCACCATAATTCATTTCAATCTTAATCGGCGTCAAAAACACCGATTGACCACAAGCTCTGAACCTCAAGATCAACAATTGCCGTTCCCCAGCAGAGTCACCAATTTTCTTGCTCAAAGTGTTGATCGCTGGAAAATAATTGCTGTATAACGAAACACCAAGATGGTCAGTTTCCTCGGCAAACCGAGAAAGAAATCTATCTTTCGTGAGAACACCGGATGCTTTATTCGGTAAAGCACCAAAGAAACGAAGCAAAATAACAGATCAAAACTGAATGCAATACAGATTGAATTTTTTCTTCCCCTTGCTCTCGGCAACAATATTTGGTCCACGCTCAGGTATATATATATATATGATAAGTTCAAAGAAATAAATGATTTGCTAGGTTTGTTCTTTTTCAATAATATTTACTTATGGTATACATTTGACGTTATTCAGCGGTTCTCACATAGCGGTCTCAAAATATCTAAATGAGTCTTCACGAGCTTGATATTACTTTAAAGATTATCTTGTGTTCTCTAGCACTAACGAGGAAGGATTATTATGATAACAACCAAAGAGTCCTAATTGCATACGACGCCTATCTGAACAGAATACAAAGTCTATCTTAACTAATCTCCAAACAAACTTATTCTCTCCAACTGTGGCCATACCACGTCCAACTTCAACTCGTACAAGAGTCCTCCGAGCTCACGTTTTGCATGTAATCCACGTACACGTATATCATGCAAGACATCAACTGGCTTCCAACGGCAAATCCATTTCATTTTTCCATCTGCAAAAGCTGGCACCAAATTTGACATCCAACAGAGTGGTGGTGAACTTAGTATGAAGTGCTAAGCGTGGCAAAATCAATAACTGTAGGAAACATCTAGGGTTACTTGTACCAACTACTGAGACAATTTACGAGACATCCTTAATATCACTGTAACATTTCATGTTTTCCAAACATTTCATGTTGTCAAAAATCAGCCCTCAATTGAGCAAGAAAGATTTAAATTCGAAATTGAGAGCGCAAAGTAAAAAAATTACATCCAGTGAAAAGCTAGCTGTTGAAGTACTAAATCATGTGGCTGAGATCAATTCAGAGATTAGAAAAGTTTAAACTGGCAGCGGCCCCACCCATCAGAGAAATCCCCTACCTTTTTCCTTCTCTCTTCTTCTAACTCGATGGCTGCATGTGTGCCACAGCAACGGGTGTCGTGCGCCTTGAACCGCGCTGGCGCGCCTTAAACTCGCCACAACTGTCCCTCTAGAGCCACCTGCCACACACTCGCAGTTGCTTGGCCTCGTTGCTCGCTTCTTCTGGCCGATATCCGAGCGCAATTGCCAACCTAGGGCCGTGCTTTGCCGAGTCGCGCGTCTGCCTTGCGCCCCACCCCGCCGAGCCCCGAAGTTGTGCGCCTCACCTTCAGGATCATTTGAACTCAATATGTGTCCTCCAACCTCAAGAACCACCCTCCATTTCGCGTTCTTCTCCAAGTTCGGTCATCATACTTTTGTTGCATCACCGGCCCAATTCGTCCTCCCCGGTGAATGTGAGTACATTTCCTTCCACCCATAGCTTCTTCACTCGTGTGTGCACCTACATAAACACTCTATTCGACATAAAACCGGAAGCTCACTTCGGATTTTGAGATTTCAAGCCGCCGGCCGTGCGCCGCCCAACCCCTCACTGGTGTGCCCTCATCTCCGGCTGATTTCCTCACCAACCGACCACATGCCAGCGTTCCCGAGACCACCACGAAGCTCCTAGACCAAATCCCGAGCCTTCCCAACTTCTTCATCGCCAGTACCACCTTGCTGGAGTTAGTTTTCCACCGCCGTCCGCAACCGGACCATCTTCCTGTGAGCCTCCCCTCATGACAGCCCCTACCAAGACCCCCATGCATGGCGTGGTGACCCTCCTGGGTCGGACCCCGCCTCCGGCAAAGGCGCCGCCATCGCCGACCGCCGGCGCCATATGTCCTATCGGGCCTGGGCGCTGGGCTGGGAGCGGGGATCCCGTGTGGCACGGGATCCCGTGCCATGCACCCTGCGGCCCTGTGTGGCCTCCGTTCTATTGGCTTAGCAAAATCCCCGTGATTTCCTTTTTATAAATAATTCCAGAAAATGCAGAAACCTTGTAAAATTTGTAGAAATTTTTAGAAAAAGCAGAAAAATGTGAAACTAGTTTTATTGGACTCCTTAGGACCAAATTTCATAAAAGCGCTTTGTACTTGAGTTACCAGTATTTTTAGTGATAATATGGTAAATTAATTAGAGGGTGATTTGTACATTGGAAAAATCTGAAAAATTGCAGAACATACCCTTGCATACTAAGTATTCCACAGTCAGAGTTTCAGTCCATTTTGTTATGTAGATCTAAATAAACTAATTAATTATTTTTATTACTATTTAAATTTTTGGAAGTTAAAATATAGCTCAATAAACCCTAAAAATTTGTTACTTATCCTCAGCATGTTACTTACTCCCAGTAAATCACCTAGGTCAAGATTTTGACTCTAGGAATTAAATTCATTCAACCCCATACAATTAGTTAAAGCAAGTTTATATTTCTCTTAAACAGAAAAGGCTGCAAATGAAATATAATTCACCTAAAGGTGAATTGCCTGGGAATGTTTTCATGCTTCCAATCAATCGGAATAACACCCTTTCTATGAATGTTACAACATAAAGCAACCGTATTTGTTGGTACCCTCCAAACCGGGTACCCCCGCGTAGTGGATAAAAAATGAAATGTGTCCTGCCTTTCAATCTTAGGCGGGCTCCAGTGTAAGTCACGCACCCCGAGCTCCATGGGCAGTCCCATTGTTGCCACGTGTCTTCAGGCCCTGAGCCTAACTACCGGCCTCATCTCTAGTGGTGTCGGGCCCGATCTTCCGCCAGGGAGGCCTCCGGCGCTACCACGTGCCCGGAACCTCCGAACCACACCCTCCGCCAGAGAGAGCTCCTGAGGTGCCACATGTCCTGCGGCTTCGGATCCGACCTCCAGCATGGGAGGGCTCCGATCCTGCCACGTAGGCTATGACTCCAGGTGTACCTTCCCCCCATGAAGGCTCCAGATGTGCCACGTGTCCTGTGGCCTAGGGCCTGACCGCCAGCATGGGAGGGTCCCGGTGCTGCCATGTGTCCAACGACTCCGGACCACCCAATACTTCGAGAGGCAGCTCCGGTGGAGATGCGTGTCCTGGAAGCCAGCCGTCGGGACGTCACATTGATGAGCAATGGGCAGATGGCCAAGGAGTAAAGAGAAAGGTACGTTGTTAGGCTGAATATTCAAGGCTCACGCCTTCGCCAGGAGCATGGCGCACTGCACACACCTCCGTTCCTCGTCTGCGTACCACTACGATGAATGTGAGGCCCGGTGATCGCAGTGGATGGTGCCGTGCGATGCGGCACTCGACAGCATGCACGAAAAGAGGCTCAAGAACATAACGGAACCATTTTGTTACTCACATAAGATCTTTTACAACATAAGTACACACACAGCGGAAATTAAAAACTAGCTGGACAAACTACTCACTCTCGACCCTAACTACGCCGAAGAGAAGTCGTTCAGCCCGTGAACGCTTCCTACTAGCTTCACCAAAGAAAGGCAGCGGCTAGGTTTCCGATGAGTTGAACAAACTGTGAGGTTCGTTGTCTCACCGAACAACCCTCTTCATAGCAGGCATCCTGCTATCTGCAAAAATAACTCAGAAGCAACCGTGAGCACTAAGGCTCAGCAAGACTTACCCGTCACTCCTAAACATGTAACTCTAAATGCAGGGGTAGTAAGACAGTAGGAATAGGAATTTGCAAAATGCAGCTTGACTAAACTTGATCCTTATATTCAGATTCTTATAGCCTTCATTTTAGTGGTCTCACGCCTCACAACATCGGAAGTCCACAATCAAACAAGAAACGCTTATCCCGATATTGCTAGCCTAAGGTGGAAATGAAATTTAGTTGGCTCTATATCTACTTCAGTCAAGGTTCCAATACAGTGATTAATCCACAAACAGCAAGTTAAGAGACTTAGTTCCTCTTCTTACTAAGTCACGGCGCAGTGGGCAAGTATGCTCAATCCTCTTCCGCGAGCGACGGTGATTCGAATCAATAACAATCCGGAATACACGACACATACACCCGCCTCGAAAGACTCTTTCAAGAGCTCTTTCTTACGTTGTATGCAGCAACCTTTCTCACGACACCCCAACATAGAAAAACGCTTCGCGCCAAGCAGGATGGTCCTCTACGCAGACACGTCAATGTTGCCCGCTAAAGGATTTACACCTCCCGCCTTCTCAACGCCATTCCCACACGAAGGATGAGTTTCTATATCACGGTCCATCGAGTTACATCGGTTTCATGGGTCCCATACCCCACTATATATCTGGTACAGCTCAATCTTGTCCAGCAGGGCCGCACACATACGGTCCTTAACCGACACGGACGGGGCTACAACCAACCTCCACATTTGCCTTACCATCCCGGTCCAGGCCAAAATGTGGTCTCAAGCATTGTCACACCCATTGCAGGTCGAGACCAACCTTGAGCGCTCCATCCTACAGGAACATCCCCGTCCCCATCTCATTTTCATGAGGGTGCTCTTATCATTAACCTCTCGCGAGTAACTCCATTACTCGAACTTTCTCGCGAGTAGCTTTTTACTACTCGACTTCTACCGAGCTAGCTACAACATTAGCCTAGCATCTACAACGAGGCAAAGCCTACACTAAACCTTCTACTCAGGGATGTAAAAGTCATGCAAGTGGGTTTCAATCATCCTAGACATAATGCACAATATCAAGTCTAATAAACATGAGGTGAAGTAAAGCAAAATTTAAAACGGTAACGATATGCAAACCGGGGCTTGCCTTGCTCAACGGTTTTGTTAGAAGCTAGGAGTGAGTCTTCCTCCGGAGAATCCGCCCAACTCGTCACGAGATGGAGATCCTCGCTGCAGAGTCGAGTCCTCGTCGAACGTCGACGTCACGTGCTATTAAGATGATTTATGCACATGTATTTAAAAGTAATTTAGAAAATGATTCAAAACTGTTGTACCAGTTAACTCACACCTAACAGGGACAAATAACAGCAAGGTTTCTGTGTTTGGATCTAAACCTTAGAGAAAAAGAATGCTAGATGACAAGGGAGGAAAATAAATCACCATGTGCTTACATCCTCATATCAACACTTAGACCTAAAAGATGGTAGCTCAAGTTCCAAAGGTTCAATGAACCTGAGAATTTAACCACAGCTTCTGTGGAAGGTATTTAGGCAGTGTGCCAAAATTGAGCTCATGACATGGCTTCATATGAGCACAACAAATCCTTATGTGGTTTTCACTAACCTGCCTTTAACCCCTAGATATTAAGCTTTCCTATGCTTCAAAGTAGACTTTTTGTGAAGTACAAAATGTCCTAAGTCCATAGTAATTGGTTTTACCATTTTTAAGTTTCCTACATGGAAATATGGATTTTAGAAAGATTGGGAAAAGCTGAAAATGTCTCTGTTCATTTTTCCCATTTTTCAGAGACATAAGGAATGAATACATCATTTTACCAAGCAAATGAGATCCAATGCCTCTGAAATTTTTACTGGAGTTCACGGAATTTTGGAAGAATGTCCTGTCCAAAATTGGAAATTTTCCAATAAACAGAACTCCTGTAAAAATTCATACAAGATTTTTTTAAATGAATTAATGAACCAAGTACAGGGATTTTCATAAACATTGGGCTGCACCCCTGGATAGTACTCTTTAAGAGGGATCCAACAAAATTTGTTTCAGAATTTTTGGACACTCCTACACAATGTTATGGCTCTCCAAAGTTTGAACTAAAGTGGGAAAATCTGGAAAATGTTTAAATGCCGACAGTGGGTCCCACCAGTCATCCCTAACCTCCAGACTCGCGCCAAACAGGGCAGTGGCGGCCCCCTCCGGCGAGGTCACTGGAAAAGCACTTCCCAGCCACCACCAGACCCCCTGCTGGCCGCCCCCCCCCCCCATATTTCCCCACGCTGAACACGTTGGTGAGGTCACCGGCGGCTGAAACTCGCCGGAAAACAGGGCGCACCGGCCACAGCAAACCCTAGGGCTCCGGCGAGGTCTTGCACGGTGAATTCTCCACCAAATGGTCGGTTCTTTGGCTCTACAGCACCAGGGGATCATGTAGAAGACCGGCATGAGGTCTAAACAAGCTGGAGAGGGCTCTAAACCTATCGGCACCGTGCGCCCGATAGGGTCCAGCGGTATACCCTCAAAAAGAACCCGGATTCCTTACTCTACACTCAATTTCTTGGTCCAAAATCGATGGAGGAGGTGTGATAGGAAGTTAACATCCTTTGTGCGAAGTTTGAGACCCAACAAACACGATTTGAGGACGAATTTTACAATTCCTTACCTCAAGGTCCGTTTCTGCCGCCCGGGAGAAAAACTTGAAATTCTCCCTCTGTGATCAACGGCTAGGGCCGAGCTTCGGAGGTGAGCAACTAGGCTTGTAGGTGCACAGATGGGGTGGCTTGCTTGGGCGTGATCCGTCCTGGTTTGGGCTGGCCACGGTGATCAGTTCCAGTTTCTTCAGCTTCAACTCGGGAGCAGCAGCAATCAAGCCGTTTCCAGGCGCAAGCAAGCACGGAACAGCGGAGCAAGGGTGCTAGCCGGCTAGAGCACTCATGGGCGAACCTTTTTTCTGTTGGAAGCTCGAGAAAACAAGCTACGGTGGTGGCTGCGTGATGGGAAGAAGAGCAGAGCGATGGTTCTGTTCTGCTCGGGAGAGAAACCCCACGGGAGCAGACCGAGCAGGGAAGAAAAGCAACTTGCTTTGTTGCACCAGCTGAGTGAAGATCAGGCTCAGCTCGTGAATAGAAGCAGGAGCTGGCGCTTGAGCACGTCGGTCGACACCGGCTGAGGGAGGTGGCGCACGTACAACAGTCGCTGGAGTAGGTTGCAATTTTATGAGACTGACCGGTGGGGTCCACAGCCACAATTCTCCCTCTTATCCCCCAATTCGATTTAAAATAACAAATGAGCTCCAATTGTGATCAAACTTGGAGGATAGGTCAATAGAATTATGAGGAACTCAAATCTGAAATCATATTTTGAACTTCAGTTTGTTTGGCTCAAAATTCAAATTTAAGTTTGAATTTGAACGTGCCCTCATTTAATCCTCGGAAAAAATAGTATATGAGACCTAAAATTCTCCGAATTTGAAACTGAGGCTCTTGAATACATGAGAAGTGCATCTATGATCTCACATATAGGCCTTTGAACAATCTGAATAGGAATCCATTCAAAAAATTCAAAATGATGTTTAAATTTCCTCCACTCTCCTCATAGAGAAGGTGAACATGAGTTAGAGTTTTTGGGAGTCTAATTCTTTCCCCTAGGTTAACATGTGTTGAGCATGGGATAGAGAAATTTTTTAACTCCCTCACATGTCCATATTTTTGTTCATCATTTCATGTGACACAACTATAGTCTTTTATCGCCTTAACTTTATTTCATAAGTTGACATCAAACTTTACAAAAGTTAGGGCTGTTACAGTGAAAGACAGGGCGGACAGGCGTGACGGCACAACAGTGCCACCCAACGGCGTAGAGACACCCGGCCACCCGGTCAGAGATGCCCAGCGAGTCAGGCGGCGAGCCGTAACTCCACCAACAGTGACAATGCATATAGTTGTAAATGCCTATAGCTCTTGTATAGGATGCAGATAGCCGCGGGGCCACCTGTCGGGCTCCGGGAAACCTTGTAACTGCCCAAACCTTGGGCTATAAAAGGACCGGGGCATCCTCCGGACAAGGGGTTCGCAACGCAGCCAACTCACACACTCATATGCACACAATACAGAAAACACACCCGTTGACGTAGGTTATTACGCTCAGGCGACCCGAACCACGTAAATCCTTGTGTTCCTCTCACCATTGTTTTCCGACCTTCGAGATCCACTAGCCCCACCAAAAAAAGAACCTTCGCGGGCTGTTTCCGAGTATACCGGGGGAAGTGTCGTAGCGAGCACTTCGACATATGGCACGCTAGGTCGGGGGCTTTTGGTTCATGAAGCTATTTGTGAAGCCCACAATGGTGAACATCTAATCTGTCGGGGATTCTTCCTGCTTCTCGCGCCGCCAGCAGCAGAGGGAGCGGGAAGCGTCCTCTGGTCCCAGAGCGGGACCATCTGCACCGGTGCCAGTCCCAACAGCGATGGTGCCAGTTCCCTCGAGGCAGCCTTCGGTTGCGATTGGTGTCACAGGCGCCTGCTGGGACCAACCTGGAGAGCGCGCTGCTAGCAGGCCGCGCGCTCCTCCACAACCCCCCCCCCCCCCCCCCCCCGTGCGGGAGCTTCCCCATTCATTGATGAGCAGTGGCGTAACGATGTCGATCACCTGGTCGTCGCCGCACTCAATTCGCTAGCAGAGGCGGGGGGTCGGGGGCGTGCACTGCAAGCGCCCATGACGGCAGCTCAACAGCGACGGCAAAGACCAGTGGTGCCCGGTCCACAACTCCAAACGGCACGGTGCTAGGTTGTGCCAGGAGATACAGAAGCTAGCGGGGCACTTCCAAGAACTTCGACAGCGGTGCCAAGTTGGCGCACCTTTTCACCAGCGGGAGGGCAAGCAAAGAGCTGACCTAGAAGTCAGCAATGATCAGGAGACGGAGTGCCAGGACACCGAGTGAGCGTTGGAAGTTGTCTATGACCAGGGCAAAGGCTCTTGCCCTGGCCATACCCCGGATGAAGCATCGAAAGACGCTTCATGTCCTGTACGAGGGGTCATGGGACATCATGTCCCGGCGAGACGTAAAGACCCTCTGACGAGAGGTCATTTGAAATGTCACCTATCCCCATGATGGCTCCCTACCGCAAGTGGATGGAGACGGAGATCAGTTTCACCGCCTCCGATTGTCGGAAGAACATGGCAGATGCCAGGCAGTTACCACTCATCGTATCCCCGACCATAGCTAACCTGAAGCTCTACCACGTGCTGATTGATGGAGGAGCGGGCCTCAACCTCATCAGCCTTGCAGATTTCCAAAAAGCTGCAGATCCCCATGGGAAGGCTTGCCCCGTCACGCCCATTCTCTTGAGTGGGCCCGGGGTCAATTCTCCCACGTGGTAGCATCACCCTTCCGGTGACGTTCGGAACGCCAGAGAACTACCGCACCGAGAGCGTTGTCTTCGATGTGGAAGAGGTCAACCTCCCCTTCAGCGCCATCCTCGGCAGGCCAGCGTTATACCAGTACATGGCTGTAGCCCATTATGGCTACCTAGCACTGAAGATGCCGACCCCGAGTGGTGTCTTTAGGGTCTGAGAAGATCGGACTGCCGGAGTTGCATTGCTGGAGAAGCTTCAGGCCCTAAAAGCTTCAAAGGTTGAAGCCTCCAGGGGTGTTGGGACAAGCAAGGAGCCACCCAGCACATGACAGCATGGCTCATCCTCCGTGCCCCGCATACAGCCCTCGGGTGCGGAGGAGGTCCTGGTCAGGGTTGTCCAGATAAGCGAGGGCGCTGCCCAGACCATCCTTATTGCGGGAAATTTGGGTAGCAAATAGGAAACCACGCTCATCACCTTCCTCCAGGCTAACATCGATGTGTTTTCTTGGCAACCATCGCAAATGCCTGGGATCCCGAGGGAGGTGATCGAGCACCATCTGAATATCCACCCTGACGCTAAGCTGGTGATGTAGAAGCCTCGAAAGCAGTGCATCGAGCGGATAATCTTCATTCGTGAAGAGATCAAGAAGCTGCTCGACACCGGCTTCATCTGAGAAGTCCACCACCTGAGATGGTTGGCCAACCCCGTCATGGTACCCAAGGCTAGTGGGAATCTACGGATGTGCATCGACTACACCAGTTTAAACAAGGCATGTCCCAAAGACCCTTTTCCCTCCCACAAATAGATCAAATTGTAGATTCTGCTTCTAGCTGTGATCTGTTGTACTTCCTGGATGCTTATTCCGGTTTTCATCAAATACCTATGTCTAAGGAAGATGAAGAAGACACTACTTTTATAACAGTATATGGCCTTTATTGTTATGTCTCTATGCCTTACGGCCTTAAAAACGCCTTGCCTACCTTTGTGCGTGCCATGCACAAGACATTCAGAGATCTGATAAGGGAGTTAGTGGAGGTGTACGTTGATGACATCGTGGTGAAGGTGAGATCGCATACATCTCTGTTGGACAACATAGTCTTAGTCTTCAATAAGTTACACACCACTCGGACAAAGTTAAACCCAGATAAGTGTGTATTCGGAGTTCCAGCCGGGAAACTCCTCGGTTTCCTGGTCTCGCACCGAGGGATCGAAGCTAACCCCGACAAGATCAGGTCTATAGAGATGATGCGACCCCCACCCGAGTCAAGGACGTCCAGAAGCTCACCGGATGCCTAGCCGCACTCAGTCGGTTCATCTCCCGACTAGCAGAGCGCACCCTCCCATTCTTTAAGCATTTGCAGAAGTCCGGACCTTTTGTCTAGACTGAAGAAGCGGACAAGGAGTCCAAGAGCTAAAGAAGTACCTTGCTACCGATCATGGTCGCCCCAGAGCCGGGTGAGCATCTGCTGTTATATACTTCCGCAAAGGAAGATGTTGTCAGCATGGACCTGGCCGCTGAACGGTCAGAACTTGTGCGACCCCAAGCACCGAGAAAAGAGCCTACTGCTGGCTGTGAGTTTCTGAACCCAGGTCCCATAGGGGAGCCTGACGTAACCCCGGCCCAGGATGCTCCTGGGTCCCAGCTCCCGGAGGACAGACACCAAGACCAAGAATTTGTAGACCTCCTGCCGATGGAGAAAAATGATCTGGACCCCTCCGGGAGGGTCCGGACCACCCAACGACCGATCTACTATATCAGTGAGGTCGTCCATGATACCAAAATGTGGTATTCTGAGGTTCATAAGTTGCTCTATGCGGTGCTGATCGCGTCGAGAAAGCTCTGTCACTACTTCCAAGCTCACAAGGTCTCGGTGGTAATGACCTACCCACTGAAGATGGTGCTCCATAGCCCCAATGAAATGGGAAACATAGCGAAGTGGGCAGCCGAGCTGGCAGAGTTTGACCTCGACTTCTTACCACGCCACACTGTCAAGAGCCAGGCGCTGGCGGACTTCATGGCAGAATGGACCCCGCCTCCATGCCATCCAGGGGGTCAGGACGACGGCGACCTGGATCCCAGGCCTCCGGTGCTCACCGGACCCCACTGGACACTCTACTTTGACGGTTCCTCGCATCAGCAAGGAGCCGGAGCGGGGGTCCTGCTCATCTCACCAGTGGGAGAGCAGTTCAAGTACATGGTGCACCTCGACTTCAAGGCTACAAATAACATGGCAGAATATGAAGCCCTCATATTTGGGATGTGTACCGCCTTGTCACTAGGCGTGCGTCAGATGCTAGTTAAAGGAGACTCTCAGCTTGTCATCAAGCAAGTCAAGCGTGAGTTCTCCTGTAATTACCCCCAACTAGCTGCCTACCTTATCCATGTGCAGAAGATGGAGAAAGAGTTCCATGCCTTGGAGTTGTGCCATATCCCTCACGCCAACAACATGGTAGCAGACAACCTTTCAACGAAAGCCTCTACATGGGCCACGGTTCCCGAAGGTGTGTTCGAAAGGAAGCTACCGTGTCCAACAGCCTGGCTTACCGAACCAGGCGAAGGGGGCAAGTCTAGCACCTTGAAGCCGGAAGTCCCGGCGGTCCTGCAACCATGGCGCCCACCAAGGATCGTATGCGTTTCTAGGGACTCCGTGCAACCCGGCGCCCAATATACAAATGCTGAAGCAGGACCTGATGCATGGATCACAGAGATCCGTGCCTACTTGAAAGAAAATATCCTTCCTGATGAACATGTATACGCTGAACGGATCGTTCCTATGGCTAAAATATATACACTGGTGGATGGGGATCTCTAACGGTGTTGTGCCAAAAGCATTCTATTGCGGTGCACGGGAGGAGGGCTGCGAGCTACTCGCAGAGATCCATGAAGGCGAGTGTGGCAACCACGTTTCGTCCTGCACGCTGGTCTGTAAAGCCTTTCGGCGTGGCTTCTACTGGCTGACAGCTCTCCTAGATGCTATCGAGCTGGTCAAGAGATGCAAGGCGTGTCAGTTCCATGCCAAGCAGATCTACAAACCGGCACATACGCTGCAGATGATGCCGCCCTCATGGCCATTTGCAGTATGCGGGCTGGATATTCTGGGACCATTCCCCAGGGCCGTCGGAGGGTACCGGTACCTCTATGTCGCCGTAGACAAGTTCACCAAGTGGCCGGAAGCATCCCCTGAAGTCACCATCAACAAGCAGTCTGCAGTAAAATTCATCAAGTCAATAATCTGCAGGTTTCGGGTCCCTGTAGGATCGAAGTACACGTGTAAAGCTACCAGAGGGGGGTGAATGGTAGATAAAAACTTTACAGCGGAAGCAACAAAACACCCCTCAGCAGAAAACCTATCTGTTAAATAAACCGTGTGTGCGACTAATCTAAACGTGTTCAACTGTGACAAAACTAGTATAGATTGTATAGAATCAAGTCACGAAGACGTCACAACAAGAATCATGAAAATCCGTTGAGAGAAACTCTAGTTACGAACGAAAGATCGAACAAAGGTCAATCTGTCCTACGCGAGAAAAACAGTTCTGGAATACTGCAAAAAAACTCGTGTACATCAGAAACCACAAATTTAATGACCGTGAAATTTTCAAAAATGATAGATAATCAAGTTGTGAAGACAACCCAAAAAGAATCACATCAATTGGATCTGTGAAACTCGAGTTATGATAAAACCACCGAAGCAAGGGAGTGCTGAACAGAAACTCGATGAGAAAAACTTGTCTGAAACAAGTCGGACGAACAAGGCACAAAAGTTCCTTTAGAATACGAATTTTATTTATCAAAACACAAGAGGAACAGCCCCAAAGTAGTGTACCCATGAGCCTTGGCCTCTCTTGCTTATATAACCAGCCCTAAAGCCAACCCAATTCAAACTATGACTCCTACTCCTACTTGGATTCAAACTGTAACTTTCCATTACTGCTCAAGACTCTTCTACACGCAGATAGAAGCAATCTTAAGACTTCCAAACACCTTAGTAACGTCCCAGACATTCCTAAAACAACTCAAATTCGTGATCCACATAAATCCTATCATAACCAACTCAAAACTGCGCAACCTCCCGATCAACTCAACCACAATTCCTCCCGAACTTGGTTGTTGAACCTCATCTTCTCCCTAAGACTAGTTCAATGGATCTCTTCACCAGCCATGTCTTGAACTCAAGCAACACCTGCACATGAATAAACAACCACTACTTCCGAGCACAAGTCCTCGACTTGACTCTCGTTAGTTCCGAAACTACAACATCTTACGTGAGCACCTCACATAAGCATGTTGTAAACCATAGCAAAATGATATCAGCCATAACAACCAAAACACACCAAAAACATAGTAAAATAATACTAAGCAAACTTTCCATAAGAGTAAAGCAAGTTCGAAACATTGCAAGTTGAAAGCAAAACCATTGCAATCAAGCTCCGAACCTTACCAAAGCTAACCGGACCTTGAACCGGAGCTTACCAAAGCTAGTCGGAACTAACGCCGGAGCTTACTAAAGCTTAGTCGGACCTAGAACGGAACTTACAAAAGCTAGTCGGACCTAGCACCGGAGCTAGCAAAAACAAGTCGGACCAAGCCAAAATAAGTCAGACCTAGACAAAGCAAGTCAGACCTTACGTCGGACCTATCGTCGGACCTTGCAGGAGCTCCGACATAGAGTCGAACCTTGTTAAAAAGGTGTTTTGGTAGTATTCAAAACTTTTATCGTCAAAGCCAATGTATTCAGCACACATAGGTCTCACAATCTCCCCCTTGATGAATGCATTGGCAACACCACTTAAAATCCGAACATTGGCTTATTCACATGAAAAGTTTTGAAAACAATTTCTCTCCTTTGTAAATCAGAAATAAAATGAGAAGAAAAACAAAAATACCAAAAATTCTTCCCCTGAGAAGTAATACATTGTCAAAGGGGGAGAAATTGATTACACATTGCACACATTCACAAGTGTTTTGGCACGTCAGCAAGGTACAAAAGAGAAATTTTAATTTGTTATGAGCACATTATAACATATACATATAAAACAAAGCTCATTCAAATCATACTATCAAGTAACTTACACTATCACATGAATGAGATACATAAAGTAGTGTAAGCCATGCTAGAGATCAAGTGTAATTTTGAATTTAAGCAAGTCATGATCTCACAAACTTAACTATTTCAAGACCTGAAAGCATGACACTTGTTGCTGCATTTTATTTATCATTTAAAGCACAAATTTTGATCTTATGACATTTGCAAGAGATTATATGCAGCATCAGCCTTATTCTAACCAACCAAGGCAAGCCTATGTCATTTGATAGTCAGAAGCTTAAGGACATGGTTTTATTCATACACAGCTCTTTTCAAGTTCATATCTAAGTGCAATGATAAGCCATCTCAAAAGAAGAAGTGCGATGCATGCATATTCTCTTGAACTTTTCTCATTTTTTTATTTGAACATAAAAACTCAACATGTGAGTTGATTACTTGATTAATTCTTTATGATTAAAAGCATTTGTGAGCATGCAACAAGTTCAAAGCAGCAAGAAAGTTCAACCATGACCAGATTTAGTGTAAGTAATTATTCTAATTACTAGACATGGTAAAAACTACAAAATGTATAACACGAGTAATGTAGTAAGAACTTTTAGCATGAAAAAGGAATCACAAAGTCATATATGCATGAAATACTATGCTCATATTATTTTAATTTCAGATTCACACATAGACTTCCCAAGTATCGAAATTCTCCCTCAATTTAAGCCATGAGGATGCATAACCCCTATTTCACTACGAATGTAACAAAAACGAGTGAAATCCAAAGGTTTTGTAAAAATGCCAGCCAATTGTTGTTCGGTATCTACATGGTGAAGCACAATGTTCCCTTTTTCGCCATTATCACGGAGAACGTGATACCTAATGTCAATGTGCTTAGTTCTCGAATGTTGCACGGGGTTTTTAGCAATGCAAATGGCACTAGTGGTATTACAAAACAGTGGAACACTATCTAGATGAACCCCATAGTCCTTAAGTGTTTGAACAATCCAAAGAATTTGTGAGCAAACACTAGCAGCAGCTACATATTCAGATTTGGCTGTGGATTGTGCAACTGAACTTTGTTTTCTAGAGGACCAGGCAACAAGTGAATTATCAAGAAAATGACAAGCACCAGAAGTACTTTTCCTATCAATCCTACAACCCCCAAAATCAGCATCGGAAAAAGCTTTCAAAGTAACGGTTGAGGAAGAAAGAAGAAAAATGCCAAATTCTTGAGTTCCATGTAAGTACCTCAGAATCCTTTTGACAGCTTGACGATGTGAAGCATGTGGGGAGGCATGAAACCGTGCACAAAGACATACGCTGAATTGTATGTCCGGTCTTGATGCCGTGAGATACAAAAGTGATCCGATTATGCTTCTATATTCTTTTTGATCAACGGGATCACAATCTTCATCAAGTTCAAGTGTTGTTGCTGTTCCCATTGGTGTCCGAAGAGGCTTGCTTTTGTCCATGTTGAAGCGCCTTAGGAGATCTTTTGTATACTTTGTTTGATGCACAAAGGTACCCTCCTTGGTTTGCTTGATTTGCAGCCCCAAAAGGTACGTGAGTTCTCCCATCATACTCATCTCAAATTCTGAACTCATCATAGCTGAAAACTTGGACACAAGATCATGAGAAGCACAACCAAAGATAATATCATCTACATACACTTGAACAAATAATGAGTCATTGCCATGCTTAAGAACAAAAAGAGTTTTATCAACCTTGCCCATGGTAAACCCCTTTTCAAGTAAGAATGTTTTTAACCTATCATGCCATGCCCTAGGGGCTTGTTTGAGACCGTATAAGGCTTTGGACAGTTGGTAAACATGATTAGGAAAATTTGGATTTTCAAAACCAGGTGGTTGTTTGACATAAACCTCCTCATCTATGTAGCCATTAAGAAAAGCATTTTTAACATCCATTTGATATAGCATAAAACCTTTAGATGCAGCAAAAGCTAACAAAATTCTTATGGCTTCTAATCTAGCAACAGGAGCAAAAGTTTCATCAAAATCTAGACCTTCAACTTGTGTGAAACCTTGAGCAACCAACCTAGCCTTATTCCTAACCACAACCCCATCCTCACTTTGTTTATTTTTAAACACCCATTTAGTTCCAATTAAAGTGTGACCTTGAGGTGGAGGTACAAGTTTCCAAACATTATTTCTTTCAGAATTTTCTAACTCTTCTTGCATGGCAATAATCCAAGATTCATTAGTGAGTGCGTGTGATATATCTTTGGGTTCAAAAGAAGCAACAAAAGCAGAATGAGCATGAGAATTGGGGTCGAAAAACCTGGATCTTGTAACTCGTTCATGCAAGCTTCCAATAATTTGTTGTGGAGGATGACTTTTGAGAATCCGGAGGGGAGTGGACACTTCACAAGCTTCTTCTTCTTCTTAATGTTCATCACAAATAGATGAGCTTGTGACGTGAGGAGGATCTGGACCAGCAATGGTGGCCGTCGGTGCTGGCTGTGAATCAAGATCGGGAGCTGGAACAATGTCATTAGCTGCTGAATTTTCGGGCAGAAGCACCACTTCTTCCTCTTCTTCAACGAAATTACTCTCCTCCTGCAGATATGGATCCGGACCTGCAATATTGGAACTAGTACCTGGGCTAGCTTCATTAAAAGAAACCTCACATGTCTCCACAATTTTGTTAGTATCAAGTAAAAGCACACGGTAGCCTCTAGCATGAGATGGATAACCAAGAAACATGCCATCAACAGATGTAGCTTCAAATTTATCAAGATTACCATGTTTCTTAACAAAGCATTTGCAACCAAAGACCCTAAAGTGTGTGACACTAGGCCTATGTCCAAACCTGAACTCATATGGTGTTTTACCTAGATTAGCATGCAAGGAAACACGATTTGAGACATAACAAGCGGTTGCAATTGCATCAGCCCAAAGTTTCCTAGGAGTTTGATATTCATCAAGCATAGTCCTAGCCATCTCAACTAAGGTTCTGTTCTTTCTCTCTACAACACCGTTTTGTTGAGGTACATATGGTGAAGAAAATTGATGATCTATTGCATTTTCAGCGCAAAAGTGATCAAACGATTGATTTTTAAATTCGGTTCCATTATCACTTCTAATTGCTCTTAAAGATCCTGGGTGATCAATTGATAATCTAAGAAATAAAGTTCTAAAGTGACTAAAAGCTTCATTCTTAGATGCCATAAAGTAAACCCAAGAGTATCTAGAATAGTCATCAACAATCTCAAGAACATACCATTTACCTCCGAAGGATTCAACACGTGAAGGTCCTACGGTGTCAAGGTGTAAAAGTTGACCCGGTTCAGTTGTCATGGTCATTGTGAGAGGAGCATGTGAACCTGCAACCATCTTACCATGTCTACGAGAAGAGCACACAATTTCTTTGTCCCCTTTAAGCTTAGGCAGCCCACGTATGCGATCAAGAGCACTAACACACGTGAGATGATCAAAGACTACGTGACCAAGTCTACGATGCCAAATATATAAATCTTTGGAATCATTTGCAACTAGACATCTATGCTTAGAGGAAGACATATCAAAATCAGCTTTAAAAACTCTTCCAAACCGAGACATGTTAAAAATAAGGTCACTATTTGAACCTACAACTTTGCAGCAGTTTTCATTGAAAATAATTTCCAGATTTTCATCTAGCAATTGTGAAACAGAAAGCAAGTTTTATTTCAAATTTTTGACAAGTGCCACATCCTTCAAAGTGTAGTGATCATTTACTCTAACCGAACCCTTAGCAATTATAGGAGTTGAAGTATCGGCAAAAGGAACATTCTCTACACGTGACACAAAAGAGAGAGAGGAGAACCATTCTTTGTTACCGGTCATGTGGCGTGAGCAACCTGAATCCACAATCCAAATGTTCTCCTTCCTCAAGCGTGTAACCTACATAGAAGCACAATACGTCGATGACTCAATACTGGGGTTAGTTAAAAGGCATTTAGGAATCCAGCACTGAGTCACACGATGTCCAGCAGGAATAACATGCGAAAGCTGAGATAAAACAGCAGGTTTATGAGACAAAGTTTGAGATTTTTTGTTCTTAACTACTGACCTATGAGGTGTTACTTGTGTAGCAGGAAAATCAGTAGCTCCGGAGGCAAAAGCAGAAGGTCCGGAGGCAAAAACTGAAGCTCCGGAGGCAAAAACTGAAGCTCGGGAGGTAAACTTTGAATATTTCTGACTCATAACAGCAGGTTGCATGTTCCTGACATTCGGTTTAGTATGTGCAGAAAATTTTGCATGAGAGTTATAAGATCTAGCTTGCATTCTTTCCTTTTTATGTTGTTTAGCTAGTGTATAACAAAAATCTATGACATGACCATCTCTACCACAATAGGTACAATGAAATTTAGCTTTGTGTTCATGTCTAGATGAGCATGCAGTATGCTTATTTGAACCCGAATGTGACAACACTCCTGCAGATTTAAAAACTGCTTCTTTTTGTTTATGAACTGTTTGAATCAAACCACTTCCTAATGATTTTACAATTTGAGGTGGATGTTCCTTAGCATGAGCATGTGAATCAAAACCTAAACCAGATTTATCATAGGAAGAATTGGAAGAATTCAGCAGCAAGTTTAGGTTCTTATTCCCATAACAAAACCGATCTAATGTCCTATGCATGTTATCAAGTTTATTTGATAGATCAAGGCAATTTTCACGTGAAGTTTTTCAGTTAATTTGCAATTAAAACAATATTTAACTTCATGAGAACGTAAAGCATTGTTCAATATAGAAATTTCTTTCATAGAATCTTATAGTTTCTTATCAAGATCATCGCAAGTAGAACAATGCAAATCAATTGTAGAACAACAAGCATCTTTCAAGTTTTTATCATTAAGTGCAGCAAGCTTTTTGTTCTTTTCGATTTCAAGTTCAAGTTTATCAAGTGTGGAGGTGTGTGCACTTTTTAGAGAGGACAATTGTTTATATATTAAATCACATGAGGAACAAGAATCATCACTAGGAATCAAGGATTTTAAACGATTAATTTCAGGTTCTAGTGACTCAATTTTAACAGCATTGTCCCTAAGCTTTTTGTCCTTTTTCTTAACAATAATAGTGGCACGAGAAATAGCATCACACATTTCTTTGCAAGTAGGACATACCTCTTCGTTGTCACTGTTGTGTTCTGCATCCTCCATACTTGATTTTGATTTGCCCGCCATGAAGCACAAGTTTGCCAGATCATCTTCATCTTCATCACTTCCAATGTCTACATCACTCGAGCCAAGTTCTTGAAGTGCGGTGATGAAACTGTTTATCAGTTTGCGTCCTGTAAAACCCTTCTTTTTCTTGTTGGTGTTGCCAAAAGAGGTCTTGACTTTATTCTGCTTTTCATCATGGTTAGAAGGACCTGAAAGGTTAGGGCAATCTGTACGAAAGTGTCCTTTCTTACCACATTCAAAGCATCGTTGAGGTCCAGAGCTTCCTCTCCTTCTAGTTCTCACATTTTGCAATGCTTTTGAGAATCTAGTAGAAAGAAGTATTAGCTCCTCTGGAAACTCCTCAATCTGTTCCAGGGTTAGTGAAGACAGCAAAGCAAGTGTATTGCTAGATGATTGGCCGGAGCTAGGCATATCACGTTGTGAGAGAAATGCAATAGTCTTACTTGGGTTCTTACGTGATATAATGTCAATTTCATGAGTTTTTAGCTTAGAATAAAGCACATCTAATGTAAGAGTACTCATGACAGTGGATTCACGTATGGATGTTACTTTCATCTTCCAAATTGACATGTCTAATGCACTTAGTAATTGCCTAGCATTTTCAGCATCTGAAAAATTAACATTGACGCTACGCAAGTTGCTGAGAATTTTATTAAAGCTAGCAAAGAGGTCAGCAATGGACTCACCGGGTTGCATCTCAAAGCGCATGTATTCTTTCTTGAATGTATCCTGTCTTACCTCCTTGATCGTGTTGGATCCTTTGTAGTAGTCACAAAGTGCTCTCCACACATCGTACGCCGATCGGAGGTGTGCAACACGGTCGAAGTCGCTCTGAGTTAGTCCTTGTGTGATCAAGTTCCGAGCCTTGTTATTGTTGTCGACATCTCTCATGTTTGTAGCCGTGACTTGATCGTTTGAAGGCACATCGTAAGGCTTGTACACCTTTTCCCATATTGCAAAGCCTTGCGCCTGGATGAAAGCTTCCATGCGTGCCTTCCAAACCAGAAAATCAATACCACTAAACACACAAGGTTTGGCGGAGTATTTCTCCATGATGATTAGTCAAAACACGTGCAAATCACAAAGATTAGAGCAACCTGGCTCTGATACCAATTGTAGGATCGAAGTACACGTGTAAAGATACCAGAGGGGGTGAATGGTAGAAAAAAACTTTACAGCGGAAGCAACAAAACACCCATAAGCAGAAAACCGATCTGTTAAAGAAACCGTGTGTGTGACTAATCTAAACGTGTTCAACTGTGACAAAACTAGTATATATTGTAGAGAATAAAGTCACAAAAATGTCACAACAAGAATCATGAAAATCCGTTGAGAGAAACTCAAGTTACGATCGAAAGATCAAACAAAGATCAATCTGTCCTACGCGAGAAAAACAGTTCCGGAATACTGCAAAAAAACTCGTGTACATCAGAAACCACAAATTTAATGACCGTGAAATTTTCAAAAATGATAGATAATCAAGTAGTGAAGACAACCCAAAAAGAATCACATCAATTGGATCTGTGAAACTCGAGTTATGATAAAACCACCTAAGCAAGGGAGTGCTGAACAGAAACTCGATGAGAAAAACTTGTCTGAAACAAGTCGGACGAACAAGGCACAAAAGTTCCTTTAGAATACGAATTTTATTTATCAAAACACAAGAGGAACAGCCCCAAAGTCATGTACCCATGAGCCTTGGCCTCCCTTGCTTATATAACCAGCCCTAAGGCCAACCCAATTCAAACTAGGACTCCTACTCCTACTTGGATTCAAACTGTAACTTTCCAATACTGCTCAAGACTCTTCTACACACAGATAGAAGCAATCTTAAGACTTCCAAACACCATAGTAACGTACAAAACATTCCTAAAACAACTCAAATTCGTGACCCACACGAAATCCTATCATAACCAACTCAAAACATTCCACATTTGAGTCAAACACGACTCAGCCGCAGCCTGAGTCCATAACCTAGTTGGTTGGACCTTTCCGACCAATTCTTTACGTCCACATCTCTTCATCACGCCTTGGAACCATGCAGACACGTCCATGCACTCCTTGCACACATGCAAACATCTTCCAACGACTTCCAAGATACCTTCATATGCATTGTTCTTGATTCAAACATAATGCGTAACCTCCCGATCAACTCAACCACAATTCCTCCCGAACTTGGTTGTTGAACCTCATCTTCTCCCTAAGACTAGGTCAATGGATCCCGTCACCAGCCATGTCTTGAACTCAAGCAACACATGCACATGAATAAACAACCACTACTTCCGAGCATAAGTCCTCGACTTGACTCTTGTTAGTTCCGAAACTACAACATCTTATGTGAGCACCTCACATAAGTATGTTGTAAACCATAGCAAAATGATATCAGCCATAACCACAAAAACACACCAAAAACTTAGTAAAATAATACTAAGCAAACTTTCCATAAGAGTAAAGCAAGTTCGAAACATTGCAAGATAAAAGCAGAACACTTGCAATCAAGCTCCGAACCTTACCAAAGCTAACCGGACCTTGAACCGAAGCTTACCAAAGCTAGTCGGACCTAGCACCGGAGCTTACTAAAGCTTAGTTGGACCTAGAACGGAACTTACCAAAGCTAGTCGGACCTAGCACCGGAGCTAGCAAAAACACGTCGGACCTAGCCAAAATAAGTCAGACCTAGACAAAGCAAGTCGGACCTTACGTCGGACCTATCGTCGGACCTAGAGTGGGACCTTGTTAAAAAGGTGTTTTGGTAGTATTCAAAACTTTTATCGTCAAAGCCAATGTACTCAGCACACATAGGTCTCACAGTCCCGAACAGGATCATTACTGACAACGGGACCCAATTCACCAGTGCAGTATTTCAAGGATCCTACGAAGACCTTGGTATTAAGGTCTGCTATGCGTCCGTTGCTCACCCAGAGAGCAACGGCCAGGTCGAGAGAGACAATGCTAAGATACTCAGGGGCCTCAGGACACGTACCTACGCTGACCTGGAAAAGCATGGTGCCAACTGGATTGAGGAGCTTCCGTGCGCACTATGGGCTAGCCGGACATCACCAAGCCGAGCCACAGGGGAGACTCCCTTCTTCCTGGTCTACGGAGCTGAGGTTGTCCTCCCTCCGTAGATCACCTTGAGCTCCCCTCGTGTCAAGGCATTTGAAGAAGCCACGCAAGACCAGGTCCAGCGTGAAGATCTCGAGCTTGTCGACGGGCACAGATGGCAGGCTGCTATACGGAACGTGCGATACTGCCAGGCGCTCCGACGCTACCATCAGCAGTCCGTGAGGAGCAGAGAGCTGCAGGTTGGTGACCTCGTGCTCCGACAAATATATACCCAGGAGGGGTCTAACAAGCCTTCCCCCCATTGTGAAGGTCCCTTCCGGGTGACACAAGTATGCTGACCAGGATGTGTCCGCCTGGCGATGGGGGATGGCCACCCGATTCCAAATCCTTGGAACATTGAGCACCACTGCAAGATTTACCCGTAGCTTACGGTAAGGCCTCTTTCCATGTAAAAGGTCTATAGAGAATAGGACCGGTGCTCCGATTAGCCAAACTCTGGTGGGGCCGGCTGCCCTTGCTACTCTGGGATAAGTCATTCGGGCATTTGTACAGCCTGACTCCCCCTACGTACCGCCATTATAAGGGGAACGGTAGCCTCTCTTTCGAGCTCGTATGTATTTTTTTCCGCACATCTCAACGTGTACATATTTGTATTTCTCTGCCTCTCCCTTGGCAAAAAGTTGTGCGACAAGGGGGAAACGTCGGAAGCACCTGTAATTGTCTCCGGATCCCCTTGGTTACCTTCCTTGTTGGGTCCGGTGGTGCCAATACGACGTCTCCCACCTCCTGAGTGCCAAGTCACGGGGCGCCCAGGGTGTGTAGCCTGCATAGCTTGCCCTATGCCCTGAGCGCGCATGCTCTGCCCTTTCAGAGCAGCACCCAGGTGCTGGGGGCCTGGCCGGCACACTGCCTCAGGAAGCATGATAACCAGGGCCGGAGCACTTCTGCCCCGAATCAACCAAGATGCGCAGCTCAAACTGAGGACCGTAAGTCGCAATGAAGCCATCGGGCAGAGAAAATACAAAAGTATGGCACAGATCTCCGATCCGTGAGGCTAGAACATCAGCTTTTTGAGGGGGCCACTCACGGACCCCGAGGCCGGAGTCTCCTGAGGGGTCCAAATCTGATGTCTTGTACCTTTTTGGCAGGTGTCCCAAATTACTTGGGCACACCTGCCAGTGGGCCATCACAACCGGTCAAGCCAAGCAAGATGAAAGGCCAGCAAAAAGTCATCCATTCATCACAGGGATACAAAACAAAACGCAAAAGATAAAGGAAAAAGATACAACATCTGGGGCCCACCTAGGACTCGCCCGTGTTACGCCTAAACCGCCCGGCGACGAGAGCTCCTAGGTCCTCGACTGCAGACTGGGCTGTCGCCTCCCTCGCAGCGACGGGGCCTTGGATGACTGGCTCCAGGGAGACACTGGGGTCCCAGCTTTGGAAGCAGGTCAACACCTGTGTCGCCACCTCCTTAGCCAGGACTTTTCCCTCCGTCTCCAGCAGGTCGACGATAACGTCTTTCACCGCTGCCATCTTCGAGCCTGCAGAGTTGAGCGCAGGGAGCACTTAGCTCATCTCCTGCGAAGGCTCGCCGATGCGCACCGGGCTGAAGCCGAAAGGCACCAGAGCTGACAAAGCATGACCCAGGAAGTCCCAGACTTGCTGAACCTCTGCTGTGCGTGATGCCTGGAGCTCCTGAAGCTCGTGCTGAGCACCTGCCAGCGATGCTGCGTCACAATCACAGAGTCTTCTCTTCTTGGAAGCCAACGTCGCCACCCGAGCATCAAGCTCCAGGGCACGGCGCTGCAGTCCCTCCACACGGAGTGAGACTTCGGACTCTGCAGCATTGAGGTCCTGGAGTTCCTTCACCTGCCTCTCCCGTTCCTTGTTTAGATAGGCCTGCTGGCGATCCAAGTCGTTGGTCCGAGACTTCAGCTCGGCCTAATCCCGCTGCAAGCGCAACGAAGCCTCCTCCTCCTTCGCCGCTAGCTCACTCTCACACTCGCCTATGGCATCCTCACGATGAGTCAGCATTAGCTGCATCTCCTCTAGGGAGGCGAGACGGCTGTTGGCCGTCCGGTGGGCCTCCTTGGCTTCTGCCCAGAGCTTCTTGGACTGCTCGTCCAGCCGATCGACCAGGTACTGCTGCCGGTTGGTCAGCTCCTGCTCCTCTCACAGACGAGCCTCCTTCACCTCCAACCTCCTCTGTGTCTCCCGGGTCCGGAGCTTGAGCAGCCTTTCCCAGCCAATGAGGCGCTCCTCCTCCTCTCGGATGGTCCCCTGCTTCTGGTCGAGCGACAACTGTTGCGCGGCCCGGCCCGGGGATCGCACTGGGTGGTGCCATGCGATGCGGCACCCAACAGCATGCACGAAAAGAAACTTAAGAACATACGAAACCCTTTTATTTACTCAAGATAAGATCTTTTACAACATATAGTATACACACAGCAGAATTAAAAACTGGACAATCTACTCACTCTCGCCCTAACTACGCTGAAGAGAAGTCATTTAGCCTGTGAACGCTTACCACTAGCTCCACCAAGAAAGGATGCGGCTTGGTTTTTGATGAGTTGAACGAACCGTGAGGTTCGTCGTCTCACCGAACAACCCTCTTCATAGCAGGCACCCTGCTACCTGAAAAAACAACTCAGAAGCAACCATAAGCACTAAGTCTCAGCAAGTCTTAACCGTCAATCCTAAATATGTAACTCTACATGCAGGGGTAGTAATATAGTAGGAACATGAATTTGTGAAATGAAGCTTGACTAAACTTGATCCTTATATTTTAGATTCTTATAGCCTTCATTTTAGTGGTCCTCATGCTTCACAACACCGGAAGTCCACAATCAAACAAGAAACGCTTATCCCGATGTTGCTAGCCTAAGGTGGAATAGAAACTTAGTTCGCACGATAACTAATTCAGTCAAGGTTCTAATACAATGATTAATCCATAAATAGCAAATTAAGAGACTTAGTTCCTCTTAGGCCTGGCGCAGTGGTAGAGTCTCTCCACTTGTGTCCTGGAGGTCCTGGGTTCGAATCAGCCTCCTTGCAAAATAAGCAAGGGGAAGGCTGCCTAGAAATTCCCTTCCCCAGACCCCACAACGTGTGGGAGCTTTCAGCACTGGGTATGCCCTTTAGTTCCTCTTCTTAGTACGTCACGGCGCAGTGGGCAAGTATGCTCAATCCTCTTCCTCTTCCGCGAGTGACGGTGATTCAAATCAAGAACAACCCGGAATACACGACACATACACCCACCTCAAAAGACTCTCTCAAGAGCTCTTTCTTACGTTGTATGCAGCAACCTTTCACATGACACCCTGACATAGAAAAACGTTTCGCGCCGAGCAGGATGGTCCTCTACGCGGACACGTTGAAGTTGCCCGCTAAAGGATTTACACCTCCCTCCTTCTCAACGCTATCCCCACACGAAGGATGAGTTTCTATATCACGGTCCATCGAGTTACATCGGTTTCATGGGTCCCATACCCCACTATATATCCGGTACAGCTCAATCATGTCCAGCAGGGCCGCATACATGCGGTCCTTCACTGATACGGACGGGGCTACAACCAACCTCCACATTTGCCTTACCATCCCGGTTCAGGCCAATTGTGGTCTCAAGCGATGTCACACCCATCGCAGGTCGAGACCAACCTTGAGCGCTCCATCCTACAGGAACATCCCCGTCCCCATCTCATTTTTATGAGGGTGCTCTTATCATCAACCTCTGGTGAGTAACTCCATTAATCAACCTTTCTCGCGAATAGCTTTTTACTACTCGACTTCTACCGAGCTAGCTACAACATTAGCCTAGCATCTACTACGAGGCAAAGCCTACACTAAACCTTTTACTCAGGTATGTAATAGCCATGCAAGTGGATTTCAAGCATCCTAGATATAATGCAAAGTATCAAGACTAATAAACATGAGGTGAAGTAAAGCAAAATTTAAATACGGTACTTATTTGCAAACCGGGGCTTGCCTTGCGCAACGGTTTTTTTAGGAGCTAGGAGTTAGTCTTCCTCCGGAAAATCCGCCATGTCCATCATAAGAGGGAGATCCTCGCCTCACAATTGATCTCCTTTTCGAGCTTCGACGTCACGTGAGCTATTAAGATGATTTATGCACATATATTCAAAAGCAATTTAGAAAATGATTCAAAGCTGTGGTACAAGTTAACTCACACTTAAGAGGGACAAACAACAGCAAGGTTTCTGTTGTTGGATCTACATACTTAGAGATTATGAAAGCTAGGTGAAAAGGAGATACTAGTAATCACCATGTGATTAAGTCTATTATATGAACACTTAAACCTAAATGATGGTAGCTCAAGTTCCAGATGTCCAGTGAAGCTGAAAATTTAACCACAGCTTCTATGGAAGATATTTAGGCAGTGTGCAAAAACTGTGCTCATGAAATGGCTCAAGGTGATCACAATAATTCCTTATGTGATTTTCACTATTCTGCCTTTACCCCCTAGATATTAAGCTTTCCTATGCTGCAAAGTGGACTTCTTGTGAAGTAAAAAATGTCCTGAGTCGATAGGAATTGGTTTTACCATTTTGGAGTTTCCTACATGGATATATGGATTTTACAAACTGTAAGGGCCTCAGTTTTTGACACACATTTGCAGTGTTCATCACCACACCACACACCTCATTTGAGGAAGAATGATGAACACAAATGAAGAGCAAGTAACCATTATCAACATGCTCATTAGAGAACAAACTTACACATTGCAAAAGTGGTATTTCCCACATGTGATATAGATGGGATGGACATATGAAAACTCCTACACTTTGCTAAGGATGTCCATGCCAAGTTTCACCCAAATTCAAAACCTTTTTGAGGTCATTTTGGGTATAGATAGGAAGAGGGCAGTTTGAAACCATATTCAAATTCAAACTGTTTTTATCCCATGAATTTAAAAGTGGAAGGCATATTCTTACTCAGCACATTTTTGTGAGCTCACACACCAATTTTCACTCCATTTGGAGTTGATCTTGACATGAGCTAAGGGGGAGAAATTCAAACTTTATTTGAATTTCAAACTGAACTTGTGCTGAAATTCATTCAAACCAAACCTCATTTGAACTTTGATCAATTCAAATGGCTCATGGGTGAATAATTTGAATTGCCAAGGGTAGTATGGGGTTCACTGTTTACAACAGTGATTAGGAGTAAATTTCAGAGGTTAAAACTGGAGGTGGGACCCACATGTCAGCCACTGCTCAGATCAAAACGACTGAGACTTTTTCACTCGGGTCGCCGAGCCGCAGCGGTGATCGCCACCGAGGCCAGCCGCCGTGCCAACAGCTGCTTGCCCACGCGCGGGCATGAGGCGGTGCAGAGCCTTCTTAAGGCGCCTGCCCCCCCCCCCCCCCTCCTCGGCCGAGGCACCATCGTTCTTCCCCGCAAGAACTCAGCGCCGGCCGAAAACTTCCGCAGCTCGGATTTGATCAGAGAATGCCGATCGCAGCTCCCTCCTTCCACTCCAGAACCCCAGCAAGGTACTAGAGACCTTCCTCCGTCCTCCCCGTTGCTAGAATTCGGTTGAAACCGATTGATATCGGCTGTGCCGAAAGATCAAATTCGGGACTTGGAACCGCCGCACCTCGGGCTCTCGTGGACAGCCCAACCAGGGCGTTGTCACACCCGAGCCAAGGCACCCTTGGACGCGCGGGTGACCGGTGCTGCTCATCCCCGAGCCACAGCTCGAGTGGTTGCTCACCGGCGGCGAATTTCCATTTTTCCCCTTTCTGTGTGCAGAACGACCTTCGGGTACAATTCTGTTTAATTCGTGCTCTAGAAAGGATTAGAGGGCCTCAAGCCGCTCTCACACGATCTAGACACGGTAACGCACAAGTTGCCTTCACAACTCTGGTCCGGAGAACCTCTGTGCCCGGCATAATTTGAGGTCTACTAATGGCGGAACGAACGGGGGGTATCGGGCGCACGGTGAGGACCTATTTCGGGCCTTCCCCGAGCTGCCTCGAGCTCATGTCGACCTTCTCTAAGGTCCACTGATGCTCCCCGACCGATTTCCCAAGTAGCTGAGGTGCTAGGGTGGTCAGCCGACATGGCCGAAGTCGTTCCGAGGTGGCGGCACGTCGCCGACCATGCTCCGGCAATTGTCATGAGCAGCTGACCCTAGAATCCTGTTCCCCGAGTAAAAGTAGGCAGGGGCGGCCAGAATCGAGAAGTTTGGAGCTTTACAGCAGCCGGCGGCGAGCTCTCCGGCGAGATCCCTCGGCGGCGGGGCGCGGGTGTCGCGAGGTTGAAGAAGGGGTGGACCCCAGCTGTCAGCGGGAGATATTTTGAATCGGGATCCGGCTGCGGCCGGGATCGGGTGTGCTGGCGCGCAAAATCCTTGTGGGCCGCGATGTGCCATCGCCTAGGCGCGCGACGCGTGTCCCCTGGGCCCACGCGCGAGTTTAAACTTTTCCCTGATTTTCAGATTTCCTTCAAACTTCAAATCCTCATAACTTTGGCTAGAAAGCTCCAAATTGGGTGAACAAAATTTTGCTGGATTCAGCTCTCTGAGTACTTTCCAGAAAATCAAGTTTCACTTCATGAAATTCCTTATTTCTCCAGAATTAATTCCTCAAAATTTAAACTGTTAGGAATTTTAACTGGAGAATCCTTTGGAGGAAAATCCTGAAATTTTGCTGAGATGTTCACCAAAATATCCTTGAACTACCATAAATATTTCAGATCCATTTGAGCTCATTTAATCCACCTAATGGTGTGATTAGTGAAACTGTTCCAGAGAAAATAGAAAATGTTTAGAAACATTTTCAGAATTTTCTCTGAAATTGTTTAGCTCATATCTTTAGTTAGAGACTTCCAAATTAAGTGAGACCAACTCCATTAGAACCCTCTGAAAATATAGTTTTCATAAAGTCATAGTTTGTTTCATGAAAATTCCTAGAACGCCCTAAGAGTTCCAATTAAGGTCAAGGACATAATTAATTGTGGAGGGCTCAAATGAGCTTTGCTGCAACTAATTCTTGACCAAGTCTCTGTTTAGGTTGTAACCAAGCCACAGTAAAAGTTTCACCGTCATTAGGTCTGTCTAGCAAAAGTTATAGACTTCACAACTTCAGAGTTAATACAAATGCATTTAAATTGATACATATGTTTCTTATATCATGTAGTCGCTAAGGTCGAGGAGGAACCCGAAGTCCTAGACTTCGTTACTCCGGAGGAACAGCTAGCCTACGACCAAGAGCAGCAAGGCAAGCTCCGGTTTGCATTAACCGTTTTACAAATTTTATTGTTTTGAGCACTTACTTGCGTATTATGATTCTTTGCATTAGAGTCTTGTTTGAAAACCCAATTGCATAGCCAAGAAAACCATGGGTTGGGTTTAGGATGGCAGACCCCGTTAGCTACTGCAATGCTAAGATAGTGTAGGATTTGGTACATGTCGAGTAGTTGGAACTACTCGCGAGCATAGGCTAGAGGCACTCGACTCGGGTAGAGATAGCACATGAAAACACATGGCAAGAAAATGAGACCAAGCAGAGGGTAAGAGCAGCAGGACTTTGGGGCCTGTGTGCTGTAGCTCCGCTTGTGTCGATTGAGGACCGAGCCGTGTGCGGGCCTGTTGAACAAGCTAGAACAGTACCGAAGACCTACCGGCTATATGGGAACCGGGAAACTGATGTAACTCGGGTAGCTGGGTATTGAGGCATTGCCCGTCGTTCAGAGGGTAGGTTGAGAGCTCGAGGTGTAAATCGGCTGGCGGCACAGAGATGCGCGTGCAGGGACCTCTTGCTCGGGACGATGGGACCGGTTCAATAGTTGGCTGACGAGTGAAAGGTAGTCGCGTACGGCGTCCGTGATGGTTGTTGTAGGCAACATCGAGTACGGGCGTACGTGACGGGTTGTTCGGGTAACCCTGCAGGCATAAATCGATTATAATCGCCGTCCCTCGCGGTCAGTGAGTACCACTTGTTCACTGTATCGTGACGTAGAAAGAACAGGCTAGTCACATGTTAAAATGTTGCTGATTGAAAGTTGGACATTGATTGTTAATGATATGCTGTAGCATAGAGCTAACTAAAGTTCTTTTCAACCTTGGGCAAAGTACATGAGAGAAATGCGTTTCTTGTTTGATTGCGGCTCTCTCATGTGCCCTAGCGTAAGGTTCTCCACAGCCTGCTGCTAAAACTTGAAAGTAAGGTTCTACTAATTAGGCGAGTCCTTGCAAATGATTTTTACCTCATGTAACCCATTGCCCTCATGTAGAAGTTCCATGTTTAGGTGAGACGGGTCAAACTTGTTGAGCCTTCATGCTCACTGCTTGTGTTTGAAGCTTTTGCAAGGTTCTATGAGGAAGGGACTCCCGAAGAGGAGACGGAACCCCAGGAGGGGAACCCCGTCGAGTGGGAGTCGTGCATGCCGCAGAGTTAGTGTGCGTGTGTGCTAGCAAGGGCACGTTCAAGGGCTGAACGTGCACTTTATGCTTAGTCTACGCCCGCGAGTGTAGACTGAACTTATTTTGATGTAAACATGTTCATAACTTGTTTATGTAATAAAATTTCCGCTTCCGCTTCGTACCTTTGACGTGTGTTATATGGTGCTGTGCAACGCAGCACCCCTCAGCGTGATCCTGGCTCGACAGGACCAATGGGGTCGTGTCAGCGTTGGTATCAGAGCTCGCTTGAGGTTTAACACAGTACAAAGGTCTTCTTTTTCAAAAATCCAGTGAGGAACGAGTTAGTAGCCCGTATAAGGATGTTATTAGTATATAGAAAGTTGCATATTAACCTATTTGTTATGTCGGAAAATCGTGCATCTCGGGACGTTCATGTCGTGGGGGGTGCACGTAAGCGCTGTCCACCAGTGCGCACAAGCTGAAGGGTGGAGCCCCATGGGTGGCAGGTAACCCGACCCGCTTTAGTATCCTCTACGACTCTTCATGTCGTTTGGGGTGTTCGAGCAACGTCTGTCCCTGGCGTGCGTGGTGCAACTTGGGAGACCCCGTCACGTGGTCTGAGACGTGAACACGTAACTCAAGGCGTGTTTGGCTTGAGAACATCCGGGCGAGTGATGACGGCCGGGTGTACTAACTGTATGGATTCCGGGCTCGGTGTGCAGCCGTGTCTGATGATTGTTTGAGTTTCTGCAGGTAGCCTGACCACGAAACGGTAGATGTGTAGCATCCGTGTGCGAGTGACGAGTAGTGCCACTGAATTAACGAAGCCGGCTAAGTCCGGTATAGGTTTTTCCTTTGTGAGGGCGTAGTACCGACATAATCTGGTGACGCATCGATGTCACACACAACTAAATGAACAACTTCACTTAAAAACTTGAAGGTTTTGATCCAAGTAGTAAAACTTGATGTAACTCCTTCCCTTGAACAGGATATTCAAAATTAATAAGTTTTCAACTTATAGGATGTTAAGGACAGGGCACTCTGTTTTCAGCCAAATCAAGGCTGAAGTTAATCAGAGGTTGGAGGTTGAGTTCTTTCGAGGTTGGGGTCGTATGATACATTTCTGGAAAGCTTTGGAAGAGCTTTACAACTTTTCTGTTGAGTTCCAGGGGTGTTTCATTCCTTAACCAATCGAAAAATGCAGTAGGGTTGAAACTGTCCAGAAAACAGGACAGAGCAAGGACTCTCTGTAAACTCTCTGTAAATTAAGCATAACTTCCTACTTAAAAATCCAAAAATAGGAAATGAGGTACTTCTGGAAAGCTTATGAGATGGGTTACAACTTTGTAACAGAAAGTTTTGTCAGATTGGGAACAGAATTAACTGGGATTCTTGGATCAATTCAGTACCTAAAGCAGGGAGGTGCTGTCCAATTGATTCCAGAAATTGTGTTAACTTTGACATCTCATAACTTTTGAACCAGGGCAGATCTTAGGCCAAGCAAACACTTTCTGGAAAGCTATTGAAGTTAGCTTTAACTTTGATGTTGAGCTCCAGAATTGGTTTTGCTTTTAAACTGGCCTAAATCAGGTTGAAATGGAAACTGGTCAGGGCTGTCATGGTAACAGCAGGTCAGCAGTCAAATTTGTTTAAAAATTTGAACTAGGTTTCCAAGTTTTATGGGTTCAATGACATGTGTTATGTTATAACTCAGGGGTTTACTGTTTAAATAAATATTTGACAATTCTCAAATATATTTTTACAGATGGCAGCAGATAAACAGTTGGAGAACGGGTGGGTGGCTTCCCACTGTTCTGACCGTAGCGGCTACCCGGAAGCATTGTGGCAAATGCTCCAATATTTCGGGTACAACCAGATGCCGCAATACTTCACCAAGGAAGAAGGCGAAGAGGGGAACAAGACGTGTATGATCCATGTCGAAGTTCCTGCAGGACCTACGCCACCCGGTTGGGTGCCATTCACCGTCACGGTGAGAGGAAGACAACCGGAAGGGATGTGGCAAGTGGCAGCCCGTGACACTATGTCACGTTTCTGCCAACTACACGTGCAGGCTATGGAGGGCACTCCATACGCACTCGTTCCGGTGGAGGGGCGAGCTCAGCATGTGTGGCAAGAGAGGTACCTGGAGGCAACAGACCCGAGTTGCCCAAGGTACAACCCCGCGGAGGCAAATCTCAGCCTCCAAATGAGGGCGGGAAACGCTGTGATGGACAGCCAAGCTGTTCATACGGAGCATCTCGCCACCAAGCTCAAGGAGAGCACAAGCCGTGGAGATCATTTCGAGAGTGCTCACAGCGCACTCCGCAATGTGCTCCTTCCGACGATCAAGCGACTGAATGAACAACACAATCAGTTGCGTCGTCTGAAGAAGGCAAAGAAGAAGAGCCGTGTTGACATCACGGCGTTGCAAGAGCTGGTGCAGACCCTAACCCAGCAGAATGAGGACCTTGCTCAAGAGTGGGACGACGCTATCGAGGAAGGCCAAGGCTGGGAAGAGGACTACAACCAAGATATGGACGAGGTGCATGCCTTGCAGGACCTCGTGCCCCCGGTATTAGGCGTACCGGTAGTCTTGGGTCTTCCAGCCATGGGAGAACCCAGGATGGGAGAAGAGGTGGTAGACCTAGAGCCACCAGCAGAGGTACCGGAGGAGGACGACCCCCAGGAGGTCAAGTTCTACTCCGAGTAGGGGGTTACGGTTGCCAAGTAGGGCAGCCAGGGTAGCGTAACCCAACTTTTGTAATCGGTGACATGTCGTGTAGACAGTAGCCTATGTATAGGTAGTGACGACATGAGCACGACTTCTCGGAGATCCGAGAATAATGTATCTTGTATAAAGTTTATTCTTTATCAATATATGTGAATGTTGTGCAAATTAATCATGTGTCACTTCCATACCTACTGTTGCTTGTGGAATTTTAAGTAAGACATGTGCTAATTGCTGCTGTTTTGAATTTCAGAATGACGCGTACTCGTGCCAACCCTGACGTTGGGGGTACCAGGCAAGGGGGAGAGACCTCCCAACCACCTCCCGAGGACTCCTCAGGACAGCAGCAGCAATAGCAACAGCAAACACCGCCACCGCCACTGCCAACGGTTACACTGGCCGACATTGTCGCGGCAATGGCGGGCTCGCATCAGCAGCACACAGAGTTGCTGCAGACCCTTATCGCCAATACGTCTCGCCCATAGAGACGTCAAGATCGTGAGGAGCGCCAACAGAGCTCCTACTCCGACTTCCTGGCAACTCATCCCCCGGTATTTTCAAGGGCGGATGAACCACTTGACGCGGACAACTGGCTCCGCGCCATAGAGATGAAGTTCGGGCTGCTCCAAATCAGCGAGCAGCGCAAGACTCAGTTCGCGGTCCAGCAGCTCCAAGGATCCGCGAGCGCGTGGTGGGCCAACTTCTGTGCTTCACAGCCCACCGACCGAGTGATGACCTGGGCGGAGTTCCGGACGGCCTTCAGAGCCTATCATATACCGCCAGGTCTGATGAAGAGGTAGACGCAGGAGTTCTTGCACCTGCAACAAGGGAGCCGGAACGCGCTGGAATACTCCAGGGCGTTTAACGATCTCGCGCTATATGCGTCGTATCATGCCGATACCGATGAGAAGCGGCGGGACCACTTTTACCAGGGGCTTAACCCGCTCCTGAAGGACAAACTGGCGATGTTCAATCACGGCAACCTCAACGACATCATTGATGCTGCGATTGTTCAGGAGGACTCCGGCAAGGAGTTGGCAGCGGCAGAGCGAAAGCGAAGCGCGCCGCAGAGCAGCGGAGAAGGGGGTGGTCCTTCTCAGAAGTTTAGGATGGTGAATCGCTCACCATCAGGTCCACGCTGGCAGCCACCACAGCGGTCGATGCCGTTCCGCAGTCGGCCGTACTCTTCACCGGCATTCCGGCCGGCACTGCCAGCACCACCGCAACAACAACAACAGCAGCGGGCGATGCCGCGTGCGTTTGCACCTCAGCAACGCATGCCGGGCTTTCGTCCACCGAGCACTCCACCAGCAGCGGCCACATGTTACAAGTGTGGTCGTCCAGGACACTTCGCGAGCAGTTGCCCGGAGAGGCAAGGCGGCGGAGTGGCACCGCAGTTTCCGGGGAGGAATCAACCCCGGAACCCTACTAATGCGCGGCGGGCAATCCCTAGGCCCGGCACTGTCCACCAACTTGCCATTGAGGACGTGCCGGAGGGCGAGCCAATCCTTGCGGGTATGTTCCATCTCCACCAGCATCCCGCTACAGTACTGTTTGATTCAGGCGCCACGCATAATTTTATTAGCCAAGCTTTCATTGCTAAACACAGTTTGCCAATACTACCCACCGATAGTCCATACTTAATTTGTTCACCGGGTGGGAAGATTTCAGCAAGCGTAATGGTCTCCAAAGCACCATTATGCTTAGCGGGTAGAGTGTACCCCACGTCTCTCATTATCTTAGAGGGACAGAAGGTCGATGTCATCCTAGGGATGTCGTGGTTAACCCGCCACGGCGCTGTTTTAGACACCGTCCTTCGAGTCGTGCACTTAAACTCAGAGGTGCACGGTTCTCACTCATTATTTCTGGACAGTCCAGAAATAAAACTTTCAAGTGTATATCAGTCCACAACTATCAGATTGGAAGACATTCCAGTGGTCCGAGAGTTCCCTGATGTATTCCCGGACGATTTGCCGGGAATGCCACCCGATAGAGAGGTGGAGTTCAAGATTGAACTTACACCAGGAACCGTGCCAATATCCCGAAGGCCGTACAAGATGGCGCCCAAGGAGTTGGCTGAACTGAAGACTCAGCTCACGGACCTTCTGGAGAAGGGTTTTATTAGGCCGAGCTCCTCGCCATGGGGATGTTCAGCATTATTTGTCAAGAAAAAGGATGAAACGTTGCGGCTTTGCGTGGACTATCGTCCATTAATTGCCGTAACCATCAAGAACGAGTACCCGTTGCCACGGATCGACATGTTGTTTGATCAGTTGGTCGAAGCAAAGATCTTTTCCAAGATGGATTTAAGATCCGGGTACCATCAGATTAAGATAAGGGCGGAGGACATTCTAAAGACAGCTTTCTCGACAAGGTACGGACTTTATGAGTACCTGGTCATGTCCTTCGGCCTCACCAATGCTCCAGCTCACTTCATGTACTTAATGAACTCGGTATTCATGCCGGAGCTGGACAAGTTTGTCTTGGTCTTCATCGACGACATCCTGGTATATTCCAAGTTGGAGGAAGATCACAAGAAACATCTGCGTATAGTCTTGCAACGGCTGCGGGATCACAAGTTATACGCAAAATTCAGCAAATGCGAGTTTTGGATATCGCAAGTGCCTTTCCTCGGGCATATTATCTCAGCGGAGGGTATCGCTGTGGACCCGAGCAAGATCACTCAAGTGCTGAATTGGAAATCCCCGAGAACTGTTCACGAGGTAGGGAGTTTCCTCGGGCTCGCGGGATATTATCGGAGGTTCATCCTGAACTTCTCGAAGATTGCCAAGCCAATGACAGAGCTGCTGAAGAAGGCTACCAGATATGTTTGGAGTCCAGCATGTGAAGCAGCATTCAAGGCTTTAGTCAAGCACCTGACATCAGCACCAGTTTTGGCGCAGCCAGACACAACAAAACCGTTCGATGTGTACTGCGATGCATCCGGCATTGGGCTCGGATCTGTGCTGATGCAAGACCGAAGAGTGGTTGCGTATGGATCACGGCACCTTAGAAACCATGAGCAAAATTATCCAACTCACTACTTGGAGCTCGCTGCCGTGGTACTTGCACTGAAGATGTGGAGGCATTACCTACTCGGTAACCTCGTACATTTATATACCGACCACAAAAGCCTCAAGTACATATTCACTCAGAAGGAGCTCAACATGAGGCAACGAAGATGGTTAGAATTGATAAAGGATTACGAGATAGAGATCCATTATCATCCGGGCAAGGCAAACATTGTGGCAGATGCGCTGAGCCGCAAGTCACACGTCAACAATCTGACCATCACACCGTTGGAAGAGAGCGAACCACCACTACGTGTGATTCCATACGGAGCTCTCTACAACCTAGCTTTGATCCCCACCATCCGTGAAGAGATAGCGGCAGCCCAGAAGAATGACAAGGGCATGTCACATTTGCGGAGACGTGTAGATAGTGGGGAGCTGAAATGTTTCCGGAAAGACGGAGACAGAGTCCTATGGTTCAAGGACCGGATCGTCGTACCCCGTAACCCAGAACTACGGAAGAAGATCTTTGATGAGGCTCACTTATCAAAGCTCTCTATTCACCCCGGCAACAACAAGATGTATCAAGAACTCAGAAGCAAGTTTTGGTGGACACGGATGAAGCGAGAGACTGCGAAATACGTGTCCGAGTGTGATACATGTCGATGGGTGAAGGCAGACCACATGCGGAAACCGGGACTGCTACAACCACTGGGCGTTCCTGCCTGGAAGTGGGAGGACGTGAGCATGGATTTCGCCGTCGGTCTACCCACCACCTTACAGAAACATGATTCGTTGTGGGTGATCGTCGATCGGCTCACCAAAGTTGTCCATTTCATCCCGGTCAACACCAACTACAACGCCAAGAAGTACGCTGAACTGTACATCTCACGGATCCTATGCTTATACGGCGTACCCCGTACCATCATATCGGACCGGGGCACTTTATTTGTGTCCCATTTTTGGGAGCAGCTACACGCTGCCTTGGGGACGAAGCTGATCCGTAGTTCAGCCTACCACCCGCAGACGGATGGGCAAACAGAGCGGGTAAATCAAATCTTAGAAGATATGCTACGAGCTTGCGCTATCAACCACGGCAAGAATTGGGATGATCACTTGCCGTTAGCTGAGTTCTCGTACAACAATGGGTACCAAGCCAGCATCAAGATGGCGCCCTACGAGGCGCTATACGGAAGAAAATGCCGCACACCATTGAACTGGTGTGAGTCTGGCGAAAGGGTTACCTTCGGGATTGACCTTGTCAACAACGCGGAAGAAGACGTTCGACTGATTCAAGCGAACCTAAAAGCCGCTCAATCCCGACAGAAACAGTATGCGGACCGGAGAAGGCGCCCATTACAATTCGAAGTTGGAGAGCACGTATATCTACGGGTATCTCCAATGAAGGGCGTAAACAGATTTGGGGTGAGAGGAAAGTTGGCACCCCGATTCATCGGTCCATTCCAGATTACCGAAAGATGTGGATCAGTGGCATACCGGTTGAAATTACCAGAAGCACTTTCCGGTGTGCACGACGTCTTTCATATTTCCCAGCTGAGAAAGTGTCTCAAGCTATCAACTACCGTTCAGCTGGAAGACATTGAAGAACTGCAACCGGATCTCACCTATCGGGAGGAACCGGTGCAGATTATTGATGAAAAGGCCCGAACCACACGCAACCATACGTTGTGGTTCTACAAGGTTCTATGGAGTAATCACTCCATGGACGAAGCGACATGGGAGAGCGAAGAATTCCTTCGCACTAACTACCCCGACTTTTTCACGTCGCATATCCGGTAATTTTCCACCGTCCTCTCTCTCATTTTCACCTTATAATCTCGGGACGAGATTCTTTTAAGGGGGGAGGAATGTAAGGGCCTCAGTTTTTGACACACATTTGCAGTGTTCATCAGCACACCACACACCTCATTTGAGGAAGAATGATGAACACAAATGAAGAGCAAGTAACCATTATCAACATGCTCATTAGAGAACAAACTTACACATTGCAAAAGTGGTATTTCCCACATGTGATATAGATGGGCTGGACATATGAAAACTCCTACACTTTGCTAAGGATGTCCATGCCAAGTTTCACCCAAATTCAAAACCTTTTTGAGGTCATTTTGGGTATAGATAGGAAGAGGGCAGTTTGAAACCATATTCAAATTCAAACTGTTTTTATCCCATGAATTTAAAAGTGGAAGGCATATTCTTACTCAGCACATTTTTGTGAGCTCACACACCAATTTTAACTCCATTTGGAGTTGATCTTGACATGAGCTAAGGGGGAGAAATTCAAACTTTATTTGAATTTCAAACTGAACTTGTGCTGAAATTCATTCAAACCAAACCTCATTTGAACTTTGATCAATTCAAATGGCTCATGGGTGAATAATTTGAATTGCCAAGGGTAGTATGGGGTTCACTATTTACAACAGTGATTAGGAGTAAATTTCAGAGGTTAAAACTGGAGGTGGGACCCACATGTCAGCCACTGCTCAGATCAAACCGACTGAGACTTTTTCACTCGGGTCGCCGAGCTGCAGCGGTGATCGCCACCGAGGCCAGCCGCCGCGCCACCAGCTGCTTGCCCACGCGCGGGCATTTAGGCGGTGCAGAGCCTTCTTAAGGCGCCTGCCCCCCTCCTCGGCCGAGGTACCATCGTTCTTCCCCGCAAGAACTCAGCGCCGGCCGAAAACTTCCGCAGCTCAGATTTGATCGGAGAACCCCGATCGCAGCTCCCTCCTTCCACTCCAGAACCCCAGCAAGGTACTAGAGACCTTCCTCCGTCCTCCCCGTTGCTAGAATTCGGTTGAAACCAATTGATATCGGCTGTGCCGAAAGATCAAATTCGGGACTTGGAACCGCCGCACCTCGGGCTCTCGTGGACAGCCCAACCAGGGCGTTGTCACGCCCGAGCCAAGGCACCCTTGGATGCACGGGTGACCGGTGCTGCTCATCCCCGAGCCACAGCTCGAGTGGTTGCTCACCGGCGGCGAATTTCCATTTTTCCCCTTTCTGTGTGCAGAACGACCTTCGGGTACAATTCTGTTTAATTCGTGCTCTAGAAAGGATTAGAGGGCCTCAAGCCGCTCTCACACGAGCTAGACACGGTAATGCACAAGTTGCTTTCACAACCCTGGGCCGGAGAACCTCTGTGCCCGGCATAATTTGAGGTCTACTAATGGCGGAACGAACGGGGGGTATCGGGCGCACGGTGAGGACCTATTTCGGGCCTTCCCCGAGCTGCCTCGAGCTCATGTCGACCTTCTCTAAGGTCCACTGATGCTCCCTGACCGATTTCCCAAGTAGCTGAGGTGCTAGGGTGGTCAGCCGACATGGCCGAAGTCGTTCCGAGGTGGCGGCTCGTCGCCGACCATGCTCCGGCCATTGTCATGAGCAGCTAACCCTAGAATCCTGTTCCCCGAGTAAAAGTAGGCAGGGGCGGCCAGGATCGAGAAGTTTGGAGCTGTACAGCAGCCGGCGGCGAGCTCTCTGGCGAGATCCCTCGGCGGCGGGGCGCGGGTGTCGCGAGGTTGAAGAAGGGGGTTGACCCCAGCTGTCAGCGGGAGATATTTTGAATCGGGATCCGGCTGCGGCCGGGATCGGGTGTGCTGGTGCGCAAAATCCTTGTGGGCCGCGATGTGCCATCGCCTAGGCGCGCGACGCGTGTCCCCTGGGCCCGCGCGCGACGCGTGTCTTTTCCCCGATTTTCAGATTTCCTTCAAACTTCAAATCCTCATAACTTTGGCTAGAAAGCTCCAAATTGGGTGAACCAAATTTTGCTGGATTCAGCTCTCTGAGTACTTTCCAGAAAATCAAGTTTCACTTCATGAAATTCCTTATTTCTCCAGAATTAATTCCTCAAATTTTAAACTGTTAGGAATTTTAACTGGAGAATCCTTTGGAGGAAAATCATGAAATTTTGCTGAGATGTTCACCAAAATATCCTTGAACTACCATAAAAATTTCAGATCCATTTGAGCTCATTTAATCCACCTAATGGTGTGATTAGTGAAACTGTTCCAGAGAAAATAGAAAATGTTTAGAAACATTTTCAGAATTTTCTCTGAAATTGTTTAGCTCATATCTTTAGTTAGAGACTTCCAAATTAAGTGAGACCAACTCCATTAGAACCCTATGAAAATCTAGTTTTCAGAAAGTCATAGTTTGTTTCATGAAAATTCCTAGAACGCCCTAAGAGTTCCAATTAAGGTCAAGGACATAATTAATTGTGGAGGGCTCAAATGAGCTTTGCTGCAACTAAAACTTGACCAAGTCTCTGTTTAGGTTGTAACCAAGCCACAGTAAAAGTTTCACCGTCATTAGGTCTGTCTAGCAAAAGTTATAGACTTCACAACTTCAGAGTTAATACAAATGCATTTAAATTGATACATATGTTTCTTATATCATGTAGTCGCTAAGGTCGAGGAGGAACCCGAAGTCCTAGACTTCGTTACTCCAGAGGAACAGCTAGCCTACGACCAAGAGCAGCAAGGCAAGCTCCGGTTTGCATTAACCGTTTTACAAATTTTATTGTTTTGAGCACTTACTTGCGTATTATGATTCTTTGCATTAGAGTCTTGTTTGAAAACCCAATTGCATATCCAAGAAAACCATGGGTTGGGTTTAGGATGGCAGACCCCGTTAGCTACTGCAATGCTAAGATAGTGTAGGATTCAGTACAAGTCGAGTAGTTGGAACTACTCGCGAGCATAGGCTAGAGGCACTCGACTCGGGTAGAGATAGCACATGAAAACACGTGGCAAGAAAATGAGACCAAGCGGAGGGTAAGAGCAGCAGGACTTTGGGGCCTGTGTGCTGTAGCTCCGCTTGTGTCGATTGAGGACCGAGCCGTGTGCGGGCCTGTTGAACAAGATAGAACAGTACCGAAGACCTACCGGCTATATGGGAACCGGGAAACTGATGTAACTCGGGTAGCTGGGTATTGAGGCATTGCCCGTCGTTCAGAGGGTAGGTTGAGAGCTCGAGGTGTAAATCGGCTGGCGGCACAGAGATGCGCGTGCAGGGACCTCTTGCTCGGGACGATGGGACCGGTTCAATAGTTGGCTGACGAGTGAAAGGTAGTCGCGTACGGCGTCCGTGATGGTTGTTGTAGGCAACATCGAGTACGGGCGTACGTGACGGGTTGTTCGGGTAACCCTGCAGGTGTAAATCGATTATAATCGCCGTCCCTCGCGGTCAGTGAGTACCACTTGTTCACTGTACCGTGACGTAGAAAGAACAGGCTAGTCACATTTTAAAATGTTGCTGATTGAAAGCTGGACATTGATTGTTAATGATATGCTGTAGCTTAGAGCTAACTAAAGTTCTTTTCAACCTTGGGCAAAGTACATGAGAGAAATGCGTTTCTTGTTTGATTGCGGCTCTCTCATGTGCCCTAGCGTAAGGTTCTCCACAACCTGCTGCTAAAACTTGAAAGTAAGGTTCTACTAATTAGGCGAGTCCTTGCAAATGATTTTTACCTCATGTAACCCATTACCCTCATGTAGAAGTTCCATGTTTAGGTGAGACGGGTCATTCTTGCTGAGCCTTCGTGCTCACTGCTTGTGTTTGAAGCTTTTGCAGGGTTCTATGAGGAAGGGACTCCCGAAGAGGAGACGGAACCCCAGGAGGGGAACCCCCGTCGAGTGGGAGTTGTGCACGCCGCAGAGTTAGTGTGCGTGTGTGCTAGCAAGGGCACGTTCAGGGGCTGAACGTGCACTTGATGCTTAGTCTACGCCCGCGAGTGTAGACTGAACTTATTTTGATGTAAACATGTTCATAACTTGTTTATGTAATAAAATTTCCGCTTCCGCTTCGTACCTTTGACGTGTGTTATACGGTGCTGTGCAACGCAGCACCCCTCAGCTTGATCCTGGCTCGACAGGACCAATGGGGTCGTGTCACAAACTTAGGTAAAAGTCAAAAATTGTCTCTGTTCATTTTTCCTATTTTTAAGAGACTTAAAGGATTGACACCACATTTGGCCAAGCAAATGAGATCCAATGCCTCTGAAAGTTTTACTGGAGTTCAAAGATTTATGGAAGAAGGTCCTGCCCAAATTTGGGAATTTCCCAATAAACAGAACTCCTGTAAAAATTCCTACAAGATTTTCGGTAAATGAATTAATGAGCCAAATCCAGGGATTTTCATAAATATTGCGATGCACCGATGACAGCAAGAACTAGGGTTCCGGCGAGGTAGTGGTGGCTCATTTCTTCACCAAACTATCGGTTCTTGGGCTCTAAACAACCAGGGGATCATGTAGAAGATCGACATGGAGTTTAAACGGACCGGGGAGTGCTCCAAACCTATCGGCACCATGCGCCTGACGTGGTCCGGCGGTGCTTCCTTGACAAAACGTGGATTTTCTCCCTCTACACCCAATCTCTCAGTCTAGAATCCATGGGGAAGTTGCGCTAGGTTGTTGAGATCCCGTGTGTGGAGTTTGGAACACAACCAACAAGAATATAGGACAAATTTCACAAGTTCCTTACCTCGGGTCAAGTTGTGCCGGCCAGGAAGAAACTTCAGAATTCTCCCTCTGCGATCAATGGCTAGGGCTGAGTTTTGGAGGTGAGCAACTAGGGTAGTAGGTGCACCGATGGGGTGGCTTGCTTGGGCGTGATCACTCTTGGTTCGGGCTGCCCACGGTGACCAAGTTCGGTTTCTTCAGTATGCACTCGGGAGCAGCGGCAACTCTGCTGTTTCTAGGCGCAAGCGAGCATGGAACAGCGGGGTGAAGTTGCTAGCTGGCTGGAGCACCCGTGTGTGCTGCTTTTTCATGTGGAGAACTTGAGCAACCGAGCTACGTTGGTGGCTGTGTGGTCGGGAGAAACAGAGCGGCACCGGCGGTGTGTTCTTCACGGGAGCAGACCACCGAGACTGAGATCGAGCTGGGAGAGGCAAACTAGATTTGTTTCACTCGCTGTGGTGATCAGAACGAGTAAAAGGACGAGCCAGCAGGAGGTGGTGCCGACAATACGTCAGGAGGGGGTTGCACCGGCTGTGTCGCCCTCTCAGCCAAAGAAGATCAACACTGAGTCGGTTTGCACTGTGGGGTGGCTGACATGTGGGACCACAGCACCCCAAATATCTCCCCTCCTCCGTGATTTAATTTTCCCGCACCGCCTTCGTCCAAATTCCACAAAAATTGGATGGTAGCGAAAACATGATGTGAGGAATTTGAATCTAAACTCAAATTTCAAAATTGAGCACGTTTGGTTGAGTCTTAGAATTCAAATTTGAATTTGAAATCTCCCTCGAATATTCCTCGGAATAAATGGTATATGAGCTCCAAAAATATCCAAATTTGGATCATGAGCTCATTGATACATGGGAAATGCATGGGTGAATTCATGTGTATGCATGTGGGCAATCTTAACATGAATTCTTTCAAAAGAATTCAAATTGTGTTTAAACTCCCTCCACTCTACTCGTAGAGGAGGTGCACATGAGTTAGAGTTTTGAGAGTGAAATTCTGTTACCTTAGGTTAACATGTGTTGAGCATGGGCTAGAGAAAAGTTTTACTCCCTCACATGTCCATTTGTGTGTTCGCCATTTTATGTGACACAAATATAGCCTTTCTTTGCCTTAACATTCTTTGATAAGTTGAAATCAAACTTTACAAACGTCAGGGCTGTTACATTCCTCCCATTTTAAAAGAATCTTGTCCCGAGATTACAAAAAGAAAGAAGAAGGGAGAAAAACTACTGGACATATGGTACAAACAATTCGGGAAATTTAAACGGAGAAAATCCTCGCTTTCCCATGTGGCTTCATCAGCGGTGTGGTTGCTCCACAAGACTTTGTAAAATCACAATGTCCGATTTCTTGTGGCACGAGTCTTCTCGTCGATAATGTGGATCGGATACTCAGAATAAGTGAGATCTGGATAAATATCCTCTACGTTCTCCATATGAATTGTGGTTGGGTACTTAAAACATTTCCGCAGCTGAGAGACGTGGAAAACATTGTGAATACCCAAAAGTGACGTCGGTAACTCCATACGATAGGCCACCGGTCCGCATATTTCAACAACAGCAAACGGCCCGATGAATCGCGGTGTGAGCTTTCCCTTCACTCCAAAACGATGAACCTCTTCCATCGCAGAGACACGAAGATACACGTGGTCCCCAATGTCGAAGTGTAGAGGTCGACGTCGTTTGTCGGCATAGCTCTTCTGCCGAGATTGAGCAGCCTTTAAATTGGCTTGAATCACTCGCACTCGTTTCTCGGCTTCATTCACAAGATCAATCCCGTAGACCACTCTCTCACCGGATTCAGACCAATTCAGCGGTGTGCGGCACTTCCGTCCATAAAGAGCTTCATACGGGGCCATCTTGATGCTGGATTGATAACCGTTATTATATGAGAATTCTGCTAACGGTAGATGGTCATCCCAATTGTTCCCATGATTGATGACACATGCCCGTAGCATATCCTCCGGAATCCGATTTACCCTTTCCGTTTGACCATCGGTTTGTGGATGATACGCTGAACTCCGAATTAACTTGGTTCCCAAGGAAGCATGCAGTTGCTCCAAAAATCTGGATACAAATAACACACCTCGATCAGAAATGATGGTGCGAGGAACCCCGTGTAAACACACAATCCTCGAGATGAACAGCTCCACATATTTCTTTGCCACATAATTAATATGGACTGGAATAAAATGAGCTGTGTTGGTCAAATGATCGACGATTACCCAATTAAAATCATGCTTATTTCTGGTCATGGGTAAACCAACGATGAAGTCCATATTTATGTCTTCCCACTTCCATGCTGGAACCTTTAGCGGTTGAAGTGGTATGGCTTTCCTCATATGGTCGGCTTTAACCCGCCGACACATATCATACTCGGTTACGTATTTCGCAATCTCTCTTTTCATCTGTGTCCACCAGAACTTAGATTTCAGGTCCTGGTACATCTTATTGCTTCCCGGATGAATGGAGTACTTGGATAAATGCACTTCATCCAATATCTCCCTCTGCAATTTCATATTCCGGGGTACAACTATTTGGTTATTAAACCAGAGTATACCCTTTTCATCCTTGCAGAACATCTTCAACTCACCACTGTCCACCCGTCTTCGGATATGAGACATACCCCTATCTCTCTTCTGAGCATCTACAATCTCATCTCGGATTGTAGGAATAAGAGCGAGGTTGAACAGCGATCCATAGGGAACTAAGCGCAGGCTTGGTTCTCCTTCTTCATGTGCAGCCATGGCTAAATGGTGAACATGGGCTTTCCGACTAAGTGTGTCGGCAACAACATTCGCTTTGCCCGGATGATAATGAATCTCAAGTTCATAGTCCTTGATCAATTCTAGCCATCTTCGCTGCCTCATATTCAGTTCTTTCTATGTGAAGATGTACTGCAACCTTTTGTGGTCAGTGTAGAGATGTACTAGATCGCCTATTAGATAATGTCTCCACATTTTCAAAGCGAAGACCACTGCAGCTAATTCAAGGTCGTGCGTTGGGTAATTCTGCACATGACCCCTGAGTTGTCGGGATCCATACGCGACCACACGTCCTTCTTGCATCAACACACAACAAAGACCGATGTCGGGTGCATCACAATAAACATCAAACGGCTTCATTGTATCCGGCTGTGCCAAAACTGCAGCTGTAGTGGGATGCTTCACTAAAATTTGAAAATCTTGTTCACAGGAGTGACTCCAAGGATACTTCGTGCTTTTCTTCAACAGCTCCGTCATAGGTTTAGCAACTTTGGAGAAGTTTGGAATGAATCTTCGATAGCAACCCGCTAAACCTAGGAAACTCCTCACTTCATGAACAGATGTTGGCGATTTCCAATTCAGCACTTGCTCGATTTTATTTGGATCCACAGCGATGCCTTCCACTGAAATAATATGCCCAAGAAATGGCACTTTGCTGATCCAAAACTCATATTTACGGAACTCTGCATATAGCTTGTGATCTCTCAAGAGTTAGAGTACAATACTCAAATGTTCAGCGTGTTCTTCTTCTGACTTCGAATAGACCAAGATGTCGTCGGTGAAAACTACGACGAACTTGTCTAACTCTGGCATGAACACAGAGTTCATGAGATACATAAAATGAGCTGGAGCATTGGTCAACCCAAAGGACATGACAAGATATTCATAAAGACCATATCTTGTTGAGAGTGCCATCTTAGGTACATCTTCTGCCCGGATTTTTATCTGGTGATACCCGGACCAAAAATCCATCTTGGGGAATACCTTAGCACCCACTAGTTGATCAAACAAAATATCAATGCGCGGTAGTGGATACTTATTCTTGATAGTGACAGCATTCAATGGATGATAATCTACGCATAGCCTCAATGTTTCGTCATTCTTCTTCATGAAGAGAGCGAAACAGCCCCAAGGTGATGAACTTGGACGTATAAAACCTTTGTCCATGAGGTCATTCAGCTGCTCCTTCAATTCTGCTAGCTCCTTCGGTGCCATTTTGTATGGTCGCCGAGAAATAGGTGTTGTTCCCAGTGCTAGTTCAATCTTGAACTCTACATCACGTTCGGGCGGCATGCCGGGCAAATCTTTGGGAAACACATCTGGATATTCACATACCACTGGAATATCCTCATGTTTAGAAGCTTCAATCTGATGCACTGCTGCAACTCGTTGTTATGGATCCACAAGATTTAATGTGTTGCAACCGTGTATTGGGGGATTCAGTTGGACAGTGTGAAAGCTGATGTCAGAGATAGCTCCATAATGTGTCAACCATGACATCCCCATGGTAATATCAATCCTTTGGCCTTTGAATATAATAAGGCTCGCAGGATAGATGTTTTCACCCAAACATACAGGTGCCCGAGAGACTATCTCATCAGTTGATATCTTGCCTCAGGGTGAGCTGATATGAAACGGATGTTTAACCGTGCTAAATGGAAGATGATTCTTCAGCACATAGTCTCTGCTAATGAAATTGTGGGTGGCTCCGGAATAAAATAACACGAAAGTGGGCTGTTCATGTAAAGTGAACATGCCCGCCAAAACTGGTTCGCCTTTTACAATGTCCTCAATAGCAGTGTAATTAACCCTGCCAGCATTTGAAAGATGCTTCTTTGAATGTTCATGATGCTGATCTGAGCATTGATGAGACAACATACGAGTGTGACTCTGCTCAGCACCACGACGGTTTCGTGTTGCATAAATCCTCAGCTCTCTACTAACGCGAGGTGGAGACAAACTGTGCGCAGCTGGTTGTGGTACGGTTGCACAAACAACTTCTGATAGCTGATGTTGAGGTGGAGGCTCATAAGTGAGTAACTCCAGCTGTGGTTGTGAGAGTTGCACCACAGGCGGAGTTTCTTGCCTTACTGGCAAGTAATACCGCACTCGATAGTTTGGAGGAACCTCGATATCGCTGTCCGGCAGTATACTTCTTTTTAGATCTGCTTCACAACAGAGATGCATGTCTTCTTTAATGATAGTGGCAGTTACCAACTCATTGTAAATACCATTATTGAACAAGGTCACTTGTTCCTTAAGTTCGACATTCAAACCTCGGAAGAAATACACACACTTCAATGCTTCCGTGTCTACCATATGAGTGGTGTATTGCATCAAGTCTTCAAACTCCTTGAAGTACTCGTACGCACTCCTTTCTCCTTGCTTTAACTTCACAAAGTCTTGATACTTTGTTCAAAGAATCCCCGAACAAATGCGACGTGCCCCGAACACATCTTGAAATTCATCCCACGTCACGCGATGACCTCCAGGAAGAGTAGCGATGTACTCCACCCACCAAGCTCCAGCAGCTCCGTGGAGTTGTTGAGCGGCAAATAGAGTCTTCTAATATTCATCGCACCCAAGCATATAAAACTTGGCTTCAATACATTGGAGCCAATGAGCCGACTCCAACAGTTCTTTTGCTTCCGAGAAAACCGGTGGTTGTCTTGCTAATAAATCCAGATAAGTGTTTGGTGGGGGATTACATTGTAGTGTCTCTTGTTGGATACTTTGTTGCACCAACAGATCGAGAAACTCAGCCATCTTTCCCAAGATTTCCGCCAATCCGGTTGATGATGTCGGCACTTCTTGTCGTGGCGAATTACTTTTGCCGTGACTCGACTCACCAACCTCACTCCTGGAATGAGTACAATCCATGCTGCAAGAATGAGCAATTTATGGTTAAAATTCAAAGTTTAAACTCAACTTGAATTGAAAACATAAACGTAAAAGCATCACATAGATATTGCAGCACTACACAATCTAACCAGTGTTTCGACAATTCTGAAATCTACCAACCTTAAGCAAGTTTGTCGAAACCCTTAATTCAAACAGTAGGAAAAACTGAAAAAGTAACCCAAGAACATGTTATGAAACTTAGAGAAGTCTAAAACATTCATGTCCACAACAATCCTAAGTTACTTGAGCAAAGAGCAATGCTCTGTTCAGAATGACCCATAGGTCTTAATCCCAGAATTTGAATATGGAAATTGTAATTTCATCTCTCAAGTTGAATATCAAAGTTATAGTTAACTTCAATATCTTTCCAACTAGTATTCATTTGCCTTCATATCAGTCCTGCATCAAAAGTCGTGATATTTCAACCTTGACAGAAATCTGGAACAATTGTGACAGCACCTCTTTTGTAAGTGGCTGTTTTGTCCGCAAGATTTCATACAATGAAACTCCAAATCTGGAGAAACTTTGAACTACAAAGTCGTAGAAAATATCCTAAGCTTTCCAAGGGTTTATTATACGAACCTTAGAAATTTTTCTACAGAAAGTTATGGTCGAAATACAGAAATTTCCAGAGAGCAATTTGTGCCTGCCCTGTTTTTGGGCAGTTCACAATCATCTGAGAATTTCATCCATTTGGAGGGTGATTCTGATCTGGAGTTATACAGAGAAGTTGTATAAGACTTCGGAATCTTTCCATAAATGTATCACTCACCTCCATTGGTTCAACCAAACAAAAGTTATGCCCTGTTCCACTTGAGCCAAAAAATTTTGCCAAAAAAAGGGAGGTTATTCCTAAGTCTTTGTGAAGAAACCTATACTCCCAATTGACTCTTAGTTCAATATAGGAGTTCATTACCCCCTAATAGAATCCTAGACTCCAAATTTACTCTTTCTCTTTTCAAACCTTCTTTTTCACGCAGTTCAAAACATATCACGGTACTACGTTTGCTCACCAAATTAAAATCCTAACTGGCGTTATACCAGCATATACGTCTCAATTGGTGGCACTAAAACGATCACTCACAAACGTTTTCTATGCAACATATTCTAACGTGGTTAAGGTACCCGCATAAAACCACTCAATAATGATGCACACAATGGATTTAGCATTTCAGGCAGGTCCATATCATAGTAAAAACATACGCCCCATATCATTGCCATACGGTCCTTCCTTGAGTGAAGCCACGTCTCAAGGTACATGATCGGGTTATTCACCACCCGACGGGGGCTCCACACCTTTGCAATAATGCATACCGGTGGAACAGCGCTTTCGTATGCCTCATAGGACATGAAGAGTCCTAGAGAATACACTTCATGTTACAAACCACATGATGGGGTCTCCTCCTCTTGCCCCTGGGTTTGCGCACTGGAGGCTAGTGCCATTCATATGTCTCTAAGACATGAAGAGTCTTAGAAAACATATTCACTTCCTGTCCATTGCTGAACGGTACATCCCACACTACTTCCCTCGTACGGGTGAGCTAACTGAAATTAATCCGCTTTTGGTGGTGTTCCTTACCATTCTTACCTCTACGTAGGTGCGTCGTTATAGAATCGAAATACTGAAGATTAACACAATGTTAGCTTGCCACCTTAAGTAACTATGCTATTATAGTCCTTGTATGGGCATACTATACGTTACTCACTCGTATACCTCTAAGTTTTCAAAAATAGACTCTTTTCATGTGAGCTATTCCCAATACGGCTCTGATACTACGCTGTCGCGCGGCCCGGCCCGGGGATCGCACTGGGTGGTGCCATGCGATGCGGCACCCAACAGCATGCATGAAAAGAATCTTAAGAACATATGAAACCCTTTTATTTACTCAAGATAAGATATTTTACAACATATTGTATACATGCAGCGGAATTAAAAACTGGACAATCTACTCACTCTCGCCCTAACTACGCCGAAAGAAGTTGTTCAGCCTGTGAACGCTTACCACTAGCTCCACCAAGAAAGGCAGTGGCTAGGTTTTCGATGAGTTGACGAACCATGAGGTTCGTCGTCTCATCGAACAACCCTCTTCATAGCAGGCACCCTGCTACCTGCAAAAACAACTCAGAAGCAACCGTGAGCACTAAGGCTCAGCAAGTCTTAACCGTCAATCCTAAACATGTAACTCTACATGCAGGGGTAGTAAGACAGTAGGAACATGAATTTGCAAAATGAAGCTTGACTAAACTTGATCCTTGTATTCATATTCTTATAGCCTTCATTTTAGTGGTCCTCACGCTTCACGACACCGGAAGTCCACAATCAAACAAGAAACGCTTATCCTATGTTGCTAGCCTAAGGTGGCATAGAAACTTAGTTTGCACTATAACTAATTCAGTCAAGGTTCCAATACAATGATTAATCCATGAACACCAACTAAGAGACTTAGTTCCTCTTCTTACTACGTCACGGCGCAGTGGGCAAGTATGCTCAATCCTCTTCCACGAGCGACAGTGATTCGAATCAATAACAACTCGGAATACACGACACATACACCCACCTCGAAAGACTCTCTTAAGAGCTCTTTCTTATGTTGTATGCAGCAACCATTCACACGACACCCCAACATAGAAAAACGTTTCGCGCCGAGCAGGATGGTCCTCTATGTGGACACGTCAAAGTTGCCCGCTAAAGGATTTACACCTCCCGCCTTCTCAACGCCATTCCCACGCGAAGGATGAGTTTCTATATCATGGTCCATCGAGTTACATCAGTTTCATGTGTCCCATACCCCACTATATATCCGGTACATCTCAATCTTGTCCAGCAAGGCCGTATACGCACGGTCCTTAACCGATACGGACGTGGCTACAACTAACCTCCACATATGCCTTACCATCCCTGTCCAGGCCAAATGTGGTCACAAGCATTGTTACACCCATCGCAGGTCGAGACCAACCTTGAGTGCTCCATCCTACAGGAACATCCCCATTCCCATCTCATTTTCATGAGGGTGCTCTTATCATCAACCTCTCGCAAGTAACTCCATTACTTGACCTTTCTCGCGAGTAGCTTTTTACTACTCGACTTCTACCGAGCTAGCTAAAAACATTAGCCTAGCATCTACAACGAGGCAAAGCCTACACTAAACCTTCTACTAAGGGATGTAATAGCCATGCAAGTGGGTTTCAAGCATCCTAGACATAAGGCACAGTATCAAGACTAATAAACATGAGGTGAAGTAAAGCAAAATTTAAATACGGTACTTATATGCAAACTGGGGCTTGCCTTGCTCAACGATTTTCTTAGAAGCTAGGAGTTAGTCTTCCTCCGGAGAATCCGCCATGTCCGTCATGAGAGGGAGATCCTCGCCTTGGACTTGATCTCCTTGTCGAGCGCTGACGTCACGTGAGCTATTAAGATGATTTTATGCACATGTATTCAAAAGCAATTTAGAAAATGATTCAAAGCTGTTGTACAAGTTAACTCACACTTAAGAGGGACAAACAACAGCAAGGTTTCTGTTGTTGGATCTACAACCTTAGAGATGATGAAAGCTAGGTGAAAAGGAGACACTAGTAATCAATATGAGATTAAGTCCATTACATGAACACTTAAACCTAAAGGGTGGTAGATCAAGTTCCATAGGTCCAATGAAGCCGAAAATTTAACCACAGCTACTATGGAAGGTATTTAAGCAGTGTGCAAAAATTGAGCTCATGAAATGGCTCAAGGTGATGACAATAATTCCTTATGTGATTTTCACTAATCTTCCTTTACCCCCTAGATATTATGCTTTTCTATGCTGCAAGGTAGACTTTTGTGAAGTAAAAAATGTCCAGAGTCCATAGGAATTGGTTTTACCATTTTTGGAGTTTCCTACATGGATATATGGATTTTACAAACTTGGGTAAAAGTCTGAAAATGTCTCTGTTCATTTTTCCTATTTTTCAGAGACCTAAAGGGTTGACACCACATTTTGCCAAGCAAATGAGGTCCAATGCCTATAAAATTTTTACTGGTGTTCAAAGGTTTGTGGAAGAAGGTCCTGCCCGAATTTGGAAATTTCCCAGTAAACAGAACTCCTGTAAAAATTCCTACAAGATTCTCGGTAAATGGATTAATGAGCCAAATCCAGTGATTTTCATAAATATTGCGATGCACCCATGGATAGTAATGTCTGAGAGGAATTCAAAAAAAATTATTTGACAATTTTTGGACACTCCTACCCAAAGTTATGGATCTTCAAAGTTTGAATAAAATGGGAAAATCTGGAAATGTTTAAAACCTGCCTGTGGGTCCGACCTGTCATCCCTCACCATCTACCTCGCGTCAAACAGGCCAGTGGCGGTGCCCTCCGGCGAGGGTCTCCGGAAGCCACTTTCCCGGCCACCTCCCGGCCTTGTAGTCGCCTCTCCCCTCCTTTTCCAACCCGCTGAACACTTTGGTGAGGTCGCCAGCGGCCAAAACTCACCGGAAAATAGTGCGCACCGATGACAGCAAGAACCAGGGTTCCGGCGAGGTAGTGGCGGCTCATTTCTTTACGAAACGATCGGTTCTTGGGCTCTAAAGAACCAGGGGATTGTGTAGAAGATCGACATGGAGGTTAAACGGACCGGGGAGCGCTCCAAACCTATCGGCACCGTGCACCCGACGTGGTCCGGCGGTGCTCCCTTGACAAAACATGGATTTTCTCCCTCTACACCTCATCTCTCACTCTAGAATCCATGAGGGAGATGCGCTAGGTAGTTGAGATCCCGTGTGTAGAGTTTGGAACATAACCAACAAGAATTGAGGACGAATTTCACAAGTTCCTTACCTCGGGTCAAGTTGCGCCGGCCGGGAAGAAACCTCAAAATTCTCCCTCTGTGATCAATGGCTAGGGCTGAGTTTTGGAGGTGAGCAACTAGGGTTGTAGGTGCACCAATGGGGTGGCTTGCTTGGGCGTGATCACCCTTGGTTCGGGCTGCCCACGCTGACCAAGTTCGGTTTCTTCGGTATGCACTCAGGAGCAGCGGCAACTCTGCCGTTTCTCGGCGCAAGTGAGCACGGATCAGCGGGGTGAAGTTGCTAGCCGGCTAGAGCACCTGTGTGCGCTGCTTTTTCGTGTGGAGAGCTCAAGCAACTGAGATACAGTGGTGCCTGTGTGGTCAGGAGAAACAGAGCGGCACCGGCGGTGTGTTCTTCACGGGAGTAGACCGCCGAGGCTGAGATCGAGCTGGGAGAGGCAAACTAGCTTTGTTGCACTCGCTGTGGTGATCAGAATGGGTAAAAGGACGAGCGAGCAGGAGGTGGCACCGGCAATACGTCGGGAGGGGGGTTGCACCGGCTGTTGTCGCCCTCTCAGCCGAAGAAGATCAACACAGAGTCGGTTTGCACTGTGGGGTGGCTGACATGTGGGACCACAGCACCCCAAATATCTCCCCCCCTCCATGCTTTAATATTCTCACACCGCCTTCATCCAAATTCCACCAAAATTGGATGGTAGCCCAAACATGATGTGAGGAATTTGAATCTAAACTCAAATTTCAATGTTGAGCACGTTTGGTTCAGTTTTTTAATTCAAATTTGAATTTGAACTCCCCTCGAATATTCCTTGGAATAATTGGTATATGAGCTCCAAAAATATCCAAATTTGGATCATGAGCTCATTAATATATGGGAAATTCAGCGGTAAATTCATGTGTATGCATGTGGGCAATCTGAACATCAATTCTTTCAAAAGAATTCAAATTGTGTTTAAACTCCCTCCACTCTACTCATAGAGGAGGTGCACATGAGTTAGAGTTTTGAGAGTGAAATTCTTTCGCCCTAAGTTAACATGTGTTGAGCATGTGCTAGAGAAAAGTTTTACTCCCTCAGATGTCCATTTGTGTGTTCGTCATTTTATGTGACATAAATATAGCCTTTCTTCGCCTTAACTTTGTTTCATAAGTTGAAATCAAACTTTACAAAAGTCATGGCTGTTACAACAACTGAACCCGACAGAGACTTGCATGAGCCAAAGCCATGGACTCAGCAAAGGGACCCGCTCGACGCGTGCCGGGGCCTCCTGGGCATCGTCCTCCGGGGTTTCAACAGCCGCCGGAGTAGGCACCGAGATGCAGGGCCCCAAGGAAGTTCCGGCCTGTCCCTCGGAAGAGGTAAGTGAGCTCCTTGCCGGGGGACACTATCCTCCGGAGTAGGAGCTGCGGCATCTGAAGAGCCCCCGTCAGCGGCGAGAGCGGGCTCGTCGCCGTGAACTGATGGAGCCCCATCAGCCACAGCAGGTACAGAATCAGGCACCGGAGCATGGGCTGACGTAAGGTCCTGGCTCGAGTCTCCTGCGCCGGGGGCCGCCGGAGAGACATCTACAGAAGAGGTAGGGGGCGTGAACGTCGTTGGCACGGAAGGGTCCGCACTCAGACCTGGAGCAGTCCTGGGAGCTGTTGGCGGACCGCTGGGTACCACAGGTACCGGAGCACTCCTAGGAGCTCCTGCGGACGTTGCCCTGCATAGAAGGCAGAGGTCAGCAGACAACCTCAATGCATAGAAAAATAGGATTAGCGGTAAAGGGTGGCCTCGGTTGACCTACCTAGCGCCAGCAAAATCCCATAAAGTTGGAGATGCTTGCTCGGGCCCACAGAGCCACAGGAACCTCCGGCTGCAACCGGCCTCTTCGCCGGCGGAGGAGGCGCTGGAGCTGCAGGAGTACCTCCCACCGGCATGGATGCAGGACCAGCCGCGCTGCTTCTGGCCGCACTCCCCAGTACAACCTCGGGCGTGATTGGGGCCGCCGCGGGCATTACAGGGCTAGTTACAGAGACAATGTTCCCCTCCATGTAAGTCAGCCTCTGCTCCTTCCCGGGAGAGCTAGGCTGGGGGGCCACGGGCGCCTTCCCCTTTCCCTTGTCCAAGCATAGGGTGGAGGTAGTCGGAGCAGTGAAACCTGGCGTGGCAATACTTGGAGCAGCCGAGGTCGGATCAGAGGAGGCAGTCCTTCCCTCACCCGCTCCAGTCACCCCAGGGATCGTTATCCCTCGGGAAGCATCACCGACCTGCCGAGGAGCAATGTCAATGTCGTCCAGTGTTGGCATCATCCTCAAGAGCTGCGATCTCAGCCCCTGGTCCATGATGATAGGCAGACACGGCGTCGGAGGGATGATGAGGTCGTCGGAGACCGGGCCAGCTCCAACGTCGGCGCATATCGTCCCCAACAAAGCGTCAAGAAGCTCCATCTTCAGGTTGGTCCCGGGACCACGCTCCAGGCGAGTGGAGTCGTTATCACCAGTGTACATCCAAGAACGTGCGGCAACGGCTCTGGAGGGGAGCGATGCGCCTGCCCAGGAAGTAGACCAACACCATCAGCGAGGACAACTTGTGGTCCACCAGGAACTTAATCCTCGCCAGCACCAGAGAGCAGATGCTCTCAAGGTGCGGTGTCTTCTCCCAGTCAGTTCATGTGGTCGAAGGAGGATAAGTCGGCAGATCCAACCGGTTGTAGACGTCGGTCTTCACGATGATCCAGTCTTCCCTCCAGTTCTCTCACTTGCTGGAAGAGAAGGTAGAGATGTACACTGCCACGGACCGGGTGCGGTGCTGGAAGTAGTAGGCACCTAGGAAGCTTGATCTCCTCCCGACGACCGGAGGACGAAGAATGCCTTGAACAGCCGCACCGATGGTCGTACCCCCACAAACATCTCGCAAAAGTGGACGAAAGTCGACACCAGCACGAGGGACTGCGGCATCAGGTGCGGAAGCTGGAGCCCGTAGGACTCCAGCTGGGTCAGGAAGAAGGAAGAAGCAGGGATAGCAAGCCCTGACAGAATGTACCCGAGGAAGACGACGACTTCGCCGTGCTCAAGGTCCACGAGAGGGAGGGATCCGCAGCAAACCCTCGCATCATACTGCGGCACTTGCCATCCGATCAAGCGCCTCACACGCCTCACGTCGCTAGCATTTTTGAGACTGGACTCTCGGAGGTTCGACACCATTAGAGCAAGGGGGGAAGCGAGAAGATGAAGCGCAAGGAAACAAATGAAGGAGAGAACTCCTGCCAGGAGCAGAAGGTCTCTTTATCTGCCCCAGATCCTTCTGGAATCGCAAATCGAGATGTACCCGAAATAATCGCGTCCGCATCGACCGAACCGTCAAGAACGGAAGTGCAAGGCCCACTCGACATCCAGAATGGGCAAAGGGCAGCGCGGTTAAGGTGGGAAAAAGTGGTTCCCCAATAAAGCCTGACAAGAGGAAGAGCAGGGGTCGTGCAAGGAACTGACGCAGGTGATGCAGCAGTTGCACGAAATGTGCACCTCCCACGATCCTCCGGCAATGAAGAGGCGCCTGTCCTTAATGGCAGAGAAGTATCTTTGACCAAGGACAAGCAACCTCTTCGTCTCTCGGGCACGGACGCTTGCCCACTACGTGGAAATCTCACCGTCTTTTTGGTTCCCAAAAAACTGTAAGTTCGACACCACCATGCGGGAGAGATCGGGGACCCACTTGTGGGCTCAATACCTCCCCCGATATGGGCCCGGGGGTCACTATTGGTACCCTCCATACCGGGTACCCCTGCGTAGTGTATAAAAAATGAACTGGGCCCCGCCTTTCCAGCTTAGGGGGGGCCCAGCGTAAGTCACGCGCCCTGGGACCCAAGGGCAGTCCCGGGGTTGCCACGTGTCTTTAGGCCCTGATCCTGACTACCGGCCGAGGCCGGCTCAGGAGCTGACCTCATCTCTTGTGGTGCCAGGCCCCATCTTCTGCCAGGGAGGGCTCTGGCGCTGCCACGTGCCCGGAACCTCCGAACCACACCCTCTTCTAGAGAGAGCTCCGGAGGTGCCACGTGTCCTGCAGCTCCGGATCGGACCTCCAGCATGGGAGGGCTCCGATGCTGCCACGTAGGCTATGACTCCAGGTATACCTCCCCCCTGAGGAAGGCTCCGGATGTTCCACGTGTCCTGCAGCCCCGGGCCTGACCACCAGCATGGGAGGGCCCCGGTACTGCCATGTGTCCAACGACTTCGGACCACCCACTACTCCGAAAGGCAGCTTCGGTGGAGACGCGTGTCCCGGGAGCCAGCCGGCCGGACGTTACATCGACGAGCAATGGGCAGATGGTCAAGGAGTAAAGAGGAAGGTACGCTGTCAGGCCAAGTATTCAAGGCTCGCGCTTTCCCCAAGAGCATGGCGCACTGTGCATGCCTCCGTTCCTCGTCTGCCCACCATTACGGTGAAAGATAGGGCGGACAGGCGTGTCGGCACAACAGTGCCACCCAACAGAGCAGAGCCGCCCAGCAGAGTGAGGACATGCAGCGACAAAGACAGGGACTTCATCATCAACAGCCACCCGGTCAGAAACGCCCGGCGAGTCAGGCGGCGCGCTGTAACTCCACCGACAGTGACAATGCATATAGCTGTAAATGTCTATAGCTCTTGTATAGGATGGAGATAGCCGCGGGGCCATCTGTCGGGCCCCTGGCAACCTTGTAACTGCCCCGGCCTTGTTCTATATAAGTACTGTGGCAGCCTCCGGGCAAGGGGTTCACAACCCAGCAAACTCACACACTCATACGCACAAACAATACATCAAACACACCCGTGGACGTAGGGTATTACGCTCCGGCGGCCTGAACCACATAAATCGTCGTGTTCCTCTCGCCATTGTGTTCTAACCTTCAAGATCCACTGGCCCCACCGAAAAAAGAACCTCTGCATGCTGCTTCCGAGCATACCGGGGGATGTTTCGCAGCGAACACTTCGATAGTATTACTAACTGAATTGAATTTGTGTGTGTAATGGTAGAGCATGAGCCGAAAGAGAATGCCGAGGAGCTCATCTTGGAGGAAGCTGCTGACCGGGTTGTTACTTAATCCCTGACAAAGGCAAGCCCTGGTTTCATAAGCTGTTTTACTAAACATTTATTGTACACATTATGTTGTTTAGTCTATGAATTTCATTACTTCTAAGATTTTGTTGAAAACTCCACATGCATAGCTTTATAAAATTCTATTTAGGATAGTGGGTAGATCAGCCCCGTAATGTCTCCTTTCTATGGTCGCGGGATATGGTTTCCGTGCACGTAGGTCTCCTCGTGTCGATTAAGGACCACATCGTAGTCGGTCCCCTGAACAAGTATCGAAAGTGTACCGCATGCATGCTAGTGATATGGGAACTAGTAAACCGATGTAACATGGTCACTATGGTGCCGACACTACTACAGAAAACATTTTCACAGTCGGCTATAAACATATTATCACAATCGGCTTTAAAAATCACCTATGACAAAGCGCCTATGAAAATGGCCCATATTCAAAGGCGGCATCAAGGACCACCTGTGAAAATATATTATCACGGGCGGTTCATTAAAGCAGACCGCCTGTGACAAAGAATTATCACGGGCGGCTCTAAAGGTAGGACCGCTTGTGAAAATAGACTACCACAGGCGGCTCTTGATGCAAGATCGCTTGTGAAAATGTACTACCACAGGTGGCTCTAAATATAAGACCGCTTGTGAAAATAAATATCGCAGGCGCTACTTCATTACAGACGGCCTGTGAAACTGAAAATCACAGGCTAAAAAGATTTGGAAACCCCCCCCCCCCCCGAATTTGGAAAAATATGTACCGCCGTGGCTGTAGCTTGGTCAGCCACGCTCGGACAGAATCCGTGAAGTTTATGTATACACTTTTTTCCACAGGCGGTCGATATAAGGAACCAAAGGTGATAACTGTAACACCCCACTTAACCTCATGTTGAGTGAAGAATTTAATATTCAAAACACGTTAGAACTCGCTTGAGTTCGTATTTAAAATGTGAAATAAAGAAAATCAAATTAAAAAATGGAAATCCAGGTAATTGGGCCGAAACCCATCTAATTTCCTAGCTAGCCATGCCCAACTGCGCCCTAGGGTTCCCTATTTTCCCCTATGACATGTAGGACCCACATGGCAGGCCCGACATTTCCCCCCTTCCATCTCCCCACGAAGCCATCTTCTCCTCACCCCGCGCTCCACCCCTTCCTCCTTTTTCTCCCCATGGCGCCACCCAATCCTAACCCCGCGGGCCGCGCCCCACCTCCCTCCGGAACTCACGGCGCGTCTGCCGTCCGCCTCATCCCAAGCGCCACGGTCCGCTCCCTATGCCCACGGCGCCTCCTCCTATCTCAGCACCGCCCGAGCGCCACCTGCCTCTCCTCCTCTCCGACAAGCTCTGCACCCTCGGCTGGCGCCCTCCCCGCTTGCTCGGCCCTGCTGCCCGCCTTGGCCTCGACCGTGATGCCACTGTGGCCGAGAGTCTCCACTGCCGCATCACGGCCGAGCGCCTCCGAAGCCTCGGTCTCACTGGACCCCCGCCCTTGCTCAGCGCATGCCTCCCCCTCGCTCGCCCTCGTTCTCACCCTGAGGACCGTCTCCACCAGCGCTCGCACCCCTTCCAACTCCGCCGCAGCCACTCGTCGTGTCCTCCCTCGTCGCCTCGACACCGCGCTCCAGTCCCTCCGCGCGCACTCTCCCCCCGGTGTGATCCACCTCACCGCTTCCTCTCAGTTACGGAACCACACCCTACTCCATGCTCGTTTTCTTTGACGCCTCCGCGCTCCACTCCAAGCCGTATTTCCACAACCCCAGCTACGGCGGCCTCTTCATCGCCCACGTCGAGTTCGCGGAGTCACAACACTCTTTCCACCAGTTTGGCATCAATTCACTCCCCCATGTCCGCCTCATCTGCCAAAACCACTCTAACCTCGCCGTATCCGACCAGATGGACCAGTCCCACTTTGCCCGCCTCGCCGAATCCATGGCCGAGTTCGTCGAGTCCTGCACGGGCCTCGAGGTTGGCCCCATTGTTCGCCTACGCCCGAGATCAGTCCTCGCTATCGTCGCTCCTTCGTCTCTGCCTCTCTGGCTTCGACAACCTCCCCCGCTATCCGCTACACCAAGAAGGACAACTACTTCCTCCGCTGGACCCACTACCCCGACGGGATCCACGTCGATGCCGACTACTACCTCTTCAACCACCTCCAGTTCACCGTCCTTATCCACAGGTACGAGGAGGCCAACATGGCGCGCGTCATGGGTGTCGCAGACACCATCGACGTCATCTCCGTAGGTGGCAAGGACGGGAACTCTGGGTCGCCGTCCGACTGGATGGTGGTCGGGTCTGAGGTCGTGCTCTGCAGCAAGCACAACGATGCCATGATGCTCAAGATGTACGACCGCTACCCGAGCAAGATCAAGTGTGAACCTACCATCGTGACCATGAACATCAAGGAGAATGAGCCCATCGTCTACATGTACAAGGTTTCATTCGTGGAGAGCAACATCAAGTGGCCCTCGAGGTTGGATGCTTTCTAGGCTCGTGCCCACCATGCCCATCTCTGACTTTGTCGAGGCGTAGGAGAATACTGACGGCTTCCTCATCAAGCCCCAGTCCCTGGTGCCATCGCTCAACACCTGCACCTAGCCGCTCCTCCTCAAGAACAATGACCACCTCAGCATCCGCACCGACCACTACACCCCGTTCCCCTCTGGCCACTTGCCACTCAAGCGCCCCTCGCCGAGCACCTTCGCTACGGTGTCATCAACCTCTACAAGCCTTTCAAACCCCATATCCGACGAGATACAGTGAGATCTTCCGCCCTTCATGGTGTTCCACCCTTGCGTTTGTTTCCTCCAAGTTTTAACCCTGACAGCGTCTACCCTTCGCACCAGTGAGCATCTTCGACCTGTTGGATTCGAAGAAATGGCAGCTCATTGACCATCCCTACAAGCACCGAAGGATTTCGCCGCTCCTCCACGCCGCGAGACGTTTTCTTCTCCTTCCCGGGCCGCACGAACCCTCTATGGTATACGTGTACAATTGATGATCAAGAAACAACGCAAAGACTTTGAAGATCAAGAGTTCAACCAGTGGACTGAGCAACTATATAAGAAAAAGGCAAGTGTCCTTGACAACTTTGCACCCAAGCTAGGATGTGTAGTTAGAATTATTTGCATTGTCATATGAATTATGAAACCCATGATAGGAAGTTTCCCTAGATTTTCATTATCATATTTCCTTATAGCCTGAGTTAGGAGTTATTTAGTATGTTTATTCATAGATATTCGTTTATGCTTAGCCATGCTTAGAATTGGGATGGGATATGAGATGCAAACCTTGATTATTTACTATTGATGATATATGATGAATCATGGTAGAGATAGGAATCTAGGCAAGCTGGATGCTTTGGTTGGTGCTGCGTGCACGAGACTAGGGTTCGTGTTTAGTGCTTGCCTGGGTTCTAAGGACCGGTTCATGGAGCATGTAACCTGACTTTACCATGCCAACCACATGCTGAGATGTGGCAGTTTGGCTAGTTGATTAGGTGTATTTCCGACGTAGTGTGGGTGTTTAGATGGTGCGGGGAATAGGTGTCATCTGGACTACCATAGGAAACGCAAGGCTCAAAATGGGGCCACTGCAGCGGGGGTTGGAGCCTCCTAGATGCTGTTAGGGGTGAAACCTCAGTGGGCTCATACTCTTCGGGAATCGCTTTGTGAAGGCCTCATAGTGATCTCCTGGCTACACACCTGGGAAGTATGAACGTGGTCCGCGGCCACAGGCATAGTGGAGGTTCTTAGTCCACCCGACAACGGGGGATGAAATCCCTACATGTGTGTAAAGTGGTGCAAACTCTGCAGAGTCGAAACTATCATGACAATCGTGCTCCCGGTAAAGAGCGGCTTGGACTTATTCATGATTAGAGGATGATGAATTGAGAAGTTGAGGATGTTAAGCGAGGAGCTTAATAATATAAATGAGGTTATGGGATTGGGACTACATCACTTATGTAGTAATATAGGTTCTTAATAAGCTAAGTAATAGGAATTAATTGCTTAGTGCTTTAACCATGAGTTAAGCCTTTCCTTGTTCCAGCCTGCATAATATTACTTTCTGACACTTGTTGAGTACTTTATGTACTCATGCGTTTTTCTTTTTTCTTTATCATAATTGTTGCTCAGTGAAAAGAAGTTGAAGACGGTGTGAAGATCACGTTGCTGCCAGTCAATTTACCCTATCGACGGCACTACAAGTTTTTCCTCTTTCGCTGGCATTCAAAACTCATTTAAGGTATAAATGATATTTATATTCGATATAGAACTGTTTATCACTAATTATCCTACATGTATGATTAAACCGATCCTTGCATACATGTAGATTGCGACCGGTTTTACTTTATATAAATCTGGGCGTGACAATAACTATAATATCGCAGACAGTTCCAAATAAAGAACGCTTGTGAAAACAAGTGTATTTTCACAGGCGGTCCGTGAGGAAAAACCACCTTAGATATTGTCCATTATGACAGGCGGTTTTCAATAACAACTGTCTGTTTTAACTAGCCTAGTTTCACAGGCGGTTGTTTATCCAAAACCGCCTGGGATATTGTTCATTTTCACAGACGGTCCTTGTCTAAGGCCGCCTGTGAAAATCTTGATGTTTTCACATGCGGTTGTACTGTCAAGACTACCTGTGATATCTAATTATCACAGTCAGTTTTTTATTTGTTGGACATCACATGCATTTTTTAAATGGACCACCTGTATAAGAAATGGGAGGCGCCTGTGAAAATGTTTTTTGTAGTAGTGCGAAACATATACCTCTGTTCTAGGTTGGAGTCTGAGAGGGTAGAAGGGTTTAAATACGCTATAAAGGATAACGTCCGGGATGTTTATCACGTGTAGGGACCCTCCACCAAGGACGGTAGAACTGGTTCGGCATTGGAGTGTCTGGTGCGTCTGATTACGGCTTCTGGAAGTGCATACGTGTCGTGAATTCGGGTTTTTCCCTGCAGGAGTAAATTGGTTTGAATCGTCGTCACTCGCGGATATCAGTATCACTTATTCATTGCTTCATCGCGTAGTAACAAATGTAACTTGATAATGTGATCAATTTAGTTGTAATGATTAACCAATTATTTGCAACCTGTATGTGTTAGTTGTAGATGCTAACTAAATTTTCATTAAATTAACCCTAAAAACTGCTGCTGTAAATTGAATGTAAGGACCCATAAATAGGCTATATGCAAAACAGCCCCATTTACCAGTATATATTACCCTTGCATAATAGTAGGTGGTATAGTGAGTATTTTGATGGGTAAGACTTGCTGAGTATTAGTTGCTCAGGATTTAGTGTTTAATGTTTTTAGGTGATCATGATTATGATGTTAACAAAGATTATATGACTTACGGGTTTCCTAAGGAAGTTCACCCCTGCGGGATGGACAGTCTAGTGAAAGTCCGACTCGCCGCCAGGTTGAGTTGGTGTTGCTAGATCGACGCGTCAATGGGCTCGACACGCCGATAATGCTGTAGCTTTGGTGTCGGACATGTAAAACTTTATATCACGTATTCACTGATGAAAAACATGTATTTTGAACAAGACCCTGTTATAACTCATCTAAATACTCCTTGTTGTAATACATTTTGCTATTTTCTTGTATGATGTGCAATCCGGGGTCGCAGCTGGCGGCAGCACCCGAATATCGATTCTGTTTTTGAGGTGTGACCCTCACAATCACTACCCTAATGTAAGATTTTCCAATAAACCAAAGACGAGGTATATTATATATTTGGTCTACAAGACCCGAATTATGTGTATCCAATGGCATATTTCTCATCCGGCTCCTTCCCTGGGTCTTTGACATTCGGCTGTGACTTCAGCTTCCACCTTTGACATGATTTGCTCAACGTCCTAATTGGATGGTTCGGATGACATGGAGCGAGTCAACAAAGCTATTCCCCAATAGTCTCTATAAATTAAATGAGATGAGTATCCTAGACAATGAGGATCATATCCCTCAATATGATGTTTGATTCCCAATCCCGTTTCCTTCTATTTTTCTTTTCCGATACCAATAAATCATTTCTATAGTTTATTATAAGGTTTCCTTTGAATTTTGGTCTAAAAAGTTTCCTCAGTTTCTTTATATTTTTTATGAATAGTACGTCTTGAGTTTTCCCATAAAAGCATTATGTTTGTAGTTTACAAAATAATTGCCGAAAATGGAAAGGTGGTTACCAATTAGAACTTTCGGACACCCGTTGGAGAGAGAGAGAGTGCTCATGTGCATACTCCTTCCATTGTTTTTTAATGTCATTGCTTAGCTTAAATTTGAACTAACCAACCATAAAAAACAGAGGAGAACAAATTATTAGTCCTCAATTGCATCCCTTCTCAGTTTGATATCAACCAAAGCATGAGTACTATCTTCGACCATAGTGATGTATATTTTATCTAGAGGACCATCATATTGGAGATAAAACACATAGAGAATCAAAACTTAGCGTCTTTATTTATTTCATGAATTTCAGCTTTGTATGATAAGTATTAGTAGATCTTCAATGGCCTGCAAATGTGGAAACCTAAAAAGGAAACTATTCACTCTACTACTATACAAAAAACATTTTCACGGGCGCTATAAACATATTATCACAGCCAGTTTTGAAAACCGCCCATGACAAAGTGCTTGTGAAAATATATTATCACAGTCGGTTCATTAAAGCAGACTGCCTGTGATAAAGAATTATCACAGGCGACTTCTTAGGAAGGACCGCTTGTGAAAATGAACTAGAACATATGGCTCTTTATTTACGAGTATCAAATAGATGTCCGGAAATAAGTGATTTCGTTCCTAACAACTGAACTGAATGTGGATAATGCCATGTACGTAGCAAGGTATTTATAGCTCTAAATCCAAACAACCCATGATGTTTATAGCTGTGCCCGTAAGAAGATGTACTCTACTAGAATAACGACATTTGCAAATGTGGATGGAAAAAATAACTTCATTGCTCACATCTGTGCAACTTACACATGTATATCTTCAGCTTTATACATGAAACAAGGGTGGTGAGAGACTTAATTTCTCTCGTCATCTCCTCAATGCCTCTGTTTCTAACATAAAGGTGATATCCCCTAACCCTATAATACCATGACCGGCCATCTTTGTTTTCCCTTAGATTTCGTTCCCGTATTAAAAGTAGAAACATGTAACTAAGAAGCCCACAAAGATGATACACGATGCCTTGATCCTTTTCTTCTTTGAGTGTATATTTATTGCCTTAGATCAAACAAGATAACAGAACGATCGACCACGAAGATAAATAACTAAAACATCATAGACAAGTACAATACTTATTGGTAGTTGCTAATTTTCAGGTGTCTAAACTTAGCATTTTATTTCAACCAACGTCTTGAGTTGTCAGATCAAAAACGAATGGCTAACTTATATTTTTTTTCTATAATCAATACACAATCCTAAAGACACAAAAAAATAACTTATAGTAAACACGCGAATGTTAAAATAGATTCAACAATTCATGACATAGGATGAAAATAGATGATAATTTCAGGTGACTAAAATTAGCATTTCTGGTACATATTAGGGCTGGCAAAAGAGATAATTAACCAGAGCCCATGTTAGCTGTAAATCAAATATGAGACGGGACGGGAAGGACATGACATGTCAATGCAAAACGATACGGAAGATACGACATGCCACACGGAGCCTGCCTCCTTACATGGGAAGGAATGATTGACGACCAGGATCAGGCCACTGGAATCCGGCACCCATGTTGCCGAGCTGCGTCATGTGGCCCCCGGCGGAGCCATCGCCTAGGAAGCCCTGGATTATTCCACCGCCGTAGAACAGCGCGCCTAGTTCCCCTCCAGACTTTGACACGTCCATCATCCAGCCCTGTTGGATCGGCGGCAGCACGTCCCTGTGGCTGACGGCCGGGCCGTAACTAGGCACGAATGGCAGGGATATGGATGCATGTGGCAGCTGCAGCGCCGTTGCCGGGAGGCTCTGTCCTTGGCCATGGAGGCTCTCGATGGCCTTCTTGACGCTCTGGAGGCGGTTCTCCACCATGCAGCCGAGGCTGGCGAGCTCCTCGACGGAGAGACCGGCGAGTACCGGGCGACGACCGACGATGGCGTCGTGCAGGAGAACCGTTGTTTCGCGCTCGCGGTTCTCGCGCTGCGCCTTGTGCAGCTGCTCCTTGAGCTTGTCGATCCGCTGCTTTAAGAAGCCCTCCATGTCCATCATCTTCTTGCACTGGTCCAGCTCGGGCATGGCCTTGAAGCGGGAGAGGACGCGCGCCACCTCGGCCACCGACGGTGGCCAGACCTCCGGCTGCGACTCGCCCTCGCCATACGCCACAACGCAAGCATCGACGTCGCACAGCGTCGCCAGCTCGCTCGCCTTCTTCATCAGGCCCATGCGCCGCTTCTTGAACGTCGCGCGCCGGGTGGAGTCGTTGACGATCCACTGCAGGGTCACCTTCTTCCGAGCCATGGCGGAATGGAAGAAGGTACCTGCAGATCGAATCGAAGGTAAATTGTTGATGAGTTGGTACGAGATTGAAAGCGGAGGAGAGCGCTGGTTTTATAGCCCAGAATCACCGAGTGGCAATGGACCAGATTGGAGCCCCTTGCCGTTATATGGAAAATAATTACTATGAAGATTTGAGAAATCGCAGGAATTACTTGTTGATTGAAAGGTGCAGCTAGCTTAATTATGTCCATCTGAATGGTTTTTTATCGGACTAAATGTCCATCTCTAGCTAGATGATCAAAACAAAAGAAATAGGAGTGTATCGATATTGTCAATCTAAACGAGAGAGGTGGAGCTGTAACACGGTAGACCCCTCTGCAACAGCTGTGGCTGCTAGCTTGCGTAAAATCCAGGATCGACATGGCTGCCGTGAGAATCTTCTTACGGGAGGGTTGGCACATGCATGAGTCAGCCTTCTGCCACACCAGAACCTAAACGTTAGAAACATCCAAATATCCAATCCAATCACCATAGGACTACATGCATACCCGAACCAAGAGTGGAATTGTTGTTCCTAAAAAACACTTAAACCTCTCTGCCACCACTATATCCCCAATACCCACTTCCTACCGTCAAGCCTTGAAAGATCCCAACTGGTACCATGTCTTGTTAGAAGAACTTAACTAGGGGTGAAATCCCGTCAAACATTTTTTCGGGTCATCCGATAACTTTTTTGAAAATTTCCGAACGGGTCTAGGTTTTTATCAGAAAATTTTCAGAAATCGGTCGGCAATCAGAAATTGACATTCAGGAATTGTATTATAAATAATTTGGATAGATTTCTGATTAAATTATTAGAATTTCATATTTCTTCAAAAATATATTCAAAAATCTATTTACAAATTCTTAAATAGCCCGATTGCGACTAGCAGAACAGAACCACTCCCTATCAGGCCTTGCATTGACCCATAGCCTCAGTCAAAAACTAAACGAGATGACCAAACCTAACAAACAACAAAGGGCGAGAAGGGGCTCAACTTTTGGCAATTATTTGTGTTAGCAATGAGTGCATCATCTACGCTTGAGTCTTGGACAGATAACAGCAGTTGGAAAACTCTCAACCCCGAAGCCCATTGGTGTTGCTCTTCTCTCCTATCTCGCCATTGATAATGTTCTTTGCTATTACCTCCCGCATAAAGTGTAGATCATCCATTTGTATATCACACATTCGTTCGTGTGTTGTGGGCGCCCCTTATTAACCTGGACATTTCGAGACCAGTAGTCAAAAAAGTATATCGTATACAATTGTCTTCCTCGATCTTCTCTACTGGTCAAGAAAGCGGTGAAAATGCGAGAATTGTTGTGATGGTGGCGCTTGTGGTGCTGGTGGCTGACATCGGCAGTGGCGCAGGCGCAACTGTGGGGCGGGTTCTACACGCATAGCTGCCCTCACATCCCGTGTGAGGCAAATTGTGAACCACTACGAGCAGCAGCACAACCCGCACGTGTCCTCTGCTATTGTCACACTCCTCCGCACCCACTTTTATTACTACATTGTTAGAGTACATGCAAGTTGTTTTTAGTTTTTTATGATTTCTCGTGTGCAAATAATTGTCATGGTTTGTTTATTTCATTTGGAGTAATGTTAACATAGTACTTTGGAGCACTGTTTACAGAATAAATCTTCAGACCTATCCGATATTGACATTTTTTCATTCCGATATATCCGTTTCCAATGTTTATTAAATCTCCGATATCGTAATGGTTTCCTAAGAGATCATTTCTGAATCTTTTTCCAATTTTTTTTTATGAAATGAAAAATATTTGGCAATTTTTCAGACCATTTCTGACCATTTTCATCCATAAACATAACGCCTTAATGAAGAACAATACTTGCAGTCTTGTTGCCAAACCTGCAGTTATCAACATTGTGTCGGGAAGTGGATGTTTAGACGCGAATACAATCAAAATGGGAGTTTGGAAACATATAAAGCAAGAGGGGTTGTTCGAGGATTTATTCCAGAACAGGGTGTTGAATTTCAGAGCCCAGTCATAAAGCTGTCAGACAATTCGCGTAGCGCTGAGCATTGCAGCTTGGAAGCAATGGCCACCAATCAAACAATAAGGGTGTATTTGGCAATGTCTCCGCTGCACAGTAGAGCAACTCTACTCCAAAACTCTAGGGTGGAGCAACTCTGCTGTGGAGTTAGAGGTATTTGTGGTGATGTTTGGCTAGAAAACTGTTCTCAACTCAAGAAAAGTGTGTTTTAACGGTATAATGTCATTCTTGCCCCTCTTAAGCTGATTGTATGTATTTTGAGAATAATGAAATGTATTATATAACTATAATGTAATCAATAAAAATATGAAGTATGTGTAATATAATTCAAAAATTACATTATTTAGGAAAAGAATGAGATTTTCCATTCAACTATAATGAAGTGTATCTAAACATTTTTTACTACCTCTTATTCAAGCACGTGGTCTAACCTTAATGATGTATATGGAACTATTTTCATCACCATCTTTCGCTACTTTTTATTCAAACACTTGTTCCAACCATATATGAATAATAAAGTGACGGCATATTGTTTACTGTCATTAAATACCAATTTCAATCATCGATATTACTCAATTATGTGAAGGAGTGAACATTTGCTGCACGCATTATCCTTACAAATAACATAGTTCCACTTGTACATGGAAAGAATTGTGCATGCAGAAAATATATACAGAATTGAGGAGGATTTAGGGGAGCAATCCTAAGTTATACACTTCCAGCCAATCATAGGATGACATGTGGCAGTCCATGGATCCAGTGGCCCCACCTATAGGGGTATCCGAGTGAATACAACAGTGTATCACCCGGAAAACACCTGAGGGCCCATTTGGATGCCACCCGGGGGAAAACCAGGGCAAAGGGGAGACCTGGTCACTCCCCCAAACCCGGTCATCTTCCACGTGTCGACTCCCTGTGGCTCCCTGAAGGAAGCTTGGACTGATTCGCGGAAATATTCTGGCAGAAACCGACCTCAACTCGTGTATAAATAGGACCCCGTACCCGTCACTTCACCACACACCATTTGAGTAATACTCTCTTGTATACACACTATATCCAGTCCTTAGTGCCGTTTAGGCTGTAAGAAAGAGGCTCTAGTTCCCAAGTCCAAGTTGGGAAAAGGTATGACTCATGTTTTTTTTTATTTGTGACTGTTATTAATAAATATATTAGTCTTCTTTAATTCATATGCTTCGGTGAAGCTTTTCTTATTTGATTGTGGAATCCATACATGTGGTAGGTTTAAATGTTATTATGATAGTATCGTAATCTTGTTATTATGTTATCATAAACATCATAGGCCTCCACTATAGTCTAAATATGTATTATATGAATGTGTTAGTACGAATAATATAGTGCTTGGTCCCAACATTGGTTCAACGGTGTTTAGGTTAGTCATTGTTTAGGTTAGTATGCAAGTGTGGTGCTTGGATAGTTAAGTAGCATTGGATGTCTCGTAGACCCACGGATTGAAGTGGTAGGCAGGAGGTGGTGATAGCCCTGTCCGTCCAATTGCAATCCCCCACGTTCGGCTAGGCCATAGGCTCTTGGCGGGAGTCGCTCTGGTATTACCAGGGGTAAGCCCATGCCCGATATGTTAGAACTACTAAGCTCTAGTATTCACTAGTAGCATACCCATATGTACACTATTAGGCTATGTATATGTATACTAGAAACATATTAGGAACAACTCCTTACCTTAGCTTAACCACCACTAGGACTATCTTATCTTTGGAGTAGATTGCTTATTGTGTGTCACACTACCCCATCGATATCTTCTTATCCATCCTACTTGGTTTCCTATAAGAACACCCAATCCTATCCATCATCTTGCTACCCTTCACTGTAAAAGTCCCAAAAACGTGAATGCAAAGAAATGGATGATTGAACGTCATCGTGTTTCTGGTTCATGAAAAATGAGACTTACAAAAACTTTCTTACATGAGATGGTCTACGTGAGATTCAACAACACGGGTTCAAGCATTCATTTGGATGTGTTGGACCAAGGTGGAGTTAAACTCATGAGTAGTCATACATGTGTATGAGAGAACAAAAATAAGACCTTCTAGACTCCAAATGCTCACCTCAAAGTGCTGCCAAAATTTTGAACACACATGGAACCTCACGCAGTTGAAGATGAGAGGAATTGTGGTGGCAACTTTCTGATTTGAGGTAAGCTAAAGAGGAATGGATTATGCTCATGTTGAGTTCATGCTGAATTCAAAACATGTTAAGGCAAGGGAATGACTTGAGTTATGTCACATGAAAGGATAAACTCAAACGGGGACATGTGGGGAGAGCAAAAATGTTCTTTAGCTCCTTCTGAACACATGTTAACCTAGGGAAGAATTTCACTCCCAAAAAGCTAACTCATATGCAAATTCTCTATGAGCAGAGGGGAGGGAAGATTAAACCCCATTTTTGAACCCTTGCAAAGAATTCCTGTTCAGATGGTCCAAAGGCATATATGTGAGATGACCTTTGCAGTCCTTAGGTATAAAAGAGTTTAAGATCTAAATTTGGAGAAATTTTGAGCTCCTATACCATTTGTTCAAAGCATTGTTTGAGATCACCTTCGAATTCAAATTTGAGGGGCATGGTCAAACTGAACTTGTGAGGTTCAGCTTGGGACCAAGATTGATCAAGTATGGGCTAGGAGCAAACCAAAGTTTTTCACCCAAATTCAGATGGGTCATCACCAAAGAGGACTTAAATATTCAGTTTGAATTAAATGGTCTACTTCAAGACATAGAAGGCCCTTTCCAAAAAGGAAATTCAAACTGTTGTTTGAAAAGTTGTATTTGCAATGGCCAACTAAAGGATCAGATGGCATATTTGAATTCATCAGGTCCAAATTATGAGGGAGCCAAATTTTGAGAAAATTGGGAGGTGCTTGATATTAGTATCAAAGGGGCCTATGAATTTCTTGGAAATTTGAATTTAAATTTGAACTGAAGAACACCATGTCAAAATTCAGAACAGCTTTTGAATCGGAGCTCTTCATGATTTAAATTTTCTTTGTGCCAAATTTGGAAGATCTTTTGGGGAGGGGCAGGGGTGGACCCACTTACCATTGAGCCATATAGACTTGCTCCTTAAGTCTTCTTTACCTGCTCACTGGGGCCCAGTTATCTGTGAGAGGGAACCCGGTCTCTGTTTCTACTCTGCCGAGCGCGCGACAGCTGCAGCACCCCGGCGCCAGCGCACGGGCGCGCGACGATTCTACAGAGCGCCGGTCGAACCGCCTCAGCGCACCGATATTACCCCGCGGATGCTACCTCGCTCGAAAACCGCTTGTGCTTCCTCTCCCCCGTAGCTCCCTCCCGTGGGCACCGTTTCTCCCACCGCTACTCCCTCTCCTCGGAGCAATGCTGCCCGGACGCCTCGGCAACGTTCACGCCGAACTGAGCTCATCCCCGGCGTCGCCCACGCTCCCTCAACGTGCCCACAGCGAGGACAAGGTGCTAACCCACGAGAAACCCGATACCGAGTTCATTTTCTCTCCACCGCTCCGGGTGAGGCCGCCATAGCAAGAATCCGTCGCCCGGCCACCACAAGGCTTCTCCCCTCGAGCTGCAAAAGCAAAAAGGTTCACCAATGTCCCTACTCGCTTCACCGCAACCCCGGCTGCCTGTTCTGGATGGTGCTCGCCGGAATTTCATTTTTGCCGATGACATACAATAATAACCGAGGGGAGAAACTCGGCGAATTCGTCTCACACGTTGAACCACTCCACATCCAACATAGCATACACCTTCTATGCCTCTGTGCGCGTTCATAGGATCAACAACCACCGAGAACCATCGAGCAAAGCCACTGTTCATCGAGTTTTTCAATTTTTGCCGGATTTTGACCTAGCCCGACGGTGAGGTCATACTCCTGGCGAGTTTCAGCGAGATCGGCGGTTGGTTCCATGTTCTCCTCGGTGCAGTGGTGCTGTACGAGCAAACGGCGACGTGTTTGGTGCGGTATAACACCCTAACGACATCACCAGAGGTGCCACAGCCACTGTCGCCGTCGCACCTAGGTTTCCGGCTGTCGTCGATCTAAGATAAGCCCGACAACATGTTCCTCGCACGAAAATATGTGGGGTCGGCGAGAACCAGCAAGTTCCGAGCACCGGAACACACTCACGGCGAGAGCTCCGGCGAGCTCGGCGGCACGGGAGTGCGGGCTGCTGGAGGAAGACGAAGACAGGGGCTGGCCCACGGGTCAGTCTCTGTTACCAGGGGTTAGATCTTCTGTGGCCTCGGATCTGTCTGTGACAACGCGGGAAAAACTCTGCGGCCCGTGTGGCTCGAGTTTCAGTGGCCGACACATGGCTCTGTGTGTGACGCCCTCGATTCTGTGGGAAATCCACGGAATCTGAGAACTAATGCATATGTGTGCCCAGGATGTTCATCACACATACACATACGTTTCACAAACTGAATTCAGATTATATATTACCACGAATCACAAAGTTTATTACAATACCTCATGAGTCTTGGACTCATGCTCACAGCGGAGGTCTTATTTCTATGCAGCGGAAGTCTTTATTTTAATGCGGAAGCAAAAACTAATGCGGAAGCAAAACTAAGCAGAAGTGGCTCCATCTCTACTCCTTCCACAGGCAAGGTTGAGAATAGATCACACGCCATAATGCTCCACTTGATCTTCATAGTAGGCTTCTCCTGCTGCTGATGATGAAGTAATAATGCAAGTTTGAGTACAATGATGTACTCAGCAAGTGCGGGAAAACACATAATATGCAGCTCATAAACAAGGTAGGTATAAAAGGCTTATTTGCAGAAAAATGGATTTGTAAAACCATGATAAAATAGCAACTTAACTTTAGATGTAATCCCAGCATGTATTAAATTACCAACATACCTTCATCACTTCCCGTGTTCCATCCGAACATTAACCAATCCTTTATTCATACTCACGAATACCTCCTCGTATTCGCTACCATCTCACATCGTAAAACAACCTCGTCTCACACCGAGACCAATCTCATGTCATGTCCCAACAATCATGCAACCATCTCATCACCCAGACTCAACAGTCCCAAACCAAACCATAACCAAACCAATAATCATAACCAAGAACCTTCCCAATAACCATCCCAATAACCATCCCACTAATTATGGCAGTTTAGCCAGGTGCTCGTGACCGTAAGCTCGGCTATCATGATAGTTTGAGACTCTGCAGAGTTTGCACCTCTTTACCCACAAGTTTGTGATTTTGTCACCCGTCGGCGACTGCAGAACCTCCATTATACCAGTACACAACCGTAGGTGTATGGTCAAGAGATCACAAAATAGCCTTTACAAAGGGGTTACTAGATGTATGGACTCACTAAGGTTTCACCGGCAGGCTAGAATCTCCAATTCTCCCACCCACGGGCCCCCTCTTGTGCCATGCAGTTCCCAGGGCAGTCCTCACTCGACTCCCATTCCCCGTGCCTTCCACAGTCCATAACACTCTAGCAACTTACCTAATTACTCAGCTAAGCCGCACCCATACTTGGCCTTGTGGTGGCACTGTTATCCTGGCATGTGCATGCATGAACCGGTCCTTAGATCTACGGCAAGTAAAACCACCATCTCATGCTACCTCATTCACAAACCCAGGCTTGCCTAGATCTCCCTCCGATCCATATTCATTAACCTCATCAGTTACTTATTATCAGTACGAGTGCAGTTAGCTAGAACATCTATCTCACTTTCCAATCCCAGAGACTCAGCGAAGCATAAAGCAAAAACCATACCCGACTCATAAACTTCCCAGGCGACAAGGGTGGTTTAATCAAAACTAGTAAACTCCTATAAAAGGGCTTCCCATCACGTTTGACTCAGTACGCACACCTTTTTGCAACACAAAAAAGTTTTGCCCAAAACATAGGATCAGTATGGTCAAGGAGCACTTGCCTTGTTCTTGCGGTTCCGGTTGTTCTTGATTCTCAAAACCTGGTTGCTGCAGTTCAACGTAGACAGCTCCCTGAGCTTGTCCTCACGTTCTTCTTGACTTTGAGGTCCTCCTCAGACCGCTCGGTTCTTCTCCAATTATCTCCATTGTTACGCTTCGGTGATGGTTTGCTCGTCGAGTTAGGGCTAGGGCTCTAAGTCGTCGGCTCAGGAGTTGAAAGAGAAGTTTGTGGTTTCGGCCAGAGGTTTTGGGATCTATTTATAATCGAGAAGAGAAGAGTCCTAATCTGATTGTATCTCGAATAAGAGTCTTATTCAGATCTTTGTTGGATCCTAACATCTTATCTTTAGTAACATCGTGGAATTTAGATCGGTTTCTGTTGCGTACCGGTATCTTTACGCGTAAAAACCGCTCCAGAACTTGTTACCTCCGCGATGATGAGCTCCGGAAGCTCCACGTGTCCTTTCGGGGCCTGGTATCTCCTCTTCCGCAGAGACGAGCTCTGGTTGTGCCGCATGTCACAAGTGAGACCTCCCCCTTCTTTGTAGGTGAACTCCGCGCACGCCACGTGTTGGCACCGGTCTTCCCTCTCTTCCTTCCTCAGGAACATGCCCGAGGTCGACACGTGTCCAGCAACGACAGACCTCCCAGAGATAAGCTCCGGTGGCGACACGTGTTAGATAGATCCGGACTTCTTTGAGATGAGCTCCGAGATTGACACGTATCCCGCGTGACTTGTCCTCTGATTTCCGCGAGGACTAGCTCCGAGGATGACACGTGTCTTGCGGAAATGCCTTTGCTTCTTCTGCAGAGGCTAGCTCCGTGGGCAACACGTGTCCCACAGGATCGGACCTCTCCCCTTTGCGGAGACGAGCCCCTGCTACGTAGCCAGCTTGGTGACGGCCTCTCCCCGCTTTGCAGGGATGAGCTCCGAACACGCCATGTGGCCTGCTGGCCGCGGAAGTTGTCTTTGGCGCTCTCTGAGGGCTTTATTGGCTATTCTTTTGATAATTATCTCTGTTCCTATTTTTCATAAAAATGTTTCCTCTTCATAGAACATGAACATATGCTGACACCCGAGGCGAGGGTGTCACAAATCTACCCCCCTTAAATTGAATCTCGCCCTCGAGATTCGTTAGTAGGAAATAGATGGGGGAATTCTGCCTTGATGTCCTCTCCACGCTCCCACGTGGCTTCAGCTTCAGTGTGATGGCTCCATTGTACTTGCACCATCGAATCACCTTGTTTTGGGTGACTCTTTCCTTTACGTCCAAGATTCGGACAGGGTGTTCTGCGTAAGTCAGGTCGTCTTGAAGTTCAAGATCTCCCATTGACACTTGTTCCTCTGGTATTCTCAAACACTTCTTAAGATGGGATACATGAAACACGTCATGTACGTCGGAGAGGTGGTTTGGGAGCTCTAGTTGATAGGCTACTTCTCCTCGCTAGTCCAAAATCTTAAATGGTCCGATGTAGCGAGGTGCTAGTTTGCCTTTGATGTTGAAACGTCGTTGGCCTCGGATAGGCGATACCTTAAGGTATACGAAGTCTCCTACTTCAAAGGTCAACTTCCAACGCCTATTGTCCGCATAGCCTTTCTGTCGTTACTGAGCAGCCTTTAAGGTTTCCCGTATCGTTTGGACCTGCTTTTCAGCTTCTTGTAGTACTTCGGGTCCAAACACCTGGTTCTCTCCAGTCTCGTTCCAGAACAGTGGCGTTCTACACCGTCTACCATATAAGGCTTCGAAAGGCGACATCTTCAAGCTAGCTTGATAGCTGTTGTTATAGGAGAACTCGACATACGGTAAACTCCTATCCCAACTACGCCCACGTTTCAAGGCGCAAGCTCTCAACATGTCCTCCAAAATTTGGTTCGTCCTTTCGGTTTGTCCATCTGTTTGTGGGTGGTAGGTGGAGCTAAAATCCAGTCGTGTACCCATGGTTTTCTGCAGCTTCCTCCAGAATCTAGAGGTAAATTGAGAACCTCGATCTGAGACTATCCTCTTCGGAACTCCGTGACGGCACACGATCTGCTCCATGTACAACTCTGCCTATTGTGCAACATTGTAACTGGCCTTTACCGGAAGAAAATGGGCAGTTTTCGTCAATCGGTCCACAATGACCCAGATGGAGTCGTATCCCGACTGAGTACGTGGTAATCCGACGATGAAGTCCATATTGATGTCCTCCCATTTCCATTCGGGTATTCTCAAAGGTTGCAACAATCCAGCAGGTTTTTGATGTTCGGCCTTTACCCGTTGGCATGTGTTGCATAGGGCAACGTATTCGGCTATATCCCACTTCATACCATCCCACCAATAACAAGTTTTCAAGTCCTTGTACATTTTGGTTCTTCCTGGATGTATGGAATAGGGTGAATCATGTGCCTCCTTCAATATCATGTCGCGGAGGTGTCTTATGTTCGGCACACAAATCCTTTATCCTAGCCAAAGCGTACCCTTTTCATCCTCCTTGAAATCCTTCTCTATTCCTTGTCGGATTCTTTCCTTGATCTCCTTGATTTCCTCGTCCGTTGCTTGGCCCTCTCTTATTTCTTGTTCCAATGGGGAGTGGATCTCTAGTATCTCCATGTTATTCAAGAATACGAGGTGTAACCGTTCGAACTCCTTCCGTAGTTTGGGTGGTAGCTCCCGAACCGTGAGTTGGTGACATGCTCCCTTTCTGCTCAATACGTCTGCTACTACATTGGCCCTCCCGGGGTGGTAGTTGATTCCCACATCATAATCCTTGATGAGTTCTAACCGTCGACGTTGCCTCAAATTCAAGTCCGTTTGTGTAAATATGTACTTGAGGCTTTTATGATCCGTATAGATCTCACATCGATGACCAAGGATATAATGTCTTCAAATCTTCAATGCATGCACCACTGCTGCTAGCTCCAAGTCATGCGTAGGATAGTTAAGCTCGTGCTTCTTTAATTGTCGTGAGGCATAGGCTACCACTTGTCCTTCCTGCATGAGTACACATCCGAGCCCTTGTCTGGATGCGTCACAATATATGTCAAAGCTCTTGCTTACGTCTGGTAATACCAGAACTGGTGCTGTGGTTAGCCTTTTCTTGAGTTCCTCAAAACTTTCTTGGCAGGCTTGTGTCCACTGAAAGACTTTTCCCTTCATTAGCAACTCCGTCATAGGTTTTGCTATCTTGGAGAAGTCTTTAATGAAGCGCCGATAGTATCCTGCCATCCCAAGGAAACTCCGAATATCCCTCACGCTCTTCGGTTGGTCCCACTTCAGAACATCTCTCACCTTTCCCGGATCAACCGATACCCCTTCCCTGGAGATAATATGGCCTAGGAAAGATATTTCCTTTAGCCAAAATTGACACTTGTTGAGCTTGGCATACAATTGATGCTCACGCAACTTCTGCAAGGTCAATCTCAGATGTTCTTCATGCTCCTCCTCACTTTTTGAATACACCATAATGTCATCGATGAAAACCACGACGAGTTTGTCCAAGTATTCCATGAAAACCTTGTTCATAAGGTACATGAAGTATGCGGGTGCATTTGTTAACCCAAAAGACATGACGGTATATTCATACGAACCATACCGTGTCCGAAAGGCTGTCTTAAGTCTATCGGAGGGTTTAATCTTCAGCTGGAAATATCCCGACCGAAGATCAATCTTGCAGAATACTCGGGCTCCTTTCATTTGATCAAACAGGTCCTCTATACGGGGCAGAGGGTATTTATTCTTGATTGTCACCTCGTTGAGAGACCTGTAGTCCACGCACATTCTTTGGGTTCCATCCTTCTTGTCCACGAAGAGTACCGGAGCTCCCCATGGTGACGAACTTCGACGGATAAAACCCTTCTCCAACTGTTCTTGAATTTGCTTCATGAGTTCAACTAGCTCGTTGACGGGCATCCTATATGGTCTCTTAGCTATAGGTGCAGTTCTGGGTACCAAATCTATGGCAAACTCGATGTCCCGGTCAGGTGGCATTCCTGGAAGCTCTTTTGGGGACACGTCTGAAAATTCCTGAACCACTGGAATGCTGTCCAATGTTGTTCCTTCGACGTGGTTCAAATTTGCCCGTTCGGTTGTTTGCTGGGCTGACTCAAACTCGACACGAATACCGTGTTCGTTTGTCAACTGCACGCTCCTTTCAGCACATTGGATTACTCCATTGTGCTTGCTTAACCAATCCATTCCGAGTATGATGTCAATCCCGTGGGAGTCCAAGACAATAAGATTAGCAAGGAAGTCTACCCCCCTTATTTTAAGGCTTACTCTAGGACATACTATATTAGTCCTCATTTCTCCTCCGGGAGAATTAACCAACATAGCATATTCTAAGTGGGATACGGGTAGATAATGTTTGGCAACATATTTGGATGATATGAAGGAATGCGATGCTCCGGAATCAAATAAAATGGTGGCTGGGTTGGAGTTGGCAAGGAACATACCAATTGCGACGTCCTCAGCCTGTTGTGCTTCCTCAGCAGTGACATGGTTTACGTGGCCACGAGCATAGTTCTGCGGTCCACGGTTCCATTGGTTGTCCCCTCTGTTTGGTCGCTGGTTCTGCTTGGGCACGTTACCTTGCTGTCCAGGGCCTCTCCTCGGGCACTGGTTAGCGAAGTGGCCTACTTCCCCGCATGCAAAGCATGCCCTGTTGCCTACGGCAGCAGGTATGTTGGGGCGGGGGTTTCGAACAGGGGCGCCATTGTTGGGTTGGGGCGCAGGAGGCATGGGCACACGAGGTGCCGGTGCAACGAATTGTTGTTGTGGTGGCTGACCAGGGCGGTACGCAGGAGTGGTCGATCCATACTGCGGTGCAGGGGGCATGTACCTAGGTCGTACGTTTCTCCCTTGGGGCTGGTATGATATCTTCCTCTTGCACTCTCGCTCGATCTCTCGGATCTTGTTTTCAACCACAATAGCCTTGTCAACCAGCTTCTAGAAGCTTATGTAGTCATTGTTGAGGAGCTAAATCTGGATCTCATTGTTCAACCCTCTCATGAACAGGTACTGCTTCCTCTGGTCTGAGTTGACATCTTCGGGGGCGTACCGGGACAGTTGTATGAATTTGTTGAGATACTCGTTCACACACTTCTGTCCTTGGCGGAGTCCTTCAAACTCCTGCCTCTTGAGCATCATTACACCAGCAGGGATGTAGTGAGAGTGGAAACTTTCCTTGAACTCAGTCCAAGTGATTGTCTCCGGGTTGGCATGGGCGTTGCTCAAGGCATCCCACCAGTCAGCAGCGGCTCCCGTAAGTTGGTGCGATGTGAAGAGAACCTTCTCTCGGTCGTTGTACTGAACAATGGCGAGCTTCTTCTCCATGGATTTCAACCAATCATGGGCCTCCATGGGATCGCTTGCTTGAGCAAAGGTGGGTGGTCGAGTCCTTATGAACTCTCCCAACCTGTTATGAGCCGGCGGTGGTGGTGGCGGTGGTGCCGGAACGGGGTTTTGGTTGGCCTGCAACTGACCCAAAGTTTGGATCATGGTTTGCATAAGCTGGTTTTGCATGGCCATCAACCTTTCCAGATGGTTTTCACCAGCTCCGGGGTTAGAAGGAACTTCCTCGTGGTCATCCAACTGGACGTTCCTTTGGCTGGCGTTTCCTCTCACCATCTGTGAGAGAGAACAAAATAGAATAGGAGGTTAGAAGGTTAGATAGGTCCCTTGAACTATATGCATCAAGGTGAGTTGGACTATATATATTAGCCCTTATGAGAATGTGATCAAGTGCCGAAGCATTTCACACCTCTTTTTTCTTACGTATGGATATGGACAACGTTTTTGAGACGTCCCACAACTCACACTAAGCACATAATTACACACAATCATTGCAAGGGCTCATACAACTCCTATTCAAGGACGGTTTCCTATGCCAAGGTGGTTTTAAAGCCAATCTGAGCTATCAACCCTAGGGCGCTTGTGACTCCTATTTAGGGGTGTAACCCGTGGCTCTAATGTCAATATAAGTTTTCTATCTAGGCGGGTAACCTACTGTCAACCCGTGGCTCTGATACCAATCTGTGACGTCCTCGATTCTGTGGGAAACCCACGGAATCTGAGAACTAATGCATATGTGTACCCAGGATGTTCATCACACATACACATGCGTTCCACAAACTGAATTCAGATTATATATTACCACGAATCACATAGTTTATTACAATACCTCATGAGTCTTGGACTCATGCTCACAGCGGAGGTCTTATTTCTACGCAGCGGAAGTCTTTATTTTAATGCGGAAGCAAAAACTAATGCGGAAGCAAAACTAAGCAGAAGTGGCTCCATCTCTACTCCTTCCACAGGCAAAGTTGAGATTAGATCACACGCCATAATGCTCCACTTGGTCTTCATAGTAGGCTTCTCCTGCTGCTGATGATGAAGTAATAATGCATGTTTGAGTACAATGATGTACTCAGCAAGTGCGGGAAAACACATGATATGCAGCTCATAAACAAGGTAGGTATAAAAGGCTTATTTGCAGAAAAGAAGATTTGTAAAACCATGATAAAACAGCAACTTAACTTTAGATGTAATCCCAGCATGTATTAAATTACCAACATACCTTCATCACTTCCCGTGTTCCATCCGAACATTAACCAATCCTTTATTCATACTCACGAATACCTCCTCGTATTCGCTACCATCTCACCTCGTAAAACAACCTCGTCTCACACCGAGACCAATCTCATGTCATGTCCCAACAGTCATGCAACCATCTCATCACCCAGACTCAACAGTCCCAAACCAAACCATAACCAAACCAATAATCATAACCAAGAACCTTCCCAAGAACCATCCCAATAACCATCCCACTAATCATGGCAGTTTAGCCAGGTGCTCGTGACCGTAAGCTCGGCTATCATGATAGTTTTAGACTCTGCAGAGTTTGCACCTCTTTACCCACAAGTTTATGATTTCGTCACCCGTCGGCGACTACAGAACCTCCATTATACCAGTACACAACCGTCGGTGTATGGTCAAGAGATCACAAAATAGCCTTTACAAAGGGGTTACTAGATGCATGGACTCAATAAGGTTTCACCGGCAGGCTAGAATCTCCAATTCTCCCACCCACGGGCCCCCTCTTGTGCCATGCAGTTCCCAGGACAGTCCTCACTCGACGCCCATTCCCCACGCCTTCCACAGTCCATAACACTCTAGAAACTTACCTAATTACTCAGCTAAGCCGCACCCATACTTGGCCTTGTGGTGGCACTGTTATCCTAGCATGTGCATGCATGAACCGATCCTTAGATCTACGGCAAGTAAAACCACCATCTCATGCTACCTCATTCACAAACCCAGGCTTGCCTAGATCTCCCTCCGATCCATATTCATTAACCTCATCAGTTACTTATTAACAGTACGAGTGCAGTTAGCTAGACACATCTATCTCACTTTCCAATCCCATAGACTCAGGAAGCATAAAGCGAAAACCATACCCGACTCATAAACTTCCCAGGCGACAAGGGTGGTTTAATCAAAACTAGTAAACTCCTATAAAAGGGCTTCCCATCACGTTTGACTCAGTTTGCACACCTTTTCACAACACAAAACAGTTTTACCCCAAACATAGGATCAATATGGTCAAGGAGCACTTGCCTTGTTCTTGCGGTTCCGGTTGTTCTTGATTCTCAAAACCTGGTTGCTGCAGTTCGTCATAGACAGCTCCCTGAGCTTGTCCTCACGTTCTTGTTGACTTTGAGGTCCTCCTCAGACCTCTCGGTTCTTCTCCGATGATCTCCCTTGTTGCGCTTCGGCGATGGTTTGCTCGGCGAGTTAGGGCTAGGGCTCTAAGTCGTCGGTTCAGGAGTTAAAAGAAAAGTTTGTGGTTTCGGCTAGAGGTTTTGGGTTCTATTTATAATCGAGAAGAGAAGAGTCCTAATCTGATTGTATCCCGAATAAGAGTCTTATTCAGATCTTTGTTGGATCCTAATATCTTATCTTTAGTAACATCGTGGAATTTAGATCGGTTTCTGTTGCGTACCGGTATCTTTACGTGTAAACACCGCTCCAGAACTCGTTACCTCCGTGATGATGAGCTCCGGAAGCTCCACGTGTCCTTCCGGAGCCTGGTATCTCCTCTTCCGCAGAGACGAGCTCCGGTTGTGCCGCGTGTCACAAGCGAGACCTCCCCCTTCTTTGGAGGTGAGCTCCGCGCATGCCACGTGTTGGCGCCGGTCTTCCCTCTCTTCCTTCCTCAGGAACATGCCCGAGGTCGACACATGTCCAGCAACGACAGACCTCCCGGAGTTAAGCTCCGGTGGCGACACGTGTTAGATAGATCCGGACTTCTCTGAGATGAGCTCCGAGATCGACACGTATCCCGCACGACTGGTCCCCTGATTTCCGTGAGGACTAGCTCCGAGGATGACATGTGTCTTGCGGAAATGCCTTTGCTTCTTCTGCAGAGGCTAGCTCTGTGGGCAACGCGTGTCCCACAGGATCGGACCTCTCCCCTTTGCGGAGACAAGCCCCTGCTACGTAGCCAGCTTGGCGATGGCCTCTCACTGCTTTGCAGGGATGAGCTCCGAACACGCCACGTGGCCTGCTGGCCGCGGAAGTTGTCTTCGGCGCTCTCTGAGGGCTTTATTGGCTATTCTTTTGATAATTCTCTCTGTTCCTATTTTTCATAAAAATGTTTCCTCTTCATAGAACATGAACATATGCTGACACCCGAGGCGAGGGTGTCACACTGTGGTCCGCAGTCAGAGTTTAAACAATTCCCGATTAATTTGAATACCAAATTCAGTTCAAACTTTAGAACCTCATAACTTTTGCTAGGAAGCTCCAAATCTAGTGATTCAAATTGGGTTGGATTCAGGATGAAAAGCTCTTTCCAAATATGCATCCCAATTTGTATGAAAATCAATATAAAATTCTGGAAAATTCAGTAAAGCTTTTCATTAAAAGAATTTTAGAGGGAGTTTGGTTCATCCAAAAATCCCCAAATTTTGCCAGAGTATTCTCTAGGATGTTAGGGGACTCCTGTAAAAGTTACATATCATTTGGAGTTGTTTTAATTAAGGTAATTCGGATTTCAAGTTTCTGTATTCAAATGAATACATAAACATTTTCAGAGAATTTCTAAAACTTGGAAATTCAGTTCTGGGCATTCCTTAGTTCAAAAAGTCCTAGGAAAATTCATGAATGCTCCCTGAGCTATGTATGAAATTTTAGTTCACTTGGATTTGCATGAAAGTGCAAATTTTTCAGAATTAATTCCTTTTTGCCTAAATGCTTAGGGAATTGTTCTGGGTGATCTACTTAGTGAGTTATTCTGAATTTTGGTCCAGAGGACTTTCTTGTGATAAGGAACTCACATAAAAAATTTCAGCTCCATTGGAGCTTTGTATCACCACTATCCTGTTCAACCTATTTAGATGAGTAGCACACAAGTGATGAAATGTAATTATCACTTGATCATGTTGCTTCACCCAAACCAAACCACTAGCCCCAGTGTCATTTCAAATTCATAAACAGAGTTCCAGTTTAAACTTGTCTTTAGAACTTGTTAGCAAAAGTTTTACAATTAAATATATATGCATGTTCATAACGTGTAGTGTTTAAACGTGGAAGAGTGGAGGAAAGGTGAGGCTTGAATCAAGGAGCAAGAAGGCAGTGATTAATATTCAAGTCATCATCAGCAACTAACTTCATAGACCTCTGACTTTAGTCACCTGCAAAACCAAGGCAAGCCCCGGTTTGCATTTAAGTTGTTTATAAAGTTTTTCATTTGTTCAATACTATTGGTCAGGGCTTGTATGTGCATTAGGTCAAGGATGTTTTATACTCCACTTGCATAACCCAAAATGAACACTGAGGTCAAGGGTAGAAATGTATCATCGTTGTAGGATAATGCCGTGCTAAATAGCTTAGGACATCTGGTAGAAGTCGAGTAGTTGGAATCTACTCGCAAGCTATAGTTCAGCTTACATCAGTGGGGTTGGAAAAGAGGCAAACTAAATTTTACATTTCTAAAGATGAGACCGGGCAGGAGGGTTAGGCAGCGACAAGACGAGGTCTTGGTCAAATAGCTCTGCCTGTGTCAGTTAAGGACCGAAGCGTGTGCAGCCCCGCTGAGCAAGTATTGAGTTGTGTACCGGATGCTTACTGATATATGGGAACCAGGAAACCGATGTACCAGGTTCACTAAATTGTAAAGGCATACCACATCATCTCGTTAGACCAATGAGCCCGAGACGGCGCGACCGGTTCTACAGTCTAGTATCCTGCGAAAGGCTGCCACATACGACGTAATGAAGGACGCCAGATTTGGGCCTTCAGAGGCGGGCGTATGTGTTGAGTTATCCGGGTAGTGTTTGATTCGAATCACCGTCCCTCGCGGTTATGAGTACCGCTTGCTCACTGTGTTCTGACATAGTAACCAAGTTGTGTGGAAATAGTTTGCAAAGTTTTAAATGCTGTTATGCTAATTATAAATTGCATGAAAACCATGTTTGAAGTAGAGATAGAGCAAACTAAAGTTATTTTCCACCTTGGGACAAGTAACATTGGAATGAAGCATTTCTTGTTTGATTGTGGAGTTCCAATGTTGCTGGGCGCAAGGTCACTACTATAATGGCTAAAAATCTGAAAGTTAAGGATGAACTCGTAGGCAAGTCTTTTCGCACATTACAGGGTTAGGTCTTAAGTTACCCTCATGTAGAGTTGCATGCTTTAGGAGAGACGGTTAAGTCTTGCTGAGCCTTTGTGCTCACTCTTGCTATATAAGTGGTTTTGCAGGAAAACTTCGACGCTATAAAGAAGGTTGTCCGGTGAGACTCGGAAACTTCTGAGTCATGTCACATTTGGAGAACCTAGCCGCTGCCATGTCTTTGTGTTGCTAGCGAGAGGAGTCCGCAGGCTGGACCTCTTCTCGGGTGCTTCGTAGTTATTCGGCGTGAGCTGTTTATAGACTTCTGCTGTAGCTATTTTATGTAAATTATTTACAAAGAACAATTGTAAGCTTCCGCTTTTGATTTATGTAATACAATGTTCCTTATATGTGTGCTGTTGGGTGCCGCATAACACGGCACCACCCCATGCGATTCCCAGGCAAGGTGCCCCGTCCCCGTGACGTGATCGGGGCGGCGGGGTCCCGTCAGCGTGGTATCAGAGCCGCATTGGTAATAGCGCACGGAATAAGGATCGTATTACGACAAAAACTTAGGATACGGTGAGGAAACGATATTAGGCCCACATAAGGACTATAGTAGTATAGTTACTTAAAGTGGCAGGACTAACATACTTGTTATAATTCTGAATTTTGATTATGTAACGACGCACCTACGCTCTGGTAAGCATGGTACGGAACGCCACCGAAAGCGGTTCAATTTTAGTTAGCTCCCCTGACGAGGAAAGTGGTTCAGGGATGGGTCTCACAGCTTGGTGTGAGACGTCAATATGAAAATCTTGGACACTTCATGTTCCTGAGTTCATATGAAATGCTGATCCCTAGCGTGTATTAGGCAAGTAAGTGGAGACCCCATCGCGTGGTCAATAACGCGATAGTGTGTTCGTCTGGAAATAGCCCAGAGGGACATACGCAGCGCTTGCCATCGGCGTGCCTGCAGGGCGGTAGGTGGTATCCGTTGGGTTGATAACATTCCGACCGTTATGACCCGTTCATAATATACTCGGGTTACCCATCGTGTGGTGTTAAAACACGATCACGTACCTTGAGACGTGACTTAACCCAAGGACGGCCGTATGACAATGATACGGGCGTTTGTATTTACTTTCAATTATCGTACTGCCTAAAATGAAATAACCTTTGAGTGCACCACTATTGAGTGTTCTTCTGCAGGTACTAACCACGTACGTATCCCGTGTAGTACACGTGTGCGAGAGACCGTCTTAGTGCTACTGATCATACGTATATGCCAGTGTAATCTGGTTAGGATTTTCTTTTGGTGAGGCAACGTAGTACCGACATGTTTCTTACGGTGCATCGACACCGTACTACACTTAATAACCTCTTCCCTATTAAGAAATGATTCATGAACTAACTTTCAACTAAAAATGGAAGTTTGAAACAAATATTAGTTACTGAACTCTTATTTTGAGCTATGACTCAAATGAGAGTATAACTAGGTGTCAAAGTTTTCAAAAACAGAGTGCTCTGTTCTGGCAGGAATTCTTGCTGGACTTTGACAGGGAATAACTCTGAGTAGAGTTAACCAATTAAGGTGTATGATATGGTTCTGGAAATATTTTCAAGTGATCTACAACTTCCTTGAAGACCTCCAGAGCAAAATCACACGTTAAGTGGGTGAAAAGTCCAGTTGAAGGCAAACTGTTCAGAACCAGGACAGTAGCAAAAACCTCTCTGGACCTTTCTGTTTTTAAGCCATAACTTCCTGTAGAAAAATCCTTAAGGAACCTATAATACACCGTTGGAAAGGTTATCAAATTTGCAACATTGTTGTAGTTCAGAGTTTGCTCAGATCCTTATTGTATTTCATATACAACTGTGATAAAGTAGCCACATACAAAGGAGATGCTGGCAAATTTTATCCAGGAATTCTTTCAACTTTGAGAAATCATAACTTTTGATCCAGAGATGATCTGGAAGCATTTGAGTACTCGTTGGAAAGATACTGAAGTTAACTTTAACTTTGGTATTCGACTTGAGTTATGAAAATGCTGCTAAACTAATCAAAATCTGGGTAAAGACAGAAGAATCTATTCTGTACAGAAAAGAGGACTGGCTAGGCCTATCCCACGAAAGTGATTAAATTCGAGGATAGTCCGGTTGGACGTGAATATCCAATGTGTTCCGATAAATTACCGGGAAATGCCGGCTGACGGGACGTCAAGTTCAAGATTGAACTGACACCGGAAACAACACTGATTTCATGAAGGCCGTATAAGATGGCACCCAATGAACTAGTGGAGTTGAAGGAGCAACTAAGTGCACTTATGAGCAACGGTTTTACACAACCAAGCTTATCACCTTGGGGTTGCTCTGCGCTGTTTGTTAAGAAGAACGACGAGACACTAAGATTCAGTGTTGATTATCGTTCGCTCAATGCCGTCATTATAAAAATAATGACCCTACCCCACATTGATGGTTTAACTGATCAACTAGTTGATGCCGGGGTATTCTCGAAGATGGTTGGAGCTCATAAGACATTATGACATCAAGATCAATTGCCATCCAGGAAAAGTGAAAGTGGTTGCCGACGTGTTAGTTGGAAGAAACCATGTTCATAAATTGGCGATTGCTGAGTTGAAAGAAGAGGAACCAAGTCTCCGTGTCATTCCGTAGGGAGTACTTTTTAACACTGCTCCCATGCCAATAATCTGGGGAAAGATTGCTGAAGTGAGGAGGAGAGACAAAGGTAGGTCTCACCTACAGATGGGAATAGACAACGGAGAGATGAGGTGGTTCAGGAAGGACAATGAGGGTACTCTATGGTTTAAGGACCATACAGTTATACCTCGTAAGAGGAAGCTCTACAGCTGGAAATGTCGCACCCGCGGAAGTGGTGTGAGTACGGTGCAAGAGTACTGTTCGGGGTTGATTTGTCAACGACGCCGGTGACCGAGTTCGGGCGGTAGGAGCGGACTTGGAGGCTGTGCAATCCCAACAGAAAAGTTAAGATGGTCAAAGGCATAGACCGTTGCCATTCGATGGTGGAGAACACGTTTGTCTTCGCGTGTCTCCGATGGAATAGAATTCACCGGTCCAATGTAAAGGGGAGATTTTGCTTCCCTAGCCTTAGGTCCATTTGCTGTCACGGAAAAGTGTGGACCCGTAGCTTACCGGCTGTAACTACCGGCAAACCTTGCTGGTATTCATGACATATTTCATGGGTCGCAGCACAGAAGTACTTTAAAGATACCATTGCTGTCTGCACCAAGAAATCGACGAGTTGGAGCCGGATCGTGCCTACACCGAGCGACCGGTTCAGACTATCGATAAAAAGATCTGGAACTTCTATCATCATACAGATTGAAATTACCTCTCCCTCTTCGTTTTTATTTGGAATCTCGGGACGAGATTCTTTTAAGGGGGGAGGAATGTAAAGGTCCCAAAAACGTGAATGCAAAGACATGGGTGATCGAACGTCATCGTGTTTCTGGTTCATGAAAAATGGGATTTACAAAAACTTTCTTACATGAGATGGTCTACGTGAGGTTCAACAACACGGGTTCAAGCATTCATTTGGATGTGTTGGACTTAGGTGGAGTTAAACTCATGAGTAGTCATACATGTGTATGAGAAAGAACAAAAATAAGACCTTCTAGACTCCAAATGCTCACCTCAAAGTGCTGCCAAAATTTTGAACACACATGGAACCTCACACAGTTGAAGGTGAGGGGAATTGTGGTGGCAACTTTCTGATTTGAGGGTAAGCTAAAGAGGAATGGATTATGCTCATGTTGAGTTCGTGCTGAATTCAAAACATGTTAAGGCAAGGGAATGACTTGAGTTATGTCACATGAAAGGATAAACTCAAACAGGGACATGTGGGGAGAGAAAAAATGTTCTTTAGCTCCTTCTGAACACATGTTAACCTAGGGAAGAATTTCACTCCCAAAAAGCTAACTCATATGCACATTCTCTATGAGCAGAGGGGAGGGAAGATTAAACCCCATTTTTGAACCCTTGCAAAGCATTCCTGTTCAGATGGTCCAAAGGCCTATATGTGAGATGACCTTTGCAGTCCTTAGGTATAAAAGAGTTTAAGATCTAAATTTGGAGAAATTTTAAGCTCCTATACCATTTGTTCAAAGCATTGTTTGAGATCACCTTCGAATTCAAATTTGAGGGGCATGGTCAAACTGAACTTGTGAGTTTCAGCTTGGGACCAAGATTGATCAAGCATGGGCTAGGAGCAAACCAAAGTTTTTCACCCAAATTCAGATGGGTCATCACCAAAGAGGACATAAATATTCAGTTTGAATTAAATTTACTTCAAGACAAAGAATGCCCTTTCCAAAAAGGAAATTCAAACTATTGTTTGAAAAGTTGTATTTGCAATGGCCAACTCAAGGATCAGAAGGCATATTTGAATTCATCAGGTCCAAATTATGAGAGAGCCAAATTTTGAGAAAATTTGGAGGTGCTTTGATATTAGTATCAAAGGGGCCTATGAATTTCTTGGAAATTTGAAATTAAATTTGAACTGAAGAACACCATGTCAAAATTCCAAACAGCTTTTGAATCGGAGCTCTTCAGGATTTAAATTTGCTTTGTGCCAAATTTGGAAGATCTTTTGGGGAGGGGCAGCGGTGGACCCACTTGCCATTGAGCCATATAGACTTGCTCCTTAAGTCTTCTTTACCTGCTCACTGGGGCCCAGTTGTCTGTGAGAGGGAACCCGGTCTCTATTTCTACTCTGCCGAGCGCGCGACAGCAGTAGCACCCCGGCGCCAGCGCACGGGCGCGCGACGATTCTACCGAGCGCCGGTCGAACCGCCTCAGCGCACCGATATTACCCCGCGGACGCTACCTCGCTCGAAAACCGCTCGTGCTTCCTCTCCCCCGTAGCTCCCTCCCGTGGGCACCGTTTTTCCCGCCGCTACTGCCTCTCCTCGGAGCAACGCCGCCCAGATGCCTCGGCAACATTCACGCCGAGCTGAGCTCATCCCCAGCGTCGCCCACACTCCCTCAACATGCCCACAGCGAGGACAAGGTGCTAACCCACGAGAAACCCGATGCCGAGTTCATTTTCTCTCCACCGCGCCTGGTGAGGCCGCCGTAGCAAGAATCCGTCGCCTGGCCACCACAAGGCTTCTCCCCTCGAGCTGGAAAAGCAAAAAGGTTCACCGATGTCCCTACCCGCTTCACCGCAACCCCGGCTGCCTGTTCTGAACGGTGCTCGCCGGAATTTCATTTTTGCCGACGACATACAATAATAACTGAGGGGAGAAACTCGGCGAATTCGTCTCACACGTTGAACCACTCCACACCCAACGTAGCATATACCTTCTATGCCTCCGTGCGCGTTCATAGGATCAAGAACCACCGAGAACCATCGAGCAAAGCCACTGTTCATCGAGTTTTTCGATTTTCGCCGGATTTTGACCTAGCCCGATGGTGAGGTCATACTCCCGGCGAGTTTCAGTGATATCGGCGGTTGGATCCATGTTCTCCTCGGTGCAGTGGTGTTGTACGAGAAAACGATGACGTGTTTGGTGTGGTATAACGCCCTAACGACATCGCCGGAGGTGCCACAGCCACTGTCACCGTCGCACCTAGGTTTTCGGCCGTTGTCGATCTAAGATAAGCCCGGCAATGTGTTCCTCGCACGAAAATACATAGGGGCAGTGAGAACCAGCAAGTTCCGAGCACCGGAACCCACTCCCGGCAAGAGCTACGGCGAGCTCGGCGGCGCGGGAGCGCAGGCTGCTGGAGCAAGACAAAGACGGGGGCTGGCCCACGGGTCAGTCTCTGTTACCAGGGGTTAGATCTTCTGTGGCCTCAGATCTGTCTGTGACAATGCGGGAAAAACTCTGCGTCCCGTGTGGCTTGGGTTTCAGCGGTCGACACGTGGCTCTGTTGCCCGCAGTCAGAGTTTAAACAATAACCGATTAATTTGAATACCAAATTCTTTTCAAACTTTAGAACCTCATAACTTTTGCTAGGAAGCTCCAAATCTAGTGAGTATTGGGATGGATTCAGGATGAAAAGCTCTGTCCAAATATGCAGCCCAATTTGTATGAACATCAATAGAAAATTCTGGAAAATTCTATAAATCTTTTCAGCAAAAGAATTTTAGAGGGAGTTTGGTTCATCCCAAAATCCCCATATTTTGCCAGAGTATTCTGTAGGACGTTAGGGGACTCCTGTAAAAGTTTCAGCTCATTTGGAGTTGATTTAGTTAGGGTAATTCTGATTTCAAATTTCTGTATTCAAATGAATACAGAAAAATTTTCAGAGAATTTCCAAAACTTGGAAATTCAGTTCTGGGCATTCATTAGCTCCAAAAATCCTAGGAATATTCATGAATGCTCCCTGAGATATGTATGAAATTCTAGTTCACTTGGATTTGCATGAAAGTGCGAATTTATTCAGAATTAATTCCTTTTTGTCTAAATGCTTAGGGAATTGTTCTGGGTGATCTACTTAGTGAATCATTCTGAATTTTGTTCCAGAGGACTTTCTTGTGATAAGAAACTCACATAAAAATTTTGAGCTCCATTGGAGCTTTGCATCACCACTATCGTGTTCAACCTATTTAGATGAGTAGCACACAAGTGATGAAATGTAATTATCACTTGATCATGTTGCTTCACCCAAACCAAACCACTAGCCCCAGTGTCATTTTAAATTGTTAAACAGAGTTCCAGTTTAAACTTGTCTTTAGAACTTGTTAGAAAAAGTTTTACAATTAAATAAATATGCATGTTCATAACGTGTAGTGTTTAAACGTGGAAGAGTGGAGGAAAGGTGAAGCTTGAATCAAGGAGCAAGAAGGCCAGTGATTAATATTCAAGTCATCATCAGCAACTAACTTCATACACCTCTGACTTTAGTCACCTGCAAAATCAAGGCAAGCCCCGGTTTGCATTTAAGTTGTTTATAAAGTTTTTCATTTGATCATTACTATTGGTCAGGGCTTGTATGTGCATTAGGTCAAGGATGTTTTATACTCCACTTGCATAACCTAAAATGAACCCTGAGGTCAAGGGTAGAAATGTATCATCGTTGTAGCATAATGCCGTGCTAAATAGCTTAGGACATCCGGTAGAAGTCGAGTTGTTGGAATCTACTCGCGAGCTATAGTTCAGCTTACATCAGTGGGGTTGGAAAAGAGGCAAACTAAAGTTTACATTTCTAAAGATGAGACCGGGCAGGAGGGTTAGGCAGCGACAAGACGAGGTCTTGGTCGAATAGCGCTGCTTGTGTCGGTTAAGGACCGAAGCGTGTGCAGCCCCGCTGAGCATGTATTGAGTTGTGTACCGGATGCTTACTGATATATGGGAACCAGAAAACCGATGTACCATGTTCACTGGATTGTAGGGGCATACCACATCGTCTCGTTAGACCTATGAGCCCGAGACGGCGCAACCAGTTCTACAGTCCAGTGTCCTGTGAAAGGTTTCCACATACGACGTAATGAAGGATGCTAGATTTGGGTCTTCAGAGGCGGGCGTATGTGTCGAGTTATCTGGGTAGTGTTTGATTCGAATCACCGTCCCTCGCGGTTATGAGTACCGCTTGCTCACTATGTTGTGACGTAGTAATCAAGTTGTGTGGAAATAGTTTGCAAAGTTTTAAATGCTGTTATGCTAATTATAAATTGCATGGAAACCATGTCTGAAGTAGAGATAGAGCAAACTAAAGTTATTTTCCACCTTGGGATAAGTAACATCGGAATGAAGCATTTCTTGTTTGATTGTGGAGTTCCAATGTTGCTGGGCGCAAGGTCACCACTATAATGGCTAAAAATCTGAAAGTTAAGGATGAACTCGTAGGCGAGTCTTTTCGCACGTTACAGGGTTAGGTCTTAAGTTACCCTCATGTAGAGTTGCATGCTTTAGGAGAGTCTTAAGTTACCCTCATGTAGAGTTGCATGCTTTAGGAGAGACGGTTAAGTCTTGCTGAGCCTTTGTGCTCACTCTTGCTATATAAGTGGTTTTGCAGGAAAACTTCGACGCTATAAAGAAGGTTGTCTGGTGAGACTCGGAAACTCCCGAGTCATGTCACACATGGAGAACCTAGCCGCTGCCATGTCTTAGGGTTGCTAGCGAGAGGAGTCCGCGGGCTGGACCTCTTCTCGGGTGCTTCGTAGTTATTCGACATGAGCTGTTTATAGACTTCCGCTGTAGCTATTTTATGTAAATTATTTACAAAGAACAATTGTAAGCTTCCACTTTTGATGTATATATTACAGTGTTCCTTATATGTGTGCTTTTGGGTGCCGCATAACACGGCACCACCCAATGCGATTCCCGGGCAAGGAGCCCCGTCCCTGCGACGTGATCGGGGCGGCGGGGTCCCGTCATTCACCTTCCTTTCGAATCATACGATACCCTAGGGAATACTGTTTGGTGAAATGCTACAGCGGTATTGTCGGCGTTTGGATTTCCTACTAGTATCGATTGTGCGCGCGTTCGTCTTTGAGGTTGTGGGGGACAACCCCATGGTTCACCCACTCCGGGATCGCAGAGGATGGTGCCTTGCGAAGCAGCACCCAACAGCACACAAGAAAAGATTAAGATCAACATACAAACTTTTATTTTACAGAAAGACAACGCAAGTCTTTTACAAACTTAAGATACAATGGAAGTATTATACATACTACACTCTCCTACTAACTAAGCAAAAGTGCAGCCGTCCAGCCCGGGGATGCTACACACTAGCCACACTCACACGACGATCACGGCGGCGTGCAGGGCTCCAGCTCGGCCGTGTACCCCGACGGGGGCATCGCCTCGTCCTCGGACCGTTCCTCATAACTCTCACCTGCACACAGCTTAAATATTGCAACCATGAGCACGATGGCTCAGAAAGGTTTAACCGACAGTCCTAATCATGAAACTCTACATGCAGGGATTTGTAATATAGGAAAAGGACATTGAAATAATGGCATGCCTACATGTTAATCCTTATTTTCAGTTTTATAGCAGCAGTTTAATGTGCCTTAGGCAGCCCTCACATCGGAAGTTCACAATCAAACAAAAACGCTTCCCTCAGATGTGGTTGTGCCAAAACTTGAAAATAAACTTAATGAGCTCTACATCTACAGCATACATGGTATCAAGATAATATTAGCTCAATGCATCATATTCTGCTTGCTTCTTTCAGTTATTACTACGTCACAGCACAGTGAACAAGCGGTACTCAAATAACCGTGAGGGATGGTGATTGCAATCAGTAGACACCCGGATAACACGTCACATACACCCACTTTCAGAAGTGTGGTGCTTCACACCTTCCTACTCTGTTGTATGCAGCAACCTTTCAAAGGAAACCCAAATGCCGAACCGGTCCATCCGTAACAGGCAGGAGGTCCCCGCGTGCAGCGTGTCTGTGCCCACCAGTAGATTTACACCTTGCTACCCTCAACCCACTACTATAAAACGGTTGGGTAAGCCTCGGCACCCAGGTTAACCAATTACATCGGTTTCCTGGTTCCCATATGCCAATATGCATCCGGTACTGTTCAAACTTGTCCAGCAGGTCTGCACACGGCTCGGTCCTCAATCCACACCAACAGGGCTACGCACGTGAGACCTCCGCTCACTGCATCCTATCCCCCACCTCCGTTGGGTCTCAGTTTCACATTCTTAAGCCATTCTCTACCTCTTTTCATTCCCGTGTGATACAATCTTATCTCACGAGTAGATTCCAACTACTCGACTTCTACTGAGATCCTAAGAACATTAGCATGGCATCCTCTACTCATCGAGTTGTAAAGTACCCAACCCTTCATAAGATTTAAAGTCATGCAAGTGGGGTTTCAAACAACTTAAGTCTAATGCAACCATTTCAACCTAGACATAAGTGATACAAATGAAAACTTTGAAAAAGGTAATTAAATGCAAATCGGGGCTTGCCTGGTTGCGAGTCAAAAGGAAAGCTAGCTTCTGGTCGGAGGACTTCCAATGGCTCCGGAGTGTCCTCAACTTCAGTCACTATATGAAATGTAGCAAAATATATGTATAAGTGATAGTGATTTAAAAGAAGTAAACTTCTATTCATAGCTACTGCTATTTAGGTTCCTTAATTGGCTTTAGGATTTTTCAAGTGAACACTAGACTCTATAAGGACGATCTGAACACTAGACACGTATCGCAATCGGATACGTACTTTGGGATTTCTCTTTTCATCCGCATCCACCACAACCTGGTTTTCAGATCTTGGTACATCTTGTTGCTGCCCGGATAAATAGAATACTTGGACATGTGATCTTCGTCCAAGATTTTCTTCCGAAGCTTCATGTCACGGGGTACCACTATATGGTCTTTAAACCATAGAGTGTCGTGTTCATCCCTTCGGAAGCATTTCATTTCGCCATTCTTCATTCTACTCCGAATGTGCGACATTCCCATGTCTTTATTCTGAGCTTTCATAATCTCCTCTCATATGGTAGGGACAAGAGCAAGATTATATTAATGCCCCATATGGAACCAAGTATAAACTCGGCTCCTCCTCTTCAAGTGGAGTGATGGACAGATTGTTGACGTGAGATTTGTGGCTTAAGGCGTCGGCAACCACGTTTGCCTTACCGGGATGGTAGTGAATCTCAATCTCATGGTCTTTGATCAGCTCTAACCATCTCTGTTGCCACATATTCATGTCCTTGTGAGTGAATATATACTTCAAGCTTTTATGGTCGGTGTAGAGATGCACTAAGTTCCCATGTAAATAGTTCCTCCACATTTTTAATGCCAACACCACAGCAGCGAGCTCAAAATCATGAGTTGGATAGTGCTGCTCGTGGTTACGAAGTTAACGTGAGCCATACGCGATAACTCTTCCTCCTTGCATCAATACACAGCCAAGAGCGATAGCGGACACATCAGAGTATATGTCGAAGGGCTTGGTCGAATCCGGTTGAGCTAACACCGGGGCTGTTGTAATATGCTCCACCAATGCTTGGAAAGCTCCTTCACATGATGAGCTCCAAACATATTTGATCCCCTTCTTCAACAATTCAATCATCGGTTTAGCAAGCTTGGAGAAGCTCAGGATGAATCTCTGATAATATCCCGCTAAACCGAGGAAACTTCTGACATCATGGATAGATGTGGGGGACTTCCATTTCAGCACTTGTTCTATTTTGCTTGGATCAACTGCAATGTCTTCCGCAGAAATAATATGACAAACAAATGGCACTTGGCTGATCCAAAACTCACACTTGTTAAACTTGACATAAAGCTTATGGTCTCGCAATCGTTGAAGCACGATATGCAAGTGTTTGGCGTGTTCTTTTCAAACTTGGAATAAACCAAGATGTTGTCGATAAGCACCACCACGAATATGTCCAACTCCGGCATGAACACTGAGTTCATGAGGTACACAAAATGTGCTGGAGCGTTGGTGAGACCAAATGACATGATGAGATATTCATACACCCCGTATCTCGTCGAGAAGGCCGTCTTCAGAATATCCTCCGCTCAGATCTTTATTTGATGATACCCCGAGCGAAGATCTATCTTCGAAAATACACTCGCACCCACAAGTTGATCGAATATTATATCGATGTGGGGAAGGAGATATGTATTCTTGATGGTGATGGTGTTGAGAGGTCGGTAATCCACACACAATCTCAAGGTTTCATCCTTCTTTTTCACAAACAGCGCCGAGCATCCCCACGGCGAGGAACTCGGTCGAATGAATCCCTTATTCAACAGATATTTGAGCTGCTCCTTCAGTTCAGCTAGCTTATTCGGAGCCATATTGTACGGTCTCCATGATATCGGTGTCGTTCTGGGTACACGTTGGATCTTGAACTCGACATCCCTTTCGGGTGACATGCCCGGGAGATCATCCGGAAATATGTCCGGGTATTCACGGACCACACGAATATTCTCAAGTTTTGTGACTTCCGTGTTATATGTGGCTGGGACTTCTTGAACCAAACGGTCAAGAATGATAGTATGTGGTTCATGAAGTGGAGAGTTTAAATGGACCACACGTGGAACGATGTCAAGGACAACACCTTGGTGATGTAGCCATGACATTCCTAAAATGACATCAAGTTTTTGACTCGCGAACATAATTAGAGAAGTCGGGTATATATTTCCACCAAATTGCAATGGTGCACTATACACCATTCTATCAGCTGTTATGTTCCCAGCCATAGAGCAAATCAAGTATTAACTATTTGTGTGAATGATAGGCAATTGATATTTATAACATAAGATTGACTTATGAAATTATGGGTGGCACCGCAGTCAAAAAGTATGACTATGGGATGATCTAAATAAGAAAACATACCCGCAAGGATGGGTTCGCCTTCCTGCACGTATTCAATTGCTAAGTGGTGAATGTTGCCGGTTTTTGTGCTGGTTTTCTTGGGCTGGTTGCGGGGCTGATTTGCACCCTGATACGGTGCTGCACCCCTGCCCTGTCGCTGCTCAGGGCAGTCCTTGGCAATATGACCGACACGGCCACATGTGAAGCACGTGTATGGTGTCGGGGTCCCTCCGAGTTGAGGACGGAATCCCGGTGCACGCGGTTGAAATGGAGGTGCACGCGGGACCATCCTTTGTTGCTGCTGTTGCTGTGGTGGATACGACGGTCGAAAGCTTGGCGCATTAAATTGACGACCGCGAAACTGAGGCAGTCGCGCCGGTGGCTGCCATCTCTGACCGGATGGTGAGCAATACACCACACGGTACTTTTATGGCCCCCCACCACTGCTGCTTGCCAGCGCGCTGCGTTTCCTCTTATCAGAACCGCGCTCGCGCTGAGCATTTTCTTGTACAATCACGGCATTGACAAGATCGTGGAATGCGCCACGGTTGCTTTGGGCGAGATAGACCTTCATTTTTGAATTCAGGCCCTGGGATAATGTGATTTGCTTCTGTTCTTCCGTTCCCACATATTCTGGTGCATATTGCGCTAGCCGGTTGAATGCTATGGAGTACTCATGAGGACTCCTCTCACCTTGTTTCAGCTCCAGAAACTCCTGCAGCTTCCTCTCCATAACCCCGGGAGGTATATGATAGGCATGGAACGCCTCCGGAACTCCGTCCAAGTGATGGCTTGGCCAGCAGGTAATGAGGCGATGTAGTTCGCCCATCATGTACCGGCTTCCCCTTGAAGCTGTTGTGCTGCATACAGCGCCTTCTGGTGTTCGGTACACAAAAGTAGACCGAACTTCGCCTCGAGAGTGCAGATGAAGCTTTCCGCCTCCAGAGGCTCTTCGGCGTCCGTAAAGACCGGTGGATGGGTTGTCAGGAAGTCTGAATATGAACTCTGTTGAGGCTGGCGTTGCCCATTGTCTCGGCGTCCTTCTGGACGGGACGCATTCTGCTGCACCAGCGTCCGCAGCAACTCGGTTTGCTCGTTGCGTGAGCCGAGTACTGCAGCGAGAAGCTCCGCAAGATTTCTTTGATGTTCTTGTGGTGGAGGAGGTGGTTGTTGCTGCGTCGTGGTTTGCTCCGGGGGTGGAGATTCATCACCACGAACCTGACTAGGATTTCCCTCCTCTTGCGTAGACCGTTGACAGGACCCTGCCGTCCCGATCACTCACGGGGATGGGGCACCTTGCCCAGGAATCACATTGGGTGGTGCCGTGTTATGCGGCACCCAACAGCACACATATAAGGAACAATGTATTACACAAATCAAAAGCGGAAGCTTACAGTTGTTCTTCGTAAATAGTTTACGCAAAATAGCTACAGCGGAAGTCTATAAACAGCTCACGTTGAATATCTAAGAAGCACTCGAGAAGAGGTCCAGCCCGCGGACTCCTCTCGCTAGCAACATGAAGACATGGCAGCGGCTAGATTCTCCAAGTGTGACATGACTCGAAAGTTCCCGAGTCTCACCGGACAACCTTCTTTATAGCGTCGAGGGTTACCTGTAAAACCACTTATATAGCAAGAGTGAGCACAAAGGCTCAGCAAGACTTAACCGTTTCTCCTAAAGCATGAAACTCTACATGAACGTAACCTAAGACTTAAGCCTGTCATTTGCGAAAAGACTCGCCTACGAGTTCATCCTTAACTTTCAGATTTTTAGCCATAATAGTAGTGACCTTGCGCCTAGCAACATTGGAACTCCACAATCAAACAAGAAATGCTTCATTCCAATGTTACTTGTCCCAAGGTGGAAAAATATCTTTAGTTTGCTCTATCTCTACTTCGAACAGGGTTTTCATGCAACTTAACATAATCATAACAGCAATTATAGTTTTGCAAACTGTTTCCACACAAGTTGATTACTACGTCACAACATGGGAGCAAGCGGTACTCAATAACTGCGAGGGATGGTAATTCGAATCAAACACTACCCGGATAACTTGACACATACGCCCGCCTCTGAAGACCCAACTCTGGCGTCCTTCGTTACGTCGTATGTGGCAACCTTTCTCAGGACACTAAACTGTAGAACTGGTCGCGCCATCTCGGGCTCATAGGTCTAACGAGACGATGTGATATTCCTCTACAATCCAGTGAACCTGGTACATCGGTTTCCTGGATCCCATATGTCAGTAAGCATCCGGTACACAACTTAATACTTGCTCCTGGACGCGGCACACGGATCGGTCCTTAACCGACACAGGCAGAGCTACGCGACCAAGACCTCGTCTTGTCGCTTCCTAACGCCTCTGCCCGGTCTCATCTTTAGAAATGTAAACTTTAGTTTGCTTCTTTTCCCAACCATACTTATGATATTCTGAACTATAGCTCGCGAGTAGATTCCAACTACTCGTCTTCTACCGGATGCCCTAGTCTATTTAGCATGGCCTTATTCTACAGCGATGACATAATTCTACCCTTGACCTCAGGGTTTATGTTTGGTTATGCAAGTGGAGTATAAAACATCCTTGACCTAATGCACATACAAACTTTGGCCAATAGTAGTGAACAAAAGGAAAACTTTAAAAACAACTTAAATGCAAACCGGGGCTTGCCTTGGTTTTGCAGGTGACTAAAGTCAGATAATATGAGGTTAGTTGCTGATGTCTTGAAGTTCAACTCCTTCTCTTCTTGCTCCTTGACCCAAGCTCAACTTCTCCTTCTTCACTTTCCATGTTTTATCACTACACGTTATGAACATGCATACATGTTTAATTATAAAACTTTTGCTAACAAGTGCTAAAGACCAGTTTAAAACTGGAACTCTGTTTAAGAATTTAAAATGACACTGGGGCTGGTGGTTTGGGTGTGTGTTTAAGCACTATGATCAAGTGATGAGTGGGGTTTCATCACTTGGGTGGTGATCACCTAATGGGTTGAATAGAACACTACTGATCCAGGGCTCCAATGGAGCTGAAATTTTTCTTGTGAGTTCCTTGTCACAAGAAAGTCCTCTGGACAAAAATTCAGAATGTTTCACTGATTAGATGAGAGGGCCCGACCTCCATCACGGGGTCGTGCCGCCTTGCCCGGGGATCGCATTGGGTGGTGCCATGTTATGCGGCACCCAATAGAACACATATAAGGAGTAATGTATTACATAAATCAAAAGCGGAAGCCTACGAATGTTCTTTGTAAATAGCTTACATAAAATAGCTACAGCGGAAGTCTATAAACAGCTCACGTCGATTATCTAAGAGGCACTCGAGAAGAGGTCCAGCCCGCGGACTCCTCTCGCTAGCAACACGAAGACTTGGCAGCGGCTAGGTTCTCCAAGTGTGACATGACTCGGAAGTGCCCAAGTATCACCGGACAACCTTCTTTATAGCGTCGATGTTTACCTGCAAAACCACTTATATAGCAAGAGTCAGCACGAAGGCTCAGCAAGACTTAACCGTCTCTCCTAAGACATGAAACTCTACATGAAAGTAACCTAAGACTTAACTGGTAATTTTCGAAAAGACTCGCCTACGAGTTCACCCTTAACTTTCAGATTTTAGCCATAATAGTAGTGACCTTGCGATCAACAACATTGGAACTCCACAATCAAACAAGAAACGCTTCATTCCAATGTTACTTGCCCCAAGGTAGAAAATAACTTTAGTTAGCTCTATCTCTACTTCAAACATGGTTTTCATGCAACTTAACATAATCATAGCAGCAATTATACTTTTGCAAACTGTTTCCACACAAGTTGATTACTACGTCAAAACATGGGAGCAAGCGGTACTCAATAACCGCGAGGGACGGTGATTCGAATCAAACACTACCCGGATAACTCGACACATACGCCCGCCTCTGAAGACCCAACTCTGGCGTCCTTCATTACGTCGTATGTGGCAACCTTTCTCAGGACACTAAACTGTAGAACTGTCTTGCCGTCTCGGGCTCATAGGTCTAACGAGACGATGTGGTATGCCTCTACAATCCAGTGAACCTGGTACATCGGTTTCCTGGTTCCCATATATCAATAAGCATCCGGTACACAACTCAATACTTGCTCCTTGACGCGGCACACGCATCAGTCCTTAACCGACACAGGCAGAGCTACTCGACCAAGACCTCGTCTTGTCGCTGCCTAACCCTTCTGCCCGGTCTCATCTTTAGAAATGTAAACTTTAGTTTGCTTCCTTTCCCAACCACAGTTATGATATTCTGAACTATAGCTCGCGAGTAGATTCCAACTACTCGTCTTCTACCGGATGCCCTAGTCTATTTAGCATGGCCTTATTCTACTGCAATGACACAAGTCTACCCTTGACCTCAGGGTTCATTTTTGGTTATGCAAGTGGGGTATAAAACATCCTTGACCTAATGCACATACAAACCTCGACCAATAGTAGTGAACAAAAGGAAAATTTAAAAACTACTTAAGTGCAAACCGGGGCTTGGCTTGGTTTTGCAGGTGACTAGAGTCAGATAATATGGGGTTAGTTGCTGATGTCTTGAAGTTCAACTCCTACACTTCTTGCTCCTTGATCCCAGCTCAACTTCTCCTTCTTCACTTTCCACGTTTTATCACTACACGTTATGAACATGCATATATCTTTAATTGTAAAACTTTTGCTAACAAGTTCTAAAGACAAGTTTAAAACTGGAACTCTGTTCAAGAATTTAAAATGACACTGGGGGTGGTGGTTTGGGTGTGTGTCTAAGCACTATCATTAAGTGAGAAGTGAGGTTCATCACTTGGGTGGTGATCACCTAATGAGGTTGAACAGGACATAATAATCCAGGGCTCCAATGGAGATGGAAATTTTCTTGTGAGTTCCTTGTCACAAGAAAGTCCTCTGGACCAAAATTCAGAATGTTTCACTGATTAGGTCACCCAGAACAATTCCCTAAGCATTTAGGCATAAAGGAATTAATTCTGATTAAACTTGCACTTTCATGCAAATCCAAGTGAACCATAATTTTTCATACATAGCTCAGGGAGTATGCCTGAATTTTCCTAGGATTTTTGGAGCTAAGGAATGGCCAGAACTGAATTTCCATTTTTGGAAATTACCTGAAAATGTTTCTGTATTCATTTGAATACAGAAACTTGAATTTAGAATTACCCTAACTAATTCAACTCCAAATGAGCTGAACCTTTTACAGGAGTCTCCTAACATCTTAAAGAATATCCTGGCAAAATTTGGGGAATTTTGGATGAACCAAACTTCCTCTAGAATTCTTTTGCTGAAAAGCTTTAAAGAATTCTCCAGAATTTCCTATTGATTTTCATGCAAATTGGGTTGCATATTTGGATAGAGTTTTACCTCCTGAATCCAACCCAATTTGAATCACTAATTTTGGAGCTTCCTAGAAAAGTTATGAATTTCTGAAGTTGTAATTGAAACTGGACATTTTCCTTTGAATTGTAATTGCAACCAGTGGCTGACAATTGGGCCCACGGGGATTTAAATGGACCTGTCACTGACTAGCCACACCGGGGCCACAGACTATTTACATGTGGACACACTAAATCCGGCCTCACAGCTCATCCGATTTAGGTTTCACTGTGACTGACATGTGGGGTCGGTCCCTTCTTCCAACTCCGGCTCTTCCCTCTTTCACGCGCCCGCGCTCGCTCGCCGGCAAGAAATCCCCATCTCGGTTCCCTCGTTACCCGGTCGTCTCCTGGCACGAAGTCCGCCTCCTGGGGGTTTTTGAGGGAGGGAAAACCATTCCCGGGGTCTTCGTGGGCTGTAGAGGACCGCAAGGGGTCGGGCGGCGGGCAGCGGCCTCGGCCCTAGTCCGGCAACGTCGGCCGGCCTCCCTACCGACCCAAATTCGCGGATTTCTTGCCCCAGAGCACCAGTGACTCATGGCCAAGGTCGTCATGCAAGCAACCGAGCTCGGAAACACCCCCAACTACCAAGTCATCATGCGCCCTAGCTTAAAAACGGGTGTCCGACGCTAAAACTCGAAGAACACCGTCGAGGCTCTATTTTTCTTCCGGATTTTTGATGTCAGCGACGCACCAGGACGTCTCTAGCCTATCCCATGATCAGAATGAGCAAAGAACTGCTGTTTATCACAAATTTTTGGAAATCCCCCCACCACGGCTTATGGACACCTCGTCGGTTTTTCTAGAAATTCCCGTGCTACCGTGGATGAATTGCCTAGGGTCTTTGGCAGTGTGAATAGGAGGGAGTGGCGCACCTTTTCGCTGTTCAACCCGGTGTGTGACACGGCCTGTATCGCCGGGGCGTCGAGGAGGCACGGCGGCGGCTCCCACTGAACTCCGATGAAAATAATTCGGCTGTGCGCCACGCACAGAGGCTGTTGGGTCGGCTGAGCCCGCTCGGGGAGTGTCCGTGAATTCTTGCGCCCGTTTCCACGCTCTCTGATGGTCACGCGAGGGACGAGCGGCACCGGGCAAAGATCAGTCCGAGGCTCAGTCGAGCGGCAGGAAACTCGGCCCGTGTGTACTCCTCTCGGGGAAGTAGGGAAGGGACCGAAGGTGAGGCCGAAGTGTAACATTTGCCTTTCTCTGCTGAGGTGTTACACGCGGGAGACATCGACCACAGGGGCTGCACGTCGACTCCTCGGTGGCGCCTCAAGCTTGCTCGGCCACTCGGGTGAGAGCCGATACATAGAAACTGCCTTAAGCAGTAAGTAATAATCCCCCTCTCAATGACAAGTGGGGCCTACCACTCCCCTCTGCCCCAAAAGATCTTCAATTTTTGGCCTAGTGCAAACTCAGCTCTGAGGAACTCAAATCCAAAAGTCATTTGGCAATTTGACAAGTTGTTCCTCAGTTTTGAGTTTAAATTCAAATTTGGACGAAATTTACATGTCCTCTTGATATTCATATCCAAGCACCTCCAAATTTCCTCCAAATTGGTCTCCCTCATAATTTGAACCTGAGGAACTCAAATATGGCACCTGATTCTTGAGTTGGCTATTGCAAATACACTTTTTCAAAAAAACAGTTTTAAATTTTCTCTTTTGAAAATGCCCTTCTTCTTTTTGAAGTGCACCTCTTAGTTCAACTGAAATTCAAGTTGTATTGCACATGCCAACACTTTCATGGGTAGACAAAAGTTTTTGTAGGTCCCATTTCTTGTATTCAAACTCAACTTTATTCATAGCTCAAGTTTTCTATTTACAAGTTTTGGGGACTTTTACATTCCCCCCCCCCCTTAAAAAGAATCTCGTTCCGAGATTCAAGATTAAGGACAAGGTGGAGAGGACTACTACTACATATAAACCTCTAACAACTCCAGATGATTGCGCCGCAAATACTCCTCGCTTTCCCATGTAGCTTCGTCGGACGTGTGATTTTCCCATAGCACCTAGAAAAATAGCAGCATCCGGTTTCTTGTGTCGCGAGTCTTTTCATCAATTATCCGGGTTGGTCGCTCAACATAAGTGAGGTCCGGCTTCAAATCTGCGATGTCTCCCGTGAGAACCTCCGTTGACACTTTCAAACACTTCCGCAACTGGGATATGTGGAAGACGTTATGAACTCCGGCTAAGGCTGCCGGCAGCTCCAAACGGTATGCCATGGGTCCACACCTTTCCATGATGGCGAAGGGACCGATAAAAGTGGAGCTAGTTTCCCTTTCACTCCGAATCGGTGAATGCCCTTCATAGGAGATACGCGGAGGTAGACGTGGTCTCCAACTTGAAAGTTCAGAGGACGACGTCTCTTATCCGCATAACTCTTTTGCCTGGATTGAGCGGCTTTAAGATTTGCTTGAATAAGCCTTACCCGCTCTTCTGCTTCATTTACGAGATCAATCCCGTAAATCACTCTCTCGCCAGATTGACACCAGTTCAAGGGTGTGCGGCACTTTCGGCCGTAGATAGCTTCATAAGGTGCCATTTTTATGCTCGTTTGATAACCGTTGTTATACGAGAACTCCGCCAATGGTAAGTGATCATCCCAGCTCTTATCGTGGTGGATGGCACACACCCTTAGCATATCTTCAAGGATTTGATTCACCCTCTCCGTTTGCCCATCAGTTTGAGGGTGATACGCGGAGCTTCAAATAATTTGTTTCCCAAGGGTGCGTGTAGCTGTTCCCAGAAGCGGGATACGAACAGCGATCCTCTGTCGGAGACAATGGTTTAGGGAACTCCATGCAAGCATAAGATTCGTGCTATGTACAACTCCGCATACTGATTGGCGCTGTAGTTGGTATGCACCGGAATGAAACGTGCCGATTTGGTTAATCGGTCAACGATTACCCAAATCGAATCATGGTGGCGGGAGGTCATCGGCAACCCAACGATGAAATCCATACTCAAGTCTTCCCACTTCCATGCTGGAACGCTTAACGGTTGTAAGGTTCCCGCTTTCTTCATGTGGTCGGCTTTAACTCGCCGATACGTATCACATTCTGATACGTATTTAGCAACCTCCCTCTTCATCCGGGTCCACCAGAATTTAGTCCTCAATTCTTGGTACATCTTGTTGCTGCCCGGATGAATAGATAATTTGGATAAGTGAGCCTCATCCAAAATTTTCTTCCACAGCCTCATATCACGGGGTACGACTATCCGGTTCTTGAACCATAGGGTGTCTTCATCATCTAACCGAAAACATTTCATCTCCCCGTCTTTCAACCTCCTTCTGATATGAGCCATGCCCTTGTCTTTCTTTTGAGCTGACATAACCTCCTCTTTTATTGTGGGTATGAGGGCTAGGTAATGCAGAGCTCCATATGGAACCAGGTAAAGACTTGGTTCTTCCTCTTCATCGGCGCAATGGTTAGGTTATGGATATGAGACTTCTGGCTGAGTGCATCAGCAACCACATTTGCCTTGCCCGGATGATAATGAATTTCAATCTCATAGTCCTTGATCAACTCCAACCATTGCCGTTGTCGCATATTCAACTGTTTCTGAGTGAATATGTACTTCAAGCTTTTGTGGTCGGTGTAGAGATGGACCAGATTTCCCAATAGGTAATGTCTCCACATCTTTAAAGCTAATACCACGGCAGCAAGCTCGAGATCATGAGTTGGATAATGTTGCTTATGATTCTGTAATTGCCGTGATCCATATGCGACCACGCGTCCTCCTTGCATGAGTACACAACCAAGTCCGATGCCGGGCGCATCACAATAAACATCAAAGGGCTTGGTTGTATCCGGTTGAGCTAGAACCAGGGCTGTTGTGAGGTGTTTCACCAACGCTTGAAAAGCTTCCTCACATGGCTTGCTCCAATCAAATTTGATGCCCTTCTTCAGTAGCTCCGTCATAGGTTTGGAGATTTTTGAGAAGCTCGAGATGAACCTCCGATAATATCCCGCCAAACCCAAGAAGCTACGCACTTCATGGACTGATGTTGGAGACTACTATTTCAGCACTTGTTCAATCTTGCTTGGATCAACAGCAATGCCTTCTGCTGAAATAATGTGCCCAAGAAATGGCACTTGGTCGATCCAGAATTCACATTTACTAAACTTTGCATAGAGCTTGTGATCTCTCAGTCGTTGGAGCACAATATGCAAATGTTTAGCGTGTTCCCCTTCAGATTTGGAGTAGACCAAGATGTCGTCGATGAAGACCACGATGAACTGATCCAGTTCGGGCATGAACACCGAGTTCATAAGATACATAAAGTGAGTCGGAGCATTGGTCAACCCAAATGACATGACAAGATATTTGTAGAGCCCATATCTTGTTGAGAATGCTGTTTTCGGGATATCTTCTGCTCGAATCTTGATTTGATGATATCCCGACCTTAAGTACATCTTAGAGGAGACTTTGACACCCACTAGCTGATCGAAGAGGATATCAATTCTTGGTAGTGGATACTTGTTCTTTATGGTCAAAGCATTTAAAGGACGATAGTCGACGCATAGCCTCCGCGTCTCATCCTTCTTCTTCACAAACAAAGCTGAGCAACCCCATGGTGATGAACATGGACGAATAAACCCCTTGTAGATCAGATCTTTGAGTTGCTCCTTCAATTCCGCTAATTCATTCGGAGCCATTTTGTAGGGTCTCCGAGAGATCGGCGTGGTTCGGTATCAACTCTATTTTGAATTCCACCTCGCGCTCAGATGGTAAGCCTGGAAGATCTTCGGGAAACACGTCCGGATATTCACGGACTACCGGAATGTCTTCTAACTTGCAAGCCTCGGCATTACGTACTTCCGGTTCTTTGGAAACAGCTTCGCCGAGGTACAACGTTTGACGCCCGTGAAGTGGAGAGTCCAAGTGAACACTCCTGTTCTCGATGTCCAGAACAGCCTTATGGAAGGTCAACCATGATATTCCCAATATGGCATTGATTCCTTGGTCTTCGAGAATGATGAGGGTGGTAGGATAAATTTTTCCACCCAAACAAAGTGGTGCTCGAGAAATGACTTCATTAGTTGATATGTCTCCACCTGGCGAATGAATAAGGTATGAACCTTTGGTGATAGTGGTGGATATCTGGTCCCGGATCACCGTTGCCCGGCTAATGAAGTTATGTGTTGCATCAGAGTCGAACAAAATGACAACCGGCTTGTCATTTAAGGTGAACCTGCCAGCCAGAAAGGTCCTCCCTTTGGCAGATCATTGACTGACACATAATTAACTGTCCCCACTTTTGACATAGCTTTTCTTGGCTGCCCAAGATCACTTTTTGGTGCTGGACCCGCAGACACAATGTTACTGCTCGGTTCAGTCGCTTCATTGACGTTGAGTTCATTGTCAACGTGAAGTGGGACAGCACTTGGTTCAGCTGAGAAATCACCTTGTTCATCTTCAACCTCTTGAGGGAAATAGTATTCTGGTGCACCTTGTTGATACTTAGGTGCATAAGATATAATTTGCTGCTGCGGTGGAGGTGAATAAGGCCTCTGTGGAGTAGAAGAGTCGTCACACTCCCAGAATGGTTGCACTTCTTGTGGAATATCTCGACCGGAAGGTGAACGGATCACCCACCGATATTTCTGAGGTGGATGATTGCATTCCTCCTGTGATGAGTCCCTCTCCCTCTTTTCTTTGAGGTAGAGATTGTAATAATATTTTTGAGCGATAGCACAGCTCACAAACTCATCAAAATTCTCTTGGCTAACTTGAGCCAATTCACATCGCAGCCTAGCAGTCAGCACTCGGTAAAAGTGATAACCCTTCATGGCTGGTGACTTCACATAGTCAGGGACATATTGAGCTAAGTGATTGAATTCCTTTGCATACTCAATAACTCTTATGTCACCTTGCTTCAGACTCCAGAATTCATCCAGGTTGGTTTGCATTATACCCGCAGGGATGAAACGAGCACGAAATGCAGCTTTGAACTCCGCCCAAGTGACACGATGCCCTGCTGGTTGGACAGCAATATACTCTACCCACCATGCTCCAGCAAAGCCGTGAAGCTTCTGAGCGGCAAATAGAGTCTTCGAGAATTCATCACATTGGATAAATCTGAACTTGGACTCAATGACACATAACCAGTGATTTGCTTCACAATGGTCAGCCGCCTCAGAGAATACCGGCGGTTGTGCCGCCAAGAAATCCAGATACGTGTTCGGGGTTGGCATGTGACGTTGAGCTTCTCGATGTATGCCTTGCTGAACTAGAGTTTGGAGAGTTTCATTCATCTTCGCCATAACCTCAGCAAATCCGGTTGGTGATGGCTCTTGTGATGAAGTCGAGTCATTCCTACCTCGACTTAAACCTCCTATCTCCATTTGAGGATGTGTGCGTACCATACTGCATGAAACAAAATTTTGAGTCAATCAAAATTCTATCTCAGTAGTAAATAAAGATAAGTAAAACATGAACATGTCATGAACTTTATGAAATCATAACCACATTCATGTTTAAACAAATCTTAAGTACGCTTAACTAATCAGCGGGACTACACTGACCAGTTCACACAAACTCCAAATTTTACTCAAGTTATCAACAGATTCTTGCCTTGAGTTCAATACCAAAGTTTTAGTAAACTTTAGTAGCTTTCCAACAAGTACTTATGTGCTCCTTAAGGATTTTTCTACAGGAAGTTATGGCTTAAAAACAGAAAGGTCCAGAGAGGTTTTTGCTACTCTCCTGGTTCTGAACAGTTTGCCTTCAACTGGACTTTTCACCCACTTAACGTGTTATTTTGCTCTGGAGGTCTACACAGAAGTTGTAGAGCACTTGAAAATATTTCCAGAACTGTATCATACACCTTATTTGGGTCAATCTACTCAGAGTTATGCTCTGTTAAATCCAGCAAGAATTCCTGCCAGAAACAGAGCACTCTGTTTTTGAAAACTTTGACACCTAATTATACTCTCATTTGAATCTTAGCTCAAAATAAGAGTTCAGTAACTAATATTTGTTTCAAACTTCTATTTTTAGTTGTAAGTTAGCTAATGAATCATTTCTTAATAGGGAAGAGGTTATTCAGTTTAGTACGGTGACGATGCACCGTAAGAATCATGTCGGTACTACGTTACCTCAACAAAGAAAATCCTAAACCGGATTATACCGGCATATCCGTTTTATCAGTGGCACTAAGACGGTCTCTCGCACACGTGTACTACACGGGATACGTACGAGGTTAGCACCTGCAGAAAAACACTCAATAGTGGTGCACTCAAAGGTTTGTTTCATTTCTGGCAGTTCCATATTTGCAAGTAAATGCAAACGCCCGTATCATTGTCATACGGCCGTCCTTGAGTTAAGCCACGTCTCAAGGCACGTGGTCGTGTTTCAACACCACACGACGGGGAACCCGAGTATCTCATGAACGGGTCGTCACGGTTGGGAATGTTATCAACCCAACGGATACCACCTACTGCCCTGCAGGGCACGCCGATGGCAAGCGCTGCGTATGTCCTCCTGGGCTATTTCCAGACGAACACACTCTCGCGTTACTGACCACGCGATGGGGTCTCCACTTACTTGCCTAATGCACGCTAGGGATCAGCGTTTCATATGAACTCAGGAACATGAAGAGTCCAAGAGTTCATATTAACGTCTCACACCAAGCTGTGAGACCTTTCCCTGAACCACATTCCTCGTCAGGGGAGCTAACTGAAATTGAACCGCTTTCGGTGGCGTTCCTTACCGTGTTTACCTGAGCGTAGGTGCGTCGTTACATAATGAAAATTCAGAATTAAAACACATATGTTAGTCTTGCCACTTTAAGTAACTACACTACTATAGTCCTTATGTGGGCCTAATATCGTTTCCTCATTGTATCCTAAGTTTTTGTCGTAATACGATCCTTATTCCGTGCGCTATTACCAATGCGGCTCTGATACCACGCTGAGAGGGCCCGACCTCCATCATGGGGTCGTGCCGCCTTGCCCGGGGATCGCATAGGGTGGTGCCGTGTTATGCGGCACCCAATAGCACACATATAAGGAGCAATGTATTACATAAATCAAAAGCAGAAGCTTACGAATGTTCTTTGTAAATAACTTACATAAAGTAGCTACAGCGGAAGTCTATAAACGGCTCACGTCGATTATCTAAGAGGCACTCGAGAAGAGGTCCATCCCGCGGACTCCTCTCGCTAGCAACACAAAGACTTGGCAGCGGCTAGGTTCTCCAAGTGTGACATGACTCGGAAGTGCCCGAGTCTCACTGGACAACCTTCTTTGTAGCGTCGATGTTTACCTACAAAACCACTTATATAGCAAGAGTGAGCACAAAGGCTCAGCAATAATCGTCTCTCCTAAGACATGAAACTCTACATGAAAGTAACCTAAGACTTAAGCGGTCATTTGCGAAAAGACTCGCCTACGAGTTCACCCTTAACTTTCAGATTTTAGCCATAATAGTTGTGACCATGCGATCAACAACATTGGAACTCCACAATCAAACAAGAAACGCTTCATTCCAATGTTACTTGCCCCAAGGTAGAAAATAACTTTAGTTAGCTCTATCTCTACTTCAAACATGGATTTCATGCAACTTAACATAATCATAGAAGCAATTATACTTTTGCAAACTGTTTCCACACAAGTTGATTACTACGTCACAACATGGGAGCAAGCGGTACTCAATAACCACGAGGGACGGTGATTCGAATCAAACACTACCCGGATTACTCGACACATACGCCCGCCTCGGAAGACCCAACTCTGGCGTCCTTCATTACGTCGTATGTGGCAACCTTTCTCAGGACACTAAACTGTAGAACCGGTCGCGCCGTCTCGGACTCATAGGTCTAACGAGACGATGTGATATGCCTCTACAATCCAGTGAACCTGGTACATCGGTTTCCTGGTTCCCATATATCAGTAAGCATCCGGTACAACTCAATACTTGCTCATGGACGCAGCACACACATCGGTCCTTAACCGACACAGGCAGAGCTACTCGACCAAGACCTCGTCTTGTCGCTTCCTAACCCCTCTGCCCGGTCTCATCTTTAGAAATGTAAACTTTAGTTTGCTTCCTTTCCCAACCACAGTTATGATATTCTGAACTATAGCTCGCGAGTAGATTCCAACTACTCGTCTTCTACCGGATTGTAACACCCCAAAACCTGTTAAGAGGGGAATCTAAAAATTTTTGGACGTATTGCATGTGGTGCAGAAATTCGAATTCAAATTGGTATTCAAATTAAACTCAAAACAGAAAAGAAAAAGAAAAAGAAAAAAACAAGCCCCCCGGCCAGTGGGCCGAAACCCACCAGCCGGCCCACCCACCCCCGCGCCAGCACGCAGCCGCGCGCCCCCCTCCTTCTCACTGACACGCGTGGCCCGCCATCTTCTTCCTCCTCGCGCGCGGGCTCGGCCCACCCGGACTCCTCTCTCTCCCCCGAATCAAAACCACCCTGGATACTCGCGTATCCCAGCCGAATTTCGGTTCTAGACGACGCAAACTCGATCACAACCGAACGCCGCCCTCCCCCGGCTATATAAACACCGGCATCGTCCCAATTTTCACCCACGATCAGCCGTTTTTCCTTCCGGTGAGAACCCGAGTTTCTCCGGCCAATTTCGCTCGATCTTCGCTCGGGATTTCTGATCTAACACGCTGATCTTGATCCACCGCCTCCGGGGAATCACGCAGGTGCAGAAAACTCGGTGGTTTGCGCTTCAAACACAGCGCCGACGAGCATCGCCGTGAATTCATATCGGACCTCGTCGCCGACCGCCTTCCAGGACCCCCGAGCTCAAGAAAAACACCGAGGTGAGATCCCTGACCTCCCCTCTACCGATCTATGTCATGAAATCCTAGTTTTACGAAGAATTGACGAAGATCCGAAGCTCTCCGGCGAGATCACCACCTCCCGCCGCCGCGCGCCGCCGGGCAGCGCCACCTGCGCTCGATCAGAGCGACGTGGCCGCTTGTGCGCCGTCTATTTTAAATCGCACGGTAGAATTTAAATCCCCGCGTACCGGTTCGACGTTATAATCTCAGCCGTCTATTTTAAATCGGACGGTCCACGTCAGCCCCGCGTTATAAAGGCCGGGATTCTTACGCGCTACCCCCTGGGGATCTCGGAAAATACGATCTAGCCCCGAAAACTTCAGAAATTCATGTAAATTCAATTAAAAATCAGTTTTAGCCCCTGGACTTAATAAAAATTAGGAAAACCCCTCTGTTATTTGTAGTTAGACCCCTGGAAATTTATGAAATAATATAATGGACCCTTTAATGTGGTGAGTTTGCCTTTTTAACCTTATATAATATTAAATTTAGGAATTTGAATATGTAATTAAGATTTAAATTTAAAAGGGTGAGGCACACACATTGTAAATTCAAGTTTAAACTCTACTAACAATTGGAAAGCTTTAGAATGAGGTAAAAATAAATTTTAGGCTGAAATGAAATATGTTTGGGTGTGTTCATGTTTAATTGGTAAAATATATGTAAAATATATGTAAAATAGTTCACATCAGAGGAGAAGTTCAAACATATATTATTTAATATTTTAGATCAGAACCTATTCTGTTTAGATGATGTGTCTTACTATTTTCATAATAAAGTTCACAATTAGGTATAGAAAATAAATCTTAAAATATAGGAAAATGGGTATGCATAACTAGAAAACGATAAATGAAATCTTCAAAATCCAAATATTTCAGTTTAGGATTTGGTAGAAGATATGAAAGCCATTTGGAGTAGGAAAATACCTTCCATGCATACTTGGTAGCTAAGATGTGTATCAATTGAATATAAGGAGTTTGTTTAAATTGGAAATTCATATATAGTGTGCAAACATAAATCTGAATACAAAAGTTAGAAATCATATGCACATGTTTAAAAGTGCATGTAAGCCCAAAATCAACACATATAGAGTAACCACAACACATAGAAATGTGAATGAATTTCATAAATGTGAATGTGTGGTTTGTATTAAGTGAATGTGTGAACTATGTCTTATGGATTGTTGTTTTCTTTTGCTATGTGTGATGGTATGAGTAGAACCTGCTCCAGAGCAAGTTCTTCCTTTCCAAGATCAGGACTATCCATTCCCAGAGCAGCGGGAAGAAGGCAAGTGTCCTTCACCACTTTGATCCTATGCTAGGATGTGTAGATAGAATTATTTGCATTGTCAATTGAAATATGAAACCCATGCTAGGATGTTTCCCTAGAATTGCATTATCTTGTTTCCTTGTAGCTTGGGTTGGGATTTGTTTTATTATGTCATTCACTCATATTACTTGTGCTTAGCCATGCTTAGAATGGGATAATTGGGATATGAGATCATCAGTTTATTTACCATACTCTTGAATGAGATGTTATGAGTTATGTAGAGGTAGGGATCAAGGCAAGTTGGATGATTTGGTTGGTGCTGGGTGCACGAGACTCGGGTTTGCATTTAGTACTTGCCTCGATCCTAAGGACCGGTTCATGAAGCATGTAACCTGGCTTTACCGTGCCAACCACATGCTGAGATGGGGCAGCTTGGCCAATTAATTAGGTTTATCCCCGGCGTAGTATGGGTGTGTTGGATGGTGCGGGGAATAGGTGTCAGCTGGACTACCATATGAACCGCAAGGCTCAAGAGGGGGCCACTGCAGAGGGGTTGGAGCCTCTTGTATGCTGTTAGGGGTGAAACCTCAGTGGGCCCACGCTCGTCAGGAATCCCTTTGTAAAGGCTTCGTAGTGATCTCCTGGCTACACACCTGGGAAGTGTGAATGTGGTTCGTAGCCACTGGCATAATGGAGGTTCTTTTAGTCCACCCGGCAACGGGGGATGAAATCACTACATGTGGGTACAGTGGTGCAAACTCTGCAGAGTCAAAACTGTCATGACAGCCGTGCTCACGGTCAAGAGCGGCTTGGACTTGTTCATGATTAGAGGAGGGATGGCTTTGAAAGTTGAGGATGTTAAGCGGGGAGCTTAACATTGGAAATGATGTTATGGTTATTTGATTATGATGATGGGTTGGGAGTTTGGGACCATTTCACCTATGTAGTAATGTAGGTGCTTAATAAGCTAAGGTGATAGGTATTAATTGCGTAGTGCTTGAACCATGAGTTCAACCTCTCCTTGTTCTAGCCATGCATGACATAACTTTCCCACACTTGCTGAGTACCATCGGTACTCAACCTTGCATATTTGTTGGTTTATATTGCTGCTCAGGTCAAGAGAATGATGTGGTGTTTAATGATCAAGACTTCGGACCCGAAGAAGGTTTCTAGGTTCATAGAGTCCCCTGGGGAACGCCTGTGATGGAGCCCACTAGAATAATATTCCGCTGCTATTTTATTTACTTGTTATGAACTTATTATCGTCCATCGAGACATATGCTATGTAAGACTTATTTATATTCGACACCTGGCTTGTAATAAATGATGCTTCACTATTTGTCATCACATGTATGAGAAAATGATCCTGGCATACATGTGATATTCACTCGCTTGTTCTTCGGAGAAACCGGGTCTGACAGAAGTGGTATCAGAGCCAAGGTTGCCCGTAGGAACGTGGACCTAGGTAGAAATGGATGTAATTAGGGACCCTATTTTCTTAAAAACTATTTTACAAGGTGTGGGTTGAAAAGTGTTATTTAATGGGCCACTTTATTCATCTTACCCCATCTTTTATTCAAAATAGGATTTTTGCTTAAAATCTTATCTAACTTAATTTTTAAATGCTTTATGTTTTAGATGGTTCGCATGATTCGCACAGCTCGCAAGTCCACCGGAGGGAGAGTTCCCGTAGTTGCCCTTTCCTTGAGAAAGGAGAATCGTCTGGTGACGTTTCTCTCCTACAGATCGGCAGTAGGAGGCTTGTTGCGCCGTCTTCGACGCATGCTCCAAGCCGCCGGCAACACGGGCAAGCTAATCATACACTATAGCTCCACCAGGACCATCCATGAGAAGAGGGAAGAATGGAGTTCAGAGATGACGATTATCCACGAAAATCAGCTGCTCAAGATCCACCGCTCTCCAGCTTGTTGAACGACACAGGTCGATGCGGAGAAGGATGTCACCTGGGAGGCAATCACCTGTCAGAGTCACATCTATCGTCGTCACCTGGACAGGACTGAGTACATGTATGTACTCCAGCCGAGAGTGGTACAACGGAGTACAAGTACCCGCTAGTGCAGCAGGGGACTTCCCATGAGCACATGGACTTGTGCTTGGAGGACGCTGCTATGCTCAGCACTCGACTGCAGGAGTGTCAGCAGGAGCTTCAGGATGTTCGTGACACCCTGAAGGAAACCGAGGCATTGCTTCGAGCCTGCTTGAGGGCGAGAGAAAGAGGAGATGGGAATGAACTGTGTGTCACCGTGAATGACACATGGACTCCTGACTCCCCGGATCGCCGGGCGATCAGGCGTCGTCGAACTTCTCCACCAGCAGCCTCCCCACCCAAAGCGGAGTCAGAAGGCAGCCGCAATAATGAGGAAGATCCCGAGGAGCCAGCTCAGTGATACGAGTAGTGTAGAGTCCTTCCCTTAGTTTAGCAGGAGGTCGAGTAGTCGAGTCGTTACCTTAGTTAATGGTGTGTTAATGCTTGGTGTGTGACGTGAGTTGTGGAAGCCATGGGCGTTTGTCCACAACCTTGTCTTCAGGTTGTTTTGCTTTGGAGTGTGAACCCATATGAATTAAGAGTGCATTTCTGTTCACGTAAGACATGAAATCCTGAGAAAATATAAATGAAATAAGTTCTCAAAATCTTAAACTTTAAACAAGAAAAAACTGGTAAGTTAATACGTAATGCTTTAAATTAACATCTGGTTAATCATGATAGATGGCCGGAAGAGGAAAGGGTCGTGGTGCCAACCCCGCCAACAACAACGATGAGGCCGGCAACCCTCATCTTTCTGGAGGCCAAGACAGGGGTGGTCGTCGTGAAGGAGTTGATCCCATCCACCAAATGCTTGAGAATCAAAATCAGCTCATCCAGAACCTGACTCAAGTGGTGGCCAACTTGCACCAAGCTCCACCTCCACAAGCTGCACCACGCCAACCAAGGTTGTGTGAGTTTCTGGGAACTCAACCTCCAAAGTTTGCAAGTGCTGCTAAAACCCTGGAGGCAGATGACTGGTTAAAGACCATTGAGAGCAAGATGAGGATCATACAATGCCAAAGGTATGAGAGGGTGTTGTTTGCCTCTCACCAATTGCATGGACCTGCTGCTGATTGGTGGACCGCTTACGTGGCCGCCCATCATGACCCTGAGAATATCACTTGGGAAGAGTTCAAGCGTAGCTTCCGCAACCATTACATTCCAAGGGGTGAACTTAAAAACAAGAGAAAGGAGTTCTTAGGGCTGCAGCAAGGAAACATGACGGTGAGGGAATACCTCACTAAATTCACCCAACTATCCCGTTATGCACCACGGGACATAGAGACTGATGAGCAGAAGCAGGATTGCTTCGTGGAAGGACTTACCGCAGAAATGCACTGTGCAATGTCCTCCAATGAGTATGAAAGCTTCCAGAAGATGGTGGACAGAGCATTTGTTGTAGAAAGGAAGCTGAAGGCCTTGGAAAATGAAAAGAAGAGGAAGGCCGGGTGGTCACACCAAGCCTCAGGTAGCAACACCCGCCCACGTCTGATGCAGCAACCCGCAGGGCAGACGAGCCATGCTGCGGTACCCTACTCAGCACCGAGAGGGTACAACCCGAACTTCAGGCCTCCGGCAGCACCAGCACCACCACAGCGTCAGTTTGGACAGCAGCCTCGCCCTACATATCAACCTCGACCAGCAGTACAAGGACCCCCAAACCAACCCCAAGACAACAAAGGCCAGGCACCTAAGGTTGGAGTGCAATGCTTTAACTGTGGTGAAGTGGGGCACTACGCCCATAAGTGGCCAAAGAAGAAGCCCGTGCAGCCGCAACAGCAGAATGTAATGCGAGGACGGGTGAACCACGTCACCATGGAGGAGGCGCAAGAGGCACCCGACGTGGTAGTTGGTAAGTTTCCTACCAATTTACACATTGCAACCCTGCTGTTTGATTCTGGTGCTACCCACTCGTTCATTGCCCAAGGGTTTGTTAAGAAGCATGACCTAGCAACAACACAAATGAACCATATGCTAGCAGTAAACTCTCCAGGTGGAGAAATAAGGACAAGACAAGTGTGTCCCAAGGTGAATCTAGACATTAATGGGGTAGTATTTACTGCTAACCTCATAGTGATAGATTCACAAGGGATAGATATTATTTTGGGTATGGATTGGTTGACCAAACATAAGGGAATCATCCATTGTTCGACCAGAACGGTGGAACTAACTCACCCTAGTGGCACAAGAGTAAAGTTCATAACAATACAAGAGCCCAGGAGGGACATTAAATTAAATCAAGTCGAGGTGAAGGTGGAAGAGATCAGGATCATCAGGGAATATCCAGATGTTTTTCCGGAGGAGTTGCCAGGTATGCCTCCTGATCGTGAAGTGGAATTCGCGATTGAGGTAGTGCCTGGAACAGCTCCGATATACAAGAGACCTTATCGGATGGACTCCAAGCAGCTGGGCGAACTCAAGGATCATTTAAGAGAATTGACGAAGAAGGGGTATATTCGTCCTAGTTCCTCACCATGGAGAGCTCCAATGATATTTGTGCCCAAGAAGGACGGAACCCAAAGGTTATGCGTAGACTACCGTGCCTTGAATGAAGTAACCATCAAGAACAAGTACCCATTACCCTGCATTGAAGAGTTGTTTGATCAGTTAAGGGGAGCTTGTGTGTTCTCGAAAATTGATCTCTGGTCGGGATACCACCAACTTAAGATAAGGGAAACTGATATTCCAAAGACAGCTTTCGTATCTCGCTACGGACTGTATGAATACACCGTCATGCCTTTCGGGCTAACTAATGCCTCGGCATACTTCATGTATCTCATGAACAAGGTATTCATGGAATATCTGGACAAATTTGTTGTGGTTTTCATAGATGACATTATCGTCTTCTCCAAAGATGAAGAGGAACATGAGAAACATCTAAGGTTGGTGTTGCAGAAGCTGAGGGAACACCAACTATATGCCAAGTTGAGCAAGTGTGAGTTTTGGCTGAAGAGAGTTCCCTTCTTAGGACATATAATCTCGGAGGGAGGAATCTCCGTAGATCCCGCTAAGATCGAGGATATACAGAAGTGGAAGACCCCTGAGAATGTCGGGGACGTTCGAAGCTTCTTGGGATTGGCTGGATACTATCGACGGTTCATTTAGGGATTCTCCAAGATCTCGAGACCCCTCACCAAACTGTTGGAGAAGGGAATCACATTCACATGGACGCCACAGTGCGAGACGAGTTTTCAAGAGCTAAAGAAAAGATTGAAAACAGCCCCAGTGCTAGTTATGCCAGATATGCAGAAGAACTTCTCGATGTACTGTGATGCCTCTGGAAACGGGTTGGGATGTGTTCTCATGCAAGAAGGGCATGTCGTGACTTATGCATCCCGGCAGCTCCGGAAACACAAGAAGAACTATCCTACACGTGACCTAGAACTAGCCGCAGTGGTACACGCGTTGAAAATTTGGCGGCACTACTTGATGGGGAAGAGGACAGAGATATATACGGATCATAAGAGTTTAAAGTACATTTTCACACAGCCAGATCTCAACCTCAGACAAAGGAGATGGTTAGAGCTAATCAATGACTTTGATGTGGGCATCAACTATCATCCTGTGAAAGAAAACGTCGTGGCAGATGCTTTAAGCCGGAAAGTGCAGTTCAATAGGTTGAGCTTGAAGGACATGCCTGCAGAATTGAAGGACGATGTTATAAGACTCAATCTATGCCTGGTGAATAGTGGTGAAGCCATCGCCGTGGAAGTGGACTCCACACTAGAGCAAGACATACGCGATGGTCAAAAGAATGACGAGAAGATACAAGAAATCAGACAACTCATCAAGGAAAATAAAGCCCCTAGTTTCAGAGAGGATGACCAAGGTACGGTGTGGCACGGGAAAAGGATCTGTGTGCCTGAAATAAAGGAGATCCGTGAATTGATTTTGAAGGAGGCTCATGATTCCGACTATTCCATTCATCCTAGGAGTACGAATATGTACCAGAACCTAAAGAGCAGGTATTGGTGGTATGGCATGAAGCGAGATGTCGCGGAACATGTTGCCCTATGTGACACATGTCAGTTGGTGAAAGCAGAACATCAACGACCCGCGGGATTATTGCAACCACTCAAAGTGCCTGAATGGAAATGGGGAGAAATCGGTATGGATTTCATAGTGGGATTGCCTAGGACCCAATCAGGATACGATTCGATATGGGTCATCATCGGCAGGCTAACCAAGGTAGCTCATTTCATCCCCGTGAAAGAAAGCTACAGCGGATCCAAATTGGTGGAGTTGTACATGTCAAGGATCGTGTGTTACCATGGAGTGCCAAAGAAGATAGTGTCGGATCGAGGGACACAGTTCACCTCAAGGTTCTGGCAGAAGCTGCATGAAACCATGGGAACCCATCTAAACTTTAGTTCTGCCTATCATCCCCAAACTGACAGGCAGACGGAAAGAACCAATCAGATCCTTGAGGATATGCTGAGAGCGTGTGCACTCAAAAACAATCGGAGTTGGGATAAGAACTTACCGTATGCAGAGTTCTCCTATAACAACAGTTATCAGGCTAGTATGAAGATGTCACCATTTGAGGCTTTGTATGGGAGGAAGTGCAGAACTCCACTATTTTGGAACCAAACAGGGGAAAGTAAAGTGTTTGGACCCGAGGTACTACAAGAAGCCAAGGCGAAAGTAAGGGAAATCCGCAACAACTAGAGGATAGCACAAACACGACAAAAGAGCTATGCCGATGTACGAAGAAGAGAGCTCATTTTCAACGTGGGGGACTATGTCTACCTCAAGGTGTCCCCTATCCGAGGACTTCATCGGTTCAAGGTGAAAGGGAAGCTATCGCCTCGATACATCGGACCCTTTCAAGTTCTGGAGAGGAAAGGCGAAGTGGCATATCAACTAAAACTGCCGGCTCGCCTATTGGATGTGCACGACGTATTCCATGTGTCACAGCTCAAGAAATGTCTGAGAACACCTGAAAAGATGTTACCCATGAATGAGGTTGACATAGCTGAGGATCTGTCTTATGCCGAGCAACCGTCCAAGATTTTGGAGACAATGGAACGACTCACAAGAAATAAAAGAATTCGGATGTGCAAGGTGCAGTGGAAGCATCACTCGGAAGAGGAAGCCACATGGGAGCGAGAAGACGAGCTTAAGGCACGGTTTCAGGAATTGTTTTCTTAGAACCACCAATCTCGAGGACGAGATTTCTTTTAAGGGGGGTAGAGCTGTAACACCCCAAAACCTGTTAAGAGGGGAATCTAAAAATTTTTGGACGTATTGCATGTGGTGTAGAAATTCAAATTCAAATTGAAATTCAAATTAAACTCAAAACAGAAAAGAAAAAGAAAAAGAAAAAGAAAAAACAAACCCCCCGGCCAGTGGGCCGAAACCCACCAGCCAGCCCACCCACCCCCGCGCCAGCCCGCAGCCGCGCGCCCCCCCTCTTTGTCACTGACACGCGGGGCCCGCCATCTTCTTCCTCCTCGCGCGCGCGCTCGGCCGACCCGGACTCCTCTCTCTCCCCCGAATCAAAACCACCCCGGATACTCGCGTATCCCCGCCGAATTTCGGTTCTGGACGACGCAAACTCGATCACAACCGAACGCCGCCCTCCCCCGGCTATATAAACACCGGCATCGTTCCAATTTTCACCCATGATCAGCCGTTTTTCCTTCCGGTGAGAACCCGAGTTTCTCCGGCCAATTTCGCTCGATCTTCGCTCGGGATTTCTGATCTAACGCGCTGATCTTGATCCACCGCCTCCAGGGAATCATGCAGGTGCAGAAAACTCGGTGGTTTGCGCTTCAAACACAGCGCCGACGAGCATCACCATGAATTCATCTCGGACCTCGTCGCCGACCGTCTTCCAGGACCCCCGAGCTCAAGAAAAACCCCGAGGTGAGATCCCCGACCTCCCCTCTACCGATCTATGCCATGAAATCCCAGTTTTAGGAAGAATTGACGAAGATCCGAAGCTCTCCGGCGAGATCGCCGCCTCCCGCCGCCACGCGCCGCCGGGCAGCGCCGCCTGCGCTCGATCAGAGCGACGTGGCCGCTTGTGCGACGTCTATTTTAAATCGCACGGTAGAATTTAAATCCCCGCGTACCGGTTCGACGTTATAATCTCAGCCGTCTGTTTTAAATCGGACGGTCCACATCAGCCCCGTGTTATAAAGGCCGGGATTCTTACGCGCTACCCCCTGGGGATCTCGGAAAATACGAGCAAGCCCCGGAAACTTCAGATCTAGCCCCTGGAACTTCAGAAATTCATGTAAATTCAATTAAAAATCAGTTTTAGCCCCTGGACTTAATAAAAATTAGGAAAACCTCTCTGTTATGTGTAGTTAGACCCCTGGAAATTTATGAAATAATATAATAGACCCTTTAATGGGGTGAGTTTGCCTTTTTAACCTTATATAATATTAAATTTAGGAATTTGAATATGTAATTAAGATTTAAATTTAAAAGGGTGAGGCACACACATTGTAAATTCAAGTTTAAACTCTACTAACATTTGGAAAGCTTTAGAATGAGCTAAAAATAAATTTTAGTCTGAAATGAAATCTGTTTGGGTGTGTTCATGTTTATTAGATCTAGAAACACATTTTTAGGCTAGGAAATAATTCTGAAAATTGGCAAAATATATGTAAAATAGTTCACATCAGAGGAGAAGTTCAAAAATATATTATTTAATATTTTAGATCGGAACCTATTCTGTTTAGATGATGTGTCTTACTATTTTCATAATAAAGTTCACAATTAGGTATAGAAAATAAATCTTAAAATATAGGAAAATAGGTATGCATAACTAGAAAACGATAAAAGAAATCTTCAAAATCCAAATATTTCAGTTTAGGATTTGGTAGAAGATCTGAAACCCATTTGGAGTAGGAAAATACCTTCCATGCATACTTGGTAGCTAAGATGTGTATCAATTGAATATAAGGAATTTGTTTAAATCGGAAATTCATATATAGTGTGCAAACATAAATCTGAATACAAAAGTTAGAAATCATATGCACATGTTTAAAAGTGCATGTAAGCCCAAAATCAACACACATAGAGTAACCACAACACATAGAAATGTGAATGACTTTCATAAATGTGAATGTGTGGTTTGTATGAAGTGAAAGTGTGAACTATGTCTTATGGATTGTTGTTTTGTTTTGCTATGTGTGATGGTATGAGTAGAACTTGCTCCAGAGCAAGTTCTTCCTTTCCAAGATCAGGACTATCCATTCCTAGAGTAGCAGGAAGAAGGCAAGTGTCCTTGACCACTTTGATCCTATGCTAGGATGTGTAGATAGAATTATTTGCATTGTCAATTGAAATATGAAACCCATGCTAGGATGTTTCCCTAGAATTGCATTATCTTGTTTCCTTGTAGCTTGGGTTGGGATTTGTTTTATTATGTCATTCACTCATATTACTTGTGTTTAGCCATGCTTAGAATGGGATAATTGGGATATGAGATCATCAGTTTATTTACCATACTCTTGAATGAGATGTTATGAGTTATGTAGAGGTAGGGATCAAGGCAAGTTGGATGATTTGGTTGGTGCTGGGTGCACGAGACTCGGGTTTGCGTTTAATACTTGCCTGGATCCTAAGGACCGGTTCATGGAGCGTGTAACCTGGCTTTACCGTGCCAACCACATGCTGAGATGGGGCAGCTTGGGCAATTAATTTGGTGTATCCCCGGCGTAGTATGGGTGTGTTGGATGGTACGGGGAATAGGTGTCAGCTGGACTACCATATGAACCGCAAGGCTCAAGAGGGGGCCACTGTAGCAGGGTTGGAGCCTCTTGTATACTGTTAGGGGTGAAATCTCAGTGGGCCCACGCTCGTCGGAAATCCCTTTGTAAAGGCTTCGTAGTGATCTCCTGGCTACACACCTGGGAAATGTGAATGTGGTTCGTAGCCACTAGCATAATGGAGGTTCTTTTAGTCCACCCGGCAACGGGGGATGAAATCACTACATGTGGGTACAGTGGTGCAAACTCTGCAGAGTCAAAACTGTCATGACAGCCGTGCTCACGGTCAAGAGCGGCTTGGACTTATTCATGATTAGAGGAGGGATGGCTTTGGAAGTTGAGGATGTTAAGCGGGGAGCTTAACATTGGAAATGATGTTATGGTTATTTGATTATGATGATGGGTTGGGAGTTTGCGACCATTTCACCTATGTAGTAATGTAGGTGCTTAATAAGCTAAGGTGATAGGTATTAATTGCGTAGTGCTTTAACCATGAGTTCAACCTCTCCTTGTTCTAGCCATGCATGACATAACTTTCCCACACTTGCTGAGTACCATCGGTACTCAACCTTGCATATTTGTTGGTTTATATTGCTGCTCAGGTCAAGAGAATGATGTGGTGTTTAATGATCAAGACTTCGGACCCGAAGAAGGTTTCTAGGTTCATGGAGTCCCCCGGGCAACGCCTGTGATGGAGCCCACAAGAATAATATTCCGCTGCTATTTTATTTACTTGTTATGAACTTATTATCGTCCATCGAGATATATGCTATGTAAGACTTATTTATATTCGACACCTGGCTTGTAATAAATGATGCTTCACTATTTGTCATCACATGTATGAGAAAATGATCCTGGCATACATGTGATATTCACTCGGTTGTTCTTCGGAGAAACCGGGTGTGACACGGATGCCCTAGTCTATTTAGTATGGCCTTATTCTACTGCGATGACACAAGTCTACCCTTGACCTCAGGATACATTTTTGGTTATGCAAGTGGGGTATAAAACATCCTTGACCTAATGCACATACAAACCTCGACCAATAGTAGTGAACAAAAGGAAAACTTTAAAAACAACTTAAGTGCAAACCGGGGCTTGCCTTGGTTTTGCAGGTGACTAGAGTGAGATAATATGGGGTTAGTTGCTGATGTCTTGAAGTTCAACTCCTGCCGTTCTTGCTCCTTGATCCAAGCTCAACTTCTCCTTCTTCACTTTCCACGTTTTATAACTACACGTTATGAACATGCATATATCTTTAATTGTAAAACTTTTGCTAACAAGTTCTAAAGACAAGTTTTAAATTTTCTCTTTTCAAAATGCCCTTCTTCTTTTTGAAGTGCACCTCTTAGTTCAACTGAAATTCAAGTTGTAATTCACATGCCAACACTTTCATGGGTAGACAAAAGTTTTTGTAAGTCCCATTTCTTGTATTTAAACTCAACTTTATTCATAGCTGAAGTTTTCTATTTACAAGTTTTGGGGACTTTTACATTAGATCACCTAGAACAATTCCCTAAGCATTTAGGCATAAAGGAATCAATTCTGATTAAACTTGCACTTTCATGCAAATCCAAGTGAACTATAATTTCACACATGGCTCAGGGAGCTTGAATGAATTTTTCTAAGATTTTTGGAGCTAAGGAATGTCCAGAACTGAATTTCCAAGTTTTGGAAATTCTCTGAAAATGTTTCTGTATTCATTTGAATACAGAAACTTGCAACCAGAATTACCCTGACTAAATCGATTCCAAATGAGCTGAAACTTTTACAGGGGTTTCCTAATGTCCTAAAGAATATTCTGGGAAAATTTGATGATTTTTGGATGAACCAAACTCTCTCTAAAATTCTTTTGCTGAAATTTTTAAAAATTTTCCAGACTTTTCTATTGATTTCCATACAAATTAAGTTACATATCTGGATAGAGTTTTTCACCCTGAATCCAACCCTATTTGAATCACTCAAATTGGAGCTTCCTAGCAAAAGTTATGAGGTTCTAAAGTTTGAACTAAATCTGGAAATTTCAATTAATCGGGAATTGTTTAAACTCTGACTGCGGGCCACAGAGCCACGTGTCGACCACTTGCACCCGAGCCACACGGGACGCAGAGTTATTCCCACGTTGTCACAGACCGATCCGAGGCCACAGAAGATCTAACCCTTTGTAACAGAGACTGACACGTGGGCCAGCCCCCGTCTTCGTCTTCCTCCAGCAGCCCGCGCTCCCACGCCGCCGAGCTCGCCGGAGATCTCGCTGGGAGGGTTCCTGGTGCTCAAAACTTGCTGGTTGTCGCCGCCCCCACGTATTCTCGTGCGAGGAACACGTTGCCGGGCTTATCTCAGATCGACAACGGCCGGAAACCTAGGTGCGACGGCGACAGTAGCTGCGGCAACTTCGGCGACGTCGCTAGGGCACTGTAATGCTCTAACCTTGCTCCGGTTAGCTCCTACAGCATCGCCACCACCTATGGAGCAACGTCCCGGGCTCTGATCTCGCGAGAAACGTCGGCAACTAGGGGCTCATCGTGCGACCTAGGTCGATTTCGGTGAAAATTTGAAAGACTTGAAGAACCGAGGGTTTCATCAACGGTTCTCCCTAGTTCTTGATTCCACGTGCCCGCACGGATGTCTACAACTGGGTTTCTAGGTCTGGTGATGAGTGGTGCACCGTGCTCCCCTAATTTCCTGATTCTCTACTCCCGGTTAATATTTTATGTCCGCGGGAAAAGCCATATTCTGGCGAGCACGGACTGTGCCAGGCTGCCAGCGTTGCTGTGGAGCAAGAAGGGTTACAGGCGCACCTTTTTGCTTTTGCAGCTCGGTGGGTGAAGCCCTGTGGCGGCCGGACGATGAGTTCTTCCAGCCGGCGACTTGCAGTGGTGTCGCTGGATAAACAGAGCTCGGCGCCGAGTTCCCGTGGGAGAAACATCGGGTTCTGGTGCTGAACACCTCGAGGAAGACCCGGCGACACCGTGGGAAAACTCAGATCGGCATGGGAGCTGCTGAGGCGGCCGGTCGCCGTTGCTCTGATGGGCGCGGTAGCGGCGAGAGGGGCTGTACACATGGGAGCAGTCACGGGAGTGGGGAAACGCGATCAGTTTTCCTATGTGCGGCAGTTGTTCGTGGGATAACACCGGGACTGAGGCGGTTCGATCGACAGCACCGGGAGGTGGCAGCAGTGCTGCCGCGGTGTCGCGCGCTGCTCGGCGGCCACCGGTTCAAGTGGGAACAGAGGAGAAGAAATTTCCTTCGGTAGTAAGTCTCCTCCTCTAACTGACAAGTGGGTCCCACTCACTCCTCTCCTAAATATCACCAAAATTCTTGGCATATGCAAAGTTCACTCATATGGAGCTCAAATTCAAAAGCCATTTGCTAATTTGACAAGTTGTGCCTCAGTTTCAAATTTAAATTCAAATTTGGATGAAATTTACAAGTTCCTTTGATATTCATATCAAAGCACCTCCAAATTTGCTCAAAACTTGGCTCCCTCATAATTTGGGCCTGAGGAATTCACATATGTCCTCTGATCTTTGAGTTGGCCATTGCAAATACAACTTCGCAAACAACAGTTTGAACTTCCCTTTTTGGAAATGGCCTCCATCTTTTTGACTTGACCCTTTTTGTTCAAACTGAATTCGAAGTTTTATTGCACATGCCCACACTTTCATGAGTATACAAAAGTTTTTGCAAGTCCCATTTCTTGTATATAAACTCAACTTTATTCATAGCTCAAGTTTTCTATTTACAAGTTTTGGGACTTTTACATTCCTCCCCCCTTAAAAAGAATCTCGTCCCGAGATTCATGATTAAGGACAACATGGAGAGGACAACTACTCAAACATAAGCCTCTAACATCTCCGGATGATTGCGTTGCAAATACTCCTCGCTTTCCCATGTAGCTTCCTCGGACGTGTGATTTTCCCATAGCACTTTGAAACATCGCAATGTCCGATTTCTTGTTTCGCGAGTCTTCTCATCAATTATCTGGGTTGGTCGCTCAACATACGTAAGGTCCGGCTTCAAATCTGTTATGCCCTTCGTGAGGATCTCCGTTGGAACTTTCAAACACTTCCGCAACTGAGATATGTGGAAGACGTTATGGACTCTGGCTAAGGCTGTCGGTGGCTCCAAACGGTATGCCACGGGTCCACACCTTTCAATAATGATGAAGGGACCGATAAAACATGGAGTGAATTTTCCTTTCATCCTGAATCGGTGAATGCCCTTCATAGGAGATACGCGGAGGTATATGTGGTCCCCAACTTGAAAGTTCAGAGGACGACGTCTCTTATCCGCATAGCTCTTTTGCCTGGACTGAGCGGCTTTAAGATTTGCTTGAATAAGCCTTACCCGCTCTTCTGCTTCATTTACGAGATCAATCCCGTAAATTACCCTCTCGCCGAATTCACACCAGTTCAAAGGTGTGCGGCACTTCCGACCGTAGAGAGCTTCATAAGGTGCCATTTTTATGCTCGTTTGATAACCGTTGTTATACGAAAATTCTGCCAACGGTAAGTGATCATCCCAGCTCTTACCGTGGTGGATGGCACACGCGCTTAGCATATCTTCAAGGATTTGATTCACCCTCTCCGTTTGCCCATCGGTTTGAGGGTGATACGCGGAGCTTCGAATCAATTTAGTTCCCAAGGATGCGTGTAGCTGTTCCCAGAAGCGGGACACGAACAGCGATCCTCTGTCGGAGACAATGGTACGGGGAACTCCATGCAAGCATAAGATTCGTGCTATGTGTAACTCCGCATACTGCTTGGCGCTGTAGTTGGTATGCACCGGAATGAAACGTGCTGGTTTGGTTAATCGGTCCACGATCACCCAAATCGAATCATGGTGGTGGGAGGTCATCGGCAACCCAACGATGAAATCCATACTCATGTCTTCTCACTTACATGCCGGTATTTGCAGCGGTTGCAGCAGGCCCGACTTCTTCACGTGGTCGGCCTTAACTCTTTGACACGTATCACATTCTGAAACGTATTTTGCAACTTCACGTTTCATACGTGTCCACCAAAACTTCTTCCGGAGGTCTTGGTACATTTTATTGCCGCCAGGATGAATAGAAAATTTGGATAAGTGAGCCTCATCAAATTTTTTTTTCCGCAGCCTCATATCACGGGGTACGACTATCCGGTCCTTGAACCATAGGGCGTTTTCCTCATCTAACCGGAAACATTTCATCTCCCCGTTCTTCAACCTCCTCTTGATATGGGCCATGCCCTTGTCTCTATTTTGAGCTTCCATGACCTACTCTCTTATTGTGGGTATGAGAGCTAGATTATGTAGAGCTCCATATGGAACCAAGTAGAGACTTGGTTCTTCCTCTTCTATTGGTGTAATGGTCAGATTATGAATATGAGACTTCCGGTTGAGTGCATCAGCAACCACATTTACCTTGCCCGGATGATAATGAATTTCCATCTCATAGTCCTTGATCAGCTCCAACCATCGCCGTTGTCGGATATTCAACTCTTTCTGAGTGAATATGTACTTCAAACTTTTGTGGTCGTGTAGAGATGAACCAGATTTCCCAAGAGGTAATGTCTCCACATCTTCAACGCTAATACCACGGCAGCAAGCTCGAGATCATGAGTTGGATAATGTTGCTCATGATTCCGTAATTGCCGTGATCTATATACGACCACACGTCCTCCTTGCATGAGTACACAACCAAGTCCGATGCCGGACACATCGCAATAGATATCAAAAGGCTTGGTTGTATCCGGTTGCGCTAGAACCGGGGCTGTTGTGAGGTGTTTCACCAACGCTTGAAAAGCTTCCTCACATGGCTTGCTCCAATCATATTTGATGCCCTTTTTCAGTAGCTCAGTCATAGATTTGGAGATTTTGGAGAAGCTCGGGATGAACCTCCGGTAATATCCCGACAAACCCAAGAAGCTACGAACTTCATGGACTGATGTTGGAGACTTCCACTTCAGCACATGTTCAATCTTGCTTGGATCCACAGCAATGCCTTCTGATGAAATAATATGTCCAAGAATCTGTCAAAGACCAAGAAAAGGGACTTGCAAAAACTTTTCATCACCTCACAACACTACAGTTTTGAGGTGAATGTTTTGTGAAGAATTGTGAAGAGCAAGTAACCTCCATCAAAAGGGTAGGGGTTCAAACTTTCTACCCATGTGATAACACATGAGAGGTGGTTCTAAAACCAACTTAGAGCCATTCACATGTTTGGACCCTAGTTGAATTGATACCACTGAGTTAAGTACTCAAGTGCAATGGGAGGGTCTGAAAAATCAGAAATTGAACTAATGTCCAACTCAAAAATTCAAATGAGGGGAGGACATAATGGTAATTCGAAACTGTTGTATTCAAACTCTTGGTTGAAGCAGCTAACACAAGAATCCAAGTGCTTATTTGGATTCCTTAGGTCCAAATTAGTGGGGAGGCAAAGTTTCAATAAATTGTGAAAAGGGTTGCTACCCATTTTCCCAAAAAGGATCCAAATGTGCAAAGAATTCAATTATACATTTGAATTTGGGGGAAATTTGCCCAACTATATAAATGTAGCTCAGTTTGAGACTCCAAACATTTGAATTCATCACTTGCCAAGTTTTATGAGATCTTTTGAGGGTAGGGGACTGACTGGTGGGACCCACATGTCATTGGGGAGGTTAAAAATGCACAATGATCAATAGCCTTAGGGGTTAAGTCTTGCACTCGGAACAGAGCCGAGGTTCCACCGTGACTCACCAAGAAGCACCGAGCGACAGCTCCTTCTCTTCCCGCGCGCGCTGGCGAGCTCCTCGTGGGGCGCAGTAACTCTCAGTCGTGCCCCAGCTTGCCACAACACCGAGACGACCTCCAGCGCTCGTCCTCTCGCACGACAGAACGCCGAGGAGCAGCCGCCGTGATCAATTCGCTCGGAAGCGATTGCCTCTCGCATGAAAACGTCGGCAACCCAGCAAACCACCAACCCCGGACCTCCCACGACCTCCTCGCACCAGTTTCAGTCGAGCTGAGCCACCACAACCCGAGCAAACGGCGTTCTTCACGGTGGCCGGGAAGAACCGAGCAAAGGTGCTCCCGTGGGCAGCTCGGCAGAGGGCTTGTCATGACCAAGAAAGAGCGGTTTTGGACGCGCCCAGGCTCCACGCTCCTCAACCCCAAAGCCTAGACCCAGTGACCGATCATCGCCGGTGAATTTCGCAAAACACTTCCGGCCGGTGCAGAACCACATCCTGGTAAGAAAACCGCAAATTCCCGACGTATACTTGCTTAGAGCACATCATACTGCACTCACAGGAGCTAGACTTGACGGCACCCAAGTTCACTTCACAACCCTATCTTGATTTTGGCTGTAGCCGGCGTATTTCCCGGTTTTCCAACCGAGGGTATGGCGGGAAGGATCGGGCTCACGGTGACGGCTAGGTTAGAGCTCTCCCCGAGCCATGGCATGGCCCTGTTGACCTTCCCTTAGATCTCCCGGTGCTGAAGAGCCCTTCCACCGAGGTTTTGGCGGGCTAAGTTGGCCGGGTGACATAGCCGAAGTGACCCCGAGCCGCTGCACCGTCGCCAGCTAGGTTAGGGCCACCGCCGGCCGGAGAAGTTAGTGCCATCGTGTTCAGCGCACGAAATTAGGCCCAGGCGGCGAGTTTCCGGCGAAGAGACGGCCGGGAAGCCAGGTCCGGCGAGCTTCAGTGAGGTGCCGGCGAGGGGGCGGCGCGGGAAAAAGGGGCTGGCGCGAGGAAGAAGACGAGCCGGCAGGGCCCGCTCGTCAGTTGCTCAATACACAGTGTGGGGATTTTCTGTTGCACCAGATCAGCTGTGACCACGCGGAGAACAGTCCTGTGGCCCCGTGTGGTGTAGCCAAGGTGGTGACACATGGGGGCCGGGCCCGCTGTCAGGTATTTGAATTTTTCCCCGGTTAATTCGAATTCCAGAATTTCCCCAAACTTTAGAACCCCATAACATTTGCTAGGAAGTTCCAAATTTAGTAATTCAAATTGGGTTGGATTCATCTTGCATAGCTATATCCAAGTATGCAATCCAATTTGTATGAAACCCATTATTTAATTCTGTAAAATTCTTTAAATATTTTCAGAAAAAGAATTTTAGAGGGAGTTTGGTTCATCCAAAAATTCTCAAATTTGGCCAGAGTAATCTTTAGGATGTTAGTGAACCCCTGTAAAATGTTCAGACCATTTGGAGTTGATTTGATCAGGGCAATTCAGATTTGAAGGTGCTGTGTTCAATAGAATACAGAAACATTTTCAGAGAATTTCCAAAATTTGGAAATTCAGTTCTGGGCAGATCTTAGCTCCAAAAATGCTAGGAAAATTCATGCAAACTCTAGGAGCTACAATTAAAATTGTAGTTCACTAAGTTTGGCATGTACAGGGGTGTTACCTCAGAATTAATTCTTCCCTGCTTATTTGCTAAGAAAATTATTCTGAACAAACCAATCAATGAAAAGTGCTAAGTTTTGGTCCAGGGGATTTTCTTGTGACAACGAACTCACACAAAAATTCTCAGCTCCATTGGAGCTCTGGACCAGCCCTGTTCTGTGTAACCACTTGAGGTGATTAATATGGAAGAGGGGAAAAACCCCTTAGCACTTAACCATGTACTTAGGTCCAAACCCAAACCACTAACCTCAGTTTAATTTTAAATTCTTAAATAGAGTTCCAGTTGTTAAAAACTTGTTATTAGAACTCGTAGCAGAAGCATTACAACAAACTCATGTGCATATTCATTAACATGTAGTATTTCATTAACGTGTAGTCGCTGAAGGCGAGGAGGCTCCCGAGGTACTCGACTTCCTCCTTCCGGAAGAAGAACTAACACCTGACCAGCAGCAACAAGGCATGCCCGGTTTGCATTAAGCCTTTTATAAAGTTTTTACTTTGTTTACATACGTAGTGTGAAGTGGGAATGTGTATTATGTGTAGGATGGATGAAAACCCCACTTGCATGACCAGAAATTTTCCATAAGAGTGAGGGTAGTGTCTAAGACCTCGAGTAGACAGGCTATGCTTAATGATTCATAGGACTTCGGTACAAGTCGAGTAGTTGGAATCTACTCGCGAGTTAGGTTTGGGACACACGGGTTTGGTTCGAGTAATGTGAGATCACTTTAGTAATGAAATTGAGACTAGGGAGGGGCTAGGGCGCAGCAAGAGAAAGTCTTGCGTGCGCAGCCCTGTCCGTGTCGATTGAGGACTGATCCGTGTGCGGCCCTGCTGAACAAGTATTGAACGTACCGAAGGCATATCGGATATATGGGTCCCGATAAACCGATGTAGCCTAAACCTCCGGGCGTCGAGGCATAACGCACCGATTTATAGGTGTAGGCTGAGGGAAGCAAGGTGGAAATCTGCCAACGGGCACAGAGAGATGCTCCGTGTGGGGAACCTCCTGCTTGTTTCGGTGCGACCGGTTCGATGTTTGGGCTGTTGGGTGAAAGGTTATCCCATACGACATCGAGTGAGCGTTCTGTGCAGCTCCACGGGTGGGCGTACGTGACGTGCTCTTTGGGTTTCCCTGCAGGTGTATATCGAGTCGATTCGCCGTCCCTCGTGGTGAAGAGTACCGCTTGTTCACTGCGTTGTAACATAGATAATTCATGGAATGTTGTAATTCAATTCTGCTGTATGATATAATTGTATTGCTACATGTGTGCCACCAAATATTGCTTACTAAATTTCAGATTCATAAACTGTTAACTTGTGGCTAAAAGATGAACTAAGGATCAACTATAGGCGCGTCCGTTTGCTGAAATTCTACCATCCTATGTTCATTGTACCCCTCATGTAGAGTTCCATGCTTAGGTGAGTTGGTTAAGTCTTGTTGGGCCATCGTGCTCACGATTGCTGCTTAAGTGTTTTTCAGGTGAGGAGGCACCCACGGACTCGGAGTACGAGTCCACCGGCGAGGGTTATCCTCCGTTGGGGACCACGGCTGAGTGGGAGCCGTACACGCCGCGCTGAGCTGAGGAGTGCAGCCAGTGTTGGCTGCCCTAGGGCTGGGCAGCCGACTTTTGCTAGATAGGCGGCCGTGAGTTGTATAGTGTAGACTTCAGCTGTGTAATATAAACCATAGTTTGTAACTGAAGTTTGTACCTGTTTGTACAGTTCAGTTGTTTTTCCCATGTAATATATTGTATTCTTATGACGTGTGCTGTCAGGTGTCGCATCGTGCGGCACCACCCTCTGTGATCCTGGATGAGCGGATCCCGGTCCGCCACAGCCTGGCATCAGAGCTGCATTGGGGATAGCACAGTACTTATTATGGGAAAAGTTATGTATACGGTGCGGATTCGGTAGTTGCCCAAGTAAGGACTATATTAGCATAGTTACTTAAAGTGGCAAAGACTAACTTATGTGTTATAATTCTGAATTTTAATTATGTAACGACGCACCTACACTCTGGTAAGATTGGTAAGGAACGCCACTGAAAGCGGTTCAATTTCGGTTAGCTCCCCTGACGAGGAATGTGGTTCAGGGATTGGTCTCACAGCTTGGTGTGAGACGTCAATATGAAACTCCTGGACTCTTCATGTTCCTTAGTTCATATGAAACGCTGATCTCTAGCATGCATTAGGCAAGTAAGTGGAGACCCCATCGCGTGGTCAGTAACGCGAGGGTGTGTTCGTCTGGAAGTAGCCCAGGGGGACATACGCAGCGCTTGCCATCGGTGTGCCCTGCAGGACAGTAGGTGATATCTGTTGGGATGATAACATTCCCAACCGTGACGACCCGTTCATGACATACTCGGGTTCCCCGTCGTGTGGTGTTGAAACACGATCACGTACCTTGAGACGTGACCTAACTCAAGGACGGCTGTATGGCAATGATACGGGCGTCTGTATTTACTTTTAAATATGGTCCTGCCTGAAATGAACAACCCTTGAGTGCATCAACATTGTGTGGTCTTCTGCAGGTACTAACCACATATGTATCCGTGTAGCAAACGTGTGCGAGAGACCGTTTAGTGCCACACTTGAGACGTATATGCCGGTATAATCCGGTTAGAATTTTCTTTTATGAGGAACTTAGTACGGAGGTATCATAGGCATATGCATGAAAAATAATGATAAAAAGGAATTAATCACTAGGTTCAACATCTAGGACCCTGGTTGGGTAGAAAAATTGGATAGTGATGAGTGTAGTTCCAAAAGATTGAAAAACAGAGTGCTCTGTTTTGGGCAGCAAGTTTGCTGAACTTCAACAGAGCACAACTCACAGGTATTTTAGCCCAGGGGGGTGTGTTATATAGTTATGGAAAAGTATTTAAGTACTATACAATTTTGTTGTAGACTTCCAGAGCTGAAACACACCTTAAGATGGCTTAAATCCCAGAGAAATGTAAACTGTCCAGAATCAGGACAGAGTTAAACACTATCTGGACTGTTCTGTTTTTCAAACATAACTTCCAGTAGAAAAATCTAAAATTTTCATATGATACATATTTAGAAAGGGTAGAAGATGTGTTAAATCTTTGCAATTCAAAGTTTCTGAAATTTCAGCACAGAATTCAGTTGAAATCAGAGTTGAAAACAGCAACTTCCCAAAGGAGGTGCTGTTAAAATTCTTCCAGAAATTCTGATGACTTTGAATTACCATAACATTTTAACCAGAGCTGATCTGTGGGCAAATGAGTACTCGTTGGAAATATACTGAAGTTAACTTTAACTTTGGTATTCAGCTTGATTCATTAAAATGCTCAGAACCAGATCAAAATCTCGGATATGTAGAAACTGGTCATTCTGACAGAGGAATGACAGTTGAACTCATGTGAGAGATTGTTGTACCCTAGAAGGGGTTTGAATACTTCCAATGGGGTAGAACATACTCATGAGAGGTTATCTTAAACTAGTGAAATATTTGAGTATAGGTCTCACTGAAGTTTCCTTTACTAGAGACCATGTTTGTGTTGTATTGAAGATAAAAGGGTGGTTTACGTGATGACAACGCGATAGTAATGTCTCGTAGTGACCAAACCTAGTTATGGTGAGCTTCCAAAGAGGAGGTTCACCAAGTTGGATTAAAATAGCTTGTATTTGGTCTGGTAATGGTGTAGCTTGTGCAAAGTTATTACATTATCTACATACAAGATGTATCGCATGTTTTATTGTCATTATGTTTTTACGCCTATTTCATTTGACTGCAGTGCAATATGTTGCGGGACTGATGTTTATTGCCGTATGGTTGCAGATGGTTCACACTAGGACCACACACGAGGTTGGTGGCTCTAGCCAACAGGGAGACGATGACTCCCGGCCACCGGCCTACGACAGCACCCCGCAGCAGCAGCCACCACCGCCGCCTGTGCTTACTCTAGCGGATGTGATAGCGGCACTGGTGGGAGGTCGTGAGGAGCAGACCGACCTGCTCCGCACGATCGTGCAGAATACATCCCAGGCGGCGGGACGTCAAGAGAGGGGACCCTGTGAGCCCCATGAGGTGTCGTACTTGGACTTCATGAGTACGCACCCTCCAGTGTTCACAGAAGCTGAAGAACCACTGGAGGCCGACAACTAGATGCAGACCATCGAGTCCAAATTCGGGCTGCTCCAATGTACGGAGCGGCAAAAGACTTTGTTCGCAACACAGCAGCTTCACGGTGCCGCTGGTGCGTGGTGGGCGAACTATGTCGCCTCACGTCCGGCTGGCCATGCCGTGGAGTGGGAAGAGTTCCGGGAGGCGTTCCGCGCCTATCACATTCCTCCTGGAATAATGAAGAGGAAGTTCCAAGAATTCTTGGAGCTGAAGCAGGGTGGGAGGAGTGCCCATGACTACTCCCGTGCCTTCAACCATCTGGCGCAATATGCATCAGACTACATCTCCACTGAGGAGAAAAAGCGGGAGCACTTCTATCGGGGGTTACACCCCGAGCTGAAGACACATCTCGTTCAGTGGAATCGCGGCACCTTCAACGACCTAGTCAATGCCGCGATCATGCAAGAGGACACTCAGCGGGAGTTGGCAGCTGAGCAGCGGAAGCGCTGCACTCCACCCAGCAGTGTGGTTGGCGCTCCCCAGAAGTACCGCATGGTGTATCGGACACCATCCGGGCAGCAGTGGCACCCACCGGCGTGACCTCAACGGTTCGGGGGACGATCCTTTCAGTCAACTCCGTTCCGACCGCCGATGCCACCACGGAGACAGCAGCAGCAGCAGACGGCACCCCGGGCGTTTTCACCGCCACAACGCGCCCCGGGTTTCCGTCCACCGATCTGCGGGGGACCGCCCCGTTTCACTTGCTTCACGTGTGGCCAGGCAGACCACTTCGTGAAGGACTGTCCCCAGGGGAAGCAAAGCAGCGGGCAACCCCAGTTCCAGGGCGGTGCTCGAGGCCGACCTCCGGTCAAGAAGGTTGGTCAGCGGATTGGGGGCGTTCGCCACCTCGACAATGAGGATGCCCCAGAGGGAGACAACCTGCTGGCGGGTACGTTTACTCTCAACGACCAAGCCATCATCATAGTGTTTGATTCTGGTGCAACCCCCAATTTTATAAGTGCATCCTATGTGGTTAAGCATCAGCTGGAAGCCTTTCCAACCGAGTGTTCTTATATGATCTGCTCACCGGGAGGAAAGATTTCAGCAACTATGATGGTTCCGAAAGCACCACTGTGCTTAGGTGGGAAGATATATCCCACCACTATGATTATCCTTGAGGGGCAGAAGATTGATGCAATCTTGGAAATGTCATGGCTAAGCTACCATGGCGCTGTCCTGGAAACTTTAACACGGACGGTTCACCTCAACTCCCAATTGCACCATCCGCAATCCCTCCTATTAGATAATCCAATCCGAGAGGTTTCAGCGATCAACAATACTGAAGCTCTCAAGTTAGAGGACATCGCCGTAGTCTGGGAGTACCCTGACGTGTTCCCGGACGATCCTCCGGGCATGCCACCGGAGCGGGATGTTGAGTTCAAGATCGAGCTTGCACCCGGGACTACGCCCATATCACGGAGACCCTATAAAATGGCTCTGAATGAGCTGGCTGAACTGAAAGAACAGCTCAATGATCTGTTGAGCAAAGGTTTCATTAGGCTGAGTTCCTCGCCTTGGGGATGCTCGGCGCTGTTCGTAAAGAAGAAGGATGAAACCTTGAGGCTGTGTGTGGACTACCGTCCGCTCAACGCCGTCACCATCAAGAATAAGTACCCTCTGCCCCGCATCGACATATTGTTTGATCAACTTGTGGGTGCAAGTGTGTTCTCCAAGATGGACCTTCGCTCTGGATATCATTAGATTAAGATCCGGGTGGAGGATATCCCGAAGACGGCCTTCTCGATGAGATATAGATTATATGAATATCTCGTCATGTATTTTGGTCTCACAAATGCCCCAGCCCATTTCATGTATCTCATAAACTCGGTATTCATGCCGGAGCTGGACAAGTTCGTGGTAGTGTTCATCGATGATATCTTGGTTTACTCCATGACAGAAGCCGAACATGCCGAACACTTGAGGATCGTTCTTCGACGATTGCGAGACCACAAGCTCTACGCCAAGTTCAGTAAATGCGAGTTTTGGATCAGCCAAGTGCCATTCTTGGGACATATCATCTCAGCAGAAGGCATTGCGGTTGATCCAAGCAAAATAGAGCAAGTGCTGAAATGGAAAGCTCCCACTTCAGTTCATGAAGTCAGAAGCTTCCTCGGGTTAGCAGGATACTATCGGAGATTCATTCCAAGCTTCTCCAAGCTCGCTAAGCCGATGACAGAATTGCTGAAGAAAGGGACGAAATATGTTTGGAACACGGTGTGTGAAGGAGCGTTACAAGCATTGGTGAAGCATCTCACAACAGCCCCGGTCTTAGCTCAACCGGATACAACAAAGCCCTTCGACGTGTATTGTGACGCGTCCGGTATTGGGCTCAGCTGCGTGTTGATGCAGGAAGGACGTGTGTTTGCATATGGCTCACGCCAACTTCGGAACCAAGAGCAGAACTATCCGACTCATGATCTTGAGCTTGCTGCAGTGGTTTTGGCACAGAAAATGTGGAGGCACTATCTCCTTGGGAACTTGGTGCACCTCTACACCGACTACAAGAGCTTGAAATATATTTTCACCCAGAAGGAGCTGAACATGAGGCAAAGGAGGTGGTTAGAACTGATCAAATATTATGAGATTGAGATTCATTACCACCCTGGCAAGGAGAATGTGGTTGCCGATGCGCTGAGTCGGAAATCACACGTCCATAACCTCACCATTACAACGGTGGAGGAGGAAGAGCTGAGTTTATACCTGGTTCCTTATGGATTGCTGTACAACCTTGCCCTCATTCCTACCATTAGGGAGGACATCATTGCAGCTCAGAAAGTTGATAAGGGCATGGCACATCTCCGGAGACGGATAGATAATGGGAGATCAAATGTTTCCGGAAGGATGATCAGGGGACGCTATGGTTCAATGACCGCATAGTCGTACCATGGGATATGGAACTGAGGAAGAAGATCCTCGATGAAGCTCACTTGTCTAAATACTCCATTCATCCAAGCAACAACAAAATGTACCAAGATTTGAAAAAGAAATTTTGGTGGACACGGATGAAGCGGGAGGTAGCGAAGTACGTATCAGCGTGCGATACATGTAGACGAGTGAAAGCTGATCATATGAAGAAATCAGGGCTGCTGAAACCCCTGAAGATCCCGGCATGGAAATGGGAAGATGTGAGCATGGATTTCATTGTGGGATTTCCCCTAACTTCCAACAAACATGATTCCATCTGGGTAATCGTCGATCGGTTAACCAAGACGACTCACTTCATCCCGGTGAATACACGTTACAATGCCGGCAAATATGCGGAGCTGTACATAGCAAAGATTCTGTGCTTATATGGGGTACCCAAGACCATCATCTCGGATCGAGGTGCATTATTTGTATCTCGCTTTTGGGAGCAGCTACACGCTGCATTGGGTACCCAGCTGATTAGGAGCTCCGCCTATCACCCTCAGACCGATGGGCAAACAGAGAGGGTGAACCAAGTATTAGAAGACATGTTGAGAGTATGTGCCATCCACCACGGCAGGAACTGGGATAATCACCTGCCGTTGGCGGAATTCTCGTACAACAACGGTTATCAGGCGAGTATCAAGATGGCACCCTGCGAAGCTCTCTATGGTCGCTAATGCCGCACCCCATTAAACTGGTGCAAGTCGGTGAAAGGGTCACATTCAGGGTTGATGTGGTGAACGACGCCGAAGAGCGCGTTCGGACGATTCAAGCCAACCTAAAGGCCGCGAAATCCCGGCAGAAGAGCTACGCTGATAAGAGGCGTAGACCGTTGCACTTTGACGTTGGTGAACACGCGTACCTCCGCGTGTCTCCGATGAAAGGCGTGCACCGGTTCATCATGAAGGGGAAGCTCGCCACCCGCTTCATTGGGCCCTATGCTATCACCGAGAAATGTGGACCAGCGGCGTATAGACTGGAGCTACCGGCATCTCTTGCTGGGGTCCATGACGTTTTCCATGTCTCACAACTGAGAAAATGTCTAAAGCATACCGCTGCTGTTCCTACCGAAGACATCGGCGAGTTACAACCGGATTTAACTTATGATGAATATCCGGTGGCAATTCTTGATGAGAAAGCCAGAATCACGCATAGCAGAACGCTGTGGTTCTACAAGATACTCTGGAGCAACCACACCGCCGAAGAAGTGACGTGGGAGAGCGAGGAATTCCTTCCCTCAAATTACCCGGAGATTATGGCGTCCCAACACGGGTAAGTCCCTACTACATCGCTGTCTCTTCTTTTATAATCTCGGGACGAGATTCTTTTAAGGGGGGAGGGATGTAAAAGCTCAAGAAAAGGGACTTGCAAAAACTTTTCATCACCTCACAACACCACAGTTTTGAGGTGAATGTTTTGTGAAGAATTGTGAAGAGCAAGTAACCTCAATCAAAAGGGTAGGGGTTCAAACTTTCTACCCATGTGATAACACATGAGAGGTGGTTCTAAAACCAACTTAAAGCCATTCACATGTTTGGACCCTAGTTGGATTGAGACCACTGAGTGAAGTACTCAAGTGCAATGGGAGGGTCTGAAAAATCAGAAATTGAACTAATGTCCAACTCAAAAATTCAAATGAGGGGGGGACATAATGGTAATTCGAAACTGTTGTATTCAAACTCTTGGTTGCAGCAGCTAACAAAAGAATCCAAGTGCATATTTGGATTCCTTAGGTCCAAATTAGTGGGGAGGAAACTTTCAATAAATTGTGAAAAGGGATGCTACCCATTTTTCCAAAAAGGATCCAAATGTGCAAAGAATTCAATTATACATTTGAATTTGAGGGAAATTTGCCCAACTATACCAATGTAGCTCAGTTTGAGACTCCAAACATTTGAATTCATCACTTGCCAAGTTTTTGGAGATCTTTTGAGGGATAGGGGACTGACTGGTGGGACCCACATGTCATTGGGGAGGTTAAAAATGCACAAAGATTAATAACCTTAGGGGTTAAGTCTTGCACTCGGAACAGAGCCGAGGTTCCACCGTGACTCACCGAGAAGCACCGGGCGACAGCTCCTGCTCTTCCCGCGCGTGCTAGCGAGCTCCTCGTGGGGTGCAGTAACTCTCAGCCATGCCCCAGCTTGCCACAACACCGAGACGACCTCCAGCGCTCGTCCTCTCGCACGACAGAACGCCGAGGAGCAGCCGCCATGATCAAGTCGCTCGGAAGCGATTGCCTCTCACGTGAAAACGTCGGCAACCCAGCAACCAGCAACCCCAGACCTCCCATGACCTCCCCGCACCAGTTTCAGTCGAGCTGAGCCACCACAACCCGAGCAAACGGCGTTCTTCGCGGTGGCCGGGAAGAACCGAGCAAAGGTGCTCCCGTGGGCAGCTCGGCAGAGGGCTTGTCACGACCAAGAAATAGCGGTTTTGGACGTGCCCAGGCTCCACGCTGCTCAACACCAAAGCCTAGACCCAGTGACCGATCATCGCCGGTGAATTTCGCAAAACACTTCCGGCCAGTGCAGAACCACCTTCTGGTAAGAAAACCGCAAATTCCCGACGTATACTTGCTTAGAGCACATCATACTGCACTCACAGGAGCTAGACTTGACGGCGCCCATGTTCACTTCACCCTAGCTTGATTTTGGCTGTAGCCGGCGTATTTCCCGGTTTTCCAACCGCGGGTATGGCGGGAAGGATCGGGCCCACGGTGAGGGCTAGGTTAGAGCTCTCCCCGAGCCTTGGCATGGCCCTGTCGACCTTTCCTGAGATCCCCCGGTGCTGAAGAGCCCTTCCACCAAGGTTTTGGCGGGCTAAGTTGGCCGGGTGACATAGCCGAAGTGACCCCGAGCTGCTGCACCGTCGCCAGCTAGGTTAGGGCCACCGCCGGCGGGAGAAGTTAGTGCCATCGTGTTCAGCGCACGAAATTAGGCCCAGGCGGCGAGTTTCCGGCCGAGAGGCGGCCGGGAAGCCAGGTCCGGCGAGCTTCAGTGAGGTGCCGGCGAGGGGGCGGCGCGGGAAAAAGGGGCTGGCGCGAGGAAGAAGACGAGCCGGCCGGGCCCGCTCGTCAGTTGCTCAATACACAGTGTGGGGATTTTCTGTTGCACTAGATCAGCTGTGACCACGCGGAGAACAGTCCTGTGGCCCTGTGTGGTGTAGCCGAGGTGGTGACATGTGGGGGCCGGGCCCGCTGTCAGGGATTTGAATTTTTCCCCGGTTAATTCGAATTCCAGAATTTCTCCAAACTTTAGAACCCCATAACTTTTGTTAGGAAGTTCCAAATTTAGTGATTCAAATTGGGTTGGATTCATCTTGCATAGATCTATCCAAACATTCAACCCAATTTTTATGAAACCCATTATTTAATTCTGGAAAATTCTTTAAAACTTTTCAGCAAAAGAATTTTAGAGGGAGTTGGTTCATCCAAAACTCCTCAAATTTGGCCAGAATATTCTTTAGGATGTTAGTGAACCCCTGTAAAAGTTTCAGACCATTTGGAGTTGATTTGATCAGGGAAATTCAGATTTGAAGGTGCTGTGTTCAATAGAATACAGAAACATTTTCAGAGAATTTCCAAAACTTGGAAATTCAGTTCTTAGCAGATCTTAGCTCCAAAAATGCTAGGAAAATTCATGCAAACTCTAGGAGCTATAATTGAAATTGTAGTTCACTAAGTTGGGCATGAACAGGGGTGTTACCTCAGAATTAATTCTTCCCTGCTTATTTGCTAAGAAAATTATTCTGAACAAACTAATTAATGAAAAGTGCTAAGTTTTGGTCCACAGGGTTTTCTTGTGACAAGGAACTCACACAAAAATTCTCAGCTCCATTTGAGCTCTGGACCACCCCTGTTCTGTGTAACCACTTGAGGTGATTAATATGGAAGAGGGGGAAAACCCCTTAGCACTTAACCATGTGCTTAGGTCCAAACCCAAACCACTAACCCCAGTTTCATTTTAAATTCTTAAACAGAGTTCCAGTTGTTAAAAACTTGTTATTAGAACTTGTAGCAGAAGCATTACAACAAACTCATGTGCATATTCATTAACGTGTAGTCGCTGAAGGCGAGAAGGCTCCGGAGGTACTCGACTTCCTCCTTCCGGAAGAAGAGCTAACCCCTGACCAGCAGCAACAAGGCAAGCCCCGGTTTGCATTAAGCCTTTTATAAAGTTTTTACTTTGTTTACATATGTAGTGTGAAGTGGGAATGTGCATTAGGTGTAGGATGGATGAAAACCCCACTTGCATGACCAGAAATTTTCCATAAGAGTGATGGGTAGTGTCTAAGACCTTGAGTAGACAGGCTATGCTTAATGATTCATAGGACTTCGGTACAAGTCGAGTAGTTGGAATCTACTCGCGAGTTAGATTTGGGACACACGGGTTTGGTTCGAGTGATGTGAGGTCACTTTAGTAATGAAAATGAGACTAGGCAGGGGCTAGGGCGCAGCAAGAGAAAGTCTTGTGTGTGCAGCCCTGTCCATGTCGTTTGAGGACCGATCCGTGTGTGGCCCTGCTGAACATGTATTGAACGTACCGAAGGCATATCAGATATATGGGCCCCGACAAACCGATGTAGTCTAAACCTCCGGGCGTCGAGGCATAACGCACTGATTTATAGGTGTAGGCTGAGGGCAGCAAGGTGGAAATCTGCCAACGGGCATAGAGAGATGCTCCGTGTGGGGAACCTCCTGCTCGTTTCGGTGCGACCGGTTCGACGTTTGGGCTGTTAGGTGAAGGGTTGTCCCGTACGACATCGAGTGAGCGTGCTGTGCAGCTCCACGGGTGGGCGTACGTGACGTGCTCTTTGGGTTTCCCTGCAGGTGTATATCGAGTCAATTCGCCGTCCCTCGCGGTGACGAGTACTGCTTGTTCACTGCGTCGTAACGTAGATAATTTATGGAATGTTGTGATTCAATTCTGCTGTATGATATAATTGTATTGCTACATGTGTGCCACCAAATATTGATTACTAAATTTCAGATTCATAAACTGTTAACTTGTGGCTAAAAGATGAACTAAGGATCAACTATAGGCGCTGAAATTCTACCATCCTATGTTCATTGTACCCCTCATGTAGAGTTCCATGCTTAGGTTAGTCGGTTAAGTCTTGTTCAGCCATCGTGCTCACGGTTGCTGCTTAAGTGTTTTTCAGGTGAGGAGCCATCCACGGACTCGGAGTACGAGTCCACCGGCGAGGGTTTTCCTCCGTCGGGGACCACGGCTGAGTGGGAACCGTACACGCCGCGCTGAGCTGAGGAGTGCAGCCAGTGTTGGCTGCCCTAGGGCTGGGCAGCCGACTTTTGCTAGATAAGCGGGCGTGAGTTGTATAGTGTAGACTTCCGCTGTGTAATATAAACCATAGTTTGTAACTGAAGTTTGTACCTGTTTGTACAGTTCAGTTGTTTTTCACATGTAATATATTGTGTTATTATGACGTGTTCTGTCGGATGTCGCATCGTGCGGCACCACCCTCTGTGATCCTGGATGAGCGGATCCCGGTCCGCAACAGAAATGGCACTTGGTTGATCCAGAATTCACATTTACTAAACTTTGTATAAAGCTTGTGATCTCTCAAGCATTGAAGCACAATATGCAAATGTTTAGCGTGTTCCTCTTCAGATTTGGAATAGACCAAGATGTCGTCGATGAATACCACGATGAACTGATCCAGATCCGGCATGAACACCGAGTTCATAAGGTACATAAAGTGGGCCGGTGCATTGGTCAATCCAAATGACATGACAAGATATTCATAGAGTCCATATCTTGTCGAGAATGCTGTTTTCGGGATATCTTCCGCTTGAATCTTGATTTGATGATATCCCGACCTTAAGTCCATCTTAGAGAAGACTTTAGCACCCACTAGCTGATCGAAGAGGATATCAATTCTTGGTAGTGGATACTTGTTCTTTATTGTCACAACATTTATAGGACGATAATCGACGCATAGCTTCAGCGTCTCATCCTTCTTCTTCACAAATAAAGCCGAGCAACCCCATGGTGATGAACTTGGATGGATAAACCCCTTGTCCATCAGATCTTTGAGTTGCTCCTTCAGTTCAGCTAATTCATTCGGAGCCATTTTGTATGGTCTCCGAGAGATCGGCGTGGTTCCCGGTATCAACTCTATTTTGAATTCCACCTCGGGCTTAGGTGGTAAGCCTGGAATATCTTTGGGAAACACGTCCAGATATTCACGGACTACCGGAATGTCTTCTAACTTGCAAACCTCGGCATTACATACTTCCAGGTCTCTGGAAACCGCTTCGCCGAGATACAATGTTTGACGTCCGTGAAGTGGAGAGTCCAAGTGAACACTCCTGTTCTCGATGTTCAGAACAGCCTTATGAAAGGTCAACCATGATATTCCCAATATGGCATTGATTCCTTGGTCTTCGCAAATAATGAGGGTGGTAGGATAAATTTTTCCACCCAAACAGAGTGGTGCTCGAGAGATGACTTCATTAGTGGATATGTCTCCACCTGGCGAATGAATAAGGTATGAACCTTTGGTGATAGCGGTGGATATCTTCTCCCGGATCACCGTTGCCCTGCTAATGAAGTTATGTGTTGCACCAGAGTCGAATAAAATGACAACCGGCTTGTCATTTAAGGTGAACCTGCTGGCAAGAACTGGTCCTCCCTTTGGCAGATCATCGACTGACACATAATTAACCGTCCCCACTTTGGACATAGCTTTTCTTGGCTGTCCAAGATCACTCGTGGGAACTGGACCCAGAGACATAAGGTTGCTTCTCGGCTCAATTGCTTCATTGACATTGAGTTCATTGTCAATACGAAGTGGGACAGCACTCGGTTCAGCTGGGAAATCACCTTGACCTTCAATCTCTTGAGGGAAATAATATTCTGATGCACCTTGTTGATACTGAGGTGCAAGAGAAACAAGTCACTGCTGAGGTGGAGGTGAATAAGACCTCTGTGGAGTAGAAGAGTCGTCACACTCCCAGAATGATTGCACCTCTTGTGGAATCTCTCGACCGGAAGGTGAACGGATCACCAACCGATACTTCTGAGGTAGATGATTGTATTCCTCCTGTGATGAGTCCCTCTACCTCTTTTCTTTGAGGTAGAGATTGGAATAATATTCCTGAGTAATAGCACAGCTCACAAACTCATCAAAATTCTCTTGGCTAACTTGAGCCAATTCACATCGCAGCCTAGCGGTCAGCCCTCGGTTAAAGTGATAACCCTTCATGGCTGGTGACTTCACATAGTGAGGGACATATTGAGCTAAGCGATTGAATTCCTTCGCATACTCAATAACACTCATGTCCCCTTGATTCAGAATCCAGAATTCATCCAGGCTGGTTTGCATTATGCCCGCAGGCATGAAACGGGCACGAAATGCAGCCTGGAACTCCGCCCATGTGACACGATGCCCTGCTGGTCGGACAGCAAGGTAGTCTTCCCACCATGCTCCAGCAAAGCCGTGAAGCTGCTGAGCGGCATATAGAGTCTTCGAGAATTCATCACATTGGATCAACCCAAACTTGGACTCAATGACACGTAACCAGTGATTTGCTTCACAATGGTCAGCCGCCTCAGAGAATACCGGCGGTTGTGTCGCCAAGAAATCCAGATACATGCTCTGGGTTGGCATGTGACGTTGAGCTTCTCGATCTATGCCTTGCTGAACTAGAGTTTGGAGAGTTTCATTCATCTTCGTCATAATTTCAGCCAATCCGGTTGGCGATGGCTCTTGTGATGAAGTCGAGTCATTCCCACCTCGACTTGAACCTCCAATCTCCATTTGAGGATGTGTGCGTACCATACTGGACGAAACAAAATTTTGAGTCAATCAAAATTCTATCTCAGTAGTAAGTAAATATGAGTAACACATGAAAATGTCATGAAATTTATGAAAGCATAACCACATTCATGTTTAAACAAATCTTAAGTACGCTAAACTAATCAGCGGGACTACCCTGACCAGTTCACACAAACTCCAAATTTTACTCAAGTTATCAACAGATTCTTGACTTGAGTTCAATACCAAAGTTTTATCAAACTTCAGCATCTTTCCAATGAGTACTTATATGCTCCTTAAGGATTTTTCTACAGGAAGTTATGACTTAAAAACAGAAAGGTCCAGAGAGGATTTTTGCTACTGTCCAGATTCTGAACAGTTTGCCTTCGACTGGACTTTTCACAAACTTAACGTGTGATTCTGCTCCGGAGGCCTATAAGGAAGTTGTAGAGCACTTGAAAATATTTCCAGAACTGTATCATACACCTTAATTTGGTCAAGATACTCAGAGTTATGCTCTGTTAAATCCCAGCAAGAATTCCTGCCAGAAACAGAGCACACTGTTCTTGAAAACTTTGACACCTAGTTATACTCTCATTTGAATCTTAGCTCAAAATAAGAGTTCAGTAACTAATATTTGTTTCAAAGTTCCATTTTAGTTTAAAGTTAGTTCATGAATAATTTCTTCATAGGGAAGAGATTATTAAGTGTAGTACGGTGTCGATGCACCGTAAGAAACATGTCGGTACTACGTTGCCTCACCAAAGAAAATCCTAAACCGGATTATACCAGCATATCCGTTTTATCAGTGGCACTAAGACGGTCTCTTGCACACGTGTTCTACACGGGATACGTACGTGGTTAGTACCTGCAGAAGAACACTCAATGGTGGTTCACTCAAAGGTTGTTTCATTTCAGGCAGTTCCATATTTGAAAGTAAATACAAACACCCGTATCATTGCCATACGGCCGTCCTTGAGTTAAGCCATGTCTCAAGGTACGTGATCGTGTTTTTGCACCACACGACGGGTAACCCGAGTATGTCAGGAACGGGTCTTCACGGTTGGGAATGTTATCAACCCAACAGATACCACCTACTGCCCTGCAGGGCACGCCGATGGCAAGCGCTGCTTATGTCCTCCTGGGCTATTTCCAGACGAACACACTATCGCGTTACTGACCACACGATGGGGTCTCCACTTATTTGCCTAATGCACCCTAGGGATCAGCGTTTCATATGAACTCAGGAACATGAAGAGTCCAAGAGTATCATATTAACGTCTCACACCAAGCTATGAGACCTTTCCCTGAACCACTTTCCTCGTCAGGGGAGCTAACCGAAATTGAACCGCTTTCGGTGGCGTTCCTTACCATTCTTACCTGAACGTAGGTGCGTAATTACATAATCAAAATTCAGAATTATAACACATATGTTAGTCTTGCCACATTAAGTAACTATACTACTATAGTCCTTATGTTGGCCTAATACCGTTTCCTCACGTATCCTATGTTTTTGTCATAATACAATCCTTATTCCGTGCGCTATTACCAATGCGGCTCTGATACCACGCTGACGGGACCCCGCCATCCCGATCACTCACGGGGACGGGGCACCTTGCCCGGGAATCGCATTGGGTGGTGCCGTGTTATGCGGCACCCAACAGCACACATATAAGGAACAAATGTATTACATAAATCAAAAGCGGAAGCTTACAATTGTTCTTCATAAATAATTTACATAAAATAGCTACAGCGGAAGTCTATAAACAGCTCACGTTGAATATCTAAGAAGCACTCGAGAAGAGGTCCAGCCCGCGGACTCCTCTGGCTAGCAACATGAAGACATGACAGCGGCTAGGATCTCCAAGTGTGACATGACTCGGAAGTTCCCGAGTCTTACCGGACAACCTTCTTTATAGCGTCGAGGGTTACCAGCAAAACCACTTATATAGCAAGAGTGAGAACAAAGGCTCAGCAAGACTTAACCGTCTCTCCTAAAGCATGGAACTCTACATGAACGTAACCTAAGACTTAAGCCTGTCATTTGTGAAAAGACTCGCCTACGAGTTCATCCTTAACTTTAAGATTTTTAGCCATAATAGTAGTGACCTTGCGCCTAGCAACATTGGAACTCCAGAATCAAACAAGAAACGCTTCATTCCAATGTTACTTGTCCCAAGGTGGAAAAATAACTTTAATTTGCTCTATCTCTACTTCAAACAGGGTTTTCATGCAACTTAACATAATCATAACAGCAATTATACTTTTGCAAACTGTTTCCACACAAGTTGATTACTACGTCACAACATGGGAGCAAGCGGTATTCAATAACCACGAGGGACGGTGATTCGAATCAAACACTACCCGGATAACTCGACACATACGCCCGCCTCTGAAGACACAACTCTGGCGTCCTTCATTACGTCGTATGTGGCAACCTTTCTCAGGACACTAATCTGTAGAACCGGTCGCGCCGTCTCGGGCTCATAGGTATATAACGAGACGATGTGGTATGCCTCTACAATCCAGTGAACCTGGTACATCGGCTTCCTGGTTCCCATATGTCAGTAAGCATCTGGTACACAACTCAATACTTGCTCCTGGACGCGGCACACGCATCGGTCCTTAACCGACACAGGCAGAGCTACGTGACCAAGACCTCGTCTTGTCGCTGCCTAACTCCTCAGCCCGGTCTCATCTTTAGAAATGTAAACTTTAGTTTGCTTCCTTTCCCAACCATACTTATGATATTCTGAACTATAGCTCGCGAGTAGATTCCAACTACTCGTCTTCTACCGGATGCCCTAGTCTATTTAGCATGGCCTTATTCTACAGCGATGACATAATTCTACCCTTGACCTAAGGGTTCATGTTTGGTTATGCAAGTGGAGTATAAAACATCCTTGACCTAATGCACATACAAACTTTCACCAATAGTAGTGAACAAAAGGAAAACTTTAAAAACAACTTAAATGCAAACCGGGGCTTGCCTTGGTTTTGCAGGTGACTAAAGTCAGATAATATGAGGTTAGTTGCTGATGTCTTGAAGTTCAACTCCTGCCCTTCTTGCTCCTTGATCCAAGCTCAACTTCTCCTTCTTCACTTTCCACGTTTTATCACTACACGTTATGAATATGCATACATGTTTAATTATAAAACTTTTGCTAACAAGTGCTAAAGACAAGTTTAAAACTGGAACTCTGTTTAAGAATTAAAAATGACACTGGGGCTGGTGGTTGGGGTGTGTGTTTAAGAACTATGATCAAGTGATGAGTGAGGTTTCATCACTTGGGTGGTGATCACCTAATGGGTTGAATAGAACACTACTGATCCAGGGCTCCAATGGAGCTGGAAATTTTCTTGTGAGTTCCTTGTCACAAGAAAGTCCTCTGGACAAAAATTCAGAATGTTTCACTGATTAGATCACCCAGAACAATTCCCTAAGCATTAAGGCATAAATGAATTAATTCTGATTAAACTTGCACTTTCATGCAAATCCAAGTTTATCATAATTTCACACATGGCTCAGGGAGCATGCATGAATTGTTCTAAGATTTTTGGAGCTAAGGAATGTCCAGAACTGAATTTCCAAGTTTTGGAAATTCTCTGAAAATGTTTCTGTATTATTTGAATACAGAAACTTGCAACCAGAATTACCCAGATTAAATCAATTCCAAATGATCCGAAACGTTTACAGGGGTTTCCTAACATCCTAAAGAATATTCTGGCAAAATTTGAGGATTTTTGGATGAACCAAACTCCCTCTAAAATTCTTTTGCTGAAAATCTTTAAAGAATTTTCCAGACTTTTCTATTTATTTTTATACAAATTTAGTTACATGTATGGATAGAGTTTTTCACCCTGAATCAAACCCAATTTGAATCACTCAAATTGGAGCTTCCTAGAAAAAGTTATGAGGTTCTAAAGTTTGGACTAAATCTGGAAATTCAAATTAATCAGGAATTGTTTAAACTCTGACTGCGGGCCACAGAGCCACGTGTCGACCGCTTGGACCCGAGCCACACGGGCCGCAGAGTTATTCCCGCGTTGTAACAGACCGATCCGAGGCCACAGAAGATCTAACCCTTCGTAAAAGAGATTCACCCTTCGTATCATTGCCATACGAATCGTCCTTGAGTCAAGCCACGTCTCAAGGTACATGGTCGTGTTTTTACACCACATGACGGGGAACCCGAGTAGAGCACGAATGGGTTGGGAATTTTATCAACCCAACGGATACCACCTACTGCCTCATGACACTGAACGTTCAAGAGTTGCATACTATCGGGTTGCTTACCACACGATGGGGTATTCTCACTTTACCTAAAGCACGCTGGAGATCAGCGTTTTCATATGCTCTCAGAACCATGAGAAGGTTCAAAGACTCATATTCACAACTGTGCCAAGCCACGGTAAACCATTCCATACCATTGCTCGTATGGCGAGCTTACCGTAATTGATCCTCCTGCAGTGGCGTACCTTACCTCTTACCTGACGTCGGAGCGTTGTTACAGAATGTATAACACATAAGTTAACTTTTCCACCTTAAGTAGCTACTACTATAATAGACCTTATGTGGGCATAATGACTAATCCTCACTCAACTACTTCTAAGTTTTCAAAATAAGCTCTTTTTGACCGTGCTATTCCCAATGCGGCTATGATACCACGACTTTGGGGGACTACCCCATGATTCACCCACTCTAGGATCATAGAGGGTGGTGCCGTGCGAAGCGGCACCAAACAGAACACAAGAAAAGATTAAGATCAACATACAAACTTTTATTTTACAGAAAGACAGCGGAAGTCTTTTACAAACTTAAGATAAAACGGAAATATTATAAATACTACACTCTCCTACTAACTAAGCAAAAGTGCAGCCGTCCAGCCCGGGGACGCTACACACTAGCCACACTCACACAACGATCATGGCAACATGCAGGGCTCCAGCTCGGCCGTGTACCCCGACGGGGGCATCGCCTTGTCCTCGGACCGTTCCTCATAACTCTCACCTGCACACAGCTTAAATATTGCAACCGTGAGAATGATGGCTCAGCAAGGCTTAACCAACACTCCTAAACATGAAACTCTACATGCAGGGATATGTAATATAGGAAAAGGGCATTGCAATAACGGCACGCCTATATGTTAATCCTTACTTTCAGTTTTATAGCAGCAGTTTAATGTGCCTTAAGCATCCCTCACATCGGATATCCACAATCAAACAAGAAACACTTCCCTCCGATGTGGTTGTGCCCAAAGTTGAAAATAAATTAATGAACTCTACATCTACAGCATACATGGTATCAAGATAATATTAGCTCAATGCATCATATTCTTCTGGCTTCTTTCAGTTATTACTATGTCACAGCACAGTGTAAAGGTCCCAAAAGCATGAATACAAAGAAACTTGAGTTTGCACAAATGTTGGTGACATGTGTATGAAAAGGGGGCTAGTTTAAACTTTTTCCCACATATGATAACACATGTTAGATTCTTCTAAAACCAACTTTGGGTTACTTGCATGTTTGGACCCTAGGTGGATTAAACCCACAGAATTGAAGTACCCAGGTGCAATGGAAAGGTTTAAAAATCAGAGTTTGAACTAAATGTTCAACTCAAATTTCAAATGAGGGGAGGACACAATGGTAATTTAAACTGTTGTGTTCAAACTCTTGTTTGCAGCAGCTAACACAAGAATCAAATTGCATATTGTAAAATCCCCAAAAGTGGTAGCAAGAAAATTCAGCTCATATACACTTATGAAAAATGAGGGGAATTAAAACTTTGAATTATAATAAGTGTGAGTTCAAAGTGAGGGTTTATACTTCCCAAAAACTTCCAAACATGGAGATCTAAATGCACAACATGGATCTTCATAGTCCAAATATTCAACCTTCCAAATTTCAGCTCATTTGCAGGAGTTTCAATATTTGTTTGGGATTAAAAGGAAAAGCCCTCTAATCTGAATTTCAAATTCAGTTTCAAATTCCAATTCCCTCAATTTGAAAATTGGGTTTCACAAATGTGTTCTCCACCTTTGAATGAGCAGCCATGCCAAAAATTGGAAATTTTTGAGCTGGTTTGCCATACTTTTGAGGCAATATAAAGTGGAGAATTCAAACTCTTTTTCAAATTCAAATGATCAATCCACATCCAATTTTCCCACCCGAATTCAAACTATTTGAATTCAGCAAATTCAAACTATGACTTGGGGTTGAAGTCAAGTCTTTAATGTTGAGTTGCTGGTGGGAAAATATCAGAAAAAGTTGATTAAACAAACAGGGGAGGTGGGGCCCATTTGTCTGCCACCCACTGGGGTTGCCGCCTCAGCCGACGGCGGTCGAACAGCGGGAGCGCGCCAGCTCCCGGTTGAACCCGCGCCCAAGGAAGAGCCCGCGCCACCTCCTGCTGCCTCGGTGGCTCGGTTGGATCACGGCAAAGGGTGCGCCGGAGCTGTTTTCCTTCTTCCCCTGCTATAACTCGCGCCTCCGCCGTTTCTTCCGTCCAGAACACCGCCGCCGTTCCTTCCGATCACACCACAGCCCTCCGAGCTCGGCTGCTCGAGCGCTGCACAGCAAAGAGCATCGCCAGACAGTGCTCTAGCTCTCCAGCACTTCTCCTTCCCTGCCCCGAACGTGATTGCTCCGGATATTGGCAGAATAGCCACGATCCTCGGGTGAACGCGGACGAACCAAAGGTAGTCGCCGTGGACAGCACGCTACGGCCGGTGTCACCGCCCCTTCCCTACACAAGAAAGGTGCGTTCACATGTCCTGATCGTGTAGCCAAAAACCTTTTAGCGATTGCTAGAACCGGTGGCGAGAATTGCACCGTTTCCCCAAACTGTACACCGACGGATAGAGCCGGGTCTAACCAAAAATTCATTGTGCTCGGGGTAGCTCCGCGCTACATGAGCTTAGAGTAGCTCCAGCACATGCTTGCGCATCTCCCCGAAGTCCTAGCAGCTCAAACGATCAAGTAGAGATGCCAGGTACCGAGTTTTTGTCGCCGCCGGAGTTTTGCAGGCTCGGGTCGCCGGTGAGGTCCCATCTCCGGTGATTTTCAGGGAGAGCGAGCTATGGGTCGAGGATGTCCATGGGACACTGGTGCTTTTGGAGCCAACCCTAGCCTGAAAGACCCACTGTTGAGGGAGAGCGAGGTCGCCGAAGTAAGGTTCGACATGGTCGCCGGTGCAAGCACCGTTCCGGCTGTTGTCATCGGCTTCCGACCCCATCATCGTGTTCAGCACGGTGTATAACTCACAGGCGGCGAGTTTGACAAAGTTTGGACCACGGGAACCCCGTCCCGACGAGCCTCGCCGGCGTGCGCCACCGCGGGAGGCGCGGGCAGCGCGAGGAAGACGAAGGAGGGCCGGTCCCACCGGTCAGCCTCCGGGTTCGCGCGAGGATCGGTTTGTGGCGCCGGATCCAGTGCGGCTGCGCGGGAATAACCCCGTAGCCCCCGGTGTTGCGAAGATCTGACTGGTCCGAATTAAAACAGTGGGCCCAGTTCCAATTATTTGAAGTCTCTATTAGAGAAATAATTCCAGGAATTAGCTGATCTTTACAAGGCCATAACTTTGTGTAGAAGACTCCAAAAAGAGTGAGACCAATTTTGTTGGATTCCTCATGAGGAGTACTTCACAGAGAAACCAATTTTTGGCTATGAAAATGCGCAGGAATTTCTGTAGAATTTTGTTTCTAGTAAATCTTTAGGGATTTATTACAGGAGCAACTCTTTATGAAATATTCGAAAAATTGGGCAGCAAATCCTCTTCATAGGTACTGATCTCTAGTAAAAATTTGGGCTTCATTGGAGTTCATTTTCTAGGTCAAATTACCTTCCCATGTTCAGCTTTTATTTGGAAATTCAAATTTAAACAGAAGCTTTTTCAGAACTCCTGTCTAAGTTCAAAGATTCATATCTCTCTGATGGTAGCTCCAAAAATGGTGAAACAAATTTTGTTAGAACCATGGGGACTTACCCTAATCAGATCTTCCATTTCTAGCTATGTCAAAGCTCCTGAATTGGGCTCAAAATTCAGAGAAGTATTGTACTTGTAGGAATTTTAAATACTACATTGTGCAATGACATGTCTCCAAAGTTGGCTCAAATCATCCTTAGAGGGTCTAGTATCCACTGTAAAATTCCCAATGCCAATTAAGGATTTTAAATAGCAGTAGCTATGAGTAGAAGTCCAATTCTTATAAAGCCTTAATACTTATACATGTATTTTATTACATTTCATAATAGTGACCGAAGTTGAGGATACGCCTGAGGCGTTGGACATCCTGCCACCGGAAGCTGACTTTCCGTTTAACTCGCAACCAGGCAAGCCCCGGTTTGCACTTAAGTACCTTTTATAAAGTTTTCATTTGTATCATTTATGTCTAGTTTGAATTGTATGCATTAGAGTTAGGGTGATTGAAACCCCACTTGCATAGCCTCTTTAAATCCTATGGAGGGTTGGGTAGTTTACAAACTCGACGAGTAGAGAGTGCCATGCTAATGTATAGGATCTCGGTAGAAGTCGAGTGGTTGGAAGCTACTCACGAGATAGTACTTATCACCGGAAAGAAAAGAGGTAGATAATGGCTTGAGTTGTATGAAAATGAGACCCAGCAGGGGGGATAGGAAGCAGTGAGCAGAGGTCTCACGTGCGTAGCCCTGTTGGTGTCGGTTGAGGACCGTCCGTGTGCGGCCCTGCTGGACATGTATCGAACAGTACCGGATGCATACTGGCATAAGGGAACCAGGAAACCGATGTAATTGGTTAACCTGGGTGTCGAGGCTTACCCAACCGTAAATAGGAGTGGGTTGAGGGTAGCAAGGTGTAAATCTGCCGGTGGGCACAGTCACGCTCCACGCGGGGACCTCCTACCCGTTACGGATGGACCGGTTCGGCATTTGGGTTACCTTTGAAAGGTTGCTGCATACAACAGAGTAGGAAGGGGTGTGGAATCACGCTTCTGAAAGTGGGTGTATGTGACGTGTTATCCGGGTGTGTCTTGATTGCAATCACCATCCCTCGCGGTTATTTGAGTACCCGCTTGTTCACTGCGCTGTGACGTAGTAAGAAGTGAAATAAGCCAACTGAAAATGCTGTACTGATCTATTAATGTCTTGAATACCTTGATTGTTGTAGTTATAGAGCTAATTAAGTTTATATTCCACTTTGGGCATCACCACATCGGAGGAAAGCGTTCCTTGTTTGATTGTGGACTTCCGATGTGAGGGCTGCCTAAGGCATATGAATCTGCTGCTATAAAACTGAAAGTAAGGATCAACTTATAGGCGTGTCTTTATTGCAAAGTCCTTTCCTACCTTACACATCCTTGCACGTAGAGTTCCATGCCTAGGGTTGACGGTTAAGACTTGCTGAGCCTTCGTGCTCACGGTTGCAATATTTGAGCTGTGTGCAGGTGAGAGTTATGAGGAGGGATCTGAGGACGAGGTGATGCCCCCGTCGGGGTACACGGCCGAGCTGGAGCCCTGCACGCCGCCGTGTTCTCCGGTTCCATGCTGCTAGTGTGTAGCGTCCCCGGGCTGGACAGCTACACTTTTGCATAGTTAGAATGAAAGAGTGTTAATAAAGAATACTTCCACTGTATTGTTATATTTTGTAAAAGACTTCCGCTGTTTTATATCAAATAAAAGTTTGTATGTTGTTCTTAATTCTTTTCGTGTGTGCTGTTGGGTGCCGCATCGCATGGCACCACCCTATGCGATCCTGGAGTGGGTGAACCACGGGGTGGTCCCCACACATATTTGGATTCCTTAGGTACAAATTAGTGGGTAGGCAATGTTTCATTAATTTTTGAAAAGGTTTGCTATCCATTTTTCCAAAAAGGATTTAAATGTGCAAAGAATTCAAATATACATTTGGATTTGGATGTAATTTGTCCAACTATCCAAATGCAGCTCAGTTTTCAACTCCAAACATTTGAATTGGTTAGTTGCCAACTTTTGGAGATCTTTTGGGATAAGGAGATACTGACTGGTGGGACCCACATGTCATAGGGCTAAGTTGACTTGCACCCTATATCTTGTGCTCTGCTGTTCACTCCACCGAGAGGGCTCGCCGTGTGGCACCGAGGGGAAACCGGAAGCCACCTCCTGCTCCTCTCACCAAGCACTGGCAATCGTATAGCGGTTCACCTCCTCCTCAACGTGATCTACTCCCCACACAGCTGAGCCAAACGCCCTTCGCATCCTCCTCCTCGCGAGAAACGCACCGAGCAGAGAACTCACCGCCGCGCTCTCGGGAGCAACCGGGAAAACCAGGAAAACGTGTGTGTGCCTCCACCCCAAGCTGCTAAACGGCACCGTGAGCCCAGTTCCCATCTTCTCGACGCACAAAGAAGCCGAGTACCGTCGTTCCCGAGCTCTAGACCAATCATCCGCGGCGGCCGAACCACAACCGAACAGAGGTCGCACGTGGACAGCTCGGCAGAGAGTCTTTCACGGCCGAGCAAGAGTGGCCTCGGACGTGCTAGGACCCTGTGGTGCTCATCTCAGAAGCTCAAGCCATGACATGAACTACCGAGCGCGAATTTGAGAAAATTCCTCCGGCGGGCACAAACCGACCTTCCGTCACGGTAACTTCAAATTCGACCTCTATTCTCGTTCTTAGGTCGTCAAATCTTGCACACACAAGCTGGACTAGCCGACGATCATTTGCCTATTAGCAACCGACGCATGAAACCCACTGTGCACGGTGTATTTTCCACTTTTCCAACGGCGTCTATGGCGGGGAGAATCGGGCTCACGGTGAAAGCTAGGTTAGAGCCATCTCCGGGCTGTTTCTCCACCAGTTCGATCTTCCTGAGCATCCATGCTGTAGGGTCCTTCCACCGATGTTTTGGCGAGCTAGGTTAGCCGACCGATGTTGTCGATGGTGTGCCGAGCCGCCGCAACGTCGCCGGCTATGTTAGAGCCACCGCCGGTCGGGGGAAGTGGTTCCATCATGTTCAGCGTGTGGAATTAGGCCCTATCGGCGAGGGAGAGCGTGGGAGCTGGCCGGACGTCGAGGTTCAGTGTTTCTCCGGCGAGCCAGGCGGCGCGCGGGCGCGAGAGGTAGGAGACAAAGTGGCTGGGCCCGCATGTCAGCTGCTCAGTGAACCGGTGTGGGATCTTCTGTTGCACAGGATCGTATGGGACAGTGCGGGAAATAGCCCTGTGGCCCTGTGTGTTTAGCCGAGGAGTTGACATGTGTTGGCCAGACCCGCTGTCAGAGATTTGAACTTTTGCCGGTTAATTCAAATTCCAGAATTTCCCCAAAGTTTAGAACCTCATAACTTTTGCTAGGAAGCTCCAAATTTAGTGATTCAAATTGGGTTGGATTCAGGTTGGAAAACTATATCCAAATACGCAACCCAATTTGTATGAAAGTCATTATTTCATTCTGGAAAATTCTTTAAATTGTTTCAGCAAAATAATCTTAGAGGGAGTTTGGTTCATCAAAAAATCCTCAAATTTTGCCAGAATATTCTTTAGGATGTTAGTGAACTCCTGTAAATGTTTCACATCATTTGGAGTTGATTTGATTAGGGCAATTCAGATTTGAAGTTACTGTGTTCAATTGAATTCAGAAACATTTTCAGAGAATTTCCAAAACTTGGAAATTCAGTTCTGGGTAAGTCTTAGCTCCGAAAATCCTAGAAAACTTCATGCATGCTCCATGAGCTATGTTTGAAATTGTAGTTCACTTGAATTTGCATGAAGGTGCAAGTTTATTCAGAATTAATTCCCTTTTGCCTGAATGCTTAGGGAATTGTTCTGAGTGATCTACTCATTGAAAATTTCTAAATTTTGGTCCAGATTACTTTCTTGTGACAAGGAACTCACCAGAAAATTTTCAACTCCATTGGAGCTCTGGATCACCACTGTGCTGTTCAACCTATCTAGATGAGTATCACACAAGTGATGAACAACACATCTCACTTGATCATAGTACTTAACCCCAAACCCAAACCACTAGCACCAATGTCATTTTAAATTCTTAAACAGAGTTCCAGATTTTAAATTTGTCATTAGAACTTGTTAGCAAAATCTTTACAATTAAATCCATATGCATATTCATTATGTGTAGCATCTACATGAAGTACTTGAAGTCATCGGAGTGGAGATCAAGGAAGGAGGAAAGCACTTGATCAAGCCAAGTGATCTTCACTAACTGAACCTCTTATAAGTCCCCTGCAAAACAAAGGCAAGCCCCATTTTGCATCAAAACTTACAAGTTTTTATTTGTATTCACTTTATATTGTCTAGCATTTTGTTTATTGCATAAAGTCTAGATGGTATGAAACTCCAAATGCATGACCCAAAAAACCCTGGAGTATAATGTAGCATAGGTTATCAATTGATTATAACTGCTGATCTCAAGTTAACAAAAGTGGATTAAAAGAGGCATAACTCGAGTAAGCAGTTTCCTACTCGTGAACCGGGATTAAGGGGGATCAATCGGAAGAGTTGGGAATTGATCCTCATAGTTGGGAATGGAGACAGGGCAGTGGATGGAAGGCTCAAGGACGTGGTTCTGTGAACCTAGTCTATGTCTGAGTCGATTAAGGCCCGTTCTCGTGTGCGGCCCTGTGAGAGAAGTTTGAGTTGTGTACCGGATGCATACTGGCAACATGGGACCCAGGAAACTGATGTAACATGTTAACTTGGGTGTCGAGGCATACCTCACCGTCTGATGCAGATGCTGAAAGGATAGAGAAGTCATCTATACGAGGGTTTGTCGTAGTGAGACTTAATCCCAGTCGGTGGGACCGGTTCGACATTTGGATGTCCTATGAAAGGTTGTCACGTACGACGTCAGTGATGGTTTCTGTGTGCAACATCGAGTACGAGCGTACGTGTCGTGTCAGCCGGGTGTTTTTGATGCAATCACCGTGGCTCGCGGTAGTGAGCATACTTGTACACTGAGTCATGACGTAGTAATAAACAGGGAAAATATTTAATATGCTTTGTGAGTAATCCTCATAATGGAGATGAGGAATGATCAACACTTTCACTAAATTTATTTTTTACCTTGGGCTAGTAGCGTCGAGGCAACACGTTTCTTGTTTGATTGTGGAGTCTCGACGTTGATGGCGCAAGGTCTGTATGGGTCTAGGCTAGCTCACTAAAGTTACTTTCACCTCGGGCAAGTGACATCGAGATGAAGCGTTTCTTATTTGATTGTGGAGTCTCGATGTAAAATGCACGAGGGCTATAAAAGTTGCTTAAAACTGAAAGTAAGGACTCTCCTCTAGCTCAAGTTCATACTTTGTGCAATCTTCTATTTTCAGCCCTCTATTTTCAGCATGTAGATTTTCATGACTAGGGTGATGGTTAAGTCTTGCTGAGCTTCGTGCTCACTGATACTGCATAAGTTGTTTTGCAGGTAATAACTGTACGCTGATATGTACGGGGTCTGATAAGACTCGGAACTCCCCGAGTGGTGAACTCATGGCAATCCCCTGCCGGTGCTATTGTGATAGTGTTGCTAGCGAGAAGGGTCCGTGGGCTGGACACCTTCTCTGTTGCTTAGCATAGGTATAAGACGTGAGTTGTATTAGTCTTCCGCTGTAGATCATTTTGAGAAGTATTTGTAAAATTTACACTATGTAAGCTTCCGCTTGATTTATGTAATATGATGCTTTATTATGTGTGCTGTTGTGTGCCGCATCGCACGGCACCACCCAATGCGATTCCCGGGCGAGCGGCATGGCCCCGTGATCGGGACCGGGCCCTCACAGCATGGTATCAGAGCTGCATTGGTAATAGCGCACGGAATAAGGATCGTGTTACGACAAAAACTTAAGATACGGTGAGGAAACGGTATTAGGCCCACATAAGGACTATAGTAGTATAGTTACTTAAAGTGGCAGGACTAACATAATTGTTATAATTCTGAATTTCGATTATGTAACGACGCACCTCCGCTCAGGTAAGAATGGTAAGGAACACTAAAAAAAGCAATTCAATTTCAGTTAGCTCCCCTGACGAGGCAAATGGTTCAGGGATAGGTCTCACAGCTTGGTGTGAGACGTCAATATGAAACTCTTAGACTCTTCATGTTCCTGAGTTCATATGCAACACTGATCCCTAGCGTGCATTAGGGAAGTGAGTGGAGACCCCATCGTGTGGTCAGTAATGCGATAGTGTGTTCTTCTTGAAATATCCTAGAAGGACATACACAGCGCTTGCCATCGGCGTGCCCTGCAGGGCAGTAGGTGTTATCTGTTGGGGTGATAAAATTCCCAACCGTGACGACACGTTCGCGCTCTACTCGTGTTCCCCGTCTTGTGGTGTAGAAACATGATCAAGTACCTTGATACGTGACTTGACTCAAGGACGGCCCGTATGGAAATGATACGGGGCGTATGTTTTTAGTATGATGTGGAACTGCCTGAAATGATAAAAACCTATGTGTGCATCATCATTGAATGTTCTTCTGCAGGTACTAACTACGTACGTATACCGTGTAGTACACGTGTGCGAGAGACCATTTAGTGCCACAATTGAGACATATATACCGGTATAATCCGGTTAGAATTTTCCTTTTTGTGAGGAACGTAGTACCAACATTGTTCTTACGGTGCATCGATACCGTACTACACTTAATAACCTCTTCCCTATGAAGAAATGATTCATGAAATAACATTCAACTAAAAATGGAAGCTTGAAACAAATATTAGCCACTGAACTCTTATTTTGAGCTAAGATTCAGATGAGAGAAAGTCTAGGTTTCAAAGTTTTCAAAAACAGAGTGCTCTGTTTCTGGCAGGAATTCTTGCTGAACTTTGACAGGGCATAACTCTCAGTATATTTAACCAATTAAGGTGTATGATACATTTATTGAAATATTTTCAAGTTCTCTACATCTTCTTTGTAGACCTCCAGAGCAAAATCACAAGTTAAGTTGGTGAAAAGTCCAGTTGAAGGCAAACTGTCCAGAACCAGGACAGCAGAAAAACCTCTCTGGACCTTTCTGTTTTTAAGCCATAACATCTTGTAGAAAATCCCTAAGGAGACTATGATACACCATTGGAAAGGTTATGAAATGTGCAACATTGTTTTAGTTCAAAGTTTGCTCAGATCCTTATTGTATTTGCATATACAACTGTGATAAAAATCAGCCACATACAAAGGAGATGCTGGCAAATTTTGTCCAGGAATTCTGTCAACTTTGAGCAATCATAACTTCTGATACAGAAACGATCTGGAGGCATAGGAGTACTCGTTGGAAATATATTTAAGTTAACTTTAACTTTGATATTCAACTTGAGTTATGAATGTGCTTTCAAGTGGATCAAAATCTGGTTTGTGTGAGGACTGGTCAATCTGCTTTTAAATCCTTGCTGTTAGTTACATCTGTTTGCGCTTAAATCATTTTGCTTACATATTAAGATTTCATTATCAGTGTTTCACTACTTTGTTCATGGAATAAATCAAGTGATAGTGTTGAGCTGATAATGAACTCTTGCAATTGCAGAATGGTGCGAACTCGTTCCATGGGTGAGGTGGGTGGTTCCAGTGGTGGTGGTGGTGGTGATAACTCTCCACAGCGGGAGCAGCGAGCTCCGCAACCGCAGCCGCCACCAGGACCTTCACCTACGGTCACAATGGCAGACATTCTGGCTGCCGTGACGGGTGCAAGTGATGAGTGAACCGACTTGCTCCGCACCCTGGCGATGAATACATCCCGTCAAGGGGGATGTTGAGATGAAGACTTGTGCCAACCTCAACTTAATTTCTATGTTGAGTTCTTAGCAACTCAACCACCTGTTTTCATTGAAGGTGAGGATCCTCTGGTGGCGGATAGCTGGATCCGTACCATTGAATCCAAGTCCAGGTTGCTCCAATGCACCAAACATCAGAAAGTCTTGTACGTGGCGCAACAACTTCACGGGTCCGCCAGTGCATGGTGGGCAAATCAAATTGCCTCCTTACCAGATGGACATCATTTCACATGGATGGAATTCCAGAAGGCATTTCTTGCTTATCATGTTCCTTCTGGAATAATTCAGCGAAAACTCGAGTAGTTTCTGTTCTTAAAACAAGGAGGGAGGGATGCATACGAGCATTCGCGAGTGTTCAACAAACTGGCGCACTACGCGCCTGAACATGTGAACACTGAGACACAAAGTGTGAATGGTTCATCCTCAGCCTCAATCCCATGTTAAAGGAAAGACTCGTATTAGCTGATCGAAAGAACTTCAATGAATTGATGAGTGCTTCCATCATGGTTGAAGATGCTCAGCGAGAAGTTCAGGCTGACAAAAGAAAGAACCGTATACCACCGGATAGTAGCAGTATTGCTCCTCATAAATACTGGGTGGTAGACAGTACCTTGAACTGTCAAACAATGCAGCCGGCTCGACGACTCCAACAATATTCGGGTCGTTCATCTGAATATTCTGAATTCGGACAGCTGCAACAACGGTATATGCAGCCACATTATTCTGTTCCTCAAGCGTTCTTGCCGCAGCAGAATACAACTAGTGTCCGTACTCAGAGCAACCTGGAACCGGCTGAGAAACCGTGCTTCACGAGCGGTTATTTGGGTCACATCAGCAGAAAATGTCCAGAAAGGATACGCCACAGCGGAAATACACCAGAGCATGGTATAATTCAACCCTGTGCTCAGCTCCAAGGAACAGCACCAAAGTCTGGGTGCATTTATCATACGGCTCTAGAGGATGTGCAGGAAGGGGCACCTGTGCTAGCGGGAATGTTCATCCTCAATGAACTGCCCGTATTGATTTTATTTGACTCTGGAGCCACACACAATTTCATCACCAGGTTATTTGTGTGCAAAGCTGAACTCTCCACCTCTACACTGAAAGATCACTACCTTATCCGCTCACCCGGTGGAAATATAGCTGCTAATGAGGTGGTGATCAAAGCACCCTTGTGCTTAGGTGGAAAATTATACCCCACGACCCTCATTGTGTTAGAGGGGCAGAAGATCGATGTGATCTTAGGAATGGCGTGGATGAACTACCACGGGGCTGTTCTTGACATCGGTCCACGGATTGTTAGCTTGGACTCTCCGATCTACGGTCTCCAAACACTCATACTTGAAGCCGTGGATTCTAAAAATCCAGTGGTGTACCACAGTATGACCATGAAACTGGAGGATATTCCAGTGGTCCGTGAGTACCCAGATGTGTTTCCGGACGATCTTCCAGGGGGTCCGCAGGAAAGGGACGTGGTATTCAAGATCAAGTTAGCACCGGGAACCACACCTATTTCTCGAAGGCCGTACAAAATGTCTCCGAAGGAATTAGCTGAACTGAAAGAGCAGCTAAAGGACTTAATGGACAAAGGGTTCATCCGGCCAAGCTCATCACCATGGGGCTGTTCAGCCCTCTTTGTAAAGAAAAAGGATGAATCACTTCGTTTATGTGTGGATTAATGGCCGCTGAATGCAGTGACGATCAAAAATAAATATCCACTGCACGGATCGATATATTATTTGATCAGTTGGTGGGTGCCAAAGTATTCTCCAAGATGGACTTACGGTCCGGTTATCATCAGACAAAAATCAGAGTGGAGGATATACCGAAGACGGCTTTCTCAACTAGATACGGGCTCTATGAGTATCTAGTCATGTCTTTCGGGCTAACAAATGCACCCGCACACTTCATGTATATCATGAATTCTGTATTCATGCCAGAGTTGGATCAGTTCATCGTGGTTTTCATCGACGACATTCTCGTATACTCCAAATCGGAGAGGAGCACACCAAACATCTCCATATCGTGCTCCAACGCTTACGGGAACATAAGCTTATGCAAAATTCAGCAAGTGTGAATTTTGGATCAGCAAGGTACCATTCTTAGGCCACATTATTTCATCGGAAGGTCTGGCCATAGATCCAACCAAAATTGAGCAAGTCTTGAAGTGGGAGTCTCCGACATCTGTTCATCAAATCCGCAGTTTTCTAGGACTGGCGGGTTACTACCGGAGATTTATTCCCAGCCTCTCGAAGGTGGCTAAACCAATGACAGAATTATTGAAGAAGAGCAGCAAGTATGTGTGGACAGAGGCCTGTGAAGAGGCATTTCAAACTCTAATGAAACATCTCACAACGGCACCGGTTCTAGCCCAATCGGATACAACAAAGCCATTCAATGTTTATTGTGATGCCTCAGGCATTGGACTTGGCTGCGTCTTAATGCAAGATAGACGCGTGATTGCGTATCGGTCTCGTCAACTCCGCAACCACGAGCAGCACTACCCCACTCATGACCCGGAACTCGCTGCAGTGTTGCTTGCGATGAAAATGTGGAGGCACTACTTACATGGAAATTTAGTTGTAACACCCCAAAACCCACTAAAGAGGGGAATTTAAAATTTTTTGGACGTAATGCATGTGATAAAGAAATTCAAATTCAAACTGGAACTTAAATTCAAATCAAAACATAAAAAGAAAAGGAAAAAGAAAAAGAAAACCCAAACCGGCCAGTGGGCCGAAACCCGCCAGCCGACCCAATACGCCCGCGCCAACCCGAACCCGCACCCCCCTCTCTCCCTCTCACTGACACGTGGGGCCTGCGTGTCATCCCTCTCCTCCCGCGCGCCCCAACCGACACTGGCCCTCTCTCGCACCCTAATCAAAACCGACCTCCGGAAACCCGCGCCCCAGCCCGATCTTCGGCCCCGGACGCTGCTACTTATCCAAACCGATCCTCCGCGTGCAATTCACGCAAGGAAACTCGCCGAATTCCCCAGCGCCGCTCCACTTTTCTCTCCGGTACGAACCGAAGCTTCTATCAATCTTTTCTTTCGATCCTTGCTCGGACTTCCTGATCTAACGTGCTGATCATGTTCCACCGCCTCCGGGGAGTCACGCAGGTGAAGAAAACCAGGTGTTTTGCGCTCTAGACGCAGCTCCGGCGAGCACCGCCGCGTTTTCATCTCGGACCTCGCCGCCGACCACCTTCCAGGGCCTCCGAGCTCAAGAAAAACCCCGAGGTGAGATCCCCAACCTCCCCTCTACCGTTCCATGCCAAGAAATCCAAGTTTTAGGTAGTATAGACGAAAACCCGAAGATCTCCGGCGAGATCGGCGCCCCCGCCACCGCGCGCCGCCGGGCAGCGCCGTCCACGCACGGCCAGGGCGACGTGGCCCCCTGAGGCCCGTCCATTTTAAATCGTGTGGTTCCTATTAGATCTAACCCGTACCGCTTCATATTATAATCTCAGCCGTCTGTTTTAAATCGTACGGTCCATGTTGGCCCCGCATTATAAAGGCCAGGATTCTTACGCGCTACCCCCTGGGGATCTCGTAAAATACGAGCTAGCCCCGGAAACTTCTGATCTAGCCCCTGGACTTTCAGAAATTCATGTAAATTCATTTAAAAATCAGTATTAGCCCCTGGACTTAATAAAAATTAGAAAAACCCCTCTGTTATGTGTAGTTAGACCCCTGGGAATTTAGGAAATAGTAAATTAAACCCTGCAGTAGGGTGGAATTACCTTTTTGACCCTATAGGATATTAAATTCAGAAATTTGAATATGTGACTAGGATTTAAATTTAAGTTAAGGCAAACACATGTGCAAATTCAAGTTTAAACTCTCTAGCACTTGGAAAACTTTAGAATGAGTTAGAAATAGATTTTTAGGCTGAAATGAAATCTACCTAAGTGTTGCTCACTTTTATTTTTTCTAGAGACACATTTTAGTCTAGGAAATAATTCTAAAAACTAGTAAAATAAATTTAATTGTTACACATCAGAGAGGATGTTCAAGAATATAATATTGAACATTTTAGATCAGAACCTATTCTGTTTCGATGATATGTCTTACTATTTTAATAGTAAAGTTCACTTTTAGGCATAGAAAATAAATCTGAAAATAGGTATGCATAATAAGAAAATGATAAATGAGGTCTCCAAACTGAAAAACTTCAAATTAAGATTCTGTAGAAGATCTGAAAACCTATCTGAAGTAGGAAATTATTTTTCATACACACTTGTGACTAAGAAGTGTAATAATTAAATATAAACAATTTGTTCAAATTGGAAATTCATATATAGTGTGCAAATAGAAATATGAATACAGAAGTTAGAAATAATATATGTATGTTTAAAAGTGCATGTAGGCCAAAAATCAACACATCTAGGGTAACCACACCACCTAGAAATGTGAATGACTTCCATATGTATGTATGTGTGTTTTGCATGAAGTGAAAGTGTGGACTACGGCTTATGGATTGTTGGTTTCTTTTGCTATATGTATTGGCATGAGTAGAACCTGCCCCAGAGCAAGTTCGCCCCTTCCAAGACCAAGACTTTCCATTCCCAGAGCAGCAGGAAGAAGCAAGTGTCCTTGACCACTTTGATCCTATACTAGGATGTGTAGTTAGAATTTAATTGCATTGTCAATTTGAAATATGATACCCAAGCTAGGAAGTTTCCCTAGATTTTCATTATCTTATTTCCATGTAGCCTGGGTTGGGATTTATTTTATTATATCATTTATTTACATACTTATGCTTAGCCATGCTTAGAATGCGATAAGTGGGATATGAGATCATCAACTTGGTTACCTTACTCTTGCATGAGACATTATGAGTTATGTAGAGGTAGCGATCGAGGCAAGTTGGATGATTTGGTTGGTGCTGTGTGCACGAGACTTGAGTTTGTGTTTAGTACTTGCCTGGATCCTAAGGACCGGTTCATGGAGCATGTAACCTGGCTTTACCGTGCCAATCACATGCTGAGATGGGGCAGCTAGGCCAATTAACTAGGTGTATCCCCGGCATAGTATGGGTATGTTGGATGGTGCGGGGAATAGGTGTCAGCTGGACTACCATATGAACCGCAAGGCTCAAGAGGGGGCCACTGTAGCGGGGTTGGAGCCTCTTGTATGCTGTTAGGGGTGAAACCTCAGTGGGCCCATGCTCGTCGGGAATCCCTTTGTAAAGGCCTCGTAGTGATCTCCTGGCTACACACCTGGGAAGTGTGAAAGTGGTTCGCGACCACAGGCATAATGGAGGTTCTTTTAGTCCACCCGACAACGGGGGATGAAATCACTACATGTGTGTAACACCCCAAAACCTGTTAAGAGGGGAATTTAAAATTTTTTTGACGTATTGCATATGGTACAGAAATTCAAATTCAAATTGGAGTTCAAGTTCAAATCAAAACAGAAAAGAAAAGGAAAAAGAAAAAGAAAAAGAAAAACCCCACCGGCCAGTGGGCCGAAACGCACCAGCCGGCCCAATCTCCCCGCGCCAGCCCCAAACCCGCGCCCCTCTCTTCCCCTCACTGACACGCGGGGCCCGCGTGTCATCCCTCACCTCCCGCGTGCTCGGCCGACCCCGGGACTCTTCTCGCACCCGAATCCATACCACCTCCGGAAACCCGCGCCTCAGCCCGAATTTCGGTCCCGGACGTCTCCAACTCGATCCCAATAGACCGCCGCCCTCCCTCGTCTATATAAATGCCGGAATCGCCCTGTTTCCCCCCCCACCCCCGATCGGCTGTTTTTCCTCCCAGTGAGAACCGAAGCTTCTATCGCCGTTTTCCTTCGATCCTCGATCGGATTTCCTGATCTAACGCGCTGGTCACGTTCCACCGCCTCCGGGGAATCTCGCAGGTTGTAACACCCCAAAATTTGCTAAAGAGGGGAATTTAAAAAATTTTGGACGTATTGCATGTGGTGCAAAAATTCAAATTTAAATTGGAATTCAAATTCAAATCAAAACAGAAAAGGAAAGGAAAAAGAAAAACCCCACCGGCCAGTGGACCGAAACCCACCAGCCGGCCCACTACTCCCCCACGCCAGCCCACAACCGCGCGCCCTCTCTTCCTCTCACTGACACGCGGGGCCCGCATGTCATCCCTCACCTCCCGCGCGCCCCCAATGGCCGGACTCTTCTCCGCGCCCGATCTCAACGAACTCCAGAAATCCGCGCCCCCAGCCCGAATTCTGGTCCCGGACGTCTCAAACTCGATCCCAACAGACCGCCGTCCTCCCTCGCCTATATAAACGCTGACAATCGCCCTGTTTCCCCCCCCCCCCCCGATCGGCCGTTCTTCTCTCCGGTGAGAACCGAAGATTCAATCCCCGTTTTCCTTCGATCATTGCTCGGATTATCTGCTCTAGCGCGCTGATCGTGCTCCACCGCCCCCAGGAGCCCTGCACGTGAAGGAAACGACAAGTTTCGCGCTATAGCATCTGTTCCGACGTGCACCGAAGATCGTCGCCGTTGAAGCTCGCCGCCGACCGACTTCCAGGACCTCCGAGTGCTGGAAAACCCCTCGGTGAGCCTCCCCTACCCCTCTGCAGCCGATCCATGCAAAAAGATGCAAGTTCTAACGAGTAGCGGCAAAAGCCGAGGCTGCGCCGGCGAGATCGCCACCCCCGCCGCCGCGCGCGCGGGCTGGCTCCCGCCAGGGCGACGCGGCCACTTGAGGGCCGTCTATTTTAAATCGCACGGTAGAATTAAAACCCGCGCGTACCGGTTCGATGATCTAATCTGAGCCGTCCACTTTAAATCGGACGGTCCACATCAGCCCCGCGTTATAGAGGCCGGGATTCTTACGCGCTACCCCCTGGGGATCTCGGAAAACACGAGCTAGCCCCGGAAACTTTTGATCTAGCCCCTGGAAATTCAGAAATTCGTGTAAATTCATTTAAAAATCAGTTTTAGCCTCTGGACATAATAAAAATTAGGAAAACCCCTCTGTTATGTGTAGTTAGACCCATGGAAATTTATGAAATAATAAATTAGACCCTGTAGTAGGATGGATGTACCTTTTTGACCCTATGTGATATTAAATTCAGAAATTTGAATATGTGATTAGGATTTAAATTTTAAAAAGGTGAGGCAAACACATTGTAAATTCAAATTTAATCTCTCCTAATACTTGGAAAACTTTAGAATCAGTTAAAAATATATTTTAAGCTGAACTGAATCTGTCTAATTGATTGTTTACATTTATTAGTTATAGGGACACATTTTTAGGTTAGGAAATAATTCTGAAAATTGGTAAAATAAATTTAAATTAGTTCACATCAGAGGAGAAGTTCAAAAATATATTATTTAATATTTTGGATCAGAACCTATTCTGTTTAGATGATATGCCCTACTATTTAATATTAAAGCTCACTTTTAGACATAAAAAATAAATCTGGAAAATATTGGAAAATAGGTATGCATAACTAGAAAATGATAAATGAAGTCTCCAAATCCAAAGACTTCAGTTTAGGATTTGGTAGAAGATCTGAAAACCCATTTGGAGTAGGAAATTACCTTCCATGCAAACTTGGTAGCTAAAGAGTGTATTAAAGAGTTTGTTTAAATTGGAAATTCATATATAGTGTGCAAACAGAAATCTGAATACAACAATTAGAAATCATATACATATGCTTAAAAGTGCATATAGGCCAAAAATCAACACATCTAGGATAACCACAACACTTAGTAATGTGAATGACTTTCATAGTTATGTATGTGTGGTTTGTATGAAGTGAAAGTGTGAACTATGTCTTATGATGGATTGTTGTTTTCTTTTGCTATGTGTATTGGCATGAGTAGAACCTGCCCCAGAGCAAGTTCTCCCCTTCGAAGACCAAGACTTTCCATTCCCAGAGCAGCAGGAAGAAGGCAAGTGTCCTTGACCACTTTGATCCTATGCTAGGATGTGTAGATAGAATTATTTGCATTGTCAAATGAAATATGAAACACATGCTAGGAAGTTTCTGGAACGACCCCATTGGTCCTGTCGAGCCAGGATCACGCTGAGGGGTGCTGCGTTGCACAGCACCGTATAACACACGTCAAAGGTGCAAAGCGGAAGCGGAAGTTTCATTACATAAACAAGTTTATGAACATGTTTACATCAAAATAAGTTCAGTCTACACTCACGGGCGTAGACTAACCATCAAGTGCACGTTCAGTCCTCGAACGTGTCCTTGCTAGCACACACGCACACTAACTCTGCGGCGTGCACGACTCCCACTCGACGGGGTTCCCCTCCTGGGGTTCCGTCTCCTCTTCGGGAGTCCCTTCCTCATAGAACCCTGCAAAAGCTTCAAACACAAGCAGTGAGCACGAAGGATCAGCATGTCTGACCCGTCTCACCTAAACATGGAACTTCTACATGAGGGTAATGGGTTGCATGAGGTAAAAATCATTTGCAAGGACTCGCCTAATTAGTAGAACCTTACTTTCAAGTTTTAGCAGCAGGTTGTGGAGAACCTTACGCTAAGGCACATGAGAGAGCCGCAATCAATCAAGAAACGCATTTCTCTCATGTACTTTGCCCAAAGTTGAAAAGAACTTTAATTAGCTCTAAGCTACAGCATATCATTAACAATCAACGTCCAGCTTTCAATCAGCAACATTTTAACATGTAACTAGCCTGTTCTTTCTACGTCACGGTACAGTGAACAAGTGGTACTCACTGACCGTGAGGGACGGCGATTATAATCGATTTACACCTGCAGGGTTACCCGAACAACCCGTCACGTACGCCCGTACTCGATGTTGCCTACAACAACCATCACGGACGCCGTACGCGACTACCTTTCACCCGTTAGCCAAATATTGAACCGGTCCCATCGTCCCGAGCAAGAGGTCTCTGCACGTGCATCTCTGTGCCGCCAGCCGATTTACACCTCGAGCTCTCAACCTACCCTCTGAACGACGGGCAATGCCTCAATACCCAGCTACCCGAGTTACATCAGTTTCCCGGTTCCCATATAGCCGGTAGGTCTTCGGTACTGTTCTAGCTTGTTCAACAGGCCCGCACACGGCTCGGTCCTCAACCGACACAAGCGGAGCTACAGCACACAGGCCCCAAAGTCCTGCTGCCCTTACTCTCCGCTCGGTCTCATTTTCTTGCCATGTGTATCATGTGCTATCTCTACCCGAGCAATGTGCCTCTAGCCTATTCTCGCGAGTAGTTCCAACTACTCGACTTGTACCGAATCCTACTCTATCCTAGCAATGCAGTGGCTAATGAGGTTTTCAATCCTAAACCCAACCCATGGTTTTCTTGGCTGTGCAGTTGGGTTTCCAATCAAGACTCTAATGCAAAGAACAATATTCAAAGATGTGCTCAAAATAATAAACATTTGTAAAAAGGTTAATGCAAACCAGGGCTTGCCTTGCTGCTCTTGGTCGTAGGCTAGCTGTTCCTCTGGAGTAACAAAGTCTAGGACTTCGGGTTCCTCCTCGACCTTAGCGACTACATGATATAAGAAACATATGTATCAATTTAAATGCATTTGTATTAACTTTGAAGTTGTGAAGTCTATAACACTTGCCAGACAGACCTAATGACTGTGAAACTTTTACTATGGCTTGGTTACAACCTAAATAGAGACTTGGTCAAGTTTTAGTTGCAGCAAATCTCATTTGAGCCCTCCACAATTAATTATGTCCTTGACCTTAATTGGAACTCTTAGGGTGTTCTAGGAATTTTCATGAAACAAACTATGACTTTCTGAAAACTAGATTTTCAGAGGGTTCTAATGGAGTTGGTCTCACTTAATTTGGAAGTCTCTAACTAAAGATATGAGCTAAACAATTTCAGAGAAAATTCTGAAAATGTTTCTGAACATTTTCTATTTTCTCTGGAACAGTTTCACTAATCACACCATTAGGTGGATTAAATGAGCTCAAATTGGTCTGAAATTTTTATGGTAGTTCAAGGATATTTTGGTGAACATCTCAGCAAAATTTCAGGATTTTCCTCCAAAGGATTCTCCAGTTAAAATTCCTAACAGTTTAAACTTTAAGGAATTAATTCTGGAGAAATAAGGAATTTAATGAATTGAAACTTGATTTGCTGGAAAGTACTCAGAGAGCTGAATCCAGCAAAATTTTGTTCACTCAATTTGGAGCTTTCTAGCCAAAGTTATAAGGATTTAAAGTTTGAAGGAAATCTGAAAATCGGGGAAAAGTTTAAACTCGCGCGTGGGCCCAGGGGACACGCGTCGCGCGCCTAGGCGATGGCACATTGCGGCCCACAAGGATTTTGCGCGCCGGCACACCCGATCCTGGCCGCAGCCGGATCCCGATTCAAAATATCGGCCGCTGACAGCTGGGGTCCACCCCCTTCTTCAACCTCGCGACACCCGCGCCCCGCCGCCGAGGGATCTCGCCGGAGAGCTCGCCGCCGGCTGCTGTACAGCTCCAAACTTCTCGATTCTTTCCGCCCCTGCCTACTTTTACTCGGGGAACAGGATTCTAGGGTTAGCTGCTCATGACAATGGCCGGAGCATGGTCGGCGACGAGCCGCCACCTCAGAACGATTTCGGCCATGTCGGCTGACTACCCTAGCACCTCAGCTACTTGGGAAATCGGTCGGGGAGCATCAGTGGACCTCAGAGAAGGTCGACATGAGCTCGAGGCAGCTCGGGGAAGGCCCGAAACAGGTCCTCACCGTGCGCCCGATGCCGCCCGTTCGTTCCGCCATTAGTAGACCTCAAATTACGCCGGGCACAGCGGTTCTCCGGCCCAGAGTTGTGAAGGCAACTTGTGCGTTACCGTGTCTAGCTCGTGTGAGAGCGGCCTGAGGCCCCCTAATCCTTTCTAGAGCACGAATTAAACAGAATCGTACCCGAAGGTCGTTCTGCACACAGAAAGGGGAAAAGTGGAAATTCGCCGCCGGTGAGCAACCACTCGAGCTGTGGCTCGGGGATGAGCAGCACCGGTCACCTGCGCGTCCAAGGGTGCCTTGGCTCGGGCATGACAACGCCCTGGTTGGGCTGTCCACGAGAGCCCGAGGTGCGGCGGTTCCAAGTTCCGATTTTGATCTTTCGGCACAGCCGATATCACTCAGTTTAAATCGAATTCTAGCAACGGGGAGGATGGAGGAAGGTCTCTAGTACCTTGCTGGGGCTCTGGAGTGGAAGGAGGGAGCTGCGATCGGCGTTCTCTGATCAAGTCCGCGCTGCAGAAATTTTCGGCCGGCGCTGAGTTCTTGCGGGGAAGAACGGTGGTGCCTCGGCCGAGGAGGGGGCAGGCGCCTTAAGAAGGCTCTGCACCGCCTCATGCCCGCGCGTGGGCAAGCAGCTGGTGGCGCGGCGGCTAGCCTCGGTGGCGATCACCGCTGCGGCTCGGCGACCCGAGTGAGAAAGTCTCAGTCGGTTTGATCTGAGCAGTGGCTGACATGTGGGTCCCACCTCCAGTTTTAACCTCTGAAATTTACTCCTAATCACTGTTGTAAACAGTGAACCCCATACTACCCTTGGCAATTCAAATTATTCACCCATGAGCCATTTGAATTGATCAAAGTTCAAATGAGGTTTGGTTTGAATGAATTTCAGCACAAGTTCAGTTTGAAATTCAAATAAAGTTTGAATTTCTCCAACTTAGCTCATGTCAAGATCAACTCCAAATGGAGTGAAAATTGGTGTGTGAGCTCACAAAAATGTGCTGAGTAAGAATATGCCCCCCACTTTTAAATTCATTGGATAAAAACAGTTTGAATTTGAATATGGTTTCAAACTGCACTCTTCCTAACTATACCCAAACTGACCTCAAAAAGGTTTTGAATTTGGGTGAAACTTGGCATGGACATCCTTAGTAAAGTGTAGGAGTTTTCATATGTCCAGCCCATCTATATCACATGCGGGAAACACCACTTTTGCAATGTGTAGGTTTGTTCTCTAATGCGCATGTTGATAATTGTTACTTGCTCTTCATTTGTGTTCATCATTCTTCCTCAAATGAGGTGTGTGGTGTGGTGATGAACACTGCAAATGTGTGTCAAAAACTGAGGCCCTTACATTCCTCCCCCCTTAAAAGAATCTCGTCCCGAGATTATAAGGTGAAAATGAGGGAGAGGACGGTGGAAAATTACCGGATATGCGACGTGAAAAAGTCGGGGTAGTTAGCGCGAAGGAATTCTTCGCTCTCCCATGTCGCTTCGTCCATGGAGTGATTACTCCATAGAACCTTGTAGAACCACAACGTACGGTTGCGTGTGGTTCAGGCCTTTTCATCAATAATCTGCACCGGTTCCTCCCGATAGGTGAGATCCGGTTGCAGTTCTTCAATGTCTTCCAGCTGAACGGTAGTTGATAGCTTGAGACACTTCCTCAGCTGGGAAATGTGAAAGACGTCGTGCACACCGGAAAGTGCTTCTGGTAATTTCAGCCGGTATACCACCGATCCACATCTTTCGGTAATCTGGAATGGACCGATGAAGCGGGGTGCTAACTTTCCCCTCACCCCAAATCTATTTACACCCTTCATTGGAGACACCCGTAGATATACGTGGTCCCCAACTTCGAATTGTAATGGGCGCCTTCTCCGGTCCGCATACTGTTTCTGACAGGATTGAGCGGCTTTTAGGTTCGCTTGAATTAGTCGAACCTTTTCTTCCGCGTTGTTGACAAGGTCAATCCCGAAGGTAACCCTTTCGCCAGACTCACACCAGTTCAATGGTGTGCGGCATTTTCTTCCGTATAGCGCCTCGTAGGGCGCCATCTTGATGCTGGCTTGGTACCCATTGTTGTATGAGAACTCGGCTAACGGCGAGTGATCATCCCAATTCTTGCCGTGGTTGATAGCGCAAGCTCGTAGCATGTCTTCTAGGATTTGATTTACCCGCTCGGTTTGCCCATCCGTCTGCGGGTGGTAGGCTGAACTACGGATCAGCTTCGTCCCCAAGGCAGCGTGTAGCTGCTCCCAAAAACGGGACACAAATAAAGTGCCCCGGTCCGATATGATGGTACGGGGTACGCCGTATAAGCATAGGATCCGTGAGATGTACAGTTCAGCGTACTTCTTGGCGTTGAAGTTGGTGTTGACCGGGATGAAATGGGCAACTTTGGTGAGCCGATCGACGATCACCCACACCGAATCATGTTTCTGTAAGGTGGTGGGTAAACCGACGACGAAATCCATGCTCACGTCCTCCCACTTCCAGGCAGGAATGCCCAGTGGTTGCAGCAGTCCCGGTTTCCGCATGTGGTCTGCCTTCACCCTTCGACATGTATCACACTCGGACACGTATTTTGCAGTCTCTCGCTTCATCCGTGTCCACCAAAACTTTCTTCTGAGTTCTTGATACATTTTGTTGCTGCCGGGGTGAATAGAAAATTTTGATAAGTGAGCCTCATCAAAGATTTTCTTCCGTAACTCCGGGTTTCGGGGTACGACAATCCGGTCCTTGAACCATAGGACGCCGTCTCCGTCCTTCCGGAAACATTTCAACTCCCCACTGTCTACACGTCTCCGTAAATGTGACATGCCCTTGTCATTCTTCTGGGCTGCCGCTATCTCTTCACGGATGGTGGGGATCAAAGCTAGGTTGTAGAGAGCTCCGTGTGGAATCACATGTAGTGGTGGTTCGCTCTCTTCCAACGGTGTGATGGTCAGATTATTGACGTGTGACTTGCGGCTCAGCGCATCTGCCACAACATTTGCCTTGCCCGGATGATAATGGATCTCTATCTCGTAATCCTTTATCAGTTCTAACCATCTTCGTTGCCTCATGTTCAGCTTCTTCTGAGTGAATATGTACTTGAGGCTTTTGTGGTCGGTATATAAATGTACGAGGTTACCGAGTAGGTAGTGCCTCCACATTTTTAGTGCAAGTACCACGGCAGCGAGCTCCAAGTCATGAGTTGGATAATTCTGCTCATGGTTCCTAAGCTGCCGTGATCCATACGCGACCACTCTTCGGTCTTGCATTAGCACACACCCGAGCCCAATGCCGGATGCATCGCAGTACACATCGAACGGTTTTGTTGTGTCTGGCTGCGCCAAAACTGGTGCTGATGTCAGGTGCTTGACTAAAGCCTTGAATGCTGTTTCACATGCTGGACTCCAAACATATTTGGTAGCCTTCTTCAGCAGCTCTGTCATTGGCTTGGCAATCTTCGAGAAGTTCGGAATGAACCTCCGATAATATCCCGCGAGTCCGAGGAAACTCCGTACCTCATGAACAGTTCTCGGGGATTTCCAATTCAGCACTTGCGTGATCTTGCTCGGGTCCACAGTGATACCCTCCGCTGAGATGATATGCCCGAGGAAAGGCACTTGCGATATCCAAAACTCGCATTTGCTGAATTTTGCGTATAACTTGTGATCCCGCAGCCGTTGCAAGACTATAAGCAGATGTTTCTTGTGATCTTCCTCCGACTTGGAATATACCAGGATGTCATCGATGAAGACCACGACAAACTTGTCCAGCTCCGGCATGAACACCGAGTTCATTAAGTACATGAAGTGAGCTGGAGCATTGGTGAGGCCAAAGGACATGACCAGGTACTCATAAAGTCCGTACCTTGTCGAGAAAGCTGTCTTTGGAATGTCCTCCGCCCTTATCTTAATCTGATGGTACCCGGATCTTAAATCCATCTTGGAAAAGATCTTTGCTTCGACCAACTGATCAAACAACATGTCGATCCGTGGCAACGGGTACTTGTTCTTGATGGTTACGGCATTTAATGGACGGTAGTCCACGCAAAGCCGCAACGTCTCATCCTTCTTTTTGACAAATAATGCCGAACAGCCCCATGGGGAGGAGCTCGGCCTAATAAAACCCTTCTCCAGAAGATCCGTGAGCTGAGTCTTCAGTTCAGCCAACTCCTTGGGCGCCATCTTGTACGGCCTTCGGGATGTTGGCATGGTTCCCGGTGCGAGTTCAATTTTGAACTCCACCTCTCTATCAGGTGGCATCCCCGGCAAATCGTCCGGGAATACATCAGGGAAATCTCGGACCACTAGAATGTCTTCCAATCTGATGGTTGTGGCTTGATAGACACTTGGAAGTTTTATTTCTGGACTGTCCAGAAATAATGAGTGAGAACCGTGCACTTCTGAGTTTAAGTGCACGACTCGAAGGACGGTGTCTAAAACAGCGCCGAGGTGGGTTAACCACGACATCCCTAGGATGACATCGACCTTCTGTCCCTCTAAGATAATGAGAGACGTGGGGTACACTCTACCCGCTAAGCATAATGGTGCTTTGGAGACCATTACGCTTGCTGAAATCTTCCCACCCGGTGAACAAATTAAATATGGACTATCGGTGGGTAGTATTGGCAAACTGTGTTTAGCAATGAAAGCTTGGCTAATAAAATTATGCGTGGCGTCTGAATCAAACAGTACTATAGAGGGATGCTGGTGGAGTTGGAACATACACACAAGGATTGGCTCGCCCTCCGGCACGTCCTCAATGGCAAGCTGGTGGACAGTGCCGGGCCTAGGGTTTGCCTGCCGCGCATTAGTAGGGTTCCGGGGTTGATTCCTCCCCGGAAACTGTGGTGCCACTCTGCCGCCTTGCCTCTCCGGGCAACTGCTCGCGAAGTGTCCTGGACGACCACACTTGTAACATGTGGCCGCTGCTGGTGGAGTACTTGGTGGACGAAAGCCCGGCATGCGTTGCGGAGGTGCAAACGCACGCGGCATCGCCCGCTGCTGCTGTTGTTGTTGCGGTGGTGCTGGCAGTGCCGGCCGGAATGCCGGTGAAGAGTACGGCCGACTGAGGAACGGCATCGACCGCTGTGGTGGTTGCCAGCGTGGGCCTGATGGTGGGCGATTCACCATCCGAAACATCTGAGAAGGACCGCCTCCTTCTCCGCTGCTCTGCGGCGCGCTTCGCTTTCGCTCTGCCGCCGCCAACTCCTTGCCGGAGTCCTCCTGAACAATCGCAGCATCAATGATGTCGTTGAGGCTGCCGCGATTGAACATCGCCAACTTGTCCTTCAGGAGCGGGTTAAGCCCCTGGTAAAAATGGTCCGGCCGCTTCTCGTCTGTATCCGCGTGATACGATGCGTAGAGCGCGAGATCGTTGAACGCCCTGGAGTATTCCAGCGCGTTCCGGCTCCCTTGTTGCAGGTGTAGGAACTCCTGCGTCTTCCTCTTCATCAGACCTGGCGGTATATGATAGGCCCTGAAGGCCGTCCGGAACTCCGCCCAGGTCATCACTCGGTCGGTGGGCTGTGAAGCACAGAAGTTGGCCCACCACGCGCTCGCGGATCCTTGGAGCTGCTGGACCGCGAACTGAGTCTTGCGCTGCTCGCTGATTTGGAGCAGCCCGAACTTCATTTCTATGGCGCGGAGCCAGTTGTCCGCGTCAAGTGGTTCATCCGCCCTTGAGAATACAGGGGGATGAGTCGCCAGGAAGTCGGAGTAGGAGCTCTGTTGGCGCTCCTCACGCTCTTGACGTCTCTCTGGGCGAGACGTATTGGCGATGAGAGTCTGCAGCAACTCTGTGTGCTGCTGATGCGAGCCCGCCATTTCCGCGACAATGTCGGCCAATGTATCCGTTGGCAGTGGCGGTGGCAGTGTTTGCTGTTGCTGTTGCTGCTGCTGTCCCGAGGAGTCCTCGGGAGGTGGCTGGGAGGTCTCTCCCCCTTGGCTAGTACCTCCAACATCAGGGTTGGCACGAGTACGCGTCATTCTGAAATTCAACACAGCAGCAATTAGCACATGTCTTACTCAAAATTCCATAAACAGCAGTAGGTATTGAAGCGACGCATGATTAACTTGCACAACATTCACATATATTGATAAAGCATAAACATTATACAAGATACATTATTCTCGGATCTCTGAGAAGTCGTGCTCATGTCGTCACTACCTATACATACGCTACTGGCTACACGACATGTCACCGATTACAAAAGTTGGGTTACGCTACCCTAGCTTCCCTACTTGGCAACCGTAACCCCCTACTCGGAGTAATACTCGACCTCCTGTTGGTCGTCCTCCTCCGGTACCTCTGCTGGTGGCTCGGGGTCTACCACCTCTTCTCCCATTCCGGGTTCTCCCATGGCTGGAAGACCCAAGACTACCGGTACGCCCAATACCGGTGGCACGAGGTCCTGCAATGCATGCACCTCGTCCATAGCCTGGTTGTAGTCCTCTTCCCAGCCTTGTCCTTCCTCAATAGCGTCGTCCCGTTCTTGAGCAAGGTCCTCATTCTGCTGGGTTAGGGTCTGCACCAGCTCTTGCAACGCCGCGATGTCAACACGGCTCTTCTTCTTTGCCTTCTTCAGACGACGCAACTGATTGTGTTGTTCATTCAGTCGCTTGATCGTCGGAAGGAGCACATTGCGGAGTGCGCTGTGAGCACTCTCAAAATGATCTCCACGGCTTGTTCTCTCCTTGAGCTTGGTGGCGAGATGCTCCGTATGAACAGCTTGGCTGTCCATCACAGCGTTTCCCGCCCTCATTTGGAGGCTGAGATTTGCCTCCGCGGGGTTGTACCTTGGGCAACTCGGGTCTGTTGCCTCCAGGTACCTCTCCTCCCACACATGCTGAGCTCGTCCCTCCACCGGAACGAGTGCGTATGGAGTTCCCTCCATATCCTGCACGTGTAGTTGGCAGAAACGTGACATAGTGTCACGGGCTGCCACTTGCCACATCCCTTCCGGTTGTCTTCCTCTCACCGTGACGGTGAATGGCACCCAACCGGGTGGCGTAGGTCCTGCGGAAACTTCGACATGGATCGTCCACGTCTTGTTCCCCTCTTCGCCTTCTTCCTTGGCGAAGTATTGCGGCATCTGATTGTACCCGAAATATTGGAGCATTTGCCACAATGCTTCCGGGTAGCCGCTACGGTCAGAACAGTGGGAAACTACCCACCCGTTCTCCAACTGTTTATCTGCTACCATCTGTAAAAATATATTTGAGAAATGTAAAATATTTATTTAAACAGTAAACCCCTGAGTTATAACATAAAACATGTCATTGAACCCATAAAACTTGGAAACATAGTTCAAATTTTAAACAAATTTGACTGCTGATCTGCTGTTCCCATGACAGCCCTGACCAGTTTCAATATCAACCTGATTTAGGCCATGTTAAAGGCAAAACCAATTCTAGAGCTCAAATTCAAAGTTAAAGTTAACTTCAATAGCTTTACAGAAAGTATTTGGTTGGCCTAAGATCTGTCCTGGTTCAAAAGTTATGAGATGTCAAATTTAACAGAATTTCTGGAAACAATTGGACAGCACCTCCCTGCCTTAGGTACTGATTTGATCCAAGAATCCCAGTTAATTCTGTTCCTAATCTGACAAAACTTCCTGTTACAAAGTTGTAACCCATCTCATAAGCTTTCCAGAACTACCTCATTTCCTATTTTTGGATTTTTAAGCAGGAAGTTATGCTTAATTTTACAGAGAGTCTACAGAGAGTCTTTGCTCTGTCATGTTTTCTGGACAGTTTCAACGCTACTGCATTTTTCGAGTGGTTAAGGGATGAAACACCTCTGGACCTCAACAGAAGAGCTGTAAAGGTCTTCCAACGCTTTCCAGAAATGTATCATATGACCCCAACCTCGAAAGAACTCAACCTCTAACCTCTGATTAACTTCAGCCTTGATTCAGCTGAAAACAGAGTGCTCTGTCCTTAACATCCTATAAGTTGAAAACTTGTTAACTTTGAATATCCTGTACAAGGGAAGGAGTTACATCAAGTTTTACTACTTTGGATCAAAACCTTCAATTTTTTTAAATGAATCTGTTCATTTAGTTGGATGTGACGTCGATGCGTCACCAGATTATGTCGATACTACGTCCTCACAAAGGAAGAACCTATACCGGACTTAGCCGGCTTCGTTAGTTCAGTGGCACTACTCGTCACTCGCACACGGATGCTACACGTCTACCGTTTCGTGGTCAGGCTACCTGCAGAAACTCAAACAATCATCAGATTCGGCTGCACACCGAGCCCGGAATCCATACAGTTCGTACACCCGGCCGTCATCACTCGCCCTGATGTTCTCAAGCCAAACACGCCTTGAGTTATGTGTTCACATTTCAGACCACGTGACGGGGTCTCCCATGTTGCACCACGCACGCCAGGGACAGACGTTGCTCGAATACCCCAAACGACATGAAGAGTCGTAGAGGATATCAAAGCGGATCGGGTTACCTGCCACCCGTGGGGCTCCACCCTTCAGCTTGTGCGCACTGGTGGACAGCGCTTACGTGCACCCCCCAAGACATGAACGTCCCGAGATGCACGATTTTCCGACATAACAAATAGGTTAATAAGCCACTTTCTATATACTAATAACATCCTTATACGGGCTACTAACTCGTTCCTCACTGGATTTTTGAAAAAGAAGACCTTTGTACTGTGTTAAACCTCAAGCGAGCTCTGATACCACGCTGGCACGACCCCATTGGTCCTGTCGAGCCAGGATCACGCTGAGGGGTGCTGCGTTGCACAGCACCGTATAACACACGTCAAAGGTGCAAAGCGGAAGCGGAAGTTTCATTGCATAAACAAGTTTATGAACATGTTTACATCAAAATAAGTTCAGTCTACACTCGCGGGCGTAGACTAAGCATCATGTGCACGTTCAGCCCTCGAACGTGTCCTTGCTAGCACACACGCACACTAACTCTGCGGCGTGCACGACTCCCACTCGACGGGGTTTCCCTCCTGGGGTTCCGTCTCCTCTTCGGGAGTCCCATCCTCATAGAACCCTGCAAAAGCTTCAAACACAAGCAGTGAGCACGAAGGCTCAGCAAGTCTGACCCGTCTCACCTAAACATGGAACTTCTACATGAGGGTAATGGGTTGCATGAGGTAAAAATCATTTGCAAGGACTCACCTAATTAGTAGAACCTTACATTCAAGTTTTAGCAGCAGGTTGTGGAGAACCTTATGCTAAGGCACATGAGAGAGCCGCAATCAAACAAGAAACGCATTTCTCTCATGTACTTTTCCCAAAGTTGAAAAGAACTTTAATTAGCTCTAAGCTACAGCATATCATTAACAATCAACGTCCAGCTTTCAATCAGCAACATTTTAACATGTAACTAGCCTGTTCTTTCTACGTCACGGTACAGTGAACAAGTGGTACTCACTGACCGCGAGGGACGGCGATTATAATCGATTTACACCTGCAGGGTTACCCGAACAACCCGTCACGTACGCCCGTACTCGATGTTGCCTACAACAACCATCACGGACGCCGTACGCGACTACCTTTCACCCGTTAGCCAAATATTGAACCGGTCCCATCGTCCCGAGCAAGAGGTCTCTGCACGCGCATCTCTGTGCCGCCAGCCGATTTACACCTCGAGCTCTCAACCTACCCTCTGAACGACGGGCAATGCCTCAATACCCAGCTACCCGAGTTACATCAGTTTCCCGGTTCTCATATAGCCGGTAGGTCTTCGGTACTGTTCTAGCTTGTTCAACAGGCCTGCACACGGCTCGGTCCTCAACCGACACAAGCGGAGCTACAGCACACAGGCCCCAAAGTCCTGCTGCCCTTACTCTCTGCTCGGTCTCATTTTCTTGCCATGTGTATCATGTGCTATCTCTACCTGAGCAATGTGCCTCTAGCCTATTCTCGCGAGTAGTTCCAACTACTCGACTTGTACCGAATCCTACTCTATCCTAGCAATGCAGTGGCTAACGAGGTTTTCAATCCTAAACCCAACCCATGGTTTTCTTGGCTGTGCAGTTGGGTTTCCAATCAAGACTCTAATGCAAAGAACAATATTCAAAGATGTGCTCAAAACAATAAACATTTGTAAAAAGGTTAATGCAAACCGGGGCTTGCCTTGCTGCTCTTGGTCGTAGGCTAGCTGTTCCTCTGGAGTAACGAAGTCTAGGACTTCGGGTTCCTCCTTGACCTTAGCGACTACATGATATAAGAAACATATGTATCAATTTAAATGCATTTGTATTAACTTTGAAGTTGTGAAGTCTATAACACTTGCCAGACAGACCTAATGACTGTGAAACTTTTACTATGGCTTGGTTACAACCTAAATAGAGACTTGGTCAAGTTTTAGTTGCAGCAAAGCTCATTTGAGCCCTCCACAATTAATTATGTCCTTGACCTTAATTGGAACTCTTAGGGTGTTCTAGGAATTTTCATGAAACAAACTATGACTTTCTGAAAACTAGATTTTCATAGGGTTCTAATGGAGTTGGTCTGACTTAATTTGGAAGTCTCTAACTAAAGATATGAGCTAAACAATTTCAGAGAAAATTCTGAAAATGTTTCTGAACATTTTCTATTTTCTCTGGAACAGTTTCACTAATCACACCATTAGGTGGATTAAATGAGCTCAAATTGGTCTGAAATTTTTATGGTTGTTCAAGGATATTTTGGTGAACATCTCAGCAAAATTTCAGGATTTTCCTCCAAAGGATTCTCCAGTCAAAATTCCTAACAGTTTAAATTTTAAGGAATTATTTCTGGAGAAATAAGGAATTTCATGAAGTGAAACTTGATTTTCTGGAAAGTACTCAGAGTGCTGAATCCAGCAAAATTTGGTTCACTCAATTTGGAGCTTTCTAGCCAAAGTTATAAGGATTTGAAGTTTGAAGGAAATCTGAAAATCGGGGAAAAGTTTAAACTCGCGCGTGGGCCCAGGGGACACGCGTCGCGCGCCTAGGCGATGGCACATCGCGGCCCACAAGGATTTTGCGTGCCAGCACACCCGATCCTGGCCGCAGCCGGATCCCGATTCAAAATATCGGCCGCTGACAGCTGGGGTCCACCCCCTTCTTCAACCTTGCGACACCCGCGCCCCGCCGCCGAGGGATCTCGCCGGAGAGCTCGCCGCCGGCTGCTGTACAGCTCCAAACTTCTCGATTCTGGCCGCCCCTGCCTACTTTTACTCGGGGAACAGGATTCTAGGGTTAGCTTCTCATGACAAAGGCCGGAGCATGGTCGGCGACGAGCCGCCACCTCAGAACGATTTCGGCCATGTTGGCTGACTACCCTAGCACCTCAGCTACTTGGGAAATCGGTCGGGGAGCATCAGTGGACCTCAGAGAAGGTCGACATGAGCTCGAGGCAGCTCAGGGAAGGCCCGAAACAGGTCCTCACCGTGCGCCCGATGCCGCCCGTTCGTTCCGCCATTAGTAGACCTCAAATTACGCCGGGCACAGCGGTTCTCCGGCCCAGAGTTGTGAAGGCAACTTGTGCGTTACCGTGTCTAGCTCGTGTGAGAGCGGCCTGAGGCCCCCTAATCCTTTCTAGAGCACGAATTAAACAGAATCGTACCCGAAGGTCGTTCTGCACACAGAAAGGGGAAAATTGGAAATTCGCCGCCGGTGAGCAACCACTCGAGCTGTGGCTCGGGGATGAGCAGCACCGGTCACCTGCGCGTCCAAGGGTGCCTTGGCTCGGGCGTGACAACGCCCTGGTTGGGCTGTCCACGAGAGCCCGAGGTGCGGCGGTTCCAAGTTCCGATTTTGATCTTTCGGCACAACCGATATCACTCGGTTTCAATCGAATTCTAGCAACGGGGAGGATGGAGGAAGGTCTCTAGTACCTTGCTGGGGCTCTGGAGTGGAAGGAGGGAGCTGCGATCGGCGTTCTCCGATCAAGTCCGCGCTGCGGAAATTTTCGGCCGGCGCTGAGTTCTTGCGGGGAAGAATGGTGGTGCCTCGGCCGAGGAGGGGGCAGGCGCCTTAAGAAGGCTCTGCACCGCCTCATGCCCGCGCGTGGGCAAGCAGCTGGTGGCGCGGCGGCTAGCCTCGGTGGCGATCACCGCTGCGGCTCGGCGACCCGAGTGAGAAAGTCTCAGTCGGTTTGATCTGAGCAGTGGCTGACATGTGGGTCCCACCTCCAGTTTTAACCTCTGAAATTTACTCCTAATCACTGTTGTAAAAAGTGAACCCCATACTACCCTTGACAATTCAAATTATTCACCCATGAGCCATTTGAATTGATCAAAGTTCAAATGAGGTTTGGTTTGAATGAATTTCAGCACAAGTTCAGTTTGAAATTCAAATAAAGTTTGAATTTCTCCCACTTAGCTCATGTCAAGATCAACTCCAAATGGAGTGAAAATTGGTGTGTGAGCTCACAAAAATGTGCTGAGTAAGAATATGCCCCCCACTTTTAAATTCATTGGATAAAAACAGTTTGAATTTGAATATGGTTTCAAACTGCCCTCTTCTTAACTATACCCAAACTGTACTCAAAAAGGTTTTGAATTTGGGTGAAACTTGGCATGGACATCCTTAGTAAAGTGTAGGAGTTTTCATATGTCCAGCCCATCTATATCACATGTGGGAAACACCACTTTTGCAATGTGTAGGTTTGTTCTCTAATGAGCATGTTGATAATTGTTACTTGCTCTTCATTTGTGTTCATCATTCTTCCTCAAATGACGTGTGTGGTGTGGTGATGAACACTGCAAATGTGTGTCAAAAACTGAGGCCCTTACAGTTTCCCTAGAATTGCATTACCTTGTTTCCTTGTAGCTTGGTTTGGGATTTATTTTATCATGTCATTTACTTATATGCTTATGCTTAGCCATGCTTAGAATGGGATAATTGGGATATGAGATCATCAATTTATTTACCTTACTCTTGAACGAGATATTATGAGTTATGTAGAGGTAGGGATCGAGGCAAGTTGGATGATTTGGTTGGTGCTGGGTGCACGAGACTCGGGTTTGTGTTTAGTACTTGCCTGGATCCTAAGGAACGGTTCATGGAGCATGTAACCTGGCTTTACCGTGCCAACCACATGCTGAGACGGGGCAGCTTGGCCAATTAATTAGGTGTATCCCCGGCGTAGTATGGGTGTGTTAGATGGTGCGGGGAAATAGGTGTCAGCTGGACTACCGTATGAACCGCAAAGCTCGAGAGGGGGCCATTGCAGCGGGGTTGGAGCCTCTTGTATGCTGTTAGGGGTGAAACCTCAGTGGGCCCAGGCTCGTCGGGAATCCCTTTGTAAAGGCTTCATAGTGATCTCCTAGCTACACACCTGGGAAGTGTTAATGTGTTTCATAGCCACTGGCATAATGGAGGTTCTTTTAGTCCACCCGGCAACGGGGGATGAAATCACTACATGTGGGTACAGTGGTGCAAACTCTGCAGAGTCAAAACTGTCATGACAGCCGTGCTCACGGTCAAGAGCGGCTTGGACTTATTCATGATTAGAGGATGATGACTTTGGAAGTTGTGGATGTTAAGCGGGGAGCTTAACATTGGAAATGATGTTATGGTTATTTGATTATGATGATGGGTTGGGAGATTGGGACCATTTCACCTATGTAGTAATGTAGGTGCTTAATAAGCTAAGGTGATAGGTATTAATTGCGTAGTGCTTTAACCATGAGTTCAATCTCTCCTTGCTCTAGCCATGCATGACATAATCTTTTCCACACTTGCTGAGTACCCACGGTACTCAAACTTGCAAATTTGTTGGTTTAAATTGCTGCTCAGGTCAAGGGGATTATGTGGTGTTCAATGACCAAGACTTCGGACCCGAAGAAGGATTCTAGGTTCATGGAGCCCCCGGGCAACTCCTGTGACGGAGCCCACAAGAATAACATTCCGCTGCTAGTTTATTTACATGTTATGAACTTATTATCGTCCATCGAGACGTATGCTTTGTAAGACATATTTATATTCGACACCTGGCTTGTAATAAATGATGCTTCACTATTTGTCATCACATGTATGAGAAAATGATCCTGGCATACATGTGATATTCACTCGGTTTTTCTTCGGAGAAACCGGGTGTGACAAAAGTGGTATGAGAGCCAAGGTTGCCCGTAGGAACGTGGACCTAGGTAGAAATGGACGTATTTAAGGACCCTATTATCTTAAAAACTATTTTACAAAGGTGTGGGTTGAAAAGTGTTATTTAATGGGTCACTTTATTCACCTTGCCCCAACTCTATTCAAAACACGATTTTTACTTAAATCTTATCTAACTTGATTTTAAATGATTTATGTTTTAGATGGTTTGCATGATCCGCACCGCCTGCAAGTCCACCGGAGGGAAAGTTCCTGTAGTTGCCCTTGCCCTAAGAGAGGGGAATCGTCCGGTGACGTACCACTCCTACGGATTGGCAGTAGGAGGCTTGTTGCGCCGTCTTCGGCGTATGCTCCAAGCCGCCGGCTAAACGGGCAAGCTAACCATACACTACAGCTCCACCCGGACCATCCGTGAGAAGCGGGAAGAATGGAGTTCAGAAATGAGAATTATCCATGAAAATCAGCTGCTCACGATCCACCGCTCTCCAGCTTGTCGAGCAACACAGGTCGATGCCGAGAAGGATGTCACCTGGGAGGCCATCACCTGCCAGAGTTACATCTACGTCGCCACCTGGATAGGACTGAGTACATGTATGTCCTCCAGCGTGAGAGTGGTACAGTGGAGTACAAGTACCCGCCAGTGCAGCAGGGGACTTCCCATGAGCACATGGACCTGTGCTTGGAGAATGCTGCTATGCTCAGCACTCGACTGCAGGAGTGTCAGCAGGAGCTTCAGGATGTGCGTGACACCCTGAAGGAGACCGAGGCATTGCTTCGAGTCAGCTTGAGAGCAAGAGAAAGGGGAGATGGGAATGAACTGTGTGTCACCGTGAATGACACATGGACTCCTGACTCCCAAGATTGCCGGGCGAGCAGGAGTCGCCGCACTTCTCCACCAGCAGCTTCCCCACCCAAAGCGGAGTCAGAGGGCAGCCGCAATAATGGGGAAGATCCCGAGGAGCCAGCTCAGTGATACGAGTCGTGTAGAGTCCTTTCCCTTAGTTCAGCAGGTTATCGAGTAGGCGAGTCGATACCTTAGTTAATGGTGTGTTAATGTTTGGCGTGGGACGTGAGTTGTGGAATCCATGGGCATTTGTCCGCAACCTCGTCTTTAGGCTGTTTTGCTTTGATGTGTGAACCCCTATGAATTAAGAGTGCATTTAGGTTCGCGTGAGACGTGAAACCCTCAGAAAATGTTAATATAATAAGACCTCATGAGTTTAAGTTTAAGCAAATTGGGAATTTAATACGAAATGCTTTAAATTAACATTTAGTTGATCATGATAGATGGCCGAAAGAGGAAAGGGTCATGGTGCCAACCCCGCCAACAACAACGATGAGGCCGGCAACCCTCATCTTTCTGGAGGACAAGACGGGGGTGGTCACCGTGAAGGAGTTGATCCCATCCACCAAATGCTTGAAAATCAGAATCAGCTCATCCAGAGCCTAACTCAAGTGGTGGCCAACTTGCACCAAGCTTCACCTCCACAAGCTGCACCACGCCAACTAAGGTTGAGTGAGTTTCTAGGGACTCAACCTCCAAAGTTTGCATGTGATGTTGAACCTCTGGAGGCAGATGACTGGATAAAGACCATTTAGAGCAAGATGAGGATTATACAATGCCAAGGGTATGAGAGGGTGCTGTTTGCCTCTCACCAATTGCATGGACCTGCTGCTGATTGGTGGACCGCTTACGTGGCAGCCCATCATGACCCCGAGAACATCCCTTGGGAAGAGTTCAAGCGCAGTTTCCGCAACCATTACATACCAAGGGGTAAACTCAAAACACAAGAGAAAGGAGTTCTTGGGACTGCAGCAAGGAAACATGACTGTGAGGGAATACCTCACTAAGTTCACCCAACTATCCCGTTATGCACCACGGGACATCGAAACTGATGAGCAAAAACAGGACTGTTTTGTGGAAGGACTTACTATGGAAATGCAATGTGCAATGTCCTCTAACGAGTATGAAAGCTTCCAAAAGATGGTAGACAGAGCATTTGTCGTGGAGTGGAAGCTGAAGGCCTTGGAGAATGAAAACAAGAGGAAGGCAGGATGGTCACACCAAGCTTCAGGTAACAACACACGCCCACGTCTGATGCAGCAACCCGCAGGGCAGACGAGCCGTGCTGTGGTACCCTACTCAGCACCCAGAGGGTACAACCCGAATTTCAGGCCTCCGTCAGCACCAGCACAGCCATAACGTCAGTTTGTGCAGCAACCTCGCCCCAATATCAACCTTGACCAGCAGTGCAAGGACCACAGAACCAACCCCAAGACAACAAAGGCCAGGCACCTAAGGTTGCGGTGCAATGCTTCAACTGTGGTGAAGTGGGGCACTACGCCCATAAGTGCCCAAAGAAGAAGCCCATGCCGCCACCACAGCAGAATGTGATGCGAGGACAGGTGAACCACGTGACCATGGAGGAAGCGCAAGAGGCACCTGACGTGGTAATTGGTAAGTTTCCTGCCAATTTACACATTGCAACCCTGTTGTTTGATTCTGGTGCTACCCACTCGTTCATTTAAGACTTGTTTGATCTGTTGCGGGGAGCTTGTGTGTTCTCGAAAATTGATCTCAGGTCGGGATACCACCAACTTAAGATAAGGCAAACCGATATTCCAAAGACAGCTTTCGTATCTCGGTACGGGCTGTATGAATACACCGTCATGCCTTTCGGGCTAACTAATGCCCCGGCATACTTCATGTATCTCATGAACAAGGTATTCATGGAATATCTGGACAAATTTGTGGGCTTTTCATAGATGACATTCTCGTATTCTCCAAAGATGAAGAAGAACATGAGGAACATCTAAGGTTGGTGTTGCAAAAGCTGAGAGAACACCAACTATATGCCAAGTTGAGCAAGTGTGAGTTTTGGTTGAAGAGAGTTCCCTTCTTAGGGCATATAATCTCGTAGGGAGGAATCTTCGTAGATCCCGCCAAGATCGAGGATGTACAGAAGTGGAAGACCCCTGAGAATGTCGGGGAAATTCGAAGCTTCTTAGGATTGGCTGGGTATTATCGACGGTTTATCGAGGGTTTCTCCAAGATTTCGAGACCCTCACCAAATTGTAGTAGAAGGGAATCACATTCACATGGACACCGCAGTGCGAGACGAGTTTTCAAGAGCTGAAGAAAAGATTGACAACAGCCCCAGTGCTAGTTATGCCAGATATCCTGAAGAACTTTTCGGTGTACTGCGATGCCTCTGGAAACGGGTTGGGATGTGTTCTCATGCAAGAGGGGCATGTCGTGGCGTATGCGTCCCGGCAGCTCCGAAAACACAAGAAGAACTATCCTACAGATGACCTAGAGCTAGCCGCAATGCTACACGCATTGAAGATTTGGCGGCATTACTTGATTTGGAAGAGGACAGAGATATATACGGATCATAAGAGCTTAAAGTATATTTTCACACAGCCAGATCTCAACCTCAGACAAAGGAGATGGTTAGAGCTAATCAACGACTTTGATGTGGGCATCAACTATCATCCTGGGAAAGCGAACATCGTAGCAGATGCTTTAAGCCAGAAGGTGCAGGTCAATAGGTTAAGCTTAAAGGACATGCCTACAGAACTGAAGGAAGAGGATGTAAAACTCAATCTATGTCTGGTGAATAGTGGTGAGGCCATCACCATGGAAGTGGACTCCACATTAGAGCAAGACATACGCAACGGTCAGAAGAATGACGAGAAGATACAAGAGATTAGAGAACTCATCAAAGAAAATAAAGCCCCTGGGTTCAGAGAGGATGAACAAGGTACGGTGTGGCATGGGAAAAGAATCCTTGTGCCTGAGGTAAAGGAGATCCGTGAATTGATTTTGAAGGAGGCTCATGATTCTGACTATTCCATTCATCCTGGAAGTACGAAGATGTATCATGACCTCAAGAGCAGATATTGGTGGTATGGCATGAAGCGAGATGTCGCGGAACATGTTGCCCTATGTGACACATGTCAGTTGGTGAAAGCAGAACATCAACGACCCGCGGGACTATTGCAACCACTCAAAGTGCCTGAATGGAAATGGGAAGAAATAGGTATGGACTTAATAGTGGGACTACCTAGGACCCAATCGGGATATGATTTGATATGGGTCATCATCGACAGGCTAACCAAGGTATCTCATTTCATCCCCGTGAAAGAAAGCTACATCGGATCCAAATTGGCGGAATTGTACATGTCAAGGATCGTGTGTTTCCATGGAGTGCCAAATAAGATAGTGTCGGACCGAGGGACACAGTTCACCTCAAGGTTCTGGCAGAAGTTACATGAAACCATGGGAACTCATCTAAATTTTAGTTCTGCCTATCACCCCCAGACTGACGGGCAGACGGAAAGAACCAATCAGATCCTTGAGGATATGCTGAGAGCGTGTGCGCTCAAGAACAATAGGAGTTGAGATAAGAACTTACCGTATGCGGAGTTCTCCTATAACAACAGCTATCAGACTAATATGAAGATGTCACCATTTGAGGCTTTGTATGGGAGGAAGTGCAGAACTCCACTATTTTGGAACCAAACAGGGGAAAGTAAAGTGTTTGGGCCCGAAGTACTACAAGAAGCCGAGGCGAAAGTGAGGGAAATCCGCAACAACTTGAGGATAGCACAGACCCGACAAAAGAGCTATGCCGATGTACGGAGAAGAGAGCTCGTTTTCAACGTGGGGGACTATGTCTATCTCAAGGTGTCCCCTATCCGAGGACTTCGTCGGTTCAAGGTGAAAGGGAAGTTATCACCTCAATACATCGGACCCTTTCAGATCCTGGAGAGGAAAGGCGAAGTGGCATATCAACTAGAACTACCGGCTCACCTATCGGATGTGCACGACGTATTTCATATGTCACAGCTCAAGAAATGTCTAAGGATGCCTGAAGAGATGTTACCCATGAATGAGGTTGACGTACGAGAGGATCTGTCTTATGACGAGCAACTGGTCAAGATTTGGAGACAATGGAACGCCTCACAAGAAATAAAACAACCCGGATGTGCAAGGTGCAGTGGAAGCATCACTCGGAAGAGGAAGCCACATGGGAGCGAGAAGATGAGCTTAAGGCACAGTTTCTGGAATTGTTTTCCTAGAACCACCAATCTCGAGGACGAGATTTCTTTTAAGGGGGGTAGAGCTGTAACAATCCAAAACCTACTAAAGAGGGGAATTTAAAATTTTTTGGACGTAATGCATGTGATAAAGCAATTCAAATTCAAACCGGAATTTAAATTCAAATCAAAACATAAAAAGAAAAGAAAAAAGAAAACCCAAACCGGCCAGTGGGCCGAAACCCGCCAGCCCAATACCCTTGCGCCAACCCGAACCCGCGCCCCCCTCTCTCCCTCTCAATGACATGCGGGGCCTGCGTAACATCCCTCTCCTCCCGCGCGCCCCAACCGACCCCGGCCCTCTCTTGCACCGGAATCAAAACTGACCTCCGGAAACCCGCGCCCCCAGCCCGATCTTCGGCCCCGGACGCTGCTACTTATCCAAACCAATCCTCCGTCGCCTCTCCTCGTGCAATTCATGCAAGGAAACTCGCCGAATTCCCCAGCGCCGCTCCACTTTTCTCTCTGGTGAGAACCGAAGCTTCTATCACCCTTTTCTTTCGATCCTTGCTCGGACTTCCTGATCTAACGCGCTGATCATGTTCCACCACCTCCGGGGAGTCACGCAGGTGAAGAAAACCCGGTGTTTTGCGCTCTAGACGCAGCTCAGGCGAGCACCGCCACGTTTTCATCTCAGACCTCGCTGCCGACCACCTTCCAGGGCGTCCGAGCTCAAGAAAAACCGCGTGGTGAGATCCCTGACCTCCCCTCTACCGTTCCATGCCAAGAAATCCAAGTTTTAGGTAGTATAGACGAAAACCCGAAGATCTCCGGCGACATCACCGCCCCCGCCGCGCGCCGCCGGGCAGCGCCGCCCACGCACGGCCAGGGCGACGTGGCCCCCTGAGGCCCGTCCATTTTAAATCGTGCGGTTCCTATTAGATCTAACACGTACTACTTCGCGTTATAATCTCAGCCGTCTGTTTTAAATCGGACGGTCCACGTTGGCCCCGCATTATAAAGGCCTGGATTCTTACGCGCTACACCTTGGGGATCTCGGAAAACACGAGCTAGCCCCGGAAACTTCTGATCTAGCCCCTGGACTTTCAGAAATTCATGTAAACTCATTTAAAAATCAGTTTTAGCCCCTGGACTTAATAAAAATTAGGAAAACCCCTCTGTTATGTGTAGTTAGACCCCTGGAAATTTAGGAAATAGTAAATTAAACCCTGCAGTAGGGTGGAATTACCTTTTTGACCCTATAGGATATTAAATTCAGAAATTTGAATATGTGACTAGGATTTAAATTTAAAAGGTAAGGCAAACACATGTGCAAATTCAAGTTTAAACTCTCTAGCACTTGGAAAACTTTAGAATGAGTTAGAAATAGATTTTTAGGCTGAAATGAAATCTACCTAAGTGTTGCTCACTTTTATTTTTTCTAGAGACACATTTTAGTCTAGGAAATAATTCAAAAAACTAGTAAAATAAATTTAAATTGTTTCACATGAGAGAGGAAGTTCAAAAATATATTATTGAACATTTTAGATCAGAACCTATTCTGTTTAGATGATATGTCTTACTATTTTAATAGTAAAGTTCACTTTTAGGCATAGAAAATAAATCTGAAAATATAGGAAAATAGGTATGCATAATAAGAAAATGATAAATGAGGTCTCCAAACTCAAAAACTTCAAATTAAGATTTTGTAGAAGATCTGAAAACCTATCTGAAGTAGGAAATTATTTTTCATACACACTTGTGGCTAAGAAGTGTAATAATTAAATATAAAGAATTTGTTCAAATTGGAAATTCATATATAGTGTGCAAATAGAAATCTGAATACAGAAGTTAGAAATAATATATGTGTGTTTAAAAGTGCATGTAGGCCAAAAATCAACACATCTAAGGTAACCACAACACCTAGAAATGTGAATGACTTCCATATGTATGTATGTGTGTTTTGCATGAAGTGAAAGTGTGGACTATGGCTTATGGATTGTTGGTTTCTTTTGCTACGTGTATTGGCATGAGTAGAACCTGCCCCAGAGCAAGTTCTCCCCTTCCAAGACCAAGACTTTCCATTCCTAGAGCAGCAGGAAGAAGGCAAGTGTCCTTGACCACTTTGATCCTATACTAGGATGTGTAGTTAGAATTTAATTGCATTGTCAATTTGAAATATGATACCCAAGCTAGGAAGTTTCCCTAGATTTTCATTATCTTATTTCCTTGTAGTCTGGGTTGGGATTTATTTTATTATATCATTTATTTACATACTTATGCTTAGCCATGCTTAGAATGGGATAAGTGGGATATGAGATCATCAACTTGTTTTCCTTACTCTTGCATGAGACATTATGAGTTATGTAGAGATAGGGATCGAGGCAAGTTGCATGATTTGGTTGGTGCTGTGTGCACGAGACTTGGGTTTGTGTTTAGTACTTGCCTGGATCCTAAGGACCGGTTCATGGAGCATGTAACCTGGCTTTACAGTGCCAACCACATGCTGAGATGGGGCAGCTTGGCCAATTAATTAGGTGTATCCCCGACGTAGTATGGGTATGTTGGATGGTGCGGGGAATACGTATCAGCTAGACTACCATATGAACCACAAGGCTCAATAGGGCGCCACTGCAGCAGGGTTGGAGCCTCTTGTATGCTGTTAGGGGTGAAACCTCAGTGGGCCCACGCTCGTCGGGAATCCCTTTGTAAAGGCCTCGTAGTGATCTCCTGGCTACACACCTGGGAAGTGTGAAAGTGGTTCGTGGCCACTGGCATAATGGAGGTTCTTTTAGTCCACCCGACAACGGGGGATGAAATCACTACATGTGCGTACAGTGGTGCAAACTCTGCAGAGTCAAAACTGTCATGACAGCCGTGCTCACGGTCAAGAGCGGCTTTGTCACACCCGGTTTTTACGAAGAACAACCAAGTGAATATCACATGTATGCCAGGATCAGTTTCTCATACATGTGATGACAAATAGTGAAGCATCATTTATTACAAGCCAGGTGTCGAATATAAATAAGTCTTACATAGCAAATATCTCGATGGACAATAATAAGTTCATCACAAGTAAATAAACTAGCAGCGGAATATTATTCTTGAGGGCTCCGTCACAGGCGTTGCCCGGGGGTCTCCATGAACCTAGAAACCTTCTTCGGGTCCAAAGTCTTGGTCATTATACACCACCTCATTATCTTGACCTGAGCAGCAATATAAACCAACAAAATATGCAAGGTTGAGTACCGATGGTATTCAGCAAGTGTGGGAAAGTTATGACATGCATGGCTATAACAAGGGGAGGTTGAACTCATGGTTAAAGCACTACGCAATTAATACCTATCACCTTAGCTTATTAAGCACCTACATTACTACACAGGTGAAATGGTCCCAATCTCCCATCCCATTATCATAATCAAATAACCATAACATCATTTCCAATGTTAAGCTCCCCGCTTAACATCCACAACTTCCAAAACCATCAATCCTCTAATCATGAATAAGTCCAAGCCGCTCTTGACCGTGAGCACGGCTGTCATGACAGTTTTGACTCTGCAGAGTTTGTACCACTGTACCCACATGTAGTGATTTCATCCCCCGTTGCCGGGTGGACTAAAAGAACCTCCATTATGCCAGTGGCTAAGAACCACATTTACACTTCCCAGGTGTGTAGCCAGGAGATCACTACGAAGCCTTTACAAAGGGATTCCGGACGAGCGTGGGCCCACTGAGGTTTCACCCCTAACAGCATACAAGAGGCTCCAACCCCGCTGCAGTGGCCCCCTCTTGAGCCTTGCGGTTCATATGGTAGTCCAGCTGACACCTATTCCCCGCACCATCCAACACACCCATACTACGCCGGAGATACACCTAATTAATTGGCCAAGCTGCCCCATCTCAGCATGTGGTTGGCACGGTAAAGCCAGGTTACATGCTCCATGAACCGGTCCTTAGGATCCAGGCAAGTACTAAACACAAACCCAAGTCTCATGCACCCAGCACACAACCAAAACATCCAATTTGCCTTGATCCCTACCTCTACATAACTCACAATATCTCATTCAAGAGTATGGTAAAATAAACTGATGATCTCATATCCCAAAGATCCCATTCTAAGCATGGCTAAGCATATGCATAATAATAAATGACATGATAAAATAAATCCCAACCCAAGCTACAAGGAAACAAGGTAATGCAATTTTAGGGAAACTTCCTAGCATGGGTTCATATTTCATTTGACAATGCAAATAATTCTATCTACACATCCTAGTATAGGGTCAAAGTGGTCAAGGACACTTGCCTCCTTTCTGCTGCTCTTGAAATGGGTAGTCCTGATCTTGGAAAGGAATAACTTGCTCTTGAGCAGGTTCTACATCATACCATCACACATAGCAAAAGAAAAACAACAATCCATAAGACATAGTTCACACTTCCACTTCATACAAACCACACATTCATATTTATGTAAGTCATTCAGCATTATATGTGTTGTGGTTACTCTAGGTGTGTTGATTTGTGGCTTGCATGCACTTTTAATCATGTGTATATGATTCCTACTTTTGTGTTCACATTTATACTTACATACTATATATATAATTTCCCATTTAAATAAATTCCTTATATTCAATTACTACACCTTTTAGCTACCAAGTGTGCATGGAAGGCATTTTCCTACCCCATATGTGTCTTCAGACCTTCTACCAACCCTAAACTGAATTCTTTGGATTTTAGAAACTTCATTTATCATTTTCTAGTTATTCATACATAGTTTGCTATATTTTCAGATTTATTTCCTATGCCTAAATGTGAACTTTATTATGAAAATAGTAAGACACCTCATCTAAACAGAATAGGTTCTGATCTAAAATATTTAATAATATATTTTTGACCTTTGCCTCTGATGTAAACTATTTTACAATTATTTTCCCTATTTTCCAGAACAATTCTTTACTTAAAAATGTATCCCTAAATGTGAATAATAAATTAAACAGATTCATTTCAGCCCAAAATATATTTTTATCTCACTCCAACGTTTTCTAAATACTGAGAAAGTTTTTAATTTAATTATGACAATATGTTTGTCCCACTTTTTAAATACTAGCCACATATTAAATTTTCCTAAATTAAATATTAAACAGGGCTAAAAAGGTAAACTCACCCCACTACAGGGTCTATAATTTTATTTTATCAATTTTCAGGGGTCTAGCTATACCTAACAGAGGAGTTTTTCCTAATTTTTATTAAGTCCAGGGGCTAAAACTGATTTTTAAATGAATTTACATGATTTTCTGAAGTTCTAGAGGCTAGATCAGAAGTTTCCGGGGCTAGCTCTTATTTCCCGAGAACCCCAGGGGGTAGCACGTAAGATTTCCAGTCTTTATAACGCGGGGCTGATGTGGACCGTCCGATTTAAAACAAACGGCTGAGATTATAACGCCGAACCGGTACGCGGGGATTTAAAGTCTACCGTGCGATTTAAAATAGACGGTGCACAAGCGGCCACGTCGCTCTGATCGAGCGCGGGCGGCGCTGCCCGGCGGCGCACGGTGGCGGGAAGCGGCGATCTCGCCGGAGACTTTCGGATCTTCGAGAATTCTTCCTAGAACTGTGATTTTATGGCATAGATCGGTGGAGGGGAGGTCGGGGATCTCACCTCGGGGGTTTTCTTGAGCTCGGAGGTCCTGGAAGGCGGTCGGAGACGAGGTCCGAAGTGAAACCACGGCGAGGCTCATCGGCGCTGTGTTTGAACCGCAAGTCACCGAGTTTTCTGCACCTGCAGGGTTACCCGGAGGCGATGGATCAAGACCAGCGAGTTAGATAGAAATTTCCGAGCTTAGATCAGCCAGAATTCGCCGGAGAAGGCTCAGTTTCTCACCGGAGTAAAATAGGCGGATCACGTGGGAAAAACAGAACGAGGTCGGGGTTTTTATAGACGGGGTAGGGCGGCGGGGTGGTTTAGATCGAGTTCGCGTCGCCTACGAACGGAATTCGGCGGGGATGCGCAGGAATCCAGGTCGGTTTTGATCCGGGGTGAGAGAATCCCGGCGCGGGCGCGAGGTAGAAGAAGGGCTGGCGGGCCCCGCCTGTCAGTGGGAGGAAGAGGCGCGCGCGGCTGCGGGCTGGCGCGGGGGCTGGTTGCGCCGGCTGGTGGGTTTCGGCCCACTGGCCGGTTTTTTTTGTTTTCCTTTTTCTTTTTTCTATTTCTTTTCTGTTTTGAGTTTAATTTGAATTCCAATTTGAATTTGAATTTTTGCAAAACATGCAACACGTCCAAAGATTTTTAAATTCCCCTCTTAACATGATTTAGGGTCTTAATAAGATTTTTTTGGGGTGTTACAGGCTTGGACTTATTCATGATTAGAGGATGATGAATTGGGAAGTTGTGGATGTTAAGCGGGAAGCTTAACATTGGAAATGAGACTATGTTTACTTGGTAATGATGATGGGTTGAGGGATTGGGATCCATTTCACCTGTGTAGTAATGTAGGTGCTTAGTAAGCTAAGGTGACAGGAGATAATTGCGTAGTGCTTTAACCATGAGTTCAACCTCTCCTTGCTCTAGCCATGCATGACATAACTTTCCCACACTTGCTGAGTACCCACGGTACTCAAACATGCTTTTCTGTTGGTTTATATTGCTGCTCAGGTCAAGAGAATGATGTGGCATTTAATGACCAAGACTTTGGTCCCGAGGAAGGATTCTAGGTTCACGGAGTCCCCAGAGCAACGCCTGTGACGGAGCCCACAAGACTTATATTCCACTGCTGCTTTATTTACATGTTATGAACATTTTATCGTCCATCGAGACGTAAGCTATGTAAGACTTATTTATATTCGAACACTTGGCTTGTAATAAATGATACTTCACTATTTGTCATCACATGTATGAGAGAATGATCCTGGCATACATGTGATATTCACTCGGTTGTTCTTTGGGGACAAACCGGGTGTGACAATTTAGTGCATCTCTACACCGACCATAAGAGCCTCAAATATATATTTACTCAGAAGGATATTAATATGAGGCTGTGGAGATGGTTAGAATTAATCAAATATTATGAGCTCGAGATCCCTTACGATCCGGGTAAAGCTAACATAGTGGCTAATGCACTCAGTCTTAAGTCCCACGTAAATAACTTGTCAGTTATTCCGGATGAGGATGAAGAACCAAGCTTGCAGGTTGTTCCGTATGGGGCATTGTATAATCTTGCTCCAGTGCCTACTATTAGAGAGAAGATCGTACGAGCTCAAAAGAGGGATAAAGGAATGCGGAATATCTGAGCAAGAATTAAGGAGGATAAAATGAAATGATTCCGGGAAGATGATCACGGTGTGTTATGGTTTAACAACCGTATCGTGGTACCCCAGAACATGAAGCTAAGGAAGAAAATCCTAGATGAAGCTCATATGTCCAAGTACTCGATACATCCTGGAAGCAATAAGATGTATCAAGACCTCAAAACAAAATTTTGGTGGACTCGGATGAAGCGAGAAATTGCCAAGTATGTATCCAAGTGTGATACATGTCGGCGAGTCAAAGCTGACAATATAAAGAAAGCAGGAATGCTGCAACCATTAAGCATTCTAGCATGGAAGTGGGAGGACATCAGCATGGACTTTATTGTCAGACTGCCTCTCACATCCAGAAAGCATGACTCCATTTGGGTGATTGTTGATCGCTTAACAAAATCAGCCCACTTCATCCCAGTGAATACGGGATTCCAGACTACGCAATATGCAGAGTTGTATCTTTCCAGAATTGTGTGCTTACATGGAGTTCCCAAAACCATCATATCCGACTGAGGTTCAATATGTGTTGCTCGTTTCTGGGAGCAACTACATGAATCTCAAGGAACAAAGTTAATCAGAAGCTCAGCATACCATCCTCGGACTGACGGCCAAACGGAGAGGGTGAATCAAATTTTAGAAGATATGCTGAGAGCATGTGCCATAGATCATGGAAAGAATTGGGATAACCATTGCCATTAGCGGAGTTCTCCTAAAATAATGGTTACCAACCAGCATTAAAATGGCACCATACGAAGCACTCTATGACAGGAAGTGCCACACGCCACTCAATTGGTGTGAATCCGCCGAGAGGGTGATTTTTGGTGTTTATCTTGTAAAAGATACTGAAGAGCGGGTCCAACTTATTCAAGCAAACATCAAAGCCGCTCAATCTCGCCAAAAGAGTTATGCGTACCAGCGACGCCGACCTTGTATTTTGAAGTCGGAGATCACGTCTATCTCCGAGTATCCCTGATGATGGGAATTCGTCGATTCGTGGTCAAGGGAAAGCTAGCTCCTTGCTTTGTCGGTCTGTTCATTATTACAGAACGGTGTGGACCGGTAGCCTACCGTCTGAAGCTGCCACCATCTTTATTGGGCATCCACGACATCTTCCATGTCTCACACTTGAGAAAGTGTTTGAAGAAGCCGACAAAGATTCTTTCGGGAGACATGGATATATTACAACCGGATCTCACCTACGCCGAGCAGCCCATCAAGATTTTCGACGAGAAGACCGCCGGATCAGTCGAAATCGGACCTTGAAATTTTATAAAGTCCTGTGGAGTAATCATACACCAGAAGAAGCGACTTGGGAGAGTGAAGATTACATCCACAAGAACTATCTGGATCTTTTGTCATAGATTTTGTAATTACCTTCCGCCTCATCTTTCTTTTGTAATCTCGGAAAGAGGTTCCCTTTTAAGGAGGGAGGAATGTAAAGGTCCCAAAATCATGAATACAAAGAAACTTGAGTTTGCACAAATGTTGGTGACATGTGTATGAAAAAGGGGGCTGGTTTAAACTTTTTTCCACATATGATAACACATATGAGATTCTTCTAAAACCAACTTAGGGTTACTTGCATGTTGGGACCCTAGGTGGATTAAACCCACAGAATTGAAGTACTCAGGTGCAATGGAAAGGTTTAAAAATCAGAGTTTGAACTAAATGTTCAACTCAAATTTCAAATGAGGGGAGGACACAATGGTAATTTGTCACACCCGGTTTCTTCGAAGAACAACAGAGTGAATATCACATGTATGCCAGGATCATTTTCTCATACATGTGATGACAAATAGTGAAGCATCATTTATTACAAGCCAGGTGGGGAATACAAATAAGTGTTACATAGCATATGTCTCGATGGACGATAATAAGTTCATCACAAGTAAATAAACTAGCAGCGGAATATTATTCTCGTGGGCTCCGTCACAGGTGTTGCCCGGGGGACTCCATGAACCTAGAAACCTTCTTCGGGTCCAAAGTCTTGATCATTAAACACCACATCATTCTCTTGACATGAGCAGCAATATAAACCAACAAATATGCAAGGTTGAGTACCGATGGTACTCAGCAAGTGTGGGAAAGTTATGTCATGCATGGCTAGAACAAGGAGAGGTTGAACTCATGGTTAAAGCACTACGCAATTAATACCTATCACCTTAGCTTATTAAGCACCTACATTACTACATAGGTGAAAAGGTCCCAAACTCCCAACCCATCATCATAATCAAATAACCATAACATCATTTCCAATGTTAAGCTCCGCGCTTAACATCCTCAACTTCCAAAGCCATCCATCCTCTAATCATGAATAAGTCCAAGCCGCTCTTGACCGTGAGCACGGCTGTCATGACAGTTTTGATTCTGCAGAGTTTGCAGCACTTTGACCCACATGTAGTGATTTCATCCCCCGTTGTCGGGTGGACTAAAAGAACCTCCATTATGCCAGTGGCTACGAACCACATTCACACTTCCCAGGTGTGTAGCCAGGAGATCACTACGAAGCCTTTACAAAGGGATTCCCGACGAGCGTGGGCCCACTGAGGTTTCACCCCTAACAGCATACAAGAGGCTCCAACCCTGCTGCAAGTGCACCCTCTTGAGCCTTGCGGTTCATATGGTAGTCCAGCTGACACCTATTCCCCGCACCATCCAACACACCCATACTACGCCGGGGATACACCTAATTAATTGGCCAAGCTGCCCCATCTCAGCATGTGGTTGGCACGGTAAAGCCAGGTTACATGCTCCATGAACCGGTCCTTAGGATCCAGGCAAGTACTAAACGCAAACCCGAGTCTCGTGCACCCAACACCAACCAAATCATCCAACTTGCCTTGATCCCTACCTCTACATAACTCATAACATCTCATTCAAGAGTATGGTAAATAAACTGATGATCTCATATCCCAATTATCCCATTCTAAGCATGGCTAAGCACAAGTAATATGAGTGAATGACATAATAAAACAAATCCCAACCCAAGCTACAAGGAAACAAGATAATGCAATTCTAGGTAAACATCCTAGCATGGGTTTCATATTTCAATTGACAATGCAAATAATTCTATCTACACATCCTAGCATAGGATCAAAGTGGTCAAGGACACTTGCCTTCTTCCTGCTGCTCTGGGAATGGATAGTCCTGATCTTGGAAAGGAAGAACTTGCTCTGGAGAAGGTTATACTCATACCATCACACATAGCAAAAGAAAACAACAATCCATAAGACATAGTTCACACTTTCACTTCATACAAACCACACATTCACATTTATGAAAGTCATTCACATTTCTATGTGTTGTGGTTACTCTATGTGTGTTAATTTTGGGCTTACATGCACTTTTTAAACATGTGCATATGATTTCTAACTTTTGTATTCATATTTATGTTTGCACACTATATATGAATTTCCAATTTAAACAAATTCCTTATATTCAATTGATACACATCTTAGCTACCAAGTATGGATGGAAGGTATTTTCCTACTCCAAATGGGTTTCAGAAATATTTGGATTTTGAAGATTTCATTTATCGTTTTTTAGTTATGCATACCTATTTTCCTATATTTTAAGATTTATTTTCTATACCTAATTGTGAACTTTATTATGAAAATAGTAGACACATCATCTAAACAGAATAGGTTCTGATCTAAAATATTAAATAATATATTTTTGAACTTCTCCTCTGATGTGAACTATTTTACATATACTTTACCAATTTTTAGAATTATTTCCTAGCCTAAAAATGTGTTTCTAGATCTAATAAACATGAACACACCCAAACAGATTTCATTTCAGCCTAAAATTTATTTTTAGCTCATTCTAAAGCTTTCCAATTGTTAGTAGAGTTTAAACTTGAATTTACAATGTGTGTGCCTCACCCTTTTAAATTTAAATCTTAATTACATATTCAAATTCCTAAATTTAATATTATATAAGGTTAAAAAGGCAAACTCACCCCATTAAAGGGTCTATTATATTATTTCATAAATTTCCAGGGGTCTAACTACACATAACAAAGGGGAGTTTCCTAATTTTATTATGTCCAGGGGCTAAAACTGATTTTTAATCGAATTACATGAATTTCTGAAGTTCCAGGGGCTAGATCTGAAGTTTTCGGGGCTAACTCGTATTTTCCGAGATCCCCAGGGGGTAGCACGTAAGAATCCCGGCCTTTATAACGCGGGGCTGACGTGGACCGTCTGATTTAAAACACACGGCTGAGATTATAACGTCAAACCGGTACGCGGGGATTTAAATTCTACCGTGCGATTTAAAATAGACGGCGCACAAGCGGCCACGTCACTCTGATCGAGCGCGGGCGGCGCTGCCCGGCGGCGCGCGGCGGCGGGAGGCGGCGATCTCGCCGGAGAGCTTCGGATCTTCGTCAATTCTTCCTAAAACTGGGATTTCATGGCATAGATCGGTAGAGGGGAGGTCGGGAATCTCACCTCGGGGTTTTTCTTGAGCTCGGGGGTCCTGGAAGGCGGTCGGCGACGAGGTCCGAGATGAATTCACGGCGATGCTCGTCGGCGCTGTGTTTGAAGCGCAAACCACCGAGTTTTCTGCACCTGCGTGATTCTCCGGAGGCGGTGGATCAATATCAGCACGTTAGATCAGAAATCCTGAGCGAAGATCGAGCGAAATTGGCCAGAGAAACTCGGGTTCTCACGGGAAGGAAAAACAGCTGATCGTGGGTGAAAATCGGGACGATGCCGGTGTTTATATAGCCGGGGGAGGGCGGCGTTCGGTTGTGATCGAGTTTGCGTCGTCCAGAACCGAAATTCGGCTGGGATACGCGAGTATCCGGGGTGGTTTTGATTCGGGGGAGAGAGAGGAGTCCGGGTCGGCCGAGCGCGCGCGAGGAGGAAGAAGATGGCGGGCCCCGCGTGTCAGTGAGAAAGAGGGGAGGGGTGCGCGGCTGCGGGCTGGCGCGGGGGTGGGTGGGCCAGCTGGTGGGTTTCGGCCCACTGGCCGGGGTTTTTTTTTCTTTTTCTTTTTCTTTTCTGTTTTGAGTTTAATTTGAATTCCAATTTGAATTTGAATTTCTCCACCACATGCAATACGTCCAAAAATTTTTAGATTCCTCTCTTAACAGGTTTTGGGGTGTTACAGCTCTACCCCCCTTAAAAGAAATCTCGTCCTCGAGATTGGTGGTTCTAAGAAAATGTAGGACCGAGAGCACGTGAAAAGCTACCAGAGGGGGATGAATGGTAGATTAAAACTTTTCGCAGCGGAAACAACAAAAACCCCTCAGCAAAAAATCAATCGGTTAAAGAAACCGTGTGTGCAAGTGTTTTCAAATGTGTTCAACCGTGACAAATCAAGTAGAGAGGTAGAGAATCAAGTCACGGATCTAATGCAACAAGAATCACTTGAAAACACGAAGTAAAACTCGGGATACGATTAAAACATGAAACGAAGATCAATCTGTTCTACCCGATATAAAACAGATCTGCAACGCTGCAAAGAAACTCGTGTATCTCAAAAACTATAGATCCGAAGCTCGTGAAAATTTCACAGATGATAGATAATTGAGTTTTGAAGACAACCCAAAAAGAATCACGTCAATCAGATCTGTAAAACTCGAGTTATGAACGAAACACCGAAGCAACGTCGGTCTGTCCAGAAACTCGGCGAGAAAGACTTGAAGAAAAACAAGTCGGACGAACAAGACACAAAAGCTCCTCGAAACTATAAACTTTATTCAATAGAAACACAAGAGGAACAACCAAAATTTCTCTACCCATGAGAGCTCTGGCCTCCCTTGCTTTTATAGCCAGCCCTCAGACTAAACAATCCAATCTAGGACTCCTACTCCTAATTGGACTCGTATCCTAACTTACCATAACTGCTCAGGACTCTCCTATTCGCAGATAGAAGCAATCGTGAGACTTCCAAACACCTTAGGAACGTCCTAAACATTACTAAAACAACTCAACTTCGTTCCTAGCACGAAATCCTATCATAACCAACTCAAATCTTCCATATTTGAGCCATATCCGACTCAGCCTCAGCCTGAGTACGCAATCCAGCCGGTTGAATCTTTCCGACCAATTCTTTACGTCCACTTCTCTTCATCACGCCTTGGAACAATGTTGCCACGTCCATGCACTCCTTGCACACGTGCAAACACCTTCCAATGACGTACACGCAACCTTCATAACAATGCCCTTGATCCAAACATGCTGCGCGACCTCCCGATCAACTCAACCACAGCTCCTCTTGAACTTGGTTGTTGGAACCTCATCTCCTCCCTGAGACTAGTCCAAGGATCCCGTCACCAGCCATGTCTTGAACTCAAGCAACACCTGCACATGAATAAACAATGAATTCTTCCGAGCACAAGTCCTCGACTTGACTCACGTTAGTTCGAAAACCACAACACCTTACATGTGCACGTCACATAAGCATGTTGCAAACCATATTAAATGATAACAGCCATAACCACCAAAACACACCAAAAACTCAGCAAATTAATACTAAGCAAACCTTCCCATAAAGCAAGTTTGAAACATTGCGAGTTAAAAGCAAAAACAAGACGCTGCAGTTCTACGAGTTGAACTTCACGGGAGCTCCCTAAAAACAAGCTACGGACCTCACAGAAGCTCTCCGGACCTTGCAGGAGCTCTCCGGACCTTGTGTCGGACCTTGCCAACACTTGGCGGACCTAACAAAGAACTTGTCGGACCTTGCCACAGAAGAATGTTTTGGCAATATTCAAAACTTTGAATGTTAATGCTAACTTTTATCCTAATTGCCAATGTATTCAGCACACATAGGTCTCGCAATCTCCCCCTTGATGAATGCATTGGCAACACCAATTAAAATCCGAACATTGGCTTATGAAAAGTTTTGAAAAGCTTTGAAAACTCATTTCTCCCCCTTTATTAATTTCTCCCCATTTTTTAAAATCAGAGAAGGAAGAAAGTGTATAACATATGCAAAGTGTAAAAAAACTCTCCTTATACATATTTCTCCCCCTTTGACAATGTATTCAGCAAGGTTCAAAAAAGAAATTTTTAAATGTTATGAGCATATTATAACATATACATACAAAACAAAGCTCATCCAAGTCATACTATCAGGTCACTTACACTATCACATCAATGAGATACATAAAGTAGTGTAAGCCATGCTAGAGATCAAATGTATTTTTCAGTTTAAGCAAGTCATGATCTCCCTTAATCAACTATTTCAAAACCTGAAAACATGACACTTGTTGCTGCATTTTTATTATTCATAATCATTTAAGGCACAAAGTTGATCATATGATATTTGCAAGAGATTATATGCCGCATCAGCCTTATTCTAACCAACCAAGCCAAGCCTATGTCATTTGACAATCAGAAGCTTAAAGACATGGTTTCAGTCATACACAATTCCTTCCAAGTTCATATCTTAGTGCAATGATAAGCAATCTCAAAAGAAGAAGTGCGATGCATGCATATTCTCTTGATCTTTTCTCAATTTTTTATTTGAAAACTCAACATGTGAGCTGATCACTTGATTATTTTTTTATGATTAAAAGCACCTGTGAGCACGCAACAAGTTCAAAACAGCAAGAAAGTTCGATTATGACCAGATTTAGTGTAAGTAATTATTCCAATTACTAGTCATGGCAAAAACTACAAAATGTATAACATGAGTAATGTAGTAAGAACTTTCAGCCTGTAAAAGGAATCACAAAGTCATATATGTATGAAATACTATGCTCATATTATTTTAGTTTCAGATTCACACATAGACTTTAAAAGTTTCAAAAACTCCCCCTCAATTTAAGCCATGAGGGTGCATAACCCCTATTTCACTACGAATGAAACAAAAATGAGTGAAATCCAAAGATTTTGTAAAAATATCAGCCAATTGTTGTTCGGTATCGACATGGTGAAGCACAATGTTTCCTTTTTCAACATTATCACGAAGAAAGTGATACCTAATGTCAATGTGCTTAGTTCTAGAGTGTTTCACGGGGTTTTTAGCAATACAAATTGCACTAGTGTTATCACAAAACAGTGGAACACTATCTAAATCAACCCCATAGTCCTTAAGTGTTTGAACAATCCAAAGAATTTGTGAGCAAGCGCTAACCGCAGCTACATATTCAGATTCGGCCGTGGATTGTGCAACTGAACTTTGTTTTCTAGAGGACCAAGCAACAAGTGAATTACCAAGAAAATGACAAGCACTCAAAGTACTTTTCCTATCAATCCTACAACTCCCAAAATCAGCATCCGAAAAAGCTTTCAAAGAATCCTTTTGATGGCTTGGCAATGTGAAGCACGTGGAGAAGCTTGAAAACGTGCACAAAGACATACGCTGAATTGTATGTCCGGTCTTGACGCCGTGAGATACAAAAGTGATCCAATCATACTTCTGTATTCTTTTTTTATCGACCGGGTCACCATCTTCTTCAAGTTCAAGTGTTGTTGCTGTTCCCATTGGTGTCCGAAGAGGCTTGCATTTGTCCATGTTGAAGAGCTTAAGAAGGTCCTTTGTATACTTAGTTTGATGCACAAAAGTTCCTTCTTTTGTTTGCTTGATTTGCAGCCCCAAAAAGTATGTGAGTTCTCCCATCATACTCATCTCAAATTCTGAACTCATCATATCTGAAAACTTGGACACGAGATCATGAGAAGCATAACCGAAGATAATATCATCCACATACACTTGAACGAATAATGAGTCATTGCCATGCTTAAGTACAAAAAGAGTTTTATCAACCTTGCCCATGGTAAACCCCTTTTCAAGTAAGAATGTTTTTAACCTATCATACCATGCTCTAGGGGCTTGCTTTAGACCGTACAAGGCTTTGGACAGTTTGTAAACATGATTAGGAAAATTTGGATTTTCAAAACCCGGTGGCTGCTTAACACAAACCTCCTTCTCTATGTAGCCATTAAGAAAAGCACTTTTAACATCCATTTGATATAACTTGAAACCTTTAGATGCAGCAAATGCTAATAAAATTCTTATAGCTTCTAATCTAGCAACAGGAGCAAATGTTTCATCAAAATCTAGACCTCAATTTGAGTGAAACCTTGAGCAACCAACCTAGCTTTATTCCTAACCACAACCCCATCCTCACTTTGCTTATTTTTAAATACCCATTTAGTTCCAATTAATGTGTGACCTTGAGGTGGAGGTACAAGTTTCCAACCATTATTTCTTTCAAAATTTTCTAACTCTTCTTGCATGGCATTAATCCAAGATTCATTAGTGAGTACGTGTGATATATCCTTGGGTTGAAAAGAAGCAACAAAAGCAGAATGAGCATGAGAGTTTGGATCGCAAAACCTGGACCGAGTCACTCGTTCATGCAAGCTTCCAATGATTTGTTGTGGAGGATGACTTTTGAGTACTCGGAGGGGAGTAGACACTTCACAAGCACCTTCTTCTTCATGTTCGGACCTTTGATTAGGAGAGCTTGTTGATTGAGGAAGGTCCGAACCAGCAGTAGTGACTGTTGGTGCTGGTTGTGGTGCAAAATCAGCAGCTTGATCGTTATTTACTTCCGAGTTTTCGGGCAGCAGCACCACTTCTTCATCTTCTTCAATAAAAATACTCTCCCCCTGCGGATATGGATCCGGATCTGCAATATCAGAGCTAGTACTTGGGCTAGCTTCATCAAAAGAAACCTCGCAAGTCTCCACAATTTTGTTAGTGTCAAGTAAAAGCACACGGTAGCCTCTAGTATGAGATGGATAACCAAGAAACATGCCATCAACAGATCTAGCTTCAAATTTATCAAGATTACCATGTTTCTTAACAAAGCATTTGCAACCAAAAACCCTAAAGTGTGTAACACTAGGCCTATGTCCAAACCGGAGCTCATATGGGGTTTTTCCAAGCTTAGCACGCAAGAAAACACGATTTGAGACATAACAAGTGGTTGCAATTGCATCAGCCCAAAATTTCCTAGGAGTTTGATATTCATCAAGCATAGTCCTAGCCATCTCAACTAAGGTCCTGTTCTTTCTTTCTACGACACCATTTTGTTGTGGTACATAGGGTGAAGAGTATTGATGATCTATTCCATTTTCAGCACAAAAGTGATCAAAGGATTGGTTTTTAAATTCAGTTCCTTTATCACTTCTAATTGCATTTAATGATCCTGGGTGATCAATAGATAATCTAAGAAATAAAGTTCTAAAATGACTAAAAGCTTCATTCTTAGATGCCATAAAATAAACCCAAGAATATCTGGAATAATCATCAACAATCACAAGCACATACCATTTACCTCCAAAGGATTGAACACGTGCCGGACCTACTGTGTCAAGATGTAAAAGTTGTCCCGGTTCATCTGTCATGGTCATTGTGAGAGGAGCATGTGAACCTGCAACAGACTTAGCATGTCTACTAGAAGAGCACACAATATCATTGTCCTTTTTAAGCTTCGACATCCCAGGTATGCGATCGAGAGCACTAACACGAGTGAGATGATCAAAGCCTATGTGACCAAGTCTACTATGCCAAAAATATAGATCCTTTATATCATTAGCAACTAGACACCGATGCTTAGAAGTTTACAAATCAAAATCAGCTTTAAAAACTCTTCCAATCCTAGACATGTTAAAGAAAAGCTCACCTTTTGAATCTACAACCTTGCAGCAATTTTTAGCAAAGCTAACCTCTAGATTTTCATCTAGCAATTGTGAAACCGAAAGCAAGTTGTATTTCAAATTTTTAACAAGTGCCACATCTTTCAAAGTGTAGAGATTGTTTACTCTAACCGAACCTTTAGCAATTATGGGAGTAGAAGAGTTATCAGCGAAAGTAACATTTTCTACACGTGACACAAAAGAGAGAGAGGAGAACCATTCTTTACTACCGGTCATGTGGCGTGAGCAACCTGAATCCACAATCCAAATGTTCTCCTTCCTCAAACGTGAAACCTACACAGCAGCACAATACATCAATGACTCAATATTGGGGTTAGTTAAAAGACTTTTAGGAATCCCGTACTGAGTCACACGACGTCCAGTAGGAATAACACGCGAAAGCTGAGAAGGTACAGCAGGTTTATGAGCCAAATATCAAATTTTTTTGTTCCCAACTACTAACTTAGAAGATGTGTTATATGTAGCACAAAAAACAGTAGGTCCGGGAGCAAGTTTTTGACTCATTACAGCAGGTTGCAAGCTCCAAACATTCGGTCTAGCAGATTTTGCTTGGTTGTTATGTGATCTAGCAAGTATTCTTTGTTTCTTATCGTGTTTAGCTAGTCTATAACAAAAATCCATGACATGACCATCTCTACCACAGTAGGTACAATGAAAAATAACCTTATTATCATGTCTAGATGAGCAAGCAACACGTTTATTAGAACCCGAATGGGACAGTACTCCTGCAGATTTGAAAATCACCTCTTTTTGTCTAGGAGCTGTTTGAATCAAACCGCTTCCTAATGACTTTACAACTTTAGGTGGGTGTGCCTTAGCATGAGCATGAGAATTAAAACCTAAACCAGTTTTATCATTACAAGACTTGGAAGAATTCAGCAGCAAGTTTAGGTTCTTATTTGCATTAGAAAACCGATCTAGTGTCCTATGCATGTCATCAAGTTTATTGGACAGATCAAAGCAGTTTTCACATGAAGTTTTTCCTTTTAGTTTGCAATTTGAACAATATTTAACTTCATGCACACGTAAAGCATTGTTCAAAATAGAAATCTCATTCATAGCATCATTTAGTTTCTTATTCAGATCATCACATAAAGAACAATGCAAATCAATTGTAGAACAACAAGCATCTTTCAAATTTTTATCATTAAGTGCAGCAAGCTCTTTGTTCTTTTCAATTTCAAGTTCAAGTTTATCAAGTGTAGATGCGTGTGCACTTCTTAAAGAGGATAATTGTACATAAATCAAATCACATGAGGAACAAGAATCATCACTAGGAATCAATGTTTTTAAACGATTAAGTTCAGATTCTAGTGATTCAATTTTAACAGCATTGTTCCTAAGTTTTTTATCCTTTTTCTTTAATATAACAGTGGCATGAGAAATAGCATCACACATTTCTTCGCAAGTGGGACATACCTCTTCATCATCGCTGTTGTGTTCTTCATCACTACCGGTGTCCACATCACTTGAGCCGAAATCTTGAAGTGCAGAGATCATACTATGCACTATGTTGCGCATTGATAAATCTTTCTTCTTCTTATTCTTTGCAAACGATTTCTTCGGCCTTGTTTGCTTTTCTTCACGTGAACTCGGACCTGAAAGGTTAGGGCACTCCGTACGAAAATGTCCTGTCTTACCACATTCAAAATATCGTTGAGGTCCGGAGCTTCCTCTCCTTCTAGTTCTCACATTTTGCAATGCTTTTGAGAACCGAGTAGAGATGAGTGCAAGCTCCTCCTCTGGAAACTCTTCAATCTGTTCAAGGGTTAGAGAGGACAACAAAGAGAGTGCACCACTAGATGATAATTGACTAGAACTAGACATGTCACGTTGCGAAACAAATGCAATAGACTTGTTGTGATTTTTACGTGAGATGATGTCAATTTCATGAGTTTTCAATTTAGAATAAAGCACGTATAAAGTAAGAGAACTCATGACAGTAGATTCACGAATAGATGTAACTTTCATCTCCCAAATTGACATATCTAATGCTCCTAACAATTGTCTAGCATTTTCAGCATCTGAAAAGTTAACATTGACACTACGCAAGTTGCTGAGAATTTTATTAAAGCGAGCAAAAAGGTCATCAATTGACTCACCGGGTTGCATCTCAAAACTCATGTATTCTTTCTTGAACATATCTTGCCTTACCTCCTTGATCGTATTGGATCCTTCATGGTAGTCACAAAGAGCTTTCCAAACATCATATGCAGATCGGAGGTGTGCAACACGGTCGAAGTCGCTTTGAGTCAATCCTTGGATGATCAAGTTGCGAGCCTTGTTGTTGTTGTCAACATCTCTCATGTTCGCAGCCGTAACTTGATCGTTGGGTGGTACATCGAAGTTCCGGTAGACCTTTTCCCATATGGCGAAGCCTTGCGCCTGTATGTAGGCATCCATCCGCGCCTTCCAAACCTGAAAATCGATGCCATTGAACACACAAGGTTTTGTGGAGTACTTCTCCATGATGGTTAGTCAAAACATGTGCAAATCACAAAGATTAGAGCACCTTGTCTCTGATACCAATTGTAGGATCGAAGAGCACGTGAAAAGCTACCAGAGGGGGGTGAATGGTAGATTAAAACTTTTCGCAGCGGAAACAACAAAAACCCCTCAGCAAAAAATCAATCGGTTAAAGAAACCGTGTGTGCAAGTGTTTTCAAACGTGTTCAACCGTGACAAATCAAGTAGAGAGGTAGAGAATCAAGTCACAGATCTAATGCAACAAGAATCACTTGTAACATGAAGTAAAACTTGAGATACGATCAAAACATTAAACGAAGATCAATCTGTTCTACCCGATATAAAACAGATCTGCAACGCTGCAAAGAAACTCGTGTATCTCAAAAACTACAGATCCGAAGCTCATGAAAATTTTGTAGATGATAGATAATTGAGTTGTGAAGACAACCCAAAAATAATCACGTCAATCAGATCTGTAAAACTCCAGTTATGAACGAAACACCGAAGCAACGTCGCTCTGTCCAGAAACTCGGCGAGAAAGACTTGACAAAAAATAAGTCGGACGAACAAGGCACATAAGCTTCTCGAAACTATGAACTTTATTCAATAGAAACACAAGAGGAACAGCCCAAAGTTCTCTACCCACGAGAGCTCTGGCCTCCCTTGCTTTTATAGCCAGCCCTCGGGCTAAACAATCCAATCTAGGACTCCTACTCCTAATTGGACTCGTATCCTAACTTACCATAACTGCTCAGGACTCTCCTATTCGCAGATAGAAGCAATTGTGAGACTTCCAAACACCTTAGGAACGTCCTAAACATTCCTAAAACAACTCAACTTCGTGCCTAGCACGAAATCCTATCATAACCAACTCAAATCTTCCATATTTGAGCCATATCTGACTCAGCCTCAGCCTGAGTACGCAATCCAGCCGGTTGGATCTTTCCGACCAATTCTTTACGTCCACTTCTCTTCATCACGCCTTGGAACAATGTTGCCACGTCCATGCACTCCTTGCACACGTGCAAACACCTTCCAACGACGTACACGCAACCTTCATAACAATGCCCTTGATCCAAACATGCTGCGCGACCTCCAGATCAACTCAACCACAGCTCCTCTCGAACTTGGTTGTTGGAACCTCATCTCCTCCCTGAGACTAGTCCAAGGATCCCGTCACCAGCCATGTCATGAACTCAAGCAACACCTGCACATGAATAAACAACCAATTCTTCTGAGCACAAGTCCTCGACTTGACTCACGTTAGTTCGAAAACCACAACACCTTACATGAGCACGTCACATAAGCATGTTGCAAACCATATCAAATGATAACAGCCATAACCACCAAAACACACCAAAAACTTAGCAAATTAATACTAAGCAAACCTTCCCATAAAGCAAGTTTGAAACATTGCGAGTTAAAAGCAAAAACAAGACGCTGCAGTTCTACGAGTTGAACTTCACAGGAGCTCCCTAAAAACAAGCTCCGGACCTCATAGAAGCTCTCCAGACCTTGCAGGAGCTCTCCGGACCATGCATCGGACCTTGCCAACACTTGGCGGACCTAACAAAGAACTTGTCGGACCTTGCCACAGAAGAATGTTTTGGCAATATTCGAAACTTTGAATGTTAAAGCTAACTTTTATCCTAATTGCCAATGTATTCAGCACACATAGGTCTCACAGAAAACAATTCCAGAAACTGTGCCTTAAGCTCGTCTTCTCGCTCCCATGTGGCTTCCTCTTCCGAGTGATGCTTCCACTGCACCTTGCACATCCGGATTCTTTTATTTCTTGTGAGTCATTCCATTGTCTTCAAAATCTTGGACGGTTGCTCGACATAAGACAGATCCTCAGCTACGTCAACCTCATTCATGGGTAACATCTCTTCAGGTGTTCTCAGACATTTCTTGAGCTGTGACACATGGAATACGTCGTGCACATCCGATAGGTGAGCCGGCAGTTCTAGTTGATATGCCACTTCGCCTTTCCTCTCCAGAACTTGAAAGGGTCCGATGTATCGAGGCGATAGCTTCCCTTTCACCTTGAACCGACGAAGTCCTCAGATAGGGGACACCTTGAGGTAGACATAGTCCCCCACGTTGAAAACGAGCTCTCTTCTTCGTACATCAGCATAGCTCTTTTGTCGTGTTTGTGCTATCCTCAAGTTGTTGCGGATTTTCCTCACTTTCGCCTCGGCTTCTTGTAGTACCTCGGGTACAAACACTTTACTTTCCCCTGTTTGGTTCCAAAATAGTGGAGTTCTGCACTTCCTGCCATACAAAGCCTCAAATGGTGACATCTTCATACTAGCCTGATAACTGTTGTTATAGGAAAACTCTGCATACGGTAAGTTCTTATCCCAACTCTGATTGTTTTTGAGTGCACACGCTCTCAGCATATCCTCAAGGATCTGATTGGTTCTTTCCGTCTGCCCGTCAGTTTGGGGATGATAGGCAGAACTAAAGTTCAGATGGGTTCCCATGGTTTCATGCCCAGAACCTTGAGGTGAACTGTGTCCCTCGATCCGACACTATCTTCTTTGGCACTCCATGGTAACACACGATCCTTGACATGTACAACTCCGCCAATTTGGATCCGTTGTAGCTTTCTTTCATGGGGATGAAATGAGCTACCTTGGTTAGCCTGTCGACGATGACCCATATCGAATCGTATCCTGATTGGGTCCTAGGCAACCCCACTATGAAATCCATACCGATTTCTTCCCATTTCCATTCAGGTACTTTGAGTGGTTGCAATAATCCCGCGGGTCGTTGATGTTCTGCTTTCACCAACTGACATGTGTCACATAGGGCAACATGTTCCGCGACATCTCGCTTCATGCCATACCACCAATACCTTCTCTTGAGGTCCTGGTACATCTTCGTACTCCCAGGATGAATGGAATAGTCAGAATCATGATCCTCCTTCAAAATCAATTCACGGATCTCCTTTATTTCAGACACACAGATCCTTTTCCCGTGCCACACCGTACCTTGGTCATCCTCTATGAAACCTGGGGCTTTATTTTCCTTGATGAGTTTTCTGATTTCTTGTATCTTCTCATCATTCTTTTGACCATCACGTATGTCTTGCTCTAGTGTGGAGTCCACTTCCACGGCGATGGCTTCACCACTATTCACCAGACATAGATTGAGTCTTATAACATCGTCCTTCAATTTTGCAGGCATGTCCTTCAAGCTCAACCTATTGACCTGCACATTCCGGCTTAAAGCATCTGCCATGACGTTTGCTTTCCCAGGATGATAGTTGATGCCCACATCAAAGTCATTGATTAGCTCTAACCATCTCCTTTGTTTGAGGTTGAGATCTGGCTGTGTGAAAATGTACTTTAAACTCTTATGATCCGTATATATCTCTGTCCTCTTCCCCATCAAGTAGTGCCGCCAAATTTTCAACGCGTGTACCACTGCGACTAGTTCTAGGTCATGTGTAGGATAGTTCTTCTCGTGTTTCTGGAGCTGCCAGGATGCATAAGCCACGACATGCCCTTCTTGCATGAGAACACATCCCAACCCGTTTCCAGAGGCATCGCAGTACACCGAGAAGTTCTTCTGCATATCTGGCATAACTAGCACTGGGGCTGTTGTCAATCTTTTCTTTAGCTCCTGAAATCTCGTCTCACACTGTGGCGTCCATGTGAATGTGATTCCCTTCTCCAACAGTTTGGTGAGGGGTCTCGAGATCATGGAGAATCCCTCAATGAACCGTCGATAGTATCCAACCAATCCCAAGAAGCTTCAAACGTCCCCGACATTCTCAGGGGTCTTCCATTTCTGTATATCCTTGATCTTGGCGGGATCTATGGAGATTCCTCCCTCCGAGATTATATGTCCTAAGAAGGGAACTCTCTTTAGCCAAAACTCACACTTGCTCAACTTGGCATATAGTTGGTGTTCCCTCAGCTTCTGCAACACCAACCTTAGATGTTTCTCATGTTCCTCTTCATCTTTGGAGAAGACGAGAATGTCATCTATGAAAACCACCACAAATTTGTCCAGATATTCCATGAATACCTTGTTCATGAGATACATGAAGTATGCCGGGGCATTAGTTAGCCCGAAAGGCATGACGGTGTATTCATACAGTCCGTAGCGAGATACGAAAGCTGTCTTTGGAATATCAGTTTGCCTTATCTTAAGTTGCTGGTATCCCGACCTGAGATCAATTTTCGAGAACACACAAGCTCCCCTTAACTGATCAAACAAGTCTTCAATGCGGGGTAATGGGTACTTGTTCTTGATTGTTACTTCATTCAAGGCACAGTAGTCTACACATAACCTTTGGGTTCCGTCCTTCTTGGGCACAAATATCACTGGAGCTCCCCATGGTGAGGAACTAGGACGAATATACCCCTTCTCCGTCAATTCTCTTAAATGATCCTTGAGTCCGCCCAGCTGCTTGGAGTCCATCCGATAAGGTCTCTTGTATATCGGAGCTGTTCCAGGCACTAGCTCAATCGCGAATTCCATTTCACGATCGGGAGGCATACCTGGCAACTCCTCCAGAAAAACATCTGGATATTCCCTGATGATCCTGATCTCTTCCACCTTCACCTCGACTTGATTTAATTTAATGTCCCTCCTGGGCTCTTGTATTGTTATGAACTTTACTCTTGTGCCACTAGGGTGAGTTAGTTCCACCGTTCTGGTCGAACAATGGATGATTCCCTTATGTTTGGTCAACCAATCCATACCCAAAATAATATCTATCCCTTGTGAATCTATCACTATGAGGTTAGCAGTAAATACTACCCCATTAATGTCTAGATTCACCTTGGAACACACTTGTCTTGTCCTTATTTCTCCACCTGGAGAGTTTACTGCTAGCATATGGTTCATTTGTGTTGTTGCTAGGTCATGCTTCTTAACAAACCCTTGGGCAATGAACGAGTGGGTAGCACCAGAATCAAACAGCAGGGTTGCAATGTGTAAATTGGCAGGAAACTTACCAACTACCACGTCGGGTGCCTCTTGCGCCTCCTCCATGGTGACGTGGTTCACCCGTCCTCGCATTACATTCTGCTGTTGCGGCTGCACGGGCTTCTTCTTTGGGCACTTATGGGCGTAGTGCCCCACTTCACCACAGTTAAAGCATTGCACCCCAACCTTAGGTGCCTGGCCTTTGTTGTCTTGGGGTTGGTTTGGGGGTCCTTGTACTGCTGGTCGAGGTTGATATGTAGGGCGAGGCTGCTGTCCAAACTGACGCTGTGGTGGTGCTGGTGCTGCCGAAGGCCTGAAGTTCGGGTTGTACCCTCTCGGTGCTGAGTAGGGTACCGCAGCACGGCTTGTCTGCCCTGCGGGTTGCTGCATCAGACGTGGGCGGGTGTTGCTACCCGAGGCTTGGTGTGACCACCCGGCCTTCCTCTTGTTTTCATTTTCCAAGACCTTCAGCTTCCTTTCTACAACAAATGCTCTGTCCACCATCTTTTGGAAGCTTTCATACTCGTTGGAGGACATTGCACACTGCGTTTCTGCGGTAAGTCCTTCCACGAAGCAAACCTGTTTCTGCTCATCAGTCTCTATGTCCCGTGGTTCATAACGGGATAGTTGGGTGAATTTAGTGAGGTATTCCCTCACCGTCATGTTTCCTTGCTGCAGCCCTAAGAACTCCTTTCTCTTGTTTTTAAGTTCACCCCTTGGGATGTAATGGTTGCGGAAGCTACGCTTGAACTCTTCCCAAGTGATGTTCTCAGGGTCATGATGGGCAGCCACGTAAGCGGTCCACCAATCAGCCGCAGGTCCATGCAATTGGTGAGAGGCAAACAGCACCCTCTCATACCCTTGGCATTGTATGATCCTCATCTTGCTCTCAATGGTCTTTAGCCAGTCATCTGCCTCCAGGGATTCAGCAGCACTTGCAAACTTTGGAGGTTGAGTTCCCAGAAACTCACTCAACCTTGGTTGGCGTGGTGCAGCTTGTGGAGGTGGAGCTTGGTGCAAGTTGGCCATCACTTGAGCCAGGTTCTGGATGAGCTGATTTTGATTCTCAAGCATTTGATGGATGGGATCAACTCCTTCACGGTGAACACCCCTGTCTTGGCCTCCAGAAAGATGAGGGTTGTCGGCCTCATCGTTGTTGTTGGCGGGGTTGGCACCACAACCCTTTCCTCTTCCGGCCATCTATCATGATTAACCAGATGTTAATTTAAAGCATTACGTATTAACTTATCACTTTTTGCTTGTTTAAACATTAAGATTTTGAGAACTTATTTCATTTATATTTTCTGAGGATTTCATGTCGTACGTGAACAGAAATGCACTCTTAATTCATATGGGTTCACACTCCAAAGCCAAACAACCTGAAGACGAGGTTGTGGACAAACGCCCATGGCTTCCACAACTCACGTCAAACACCAAGCATTAACACACCATTAACTAAGGTAACGACTCGACTACTCGACCTCCTGCTAAACTAAGGGAAGGACTCTACACTACTCGTATCACTAAGCTGGCTCCTCGGGATCTTCCTCATTATTGTGGCTGCCTTCTGACTCTGCTTTGGGTGGGGAGGCTGCTGGTGGAGAAGTGCGACGACGCCTGATCGCCCGGCGATCTGGGGAGTCAGGAGTCCATGTGTCATTCACGGTTACACACAGTTCATTCCCATCTCTTCTTTCTCTCGCCCTCAAGCAGGCTCGAAGCAACGCCTCGGTTTCCTTCAGGGTGCACCAACATCCTAAAGCTCCTGCTGACACTCCTGCACTCGAGTGCTGAGCATAGCAGCGTCCTCCAAGCACAAGTCCATGTGCTCATGGGAAGTCCCCTGCTGCACTGGCGGGTACTTGTACTCCGTTGTACCACTCTCGCGCTGGAGGACATACATGTACTCAGTCCTGTCCAGGTGACGACGATAGATGTGACTCTGACAGGTGATTGCCTCCCAGGTGACATCCTTCTCCGCATCGACCTGTGTCGCTCGACAAGCTGGAGAGCGGTGGATCTTGAGCAGCTGATTTTCATGGATAATCCTCATCTCTGAACTCCATTCTTCCCTCTTCTCACGGATGGTCCTGGTGGAGCTATAGTGTATGATTAGCTTGCCCGTATTGCCGGCGGCTTGGAGCATGCGTCGAAGACGGCGCAACAAGCCTCCTACTGCCAATCCGTAGGAGAGATACGTCACCGGACGGTTCTCTTCTCTCAGGGCAAGGGCAACTAAGGGAACCCTCCCTCCGGTGGACTTGCGGGCGTTGCGGATCATGCGAACCATCTAAAACATAGAGCATTTAAAATTAAGTTAGATAAAATTTTAAACAAAAATACTATTTTGAATAAAAGATGGGGTAAGATGAATAAAGTGGCCCATTAAATAACACTTTTCAACCCACACCTTGTAAAATAGTTTTAAAAAAATAGGGTCCTTAAATACGTCCATTTCTACCTAGGTCCACGTTCCTACGGGCAACCTTGGCTCTGATACCACTTCTGGCACACCTGGTTTCTCCGAAGAACAACCGAGTGAATATCACATGTATGCCAGGATCATTTTCTCATACATGTGATGACAAATAGTGAAACATCATTTATTACAAGCCAGGTGTCGAATATAAATAAGTCATACATAGCATATGTCTCGATGGATGATAATAAGTTCATCACAAGTAAATAAATTAGCAGCGGAATATTATTCTCATGGGCTCCGTCACAGGTGTTGCCCGGGGGACTCCATGAACCTAGAAACCTTCTTCGGGTCCAAAGTCTTGATCATTAAACACCACATCATTCTATTGACCTGAGCAGCAATATAAACCAACAAATATGCAAGGTTGAGTACCGATGGTACTCAACTAGTGTGGGGAAGTTATGTCATGCATGGCTAGAACAAGGAGAGGTTGAACTCATGGTTAAATCACTACGCAATTAATACCTATCACCTTAGCTTATTAAGCACCTACATTACTACATAGGTGAAAAGGTCCCAAACTCCCAACCCATCATCATAATCAAATAACCATAACATCATTTCCAATGTTAAGATCCCCGCTTAACATTCTCAACTTCCAAAGCCATCCATCCTCTAATCATGAATAAGTCTAAGCCGCTCTTGTCCGTGAGCACGGCTGTCATGACAGTTTTGACTCTGCAGAGTTTGCACCACTGTACCCACATGTAGTGATTTCATCCCCCGTTGCCGGGTGGACTAAAAGAACCTCCATTATGCCAGTGGCTACGAACCACATTCACACTTCCCAGGTGTGTAGCCAAGAGATCACTACGAAGCCTTTACAAAGGGATTCCCGACGAGCATGGGCCCACTGAGGTTTCACCCCTTACAGCATACAAGAGGCTCCAACCCCGCTGCAGTGGCCCCCTTTGAGCCTTGCGGTTCATATGGTAGTCCAGCTGACACCTATTCCCCGCACCGTCCAACACGCCCATACTACGCCGGGGATACACCTAATTAATTGGCCAAGCTGCCCCATCTCAGCATGTGGTTGGCACGGTAAAGCCAGGTTACATGCTCCATGAACCGGTCCTTAGGATCCAGGCAAATACTAAACGCAAACCCGAGTCTCGTGCACCCAGCACCAATCAAATCATCCAACTTTCCTTGATCCCTACCTCTACATAACTCATAACATCTCATTCAAGAGTATTGTAAATAAATTGATGATCTCATATCCCAATTATCCCATTCTAAGCATGACTAAGAACAAGTAATATGAGTGAATGACATAATAAAACAAATCCCAACCCAAGCTACAAGGAAACAAGATAATGCAATTCTAGGGAAACATCCTAGCATGGGTTTCATATTTCAATTGACAATGCAAATAATTCTATCTACACATCTTAGCATAGGATCAAAGTGGTCAAGGACACTTGCCTTCTTCCTGTTGCTCTGGGAATGGATAGTCCTGATCTTGGAAAGGAAGAACTTGCTCTGGAGCAGGTTCTACGCATACCATCACATATAGCAAAAGAAAACAACAATCCATAAGACATAGTTCACACTTTCACTTCATACAAACCACACATTAACATTTATGAATGTCATTCACATTTCTATGTGTTGTGGTTACCCTATGTGTGTTGATTTTGGGCTTACATGCACTTTTAAACATGTGCATATGATTTCTAACTTTTGTATTCAGATTTATGTTCGCACACTATATATGAATTTCCAATTTAAACAAATTCCTTATATTCAATTGATACACATCTTAGCTACCAAGTATGCATGGAAGATATTTTCCTACTCCAAATGGGTTTCAGATCTTCTACCAAATCCTAAACTGAAATATTTGGATTTTGAAGGTTTCATTTATCGTTTTCTAGTTATGCATACCTATTTTCCTATAATTTAAGATTTATTTTCTATACCTAATTGTGAACTTTATTATGAAAATAGTAAGACACATCATCTAAACAGAATAGGTTCTGATCTAAAATTTTAAATAATATATTTTTGAACTTCTCCTCTGATGTGAACAATTTTACATATATTTTACCAATTTTCAGAATTATTTCCTAGCCTAAAAATGTGTTTCTAGATCTAATAAACATGAACACACCCAAACAGATTTCATTTCAGCCTAAAATTTATTTTTAGCTCATTCTAAAGCTTTCCAATTGTTAGTAGAGTTTAAACTTGAATTTACAATGTGTGTGCCTCACCCTTTTAAATTTAAATCTTAATTACATATTCAAATTCCTAAATTTAATATTATATAAGGTTAAAAAGGCAAACTCACCCCATTAAAGGGTCTATTATATTATTTCATAAATTTTCAGGGGTCTAACTACACATAACAGAGGGGTTTTCCTAATTTTTATTAAGTCCAGGGCTAAAACTGATTTTTAATTGAATTTACATGAATTTCTGAAGTTCCAGGGGCTAGATCTGAATTTTCCAGGGCTAGCTCGTATTTTCCGAGATCCCCAGGGGGTAGCGTGTAAGAATCCCGGCCTTTATAACGCGGGGCTGACGTGGACCGTCCGATTTAAAACAGACAGCTGAGATTATAACGTCGAACCGGTACGCGGGGATTTAAATTCTACCGTGCAATTTAAAATAGACGGCGCACAAGCGGCCACGTCGCTTTGATCGAGCGCGCGGCGGCGGGAGGCGGCGATCTCGCCGGAGAGCTTCGGATCTTCGTCAATTTCATGGCATAGATCGGTAGAGGGGAGGTCGGGGATCTCACCTCGGGGTTTTTCTTGAGCTCGGGGTCCTGGAAGGCGGTCGGCGACGAGGTCCGAGATGAATTCACGGCGATGCTCGTCGGCGCTGTGTTTGAAGCGCAAACCACCGAGTTTTCTGCACCTGCGTGATTCGCCGGAGGCGGTGGATCAAGATCAGCGCGTTAGATCAGAAATCCCGAGCGAAGATCGAGCGAAATTGGCCGGAGAAACTCGGGTTCTCACCGGAAGGAAAAACGGCTGATCGTGGGTGAAAATCGGGACGATGCAGGTGTTAATGTAGCCGGGGGAGGGCGGCATTCGGTTGTGACCGAGTTTTCGTCGTCCAGAACCAAAATTCGGCTGGGATACGCGAGTATCCGGGGTGGTTTTGATTCGGGGGAGAGAGAGTAGTCCGGGTCGTCCGAGCGCCCGCGCGAGGAGGAAGAAGATGGCTAGCACCGCGTGTCACTGAGAAAGAGGGTGGGGGGCGCGCGGCTGCGGGCTGGCGCGGGGGTGGGTGGGCCGGCTTGTGGGTTTCGGCACACTAGCCGGGGGGTTTGTTTTTTCTTTTTCTTTTTCTTTTTCTTTTCTGTTTTGAGTTTAATTTGAATTCCAATTTGAATTTGAATTTCTGCACCACATGCAATACGTCCAAAAATTTTTAGATTCCCCTCTTAACAGGTTTTGGGGTGTTACATAATTCAAACTGTTGTGTCCAAACTCTTGTTTGCAGCAGCTAACACAAGAATCAAATTGCATATTTGGATTTCTTAGGTCCAAATTAGTGGGTAGGCAAAGTTTCATTAATTTTTGAAAAGGTTTTCTATCCATTTTTCCATAAAGGATTTAAATGTGCAAAGAATTCCAATATACATTTGAATTTGGATGTAATTTGTCCAACTATCCAAATGCAGCTCAGTGTTCAACTCCAAACATTTGAATTAGTCAGTTGCCAAATTTTGGAGATATTTTGAGGGATAAGGGGTGCTTACTTGTGGGACCCACATGTCATAAGGCTAAGTTGACTTGCACCCTAAGTCTTGTGCTCTGCTTTTCACTCCACCGAGAGGGCTCGCCATGTGACACCGAGGGGAAATCAGAAGCCACCTCCTGCTCCTCTCACCAAGCGCTGGCAACCGTGTAGCGGTTCACCCCCTGCTCAACGTGATCTACTCCCCACACAGCTGAGCCAAACGCCCTTCGTCTCCTCCTCCTCGTGAGAAACGCACCGAGCATAAAACTCACCGCCGCGCTCTCGGGAGCAACCGGGAAAACATGCGTGCGCCTCCACCCCGAGCTGCTAAACGGCACCGCGAGCCCAGTTCCCATTTTCTCGACGCACAAACAAGCCGAGTACCGTCGTTCCCGAGCTCTAGACCAATCATCCACGGCGGACGAACCGCAACCGAACGGAGGTCGCACGTGGACAGCTCGGCAGAAAGTATTTCATGGCCGAGCAAGAGTGGCCTCGGACGCGCTAGGACCCTGTGGTGCTCATCTCAGAAGCTCAAGCCATGACATGAACTACCGAGCGCGAATTTAAGAAAATTCCTCCGGCGGGCACAAACCGACCTTCCATCACAGTAACTTTAAATTCGACCTATATTCTCGTTCTTAGGTTGTCAAATCTTGCACACACAAGCTGTACTAGACGGCGATAATTTGCCTATTAGCAACCGACGCATGAAACTCGCTGTGCACGGTGTATTTTCCACTTTTTCAACGGCGGCTATGGCGGGGAGAATCGGGTTTCACGGTGAAAGCTTGGTTAGAGCCATCTCCAGGCTGTTTCTCCATCAGGTCGATCTTCCTGAGCATCTGTAAGGGCCTCGGTTTTTGACACACATTTGCAGTGTTCATCACCACACCACACACCTCATTTGAGGAAGAATGATGAACACAAATGAAGAGCAAGTAACAATTATCAACATGTTCATTAGAGAACAAACTTACACATTGCAAAAGTGGTATTTCCCACATGTGATATAGATGGGCTGGACATATGAAAACTCCTACACTTCACTAAGGATGTCCATGCCAAGTTTCACCCAAATTCAAAACCTTTTTGAGGTCAGTTTGGGTATAGTTAGGAAGAGGGCAGTTTGAAACCATATTCAAATTCAAACTGTTTTTATCCAATGAATTTAAAAGTGGGGGGCATATTCTTACTCAGCACATTTTTGTGAGCTCACACACCAATTTTCACTCCATTTGGAGTTGATCTTGACATGAGCTAAGTGGGAGAAATTCAAACTTTATTTGAATTTCAAACTGAACTTGTGCTGAAATTCATTCAAACCAAACCTCATTTGAACCTTGATCAATTCAAATGGCTCATGGGTGAATAATTTGAATTGCCAAGGGTAGTATGGGGTTCACTGTTTACAACAGTGATTAGGAGTAAATTTCAGAGGTTAAAACTGGTGGTGGGACCCACATGTCAGCCACTGCTCAGATCAAACCGACTGAGACTTTCTCACTCGGGTCGCCGAGCCGCAGCGGTGATCGCCACCGAGGCCAGCCGCCGCGCAACCAGCTGCTTGCCCACGCGCGGGCATGAGGCGGTGCAGAGCCTTCTTAAGGCGCCTGCCCCCTCCTCGGCCGAGGCACCACCGTTCTTCCCCGCAAGAACTCAGCGCCGGCCGAAAACTTCCGCAGCTCGGACTTGATCGGAGAACGCCGATCGCAGCTCCCTCCCTCCATTCCAGAGCCCCAGCAAGGTACTAGAGACCTTCCTCCATCCTCCCCGTTGCTAGAATTCGGTTGAAACCGAGTGATATCGGCTGTGCCGAAAGATCAAAATCGGAACTTGGAACCGCCGCACCTCGGGCTCTCGTGGACAGCCCAACCAGGGCGTTGTCACGCCCGAGCCAAGGCACCCTTGGACGCGCGGGTGACCGGTGCTGCTCATCCCCGAGCCACAGCTCGAGTGGTTGCTCACCGGCGGCGAATTTCCACTTTTCCCCTTTCTGTGTGCAGAACGACCTTCGGGTACGATTCTGTTTAATTCGTGCTCTAGAAAGGATTAGAGGGCCTCAGGCCGCTCTCACACGAGCTAGACACGGTAACGCACAAGTTGCCTTCACAACTCTGGGCCGGAGAACCTCTGTGCCCGGCGTAATTTGAGGTCTACTAATGGCGGAACGAACGGGCGGCATCGGGCGCACGGTGAGGACCTATTTCGGGCCTTCCCCGAGCTGCCTCGAGCTCATGTCGACCTTCTCTGAGGTCCACTGATGCTCCCCGACCGATTTCCCAAGTAGCTGAGGTGCTAGGGTAGTCAGCCGACATGGCCGAAATCGTTCTGAGGTGGCGGCTCGTCGCCGACCATGCTCCGGCCATTGTCATGAGCAGCTAACCCAAGAATCCTGTTCCCCGAGTAAAAGTAGGCAGGGGCGGCCAGAATCGAGAAGTTTGGAGCTGTACAGCAGCCGGCGGCGAGCTCTCCGGCGAGATCCCTCGGCGGCGGGGCGCGGGTGTCGCGAGGTTGAAGAAGGGGGTGGACCCCAGCTGTCAGCGGCCGATATTTTGAATCGGGATCCGGCTGCGGCCAGGATCGGGTGTGCTGGCGCGTAAAATCATTGTGGGCCGCGGTGTGCTGTCGCCTCGGCGTGCGACGCGTGTCCGCTGGGCCCACGCGCGAGTTTAAACTTTTCCCCGATTTTCAGATTTCCTTCAAACTTCAAATCCTTATAACTTTGGCTAGAAAGCTCCAAATCGAGTGAACCAAATTTTGCTGGATTCGGCTCTCTGAGTACTTTCCAGAAAATCAAGTTTCACTTCATGAAATTCCTTATTTCTCCAGAATTAATTCCTTAAAGTTTAAACTGTTAGGAATTTTAACTGGAGAATCCTTTGGAGAAAAATCCTGAACTTTTGCTGAGATGTTCACCAAAATATCCTTGAACTACCATAAAAATTTCAGATCCATTCGAGCTCATTTAACCCACCTAATGGTGTGATTAGTGAAACTGTTCCAGAGAAAATAGAAAATGTTCAGAAACATTTTCAGAAATTTCTCTGAAATTGTTTAGCTCATATCTTTAGTTAGAAACTTCCAAATTAAGTGAGACCAACTCCATTAGAACCCTCTGAAAATCTAGTTTTCAGAAAGTCATAGTTTGTCTCATGAAAATTCCTAGAACACCCTAAGAGTTCCAATTAAGGTCAAGGACATAATTATTTGTGGAGGGCTCAAATGAGCTTTGCTGCAACTAAAACTTGACCAGGTCTCTGTTTAGGTTGTAACCAAGCCACAGTAAAATTTTCACAGTCATTAGGTCTATCTAGCAAAGGTTATAGACTTCACAACTTCAAACTTAACACAAATGCATTAAATTGATACATATGTTTCTTATATCATGTAGTCGCTAAGGTCGAAGAGGAACCCGAAGTCCTAGACTTCGTTACTCCGGAGGAACAGCTAGCCTACGACCAAGAGCAGCAAGGCAAGCTCCGGTTTGCATTAACCTTTTTACAAAGTTTTATTGTTTTGAGCACATACCTGTTTCCTTTATTCTATGCATCAGAGTCTTGTTTGGAAACCCCACTGCATAGCCAAGAGAACCATGGGTTGGGTTTAGGATTGCAAACCCCGTTAGCCACTGCATTGCTAGGATAGAGTAGGATTCGGTACAAGTCGAGTAGTTTGAACTACTCGCGAGAATAGGCTAGAGGCACATTGCTCGGGTAGAGATAGCACATGATACACATGGCAAGAAAATGAGACCGAGCGGAGAGTAAGGGCAGCAGGACTTTGGGGCCTGTGTGCTGTAGCTCCGCTTGTGTCGATTGAGGACCGAGCCGTGTGCGGGCCTGTTGAACAAGCTAGAACAGTACCGAAGACCTACCGGCTATATGGGAACCGGGAAACTGATGTAGCTCCGGTAGCTGGGTATTGAGGCATTGCCCGTCGTTCAGAGGGTAGGTTGAGAGCTCGAGGTGTAAATCGGCTGGCGGCACGGAGATGCGCGTGCAGAGACCTCTTGCTCGCGACGATGGGACCGGTTCAATATTTGGCTAACGGGTGAAAGGTAGTCGCGTACGGCGTCCGTGATGGTTGTTGTAGGCAACATCGAGTACGGGCGTACGTGACGGGTTGTTCGGGTAACCCTGCAGGTGTAAATCGATTATAATCGCCGTCCCTCGCGGTCAGTGAGTACCCCTTGTTCACTGTACCGTGATGTAGAAAGAATAGGCTAGTCACATGTTAAAATGTTGCTGATTGAAAGCTGGACATTGATTGTTAATGATATGCTGTAGCTTAGAGCTAACTAAAGTTCTTTTCAACTTTGGGCAAAGTACATGAGAGAAATGCGTTTCTTGTTTGATTGCGGCTCTCTCATGTGCCTTAGCGTAAGGTTCGCCACAACCTGCTGCTAAAACTTGAAAGTAAGGTTCTACTAATTAGGGGAGTCCTTGCAAATGATTTTTTCCTCATGCAACCATTACCCTCATGTAGAAGTTCCATGTTTAGGTGAGACGGGTCAGACTTGCTGAGCCTTCGTGCTCACTGCTTGTGTTTGAAGCTTTTGCAGGGTTCTATGAGGAAGGGACTCCCGAAGAGGAGACGGAAACCCAGGAGGGGAACCCCGTCGAGTGGGAGTCGTGCACGCCGCAGAGTTAGTGTGCGTGTGTGCTAGCAAGGACACGTTCGAGGGCTGAACGTGCACTTGATGCTTAGTCTACGCCCGCGAGTGTAGACTGAACTTATTTTGATGTAAACATGTTCATGAACTTGTTTATGTAATAAACTTCCGCTTCCGCTTTGCACCTTTGACGTGTGTTATACGGTGCTGTGCAACGCAGCACCCCTCAGCGTGATCCTGGCTCGACAGGACCAATGGGGTCGTGTCAGCGTGGTATCAGAGCTCGCTTGAGGTTTAACACATTATAAAGGTCTTCTTTTTCAAAAATCCAGTGAGGAACGAGTTAGTAGCCCGTATAAGGATATTATTAGTATATAGAAAGTGGCATATTAACCTATTTGATTATGTCGTAAAATCGTGCATCTCGGGACGTGTATGTCTTGGGGGTGCACGTAAGCGCTGTCCACCAGTGCGCACAAGCTGAAGGGTGGAGCCCCACGGGTGACAGGTAACCCGACTCGCTTTTATATCCTCTACGACTCTTCATGTCGTTTGGGGTATTCGAGCAACGTCTGTCCCTGGCGTGCGTGGTGCAATTTGGGAGACCCCGTCACGTGGTCGGAAACGTGAACACGTAACTCAAGGCGTGTTTGGCTTTAGAACATCCGGGCGAGTGATGACGGCCGGGTGTACAAACTGTATGGATTCCGGGCTCGGTGTGCAGCCGAGTCTGATGATTGTTTGAGTTTCTGCAGGTAGCCTTACCAGGAAACGGTAGACGTGTAGCATCCGTGTGCGAGTGACGAGTAGTGCCACTGAACTAACGAAGCCGGCTAAGTCCGGTATAGGTTTTTCCTTTGTGAGGACGTAGTACCGACATAATCTGGTGACACATCGACGTCACATCCAACTAAATGAACAACTTCATTTAAAAACTTGAAGGTTTTGATTCAATGTAGTAAAACTTGATGTAACTCCTTCCCTTGAACAGGATATTCAAAGTTAACAAGTTTTCAACTTATAGTTTGTTACGGACAGAGCACTCTGTTTTCAGCTGAATCAAGGCTGAAGTTAATCAGAGGTTAGAGTTTGAGTTCTTTCGAGGTTGGGGTCGTATGATACATTTCTGGAAAGCGTTGGAAGAGCTTTACAACTCTTCTGTTGAGGTCCAGAGGTGTTTCATCCCTTAACCACTCGAAAAATGCAGTAGAGTTGAAACTGTCCAGAAAACAGGACAGAGCAAAGACTCTCTGTAAATTAAGCATAACTTCCTGCTTAAAAATCCAAAAATAGGAAATGAGGTACTTTTGGAAAGCTTATGAGATGGGTTACGACTTTGTAACAGAAAGTTTTGTCAGATTGGGAACAGAATTAACTGGGATTCTTGGATCAATTCAGTACCTAAAGCAGGGAGGTACTGTCCAATGGATTCCAGAAATTCTGTTAACTTTGACATCTCATAACTTTTGAACCAGGACAGGTCTTAGGTCAACCAAATACTTTCTGGAAAGCTATTGAAATTAAATTTAACTTTGATGTTGAGCTCCAGAATTGGTTCTGCCTTTAACATGGCCTAAATCAGGTTGATATGGAAACTGGTCAAGGCTGTCATGGGAACAGCAGATCAGCAGTCAAATTTGTTTAAAATTTGAACTATATTTCCAAGTTTTATGGGTTCAATGACATGTTTTATGTTATAACTCAGGGGTTTACTGTTTAAATAAATATTTTACAATTCTCAAATATATTTTTACAGATGGCAGCAGATAAACAGTTGGAGAACGGGTGGGTAGTTTCCCACTGTTCTGACCGTAGGGGCTACCCGGAAGCATTGTGGCAAATGCTCCAATATTTCAGGTACAACCAGATGCCGCAATACTTCGCCAAGGAAGGAGGCGAAGAGGGGAACAAAACGTGGACGATCCATGTCGAGGTTCCCGCAGGACCTACGCCACCCGGTTGGGTGCCATTCACCGTCACGGTGAGAGGAAGACAACCGGAAGGGATGTGGCAAGTGGCAGCCCGTGACACTATGTCACGTTTCTGCCAACTACATGTGCAGGCTATGGAGGGTACTCCATACGCACTCGTTCCGGTGGAGGGACGTGCTCAGCATGTGTGGGAAGAGAGGTACCTGGAGGCAACCGACCCGAGTTGCCCAAGGTACAACCCCGCGGAGGCAAATCTCAGCCTCCAAATGAGGGCGGGAAACGCTGTGATGGACAGCCAAGCTGTTCATACGGAGCATCTCGCCACCAAGCTCAAGGAGAGCACAAGCCGTGGAGATCAATTCGAGAGTGCTCACAGCTCACTCCGCAATGTGCTCCTTCCGACGATCAAGCGACTGAGTGAACAACACAATCAGTTGCGTCGTCTGAAGAAGGCAAAGAAGAAGAGCCGTGTTGACATCGCGGCGTTGCAAGAGCTGGTGCAGACCCTAACCCAGCAGAATGAGGACCTTGCTCAGGAGCGGGACGACGCTATCGAGGAAGGCCAAGGCTGGGAAGAGGACTACAACCATGCTATGGACGAGGTGCATGCCTTGCAGGACCTCGTGCCCCCGGTATTGGGCGTACCGGTAGTCTTGGGTCTTCCAGCCATGGGAGAACCTGGAATGGTATAAGAGGTGGTAGACCCTGAGCCACCAGCAGAGGTACCGGAGGAGGACGACCCACAGGAGGTCGAGTTCTACTCCGAGTAGGGGTTACGGTTGCCAAGTAGGGCAGCTAGGGTAGCGTAACCCAACGTTTGTAATCGGTGACATGTCGTGTAGACAGTAGCGTATGTATAGGTAGTGACGACATGAGCACGACTTCTCGGAGATCTGAGAATAATGTATCTTGTATAAAGTTTATGCTTTATCAATATATGTGAATGTTGTGCAAGTTAATCATGTGTCGCTTCAATACCTACTGCTGTTATGGAATTTTGAGTAAGACATGTGCTAATTGCTGCTGTGTTGAATTTCAGAATGACGCGTACTCGTGCCAACCGTGATGTTGGAGGTACTAGCCAAGGGGGAGAGACCTCCCAACCACCTCCCGAGGACTCCTCGGGACAGCAGCAGCAACAGCAACAGCAAACACCGCCACCGCCACTACCAACGGTTACATTGGCCGACATTGTCGCGGCAATGGCGGGCTCGCATCAGCAGCACACAGAGTTGCTTCAGACTCTTATCGCCAATACGTCTCGCCCAGAGAGACGTCAAGATCGTGAGGAGCGCCAACAGAGCTCCTACTCCGACTTCCTGGCGACTCATCCCCCTGTATTCTCAAGGCGGATGAACCACTTGACGCGGACAACTGGCTCCGCGCCATAGAGATGAAGTTCGGGCTGCTCCAAATCAGCGAGCAGCGCAAGACTCAGTTCGCGGTCCAGCAGCTCCAAGGATCCGCGAGCGTGTGGTGGGCCAACTTCTGTGCTTCCCAGCCCACCGACCGAGTGATGACCAGGGCGGAGTTCCGGACGGCCTTCAGGGCCTATCATATACAGCCCGGATTGATGAAGAGGAAGACGCAGGAGTTCCTACACCTGCAACAAGGGAGCTGGAACGCGCTGGAATACTCCAGGGCGTTTAACGATCTCGCGCTATATGCGTCGTATCATGCTGATACCGACGAGAAGCGGCGAGACCACTTTTACCAGGGGCTTAACCCGCTCCTGAAGGATAAATTGGCGATGTTCAATCGCGGCAGCCTCAACGACATTATTGATGCTGCGATTGTTCAGGAGGACTCCGGCAAGGAGTTAGCGGCAGCGGAGAGAAAGCGAAGCGCGCCGCAGAGCAGTGGAGAAGGAGGCGGTCCTTCTCAGAAGTTTCGGATGGTGAATCACCCACCATCAGGTCCACGCTGGCAACCACCACAGCGGTCGATGCCGTTCTGCAGTCGGCCGTACTCTTCACCGGCATTCCGGCCAGCACTGCCAGCACCACCGCAACAAAAACAGCAGCAGCGGGCGATGCCGCGTGCGTTTGCACCTCCGCAACGCATGCCGGGTTTTCGTCCACCGAGTACTCCACCAGCAGCGGCCACATGTTACAAGTGTGGTCGTCCAGGACACTTCGCGAGCAGTTGCCCGGAGAGGCAAGGCGGCGGAGTGGCACCACAGTTTCCGGGGAGGAATCAACCCCGGAACCCTACTAATGCGCGGCGGGCAAACCCTAGGCCCGGCACTGTCCACCAACTTGCCATTGAGGACGTGCCGGAGGGCGAGCCAATCCTTGCGGGTATGTTCCAACTCCACCAGCATCCCGCTATAGTACTGTTTGATTCAGGCGCCACGCATAATTTTATTAGCCAAGCTTTCATTGCTAAACACAGCTTGCCAATAATACCCACCGAGAGTCCATATTTAATTTGTTCACCGGGTGGGAAGATTTCAGCAAGCGTAATGGTCTCCAAAGCACCATTATGCTTAGCGGGTAGAGTATACCCCACGTCTCTCATTATCATAGAGGGGCAGAAGGTCGATGTCATCCTAGGGATGTCGTGGTTAACCCGCCACGGCGCTGTTTTAGACACCGTCCTTCGAGTCGTGCACTTAAACTCAGAAGTGCACGGTTCTCACTCATTATTTCTGGACAGTCCAGAAATAAAACTTCCAAGTGTCTATCAAGCCACAACCATCAGATTGGAAGACATTCCAGTGGTCCGAGAGTTCCCTGATGTATTCCCGGACGATTTGCCGGGGATGCCACCCGAGAGAGAGGTGGAGTTCAAGATTGAACTCGCACCAGGAACCATGCCAATATCCCGAAGGCCGTACAAGATGGCGCCCAAGGAGTTGGCTGAACTGAAGACTCAACTCACGGACCTTCTGGAGAAGGGTTTTATTAGGCCGAGCTCCTCCCCATGGGGCTGTTCGGCATTATTTGTCAAAAAGAAGGATGAGACGTTGCGGCTTTGCGTGGACTACCGTCCATTAAATGCCGTAACCATCAAGAACAAGTACCCATTGCCACGGATCGACATGTTGTTTGATCAGTTGGTCGAAGCAAAGATCTTTTCCAAGATGGATTTAAGATCCGGGTACCATCAGATAAAGATAAGGGCGGAGGACATTCCAAAGACAGCTTTCTCGACAAGGTACGGACTTTATGAGTACCTGGTGATGTCCTTTGGGCTCACCAATGCTCCAGCTCACTTCATGTACTTAATGAACTCGGTGTTCATGCCGGAGCTGGACAAGTTTGTCGTGGTCTTCATCGACGACATCCTGGTATATTCCAAGTCGGAGGAAGATCACAAGAAACATCTGCGTATAGTCTTGCAACGGCTGCGGGATCACAAGTTATACGCAAAATTCAGCAAATGCGAGTTTTGGATATCGCAAGTGCCTTTCCTCGGGCATATCATCTCAGCGGAGGGTATCGCTGTGGACCCGAGCAAGATCACGCAAGTGCTGAATTGGAAATCCCCGAGAACTGTTCATGAGGTACGGAGTTTCCTCGGACTCGCGGGATATTATCGGAGGTTCATTCCGAACTTCTCGAAGATTGCCAAGCCAATGACAGAGCTGCTGAAGAAGGCTACCAAATATGTTTGGAGTCCAGCATGTGAAGCAGCATTCAAGGCTTTAGTCAAGCACCTGACATCAGCACCGGTTTTGACGCAGCCAGACACAACAAAACCGTTCGATGTGTACTGCGACGCATCCGGCATTGGGCTCGGGTGTGTGCTGATGCAAGACCGAAGAGTGGTCGCGTATGGATCATGGCAGCTTAGGAACCATGAGCAGAATTATCCAACTCACGACTTGGAGCTCGCTGCCGTGGTACTTGCACTAAAAATGTGGAGGCACTACCTACTCGGTAACCTCGTACATTTATATACCGACACAAAAGCCTCAAGTACATATTCACTCAGAAGGAGCTGAACATGAGGCAACGAAGATGGTTAGAACTGATAAAGGATTACGAGATAGAGATCCATTATCATCCGGGCAAGGCAAACGTTGTGGCAGATGCGCTGAGCCGCAAGTCACACGTCAATAATCTGACCATCACACCGTTGGAAGAGAGCGAACCACCACTACATGTGATTCCACACGGAGCTCTCTACAACCTAGCTTTGATCCCCACCATCCGTGAAGAGATAGCGGCAGCCCAGAAGAATGACAAGGGCATGTCACATTTACGGAGACGGGTAGACAGTGGGGAGTTGAAATGTTTCCGGAAGGACGGAGACGGCGTCCTATGGTTCAAGGACCGGATCGTCGTACCCTGAAACCCGAAGTTACGGAAGAAAATCTTTGATGAGGCTCATTTATCAAAGTTTTCTATTCACCCTGGCAGCAACAAAATGTATCAAGAACTCAGAAGCAAGTTTTGGTGGACACGGATGAAGCGAGAGACTGCAAAATACATGTCCGAGTGTGATACAGGTCGAAGGGTGAAGGCAGACCACATGCGGAAACCGGGACTGCTGCAACCACTGGGCATTCCTGCCTGGAAGTGGGAGGACGTGAGCATGGATTTCGTCGTCGGTTTACCCACCACCTTACAGAAACATGATTCGGTGTGGGTGATCGTCGATTGGCTCACCAAAGTTGCCCATTTCATCCCGGTCAACACCAACTACAACGCCAAGAAGTACGCTGAACTGTACATCTCACGGATCCTATGCTTATACGGCGTACCCCGTACCATCATATCGGACCGGGGCACTTTATTTGTGTCCCGTTTTTGGGAGCAGCTACATGCTGCCTTGGGGACGAAGCTGATCCGTAGTTCAGCCTACCACCCGCAGACGGATGGGCAAACCGAGCGGGTAAATCAAATCCTAGAAGACATGCTACGAGCTTGCGCTATCACCCACGGCAAGAATTGGGATGATCACTTGCCGTTAGCCGAGTTCTCGTACAACAATGGGTACCAAGCCAGCATCAAGATGGCGCCCTATGAGGCGCTATACGGAAGAAAATGCCGCACACCATTGAACTGGTGTGAGTCTGGCGAAAGGGTTACCTTCGGGGTTGACCTTGTCAACAACGCGGAAGAAAAGGTTCGACTAATTCAAGCGAACCTAAAAGCCGCTCAATCCCGTCAGAAACAGTATGCGGACCGGAGAAGGCGCCCATTACAATTCGAAGTTGGAGATCACGTATATCTACGGGTGTCTCCAATGAAGGGCGTAAACAGATTTGGGGTGGGAGGAAAGTTGGCACCCCGATTCATCGGTCCATTCCAGATTACCGAAAGATGTGGATCGGTGGCATACCGGCTGAAATTACCAGAAGCACTTTCCGGTGTGCACGACGTCTTTCACATTTCCCAGCTGAGGAAGTGTCTCAAGCTATCAACTACAGTTCAGCTGGAAGACATTGAAGAACTGCAACCGGATCTCACCTATTGGGAGGAACCGGTGCAGATTATTTATGAAAAGGCCCGAACCACACGCAACCGTACGTTGTGGTTCTACAAGGTTCTATGGAGTAATCACTCCATGGACGAAGCGACTTGGGAAAGCGAAGAATTCCTTCGCACTAACTACCCCGACTTTTTCACGTCGCATATCCGGTAATTTTCCACCGTCCTCTCTCTCATTCTCACCTTATAATCTCGGGACGAGATTCTTTTAAGGGGGGAGGAAATGTAAGGGCCTCGGTTTTTGACACACATTTGCAGTGTTCATCACCACACCACACACCTCATTTGAGGAAGAATGATGAACACAAATGAAGAGCAAGTAACAATTATCAACATGCTCATTAGAGAACAAACTTACACATTGCAAAAGTGGTATTTCCCACATGTGATATAGATGGGCTGGACATATGAAAACTCCTACACTTCACTAAGGATGTCCATGCCAAGTTTCACCCAAATTCAAAACCATTTTGAGGTCAGTTTGGGTATAGTTAGGAAGAGGGCAGTTTGAAACCATATTCAAATTCAAACTGTTTTTATCCAATGAATTTAAAAGTGGGGGGCATATTCTTACTCAGCACATTTTTGTGAGCTCACACACCAATTTTCACTCCATTTGGAGTTGATCTTGACATGAGCTAAGTGGGAGAAATTCAAACTTTATTTGAATTTCAAACTGAACTTGTGCTGAAATTCATTCAAACCAAACCTCATTTGAACCTTGATCAATTCAAATGGCTCATGGGTGAATAATTTGAATTGCCAAGGGTAGTATGGGGTTCACTGTTTACAACAGTGATTAGGAGTAAATTTCAGAGGTTAAAACTGGAGGTGGGACCCACATGTCAGCCACTGCTCAGATCAAACCGACTGAGACTTTCTCACTCGGGTCGCCGAGCCGCAGCGGTGATCGCCACCGAGGCCAGCCGCCGCACCACCAGCTGCTTGCCCACGCGCGGGCATGAGGCGGTGCAGAGCCTTCTTAAGGCGCCTGCCCCCTCCTCGGCCGAGGCACCACCATTCTTCCCCGCAAGAACTCAGCGCCGGCCGAAAACTTCCGCAGCTCGGACTTGATCGGAGAACGCCGATCGCAGCTCCCTCCCTCCATTCCAGAGCCCCAGCAAGGTACTAGAGACCTTCCTCCATCCTCCCCGTTGCTAGAATTCGGTTGAAACCGAGTGATATCGGCTGTGCCGAAAGATCAAAATCGGAACTTGGAACCGCCGCACCTCGGGCTCTCATGGACAGCCCAACCAGGGCGTTGTCACGCCCGAGCCAAGGCACCCTTGGACGCGCGGGTGACCGGTGCTGCTCATCCCCGAGCCACAGCTCGAGTGGTTGCTCACCGGCGGCGAATTTCCACTTTTCCCCTTTCTGTGTGCAGAACGACCTTCGGGTATGATTCTGTTTAATTCGTGCTCTAGAAAGGATTAGAGGGCCTCAGGCCGCTCTCACACGAGCTAGACACGGTAACGCACAAGTTGCCTTCACAACTCTGGGCCGGAGAACCTCTGTGCCCGGCGTAATTTGAGGTCTACTAATGGCGGAACGAACGGGCGGCATCGGGCGCACGGTGAGGACCTATTTCGGGCCTTCCCCGAGCTTCCTCGAGCTCATGTCGACCTTCTCTGAGGTCCACTGATGCTCCCCGACCGATTTCCCAAGTAGCTGAGGTGCTAGGGTAGTCAGCCGACATGGCCGAAATCGTTCTGAGGTGGCGGCTCGTCGCCGACCATACTCCGGCCATTGTCATGAGCAGCTAACCCTAGAATCCTGTTCCCCGAGTAAAAGTAGGCAGGGGCAGCCAGAATCGAGAAGTTTGGATCTGTACAGCAGCCGGCGGCGAGCTCTCCGGCGAGATCCCTCGGCGGCGGGGCGCGGGTGTCACGAGGTTGAAGAAGGGGGTGGACCCCAGCTGTCAGCGGCCGATATTTTGAATCGGGATCCTGCTGCGGCCAGGATCCGGTGTGCTGGCGCGTAAAATCATTGTGGGCCGCGGTGTGCTGTTGCCTCGGCGTGCGACGCGTGTCCCCTGGGCCCACGCGCGACTTTAAACTTTTCCCCGATTTTCAGATTTCCTTCAAACTTCAAATCCTTATAACATTGGCTAGAAAGCTCCAAATCGAATGAACCAAATTTTGCTGGATTCAGCTCTCTGAGTACTTTCCAGAAAATCAAGTTTCACTTCATGAAATTCTTTATTTCCCCAGAATTAATTCCTTAAAATTTAAATTGTTAGGAATTTTAACTGGAGAATCCTTTGGAGGAAAATCCTGAAATTTTTCTGAGATGTTCACCAAAATATCCTTGAACTACCATAAAAATTTCAGATCCATTTGAGCTCATTTAACCCACCTAATGGTGTGATTAGTGAAACTGTTCCAGAGAAAATAGAAAATGTTCAGAAACATTTTCAGAAATTTCTCTGAAATTGTTTAGCTCATATCTTTAGTTAGAGACTTCCAAATTAAGTGATACCAACTCCATTAGAACCCTCTGAAAATCTAGTTTTCAGAAAGTCATAGTTTGTCTCATGAAAATTCCTAGAACACCCTAAGAGTTCCAATTAAGGTCAAGGACATAATTATTTGTGGAGGGCTCAAATGAGCTTTGCTGCAACTAAAACTTGACCAGGTCTCTGTTTAGGTTGTAACCAAGCCACAGTAAAAGTTTCACAGTCATTAGGTCTATCTAGCAAAGGTTATAGACTTCACAACTTCAAACTTAACACAAATGCATTAAATTGATACATATGTTTCTTATATCATGTAGTCGCTAAGGTCGAGGAGGAACCCGAAGTCCTAGACTTCGTTACTCCGGAGGAACAGCTAGCCTACGACCAAGAGCAGCAAGGCAAGCTCCGGTTTGCATTAACCTTTTTACAAAGTTTTATTGTTTTGAGCACATACCTGTTTCCTTTATTCTATGCATCAGAGTCTTGTTTGGAAACCCCACTGCATAGCCAAGAGAACCATGGGTTGGGTTTAGGATTGCAAACCCCGTTATCCACTGCATTGCTAGGATAGAGTAGGATTCGCTACAAGTCGAGTAGTTGGAACTACTCGCGAGAATAGGCTAGAGGCACATTGCTCGGGTAGAGATAGCACATGATACACATGGCAAGAAAATGAGACCGAGCGGAGAGTAAGGGCAGCAGGACTTTGGGGCCTATGTGCTGTAGCTCCGCTTGTGTCGATTGAGGACCGAGCCGTGTGCGGGCCTGTTGAACAAGCTAGAACAGTACCGAAGACCTACCGGCTATATGGGAACCGGGAAACTGATGTAACTCGGGTAGCTAGGTATTGAGGCATTGCCCGTCGTTCAGAGGGTAGGTTGAGAGCTCGAGGTGTAAATCGGCTGGCGGCACAGAGATGCGCGTGCAGAGACCTCTTGCTCGGGACGATGGGACCGGTTCAATATTTGGCTAACGGGTGAAAGGTAGTCGCGTATGGCGTCCGTGATGGTTGTTGTAGGCAACATCGAGTACGGGCGTACGTGACGGGTTGTTCAGGTAACCCTGCAGGTGTAAATCGATTATAATCGCCGTCCCTCGCGGTCAGTGAGTACCACTTGTTCACTGTACCGTGACGTAGAAAGAATAGGCTAGTCACATATTAAAATGTTGCTGATTGAAAGCTGGACATTGATTGTTAATGATATGCTGTAGCTTAGAGCTAACTAAAGTTCTTTTCAACTTTGGGCAAAGTACATGAGAGAAATGCGTTTCTTGTTTGATTGCGGCTCTCTCATGTGCCTTAGCGTAAGGTTCGCCACAACCTGCTGCTAAAACTTGAAAGTAAGGTTCTACTAATTAGGCGAGTCCTTGCAAATGATTTTTTCCTCATGCAACCATTACCCTCATGTAGAAGTTCCATGTTTAGGTGAGACGGGTCAGACTTGCTGAGCCTTCGTGCTCACTGCTTGTGTTTGAAGCTTTTGCAGGGTTCTATGAGGAAGGGACTCCCGAAGAGGAGACGGAACCCCAGGAGGGGAACCCCGTCGAGTGGGAGTCGTGCACGCCGCAGAGTTAGTGTGCGTGTGTGCTAGCAAGGACACGTTCGAGGGCTGAACGTGCACTTGATGCTTAGTCTACGCCCGCGAGTGTAGACTGAACTTATTTTGATGTAAACATGTTCATAAACTTGTTTATGTAATAAACTTCCGCTTCCGCTTTGCACCTTTGACGTGTGTTATACGGTGCTGTGCAACGCAGCACCCCTCAGCGTGATCCTGGCTCGACAGGACCAATGGGGTCGTGTCAGCGTGGTATCAGAGCTCGCTTGAGGTTTAACACATTATAAAGGTCTTCTTTTTCAAAAATCCAGTGAGGAACGAGTTAGTAGCCCGTATAAGGATGTTATTAGTATATAGAAAGTCGCATATTAACCTATTTGATTATGTCGTAAAATCGTGCATCTCGGGACGTGTATGTCTTGGGGGTGCACGTAAGCGCTGTCCACCAGTGCGCACAAGCTGAAGGGTGGAGCCCCACGGGTGGCAGGTAACCCGACTCGCTTTTATATCCTCTACGACTCTTCATGTCGTTTGGGGTATTCGAGCAACGTCTGTCCCTGGCGTGCGTGGTGCAATTTGGGAGACCCCGTCACGTGGTCGGAAACGTGAACACGTAACTCAAGGCGTGTTTGGCTTGAGAACATCCGGGCGAGTGATGACGGCCGGGTGTACAAACTGTATGGATTCCGGGCTCGGTGTGCAGCCGAGTCTGATGATTGTTTGAGTTTCTGCAGGTAGCCTTACCACGAAACGGTAGACGTGTAGCATCCGTGTGCGAGTGACGAGTAGTGCCACTGAACTAACGAAGCCGGCTAAGTCCGGTATAGGTTTTTCCTTTGTGAGGACGTAGTACCGACATAATCTGGTGACGCATCGACGTCACATCCAACTAAATGAACAACTTCATTTAAAAATTGAAGGTTTTGATCCAAAGTAGTAAAACTTGATGTAACTCCTTCCCTTGAACAGGATATTCAAAGTTAACAAGTTTTCAACTTATAAGTTGTTAAGGACAGAGCACTCTGTTTTCAGCTGAATCAAGGCTGAAGTTAATCAGAGGTTAGAGTTTGAGTTCTTTCGAGGTTGGGGTCGTATGATACATTTCTGGAAAGCGTTGGAAGAGCTTTACAACTCTTCTGTTGAGGTCCAGAGGTGTTTCATCCCTTAACCACTCGAAAAATGCAGTAGAGTTGAAACTGTCCAGAAAACAGGACAGAGCAAAGACTCTCTGTAAACTCTCTGTAAATTAAGCATAACTTCCTGCTTAAAAATCCAAAAATAGGAAATGAGGTACTTCTGGAAAGCTTATGAGATGGGTTACGACTTTGTAACAGAAAGTTTTGTCAGATTGGGAACAGAATTAACTGGGATTCTTGGATCAATTCAGTACCTAAAGCAGGGAGGTGCTGTCCAATGTAATAAAACTTCTGCTTCCGCTTTGCACCTTTGACGTGTGTAATACGGTGCTGTGCAACGCAGCACCCCTCAGTGTGATCCTGGCTCGACAGGACCAATGGGGTCGTGTCAGCATCCAATGGTGCTGTAGGGTCCTTCCACCGATGTTTTGGCAGGCTAGGTTAGCCGGCCGACGTTGCCGATGGTTTGCCAAGCTGCCGCACCGTCGCCGGTTATGTTAGAGCCACTGCCGGCCGGGGGAAGTGGTTCCATCATGTTCAGCGTGCAGAATTAGGCCCTAGCGGTGAGGGAGAGCGCCGGAGCTGGCCGGACGTCGAGGTTCAGTGTTTCTCCGGCGAGCCCGGCGGCGCGCGGGCGCGGGAGCAAGAGATAGGAGACGAAGTGGCCGGGCCCGCACGTCAGCTGCTCAGTGAACCGGTGTGGGATTTTCTGTTGCACGGGATCATCTGTGAAAGTGCGGGTAATAGCCCTGTGGCCCCGTGTGGTTTAGTTGAGGAGTTGACATGTGTTGGACGGACCCGCTGTCAGAGATTTGAACTTTTCCTGGTTAATTCGAATTCCAGAATTTCCCTAAACTTTAGAACCTCATAACTTTTGCTAGGAAGCTCTAAATTTAGTGATTCAAATTGGGTTGGATTCAGGTTGGAAAACTCTATCCAAATATGCAACCCAATTTTTATGAAAGTCCTATTTAATTCTGGAAAATTCCATAAATATTTTAAGCAAAAGAATTTTAGAGGGAGTTTGGTTCATCCAAAAATCCTCACGTTTTGCCAGAATATTGTTTAGGATGTTAGTGAACTCCTGTAAAAGTTTCAGATCATTTGGAATTTATTTGATTATGGCAATTCAGATTTGAAGTTGCTGTGTTCAATTGAATACAGAAACATTTTCAGGGAATTTCCAAAACTTGGAAATTTAGTTCTGGGTAAGTCTTAGCTCAAAAAATCCTAGAAAACTTCATGCATGCTCCCTGAGATATGTTTGAAATTGTAGTTCACTTGAATTTGCATGAAGGTGCAAGTTTATTCAGAATTAATTCCCTTTTGCCTAAATGCTTAGGGAATTGTTCTGAGTGATCTACTCATTGAAAATTTCTAAATTTTGGTCCAGATTACTTTCTTGTGACAAGGAACTCACCACAAAATTTTCAGCTCCATTGGAGCTCTAGATCACCACTGTGCTGTTCAACCTATCTAGATGAGTATCACACAAGTGATGAACAACACATCTCACTTGATCATAGTGCTTAACCCCAACCCCAAACCACTAGCACCAGTGTCATTTTAAATTCTTAAACAGAGTTCCATATTTTAAACTTGTCATTAGAACTTGTTAGCAAAATCTTTACAATTAAATCCATATGCATATTCATTACGTGTAGCATCTACATAAAGTACTTGAAGTCATCAGAGTGGAGATCAAGGAAGGAGGAAAGCATTTGATTAAGCCAAGTGATCTTCACTAACTGAACATCATATATATAAGTCCCCTGCAAAATAAAGGCAAGCCCCGGTTTGCATCAAAACTTACAAGTTTTTATTTGTATTCACTTTATATTGTCTAGCATTTTGTTTATTGCATTAAGTCTAGATGGTATGAAACTCCAAATGCATGACCCAGAAAACCCTGGAGTATAATGTAGCGTAGGTTATCAATTGATTATAACTGCTGATCTCAAGTTAACAAAAGTGGATTAAAAGAGGCATAACTCGAGTAGGCGGTTTCCTACTCGTGAATCGGGATTAAGGGGGATCAATCGGAAGAGTTCTGAATTGATCCTCATAGTTGGGAATGGAGACCGGGCAGTGGATGGAAGGCTCAAGGATGTGGTCCTGTGAACCTAGTCTATGTCTGAGTCGATTAAGGCCCGTTCTCGTGTGCGGCCCTGTGAGACAAGTTTGAGTTGTGTACTGGATGCATACTGGCAATATGGGACCCAGGAAACCGATGTAACATGTTAACCTGGGTGTCGAGGCATACCTCACCATCTGATGCAGATGTTGAAAGGATAGAGAAGTCGGCTCTACGCGGGTTTGCCATAGTGAGACTTAATCCCAGTCGGTAGGACCGGTTCGACATTTGGGTGTCGTGTGAAAGGTTGCCACGTACGACGTCAGTGATGGTTGCTATGTGCAACGTCGAGTACGGACGTACGTGTCCTGTCAGACGGGTGTTTTTGATTTCCATCACCGTCACTCGTGGTAGTGAGCATACTTGTACACTAAGTCGTGACGTAGTAATAAACTGGGAAAACATTTAATATGCTTTGTAAGTAATCCTCATAATGGAGATGAGGAATGATCAACACTTTCACTAAATTTATTTTTCACCTTGGGCTAGTAGCGTCGAGGCAAAGCATTTCTTGTTTGATTGTGGAGTCTCGACGTTGATGGCGCAAGGTCTGTATGGGTCTAGGCTAGCTCACTAAAGTTACTTTCACCTCGGGCAAGTGACATCGAGATGAAGCGTTTCTTATTTGATTGTGGAGTCTCGATGTAAATTGTGCGAGGGCTATAAAAGTTGCTTAAAACTGAAAGTAAGGACTCTCCTTTAGCTCAAGTTCATACTTTGTGCAAACTTCTAGTTTCAGCCCTCTATTTTCAGCATGTAGAGTTTCATGACTAGGGTGACGGTTAAGTCTTGCTGAGCTTCGTGCTCACGGATACTGCATAAGTTGTTTTGCAGGTAATAACTGTACGCTGATATGTACGGGTGTCCGATGAGACTTGGAACTCTCCGAGTGGTGAACTCATGGCAATCCCCTGCCGCTGCTATTGTGATAGTGTTGCTAGCGAGAAGGGTTCGCGGGCTGGACACCTTCTCTGTTGCTTAGCATAGGTATGAGACGTGAGTTGTATTAGTCTTCCGCTGTAGATTATTTTGAGAAGTATTTGTAAAATTTACACTTTGTAAGCTTCCGCTTGATTTATGTAATATGATGCTTTATTATGTGTGATGTTGGGTGCCGCATCGCACGGCACCACCCAATGCGATTCCCGGGCGAGCGGCACGGCCCCATGATTGGGACCAGGCTCTCACACACAGTGAACAAGCGGTACTCAAATAACCGCGAGGGACGGTGATTGCAATCAGTAGACACCCGGATAACACATCACATACACCCACTTTCAGAAGTGTGGTGCCTCACACCTTCCTACTCTGTTGTATGCAGCAACCTTTCAAAGGAAACCCAAATGCCAAACCGGTCCATCCGTAACGGGCAGGAGGTCCACGCGTGGAGCGTGTCTGTGCCGACCTGCAGATTTACACCTTGCTACCCTCAATCCACTCCTATAAAACGGTTGGGTAAGCCTCGGCACCCAAGTTAACCAATTACATCGCTTTCCTGGTTCCCATATGCCAGTATGCATCTGGTACTATTCAAACTTGTCCAGCAGGTCCGCACACAGCTCGGTCCTCAATCGACACCGACAGGGCTACGCACGTGAGACCTTCGTTCACTGCATCCTATCCTCCCTGCTGGGTCTCAGTTTTACATTCTTAAGTGTAATACCCTCAAATTCATTTCCATGCATTGCATACACTTTTCATGTAGAGAAGCATTGTAAAAGAACTACAAATGGAGAAAGAACTATAGAAATGGAGAAAAAAACCCTTCGAAATGGAGAAAGAACTATACAAATGGATAAAGAACCATAGAAATGGAGAAAGAACCACATAAATGGAGGAAGGAACCATAGAAATGGAGGAAAACCCACAGAAATGGAGAAGTGAATATAGAAATGGAGAATTGGGCATAGAAATGGAGAAGGGAAATGTAGAAATGGAGAATGGGGCATAGAAATGGAGAGGGGAATGTAGAAATGGAGAAAGGGACATAGAAATGGAGAGGGTAATGTAGAAATGGAGAATGTGACGGGACCCCGCCAGTCCCGTACCACGGGGACGGGGTACCTTGCCCGGGTATCGCATTGGGTGGTGTCGTATTATGCGGCACCGAACAGCACACATATAAGGAACACAATATTACATGAATCAAAAGCAGAAGCTTACAGTAGTTCTTTGTAAATAATTTACATAAATTAGCTACAGCAGAAGTCTATAAACAGCTCACGTCGCATATCTAAGAAGCACTCGAGAAGAGGTCCAGCCCGCGGACTCCTCTCGCTAGCAACACGAAGACATGGCAGCGGCTAGGTTCTCCAAGTGTGACATGACTCGGAAGTTCTCGAGTCTCACCGGACAACCTTCTTTATAGCGTCGATGTTTACCTGCAAAACCACTTATATAGCAAGAGTGAGCACAAAGGCTCAGCAATACTTAACCGTCTCTCCTAAAGCATGCAACTCTACATGAGGGTAACTAAAGACCTAGTCCGGTAATTTGCGAAAAGACTCGACTATGAGTTTGTCCTTAACTTTTAGATTTTATCCATATTAGTAGTGACCTTGCGCCCAGCAACATTGGAACTCCACAATCAAACAAGAAACGCTTCATTACAATGTTACTTGTCCCAAGGTGGAAATTAACTTTACTTTGCTCTATCTCTACTTCAAACAGGGTTTTCATGCAATTTCCAATTATCATAAAAGCATTTAAAACTTTGCAAACTGTTCCCACACAACTTGATTACTACGTCACAACACAGGGAGCAAGCGGTAATCAATAACCACGATGGACGGTGATTCGAATCAAACACTACCCAGATAACTCGACACATACGCCCGCCTCTGAAGACCCCACTCTGGCGTCCTTCATTACGTCGTATGTGGCCACCTTTCGCAGGACACTAGACTGTAGAACCGGTCACGCCGTCTCGGGCTCATAGGTCTAACGAGACTATGTGGTATGCCTCTACAATCCAGTGAACCTGGTACATCGGTTTCCTGGTTCCCATATGTCAGTAAGCATCCGGTACACAACTCAATACCTGCTCCTGGGTGCCGCACACGCATCGGTCCTTAACCGACACAGGCAGAGCTACTCGACCAAGACCTCGTCTTGTCGCTGCCTAACCATCTTGCCCGGTCTCATCTTTAGAAACGTAAACTTTAGTTTGCCTTATTTTCGACTACACCCGTGTAATCCCGTCTATAACTCGCGAGTAGATTCCAACTACTCGACTTCTACCAGATGTCCTAAGCTATTTAGCACGGCGTTATTCTACAGCGGTGTTCCTTTCTACCCTTAATCCAAGGTTCATTTGGTCATGCAATTGGAGTGTAAAACATACTTGACCTAATGCACATACAAACTGACCCATAGTAGTGAACAAAGTAAAACTTGAGAAAACAACTTATATGCAAACTGGGGCTTGCCTTGGTTTTGCAGGTGACTAAAGTCAGATAAGATGAAGTCAGTTGCTGATGATGACTTGAATATTAACCACTGGCCTTCTTGCTCCTTGATTCAAGCTTCACCTTTCCTTCACTTTTCCACGTTTAATCACTACACGTTATGAATATGCATACATGTTTAATTGTAAAACTTTATTCTAACAATTGCTAAAGCCATGTTTAAAACTGGAACTCTGTTTAAGAATTTAAAATGACACTGGTGCTAGTGGTTTGGGTGTGTGTTTAAGCACTATCATTAAGTGAGAAGTGAGGTTCATCACTTGGGTGGTGATCACCTAATTGGTTGAACATAACACTACTGACCCAGGGATCTAATGGAGCTGGAAATCTTCTTGTGAGTTCCTTGTCACAAGAAAGTCATCTGGACCAAAATTCAGAATATTTCACTAAGTAGATCACTCAGAAAAATTCCCTAAGCATTTAGGAAAAAGGAATTAATTCTGAATAAATTTGCACTTTCATGCAAATTCAAGTGAACTACAATTTCATACATAGCTCAGGGAGCACGCATGAATTTTCCTAGGATTTTTGGAGCTAAAGAATGTTCAGAAATGAATTTCCAAGTTTTGGAAATTCTCTGAAAAGGTTTCTGTATTCATTTGAATACAGAAACTTGATTTCAGAATTATACTAAATAAATCAACTCCAAATTAACTGAAACTTTTACAGGAGTTTTCTAACATCCTAAAGAATATTCTGGCAAAATATGAGGATTTTTGGATGAACCAAACTCCCTCTAAAATTCTTTTGCTGAAAAGTTTAAAGAATTCTCCGGAATTTTCTATTGGTTTTCATGCAAATTGGGTTGCTCATTTCGATAGAGTTTTTCATCATGAATCCAACCCAATTTGAATCACTAATTTTGGAGCTCCCTAGCAAAAGTTATGAGGTTCTAAAGTTCGAACTAAATCTGAAAATTCAAATTAATCGGGAAATATTCAAACTCTGACTGTGGGTCCATCCTACACGTGTTGGCTGCTGGAACCGCGCCACACGGGGCCACAGGACCTTTCCCGCGGCGCCACACTGGATCCCGGGGCCGCAGCTAATCGGTGTTTTAATTTTTTTCGCCACTGACACATGGGACCCGCCGGTCGTCTTCCTCCTCGGGGCGTTTCCTTTTTCCCGCGCCGCCCCCTCGCCGGAGCCTCGTTGGAGCTCGCCGGACCCGGCTTCCCGGCCGACACTCAGCCTGCTCCTCTCCACCCAGCAGTTTTCGGGGACGAGGAACTCATCTAGGGGGTCAGCACACGCTCTAGAAGCCCAGAACCAGGTCGGCGGCGTGCAACGGCCTTGGTGAAGCTTCGGCGCCGATGACCGATCGCTTCAGCCCACAAAAATCCTAAAGGATCGGCTCTACAGCATCAGTGATGCCTAAAGAAGCTCGACATGGCCACCAAGTAGCTCAGGAACAATGGTTACTAGGACTTCACCGAGCGCCCGATCGTTCCCGCCATGGCCGCCGATGGAAGACCTCGAAATTAGCTGCCCCTACTCACTGCTACGCTAGGGTCGCGAAGGAAAAAAGTTCCCTATCCTCTCTAGCTCCTGTGTGCGCAAAATTAACAAGTCTAACCAAGAACTAAGCGTCGATTTTTGAAACTCTTACCCGCAGGTAGGTTTCCCTCGTCCAAGAGGAAAACTGGAAATTCCCGAGCTACGTTGCACGGCTCGGGCTGAAACTCGGGGGAGAGCAGAGTGAACTTTGGCGCGTCTCGGAGGGTGCTTGCTCGGCCGTGAAAAGCCTCGGTATGAGCTGCCCACGGTGACCGAGTTGCACTTTCGCCGGTGAGCTTCAGTTTCTCGCGTTGATCATTGATTTGGGCGCGCCACGAGCGAGGAACGTTGGAGCCGAGCTGTGGAGGATCTTGTACACTCGTTAGCGCTCCCTTTTTGTGTGGGCGACTTGAGCAAACGAGGACGCGAGCTGGTGGACAACCGAAGGCAACAGAGGCGTCGCCGGCGGCTGTTTTTCGGGCGCGGAAGCAGAAGAACCCGCGAGCACGAGTGGGAGACTTCGTGTTTGCATCGGTGGAGAGGATAAACGCCGGGTGAACCGCCTCTGGCGCCCACGCATGGCTGGGGGAGACTCGAGCAGGAGGTGGCGGTAGCGCCCGCGGTGGCGTTCTGTGATCAACTTGATCGGGCTCGGGTCTGAACAGAGCCAAAAGGTTTGCTTCAGTTGAAAGTCTCCTCCATTTTCAGTCCATGACATGTTGGTCCCACAGCTCCTCTCTGCTCTCAAAAGATCTCCAAATTTTGACACATTGTAAATTCAGCTATGAGGGATCCAAATTCAAAAGCCAATTTGCCATTTGACCATTTGTGCCACAGTTTCAAATTTAAATTCAAATTTGGATGAAATTTACAAGTTTCTTTGATGTTCATATCAAACCCTCCAAATTTCCTCAAAATTTGGCTCCCTCATTATTTGGACCTGACGAATTCAGATATGTCCTCTGATTTTTGAGTGGGTCATTGCAAATACCACTTCTTGAACAACAGTTTGAATTTTTCCTTTTTGAAAATGGCCCTCCTATCTTTGGAGTGAGCCTCTTTAGTTCAAACTGAATTCAAAGTTTTATTGCACATGTCAACACTTTCATGAGTGAACATAAGTTTTTGTAAGTCCCATTTCTTGTATATAAACTCAACTTTATTCATAGCTCAAGTTTTCTGTTTACATGTTTTGGGACTTTTACATTCCTCCCCCCTTAAAAAGAATCTCGTCCCGAGATTCATGATTAAGGACAAAGTGGAGAGGACAACTACTCAACATAAGCCTCTAACAACTCCGGATGATTGCGTTTCAAATACTCCTCGCTTTCCCATGTAGCTTCATCGGACGTGTGATTTTCCCATAGCACCTTGAAAAATCGCAGCGTCCGGTTTCTGGTCTCGCGAGTCTTTTCATCAATTATCGGGGTTGGACGTTCAATATAAGTGAGGTCTGGATTCAAATCTGCTATGTCTCCCGTGAGAATTCCCGTTGGAACTTTCAAACACTTCCGCAACTGAGATATGTGGAAGACATTATGAACTCCGGCTAAGGCTACCGGTAGCTCCAAACGATATGCCACGGGTCCACACCTTTCAATCATGACAAAGGGACCGATAAAACGTGGAGCTAATTTCCCTTTCATTCCGAATCGGTGAATTCCCTTCATAGGAGATACGCGGAGGTATACGTGGTCCCCAACTTGAAATTCCAGAGGACGACGCCTCTTATCCGCATAGCTCTTTTGTCTGGACTGAGTGGCTTTAAGATTTTCCTGAATAAGCCTCACCCGCTCTTCTACTTCATTTTTGAGATCAATCCCGTAAATAACTCTCTCGCCGGATGCACACCAGTTCAAGGGTGTGCGGCACTTCCGACCATAGAGAGCTTCATAAGGCGCCATTTTGATACTTGATTGATACCCGTTGTTATATGAGAACTCTGCCAACGGTAAGTGATCATCCCAGCTCTTACCGTGGTGGATGGCACATGCTCTCAGCATATCTTCAAGTATTTGGTTCACCCTCTCCGTTTGCCCATCGGTTTGAGGGTGATACGCGGAGCTTCGCATCAATTTGGTTCCCAAGGATGCATGTAGCTGCTCCTAGAAATGAGCAACAAACATCGTGCCTCGATCGGAGATGATCGTTCGGGGAACTCCATGTAGGCACAAGATCCGTGCTATGTATAACTCCGCATACTGCATGGCGGTGTATCTGGTATGCACGGGGATGAAGCGTGCTGATTTGGTTAACTGGTCCACGATTACCAAAATCGAATCATGGTGGTGGGAGGTCATCGGCAACCCAACGATGAAATCCATACTCAAGTCTTTCCACTTCCATGCCGGTATTTGTAGCGGTTGCAGCAGGCCCGACTTCTTTACGTGGTCAGCCTTAATTCTTCGACACATATCACATTCTGAAACGTATTTTGAAACTTCACGTTTCATACGTGTCCACCAAAACTTCTTCCGGAGGTCTTGGTACATTTTATTGCTGCCCGGGTGAATAGAAAATTTGGATAAGTGAGCCTCATCCAAAATTTTCTTCCGCAGCCTCATATCACGGGGTACGACTATCCGGTCCTTGAACCATAGGGTGTCTTCATCATCTAACCGGAAACATTTCATCTCCCCGTTCTTCAACCACCTTTTGATATGAGCCATGCCCTTGTCTTTCTTTTGAGCTTCCATAACCTCCTCTCTTATTGTGGGTATGAGAGCTAGATTATGTTGAGCTCCATATGGAACCAAGTAGAGGCTTGGCTCTTCCTCTTCTATCGGCGCAATGGTCAAGTTATGAATATGAGACTTCTGGCTGAGTGCATCGGCAACCACATTTGCCTTGCCCGGATGATAATGAATTTCAATCTCATAGTCCTTGATCAGTTCCAGCCATCGCCGTTGTCGCATATTCAACTCTCTCTGAGTGAATATGAATTCAAACTTTTGTGGTCAGTGTAGAGATGAACCAGATTTCACAATAGGTAATGTCTCCACATCTTCAAAGCTAATACCATGGCAGCAAGCTCGAGATCATGAGTTGGATAATGTTGCTCATGATTCCATAACTGCCGTGATCCCTAAGCGACCACACGTCCTTCTTGCATGAGTACACAATCAAGTCCGATGCCAGATGCATCACAATAAACATCAAAGGGCTTGGTTGTATCCGGTTGAGCTAGAACCGGGGCTGTTGTGAGGTGTTTCACCAACGCTTGAAAAGCTTCCTCACATGGCTTACTCCAATCATATTTGATGCCCTTTTTCAGTAACTCAGTCATAGGTTGGAGATTTTTGAGAAGCCCGGGATGAACCTCCGGTAATATCCCGCCAAACCCAAGAAGCTACGAACTTCATGGACTGATGTTCGAGACTTCCACAGCACTTGCTCAATCTTGCTTGGATCAACAGCAATACCTTCCGCCGAAATAATATGTCCAAGAAATGGCACTTGGTTGATCCAGAATTCACATTTACTAAACTTTGCATAGAGCTTGTGATCTCTCAGTCGTTGGAGCACAATATGCAAATGTTTAACGTGCTCCTCTTCAGATTTGGAATAGACCGAGATGTCGTCGATGAATACCATGACGAACTGATCCAGCTCTGGCATGAGCACCGAGTTCATAAGATACATAAAGTGGGCCGGAGCATTGGTCAACCCAAATAACATGACAAGATACTCATAGAGTCCGTATCTTGTCAAGAATGCTGTTTTCGGGATATCTTCCGCTCGAATCTTGATTTGATGATATACCGACCTTAAGTCCATCTTGGAGAAGACTTTAGCACCCACTAGCTGATCGAAGAGAATATCAATTCTTGGTAGTGGATACTTGTTCTTTATTGTCACAGCACTCAAAGGACGATAATCGACGCATAGCCTCAGCGTCTCATCCTTATTCTTCACAAATAAAGCTGAGCAACCCCACGGTGATGAACTTGGACGAATAAACCCCTTGTCCATCAGATCTTTGAGTTGCTCCTTCAGTTCTGCTAGTTCATTCGGAGCCATTTTGTATGGTCTCCGAGAGATTGGCGTCGTTCCCGCTATCAACTCTATTTTGAACTCCACCTTGCGCTCAGGCGGTAGGCCTGGAAGATCTTCGGGAAAAACGTCCGGATATTCACGGACTACCGGAATGTCTTCTAACTTGCACGCCTCGGCATTACATACTTCCGGGTCTTTGGAAACCGCTTCGCCGAGATACAATGTTTGACGCCCGTGAAGTGGAGAGTCCAAGTGAACACTCCTGTTCTCGATGTCCAGAACAGCCTTATGGAAGGTCAACCATGATATTCCCAAAATGGCATTGATTCCCTGGTCTTCGAGAATAATAAGGGTGGTAGGATAAATTTTTCCACCCAAACAAAGTGGTGCTCGAGAGACGACTTCATTAGTGGATATGTACCCACCAGGCGAATGAATAAGGTATGAACCTTTGGTGATAGTGGTGGATATCTGGTCCCGTATTACCATTACCCTGCTAATGAAGTTATGTGTTGCACCAGAGTCGAATAAAATGACAACCGGATTGTCATTTAAGGTGAACCTGCCGGCAAGAACAAGTCCTCCCTTTGGCAGATCATCGACTGACACATAATTAATTGTCCCCACCTTGGACAAAGCTTTTCTTTGCTTCTCAAGATCACACTGTGGAACTGGACCCACAGACACAATGTTGCTGCTTGGTTCAGTTGATTCATTGACGGCGAGCTCATTGTCAATGTGAAGTGGGACAGCACTTGGTTCAGCTGAGAAATCACCTTGTTCATCTTCAACCTCTCGAGGGAAATAATATTCTGATGCACCTTGTTGATACTGAGGTGCATGAGAAACAAGTCGCTGCTGCAGTGGAGGTGAATAAGACCTCTGTGGAGTATAAGAGGCGTCACACTCCCAGAATGATTGCACCTCTTGTGGAATCTCTCGACCGGAAGGTGAACGGATCACCAACCGATACTTCTGAGGTAGATGATTGCATTCCTCCTGTGATGAGTCCCTCTCCCTCTTTTCTTTGAGGTAGAGATTGGAATAATATTCCTGAGTGATAGCACAGCTCATAAACTCATCAAAATTCTCTTGGCTAACTTGAGCCAATTCACATCGCAGCCTAGCGGTCAGCCCTATGTAAAAGTGATAACCCTTCATGGCTGGTGACTTCACATAGTAAGGTAAATATTGAGCTAAGCGATTGAATTCCTTCGCATACTCAATAACGCTCATGTCACCTTGCTTTAGGTTCCAGAATTCATCATGGCTTGTTTGCATTATGCCTGCAGGGATGAAACGAGCACGAAATGCAGCCTGGAACTCCGCCCATGTGACACGATGCCCTACTGGTTGGACCGCAAGGTACTCTGCCCACCATGCTCCAGCAAAGCCGTGAAGCTGCTGAGCGGCAAATAGAGTCTTAGAGAATTCATCACATTGGATCAATCCAAACTTTGACTCAATGACACGTAACCAGTGATTTGCTTCACAATGGTCAGCCGCCTCGGAGAATACCGGCGGTTGTGTCGCCAAGAAATCCAGATACGTGCTCTGAGTTGGCATGTGACGTTGAGCTTCTCGATTTATGCCTTGTGGAACTAGAGTTTGGAGAGTTTCATTCATCTTCACCATAATTTCAGCCAATCCGGTTGGCGATGGCTCTTGTGATGAAGTCGGGTCATTCCCACCTCGACTCGAATCTTCAAGCTCCATTTGAGAATGTGTACGTACCATACTGCACAAAACAAAATTTTGAGTCAATCAAAATTCTATCTCAGTAGTAAGTAAAGATAAGTAAAACATGAACATGTCATGAACTTTATGAAATCATAACAACATTCATGTTTAAACAAATCTTAAGTACGCTAAACTAATCAGCGGGACTACCCTGACCAGTCCACACAAACTCCAAATTTTACTCAAGTTATCAACAGATTCTTGACTCTAGATCAATACCAAAGATGTAGTAAACTTCAGTATCTTTCCAACGAGTGCTTATAGGCTCCTTAAGGATTTTTCTACAGGAAGTTATGGTTTAAAAACAGAAAGGTCCAGAGAGGTCTTTGCTACTGTCCTGGTTTTGAACAGTTTGCCTTCAACTGGACTTTTCACCAACTTAACGTGTGATTTTGCTCTGGAGGTCTACAAAGAAGTTGTAGAGCACTTGAAAATCTTTCCAGAACGGTATCATACACCTTAATTGGTTAAGACTACTCAGAGTTATGCTCTGTTAAAGTCCAGCAAGAATTCCTGCCAGAAACAGAGCACTCTGTTTTTGAAAACTTTGACGCCTAGTTGTACTCTCATTTGAGTCTTAGCTCAAAAAAAGAGTTCGGTAAATAATATTTTTTTCAAAATTCCATTTTTAGTCGAAAGTTAGTTCATGAATCATTTCTTAATAGCGAAAAGATTATTAAGTGTAGTACGATGTCGATGCACCGTAAGAACATGTCGGTACTATGTTGCCTCACCAAAGAAAATCCTACGCGGATCATACCGGCATATACGTATTATCAGTGGCACTAAGACGGTCTCTCGCACACGTGTACTACACGGGATACGCACGTGGTTAGTACCTGCAGAAAGACACTCAATAGTGGTGCACTCAAAGGTTGTTCATTTCAGGCAGTTCCATAATTGAAAGTAAATACAAACGCCCGTATCATTGCCATACGGCCGTCCTTGAGTTAAGTGACGTCTCAAGGTACGTGATCGTGTTTCGACACCACACGACGGGGAACCCTAGTATATCATGAACGGGTCATCACGGTTGGGAATGTTATCAACCCAACAGATACCACCTACTGCCCTGCAGGGCACGCCGATGGCAAGCGCTGCGCATGTCCTCCTGGGCTATTTCCAGACGAACAGACCATCGCGTTACTGACCACGCGATGGGGTCTCTACTTACTTGCCTAATGCATGCTAGGGATCAGCGTTTCATATGAACTCAGGAACATGAAGAGTCCAAGAGTTTCATATTGACGTCCCACACCAAGCTGTGAGACCTAGCCCTGAACCACTTTCCTCGTCAGGGGAGCTAACCGAAATTGAACCGCTTTCGGTGGCGTTCCTTACCATTCTTACCAGAACGTAGGTGCGTCGCTACATAATGAAAATTCAGAATTAAAACACATATGTTAGTGTAGCCACTTTAAGTAACTACACTACTATATTCCTTATGTGGGCATAATATTGTTTCCTCACCGTATCCTAAGTTTTTGTCGTAATACCATCCTTATTCCGTGCGCTATTACCGATGCGGCTCTGATACCACGCTGACGGGACCCCGCCAGTCTCGTACCATGGGGACGGGGTACCTTGCCCGGGAATCGCATTGAGTGGTGCCGTGTTATGCGGCACCGAACAGCACACATATAAGGAATATTGTATTACATGAATCAAAAGCAGAAGCTTACAATAGTTCTTTGTAAATAATTTACATAAATTAGCTACAGCGGAAGTCTATAAACAGCTCACGTCGAATACCTAAGAAGCACTCGAGAAGAGGTCCAGCCTGCGGACTCCTCTCCCTAGCAACACGAAGACATGGCAGCGGCTAGGTTTTCCAAGTGTGACATGACTCGGAAGTTCCCGAGTCTCACCGGACAACCTTCTTTATAGCGTCGATGTTTACCTGCAAAACCACTTATATAGAAAGAGTGAGCACAAAGGCTCAGCAAGACTTAACCGTCTCTCCTAAAGCATGCAACTCTACATGAGGGTAACTCAAGGCCTAATCCTGTAATTTGCGATAAAACTCGACTACGAGTTTGATCAGATTTTAGCCATATTAGTAGTGACCTTGCGCCCAGCAACATTGGAACTCCACAATCAAACAAGAAACGCTTCATTCCAATGTTACTTGTCCCAAGGTGGAAATTAACTTTAGTTTGCTCTATCTCTACTTCAAACAGGGTTTTCATGCAATTTCCAATTGTCATAACAACATTTAAAACTTTGCAAACTGTTCCCACACAACTTGATTACTACGTCACAACACAGGGAGCAAGCGGTAATCAATAACCACAATGGACGGTGATTCTAATCAAACACTACCCAGATAACTCGACACATACGCCCGCCTCTGAAGACCCCACTCTGGCGTCCTTCATTATGTCGTATGTGGCCACCTTTCGCAGGACACTAGACTGTAGAACCGGTCACGCCGTCTCGGGCTCATAGGTCTAACGAGACGATGTGGTATGCCTCTACAATCCAGTGAACCTGGTACATCGGTTTCCTGGTTCCCATATGTCAGTAAGCATCCGGTACACAACTCAATACCTGCTCCTGGGTGCCGCACACGCATCGGTCCTTAACCGACACAGGCAGAGCTACTCGACCAAGACCTCGTCTTGTCGCTGCCTAACCATCCTGCCCGGTCTCATCTTTAGAAACGTAAACTTTAGTTTGCCTTATTTTCAACTACACCCGTGTAATCCCGTCTATAACTCGCGAGTAGATTTCAACTACTCGACTTCTACCAGATGTCCTAAGCTATTTAGCATGGCGTTATTCAACAGCGGTGTTCCTTTCTACCCTTAATCCAAGGTTCATTTGGTCATGCAATTGGAGTGTAAAACATACTTGACCTAATGCACATAGAAACTGACCCATAGTAGTGAACAAAGTAAAACTTGAGAAAACAACTTATATGCAAACCGGGGCTTGCCTTGGTTTTGCAGGTGACTAAAGTCAGATATGATAAATCAGTTGCTGATGATGACTTGAATATTAACACTGGCCTTCTTGCTCCTTGATTCAAGCTTCACCATTCCTTCACTTTTCCACGTTTAATCACTAAACGTTATGAATATGCATACATGTTTAATTGTAAAACTTTTTTCTAACAATTGCTAAAGCCAAGTTTAAAACTGGAACTCTGTTTAGAATTTAAAATGACACTGGTGCTAGTGGTTTGGGTGTGTGTTTAAGCACTATCATTAAGTCAGAAGTGAGGTTCATCACTTGGGTGGTGATCACCTAATTGGTTGAACAGAACACTACTGACCCAGGGCTCTAATGGAGCTGGAAATCTTCTTGTGAGTTCCCTGTCACAAGAAAGTCATCTGGACCAATATTCAGAATATTTTACTAAGTAGATCACTCAGAAAAATTCCCTAAGCATTTAGGAAAAAGGAATTAATTCTGAATAAATTTGCACTTTAATGCAAATTCAAGTGAAAAAAAATTTCATACATAGCTCAGGGAGCATGCATGAATTTTACTAGGATTTTTGGAGCTAAAGAATGTTCAGAAATGAATTTCCAAGTTTTGGAAATTCTCTGAAAAGGTTTCTGTATTCATTTGAATACAGAAACTTGATTTCAGAATTATCCTAACTAAATCAACTCCAAATTATCTGAAACTTTTACAGGAGTTTCCTAACATCCTAAAGAATCTTCTGGCAAAATGTGAGGATTTTTGGATGAACCAAACTCCCTCTAAAATTCTTTTGCTGAAAAGCTTTAAAGAATTCTCCAGAATTTTCTATTGGTTTTCATGAAAATTGGGTTGCACATTTCGATAGGGTTTTTCATCCTGAATCTAACCCAATTTGAATCACTAATTTTGGAGCTCCCTAGCAAAAGTTATGAGGTTCTAAAGTTTGAACTAAATCTGGAAAATTAAACTAATCGGGAAATATTCAAACTCTGACTGTGGGTCCATCCTACACGTGTCGGCTGCTGGAACCGTGCCACACGGGTCCACAGGACCTTTCCCGCGCCACCACACTGGATCCCGGGGCCGCAGCTACTCGGTGTTTTAATTTTTTTTCGCCACTGACACGTGGGACCCACCGGTCGTCTTCCTCCTCGGGTCGTTTCCTTTTTCCCGCGCTGCCCCCTCGCCGGAGCCTCGTTGGAGCTCGCCGGACCTGGCTTCCCGGCCGCCAGTCGGCCTGCTACTCGCAGCCCGGCGGTTTTCGGGGACGAGGAACACATCTAGGGGGTCAGCACACGCTCTAGAAGCCCGGAATCAGGTCGGCGGCGTGCAACGGCCTCGGTGAAGCTTCGGCGCCGATGACCGATCGCTTAAGCCCACAAGAACCCTAAAGGATCAGCTCTACACCATCAGTGACGCCTAAAGAAGCTCAACATGTCCACCAAGTAGCTCCTAGGAACGACGGTTACTAGGACTTCACCGAGCGCCTGATCGTTCCCGCCATGGCCGCCGATGGAAGAGCTCGAAATTAGCTGCACCTACTCACTGCTACGCTAGGGTCGCGAAGGAAAAAGGTCCCCTATCCTCTCTAGCTCCTGTGTGCACAAAATGAACAACTCCAACCGAAAATTAAGCGTCGATTTTTGAAACTCTTACCCGCGGGTAGGTTTCCCTCGTCCGAGAGGAAAACTGGAAATTCCCGAGCTACGTTGCACTACTCGGGCTGAAACTCGGGGGAGAGCAGCGTGAAGTCCCGGCGCGTCTCGGAGGGTGCTTGCTCGGCCGTGAAAATCCTCGGTATGAGCTGCCCATGGTGACCCGAGTTGTACTTTCACCGGTGAGCTTCAGTATCTCGCGTTGATCGTTGATTTGGGCGCGCCACGAGCCAGGAACGTTGGAGCCGAGCTATGGAGGATCCTGTACACTTGTTAGCGCTCCCTTTTTGTGTGGGCGACTCAAGCAAACAAGGATGCGAGCTGGTGGACAACCGAAGGCAACAGAGGCGTCGCCGGTGGCTGTTTTTTGGGCGCGGAAGCAGAAGAACCCACGAGCACGAGTGGGAGACTTCGTGTTTGCCTCGGTGGGAAGGATAAACGCCGGGTGAACCGCCTCTGGCGCCCGCACGGGGGGGGGGGGGGGAGGGTAGACTCGAGCAGGAGGTGGTGATAGTGCCCGCGGTGGCGTTCTGTGATCGACTTGATCGGGCTCGGGTCTGCACAGAGCCAAAAGGTTTGCTTCGGTTGAAAGTCTCCTCCATTTTCAGTCCATGACATGTGGGTCCCACAGCTCCTCTCTGCCCCCCAAAGGTCTCCAAATTATGACACATTGTAAATTCAGCAATGAGGGATCCAAATTCAAAAGCCAATTTGCCATTTGACCATTTGTGCCACAGTTTCAAATTTAAATTCAAATTTGGATGAAACTTACAAGTTCCTTTGATGTTCATATCAAAGCCCCTCGAAATTTCCTCAAAATTTGGCTCCCTCATTATTTGGACCTGAGGAATTCAAATATGTCCTCTGATTTTTGAGTGGGTCAATGCAAATACCACTTCTTGAACAACAGTTTGAATTTTTCCTTTTTGAAAATGGCCCTCCTATCTTTGGAGTGAGCTTCTTTAGTTCAAACTGAATTCAAAGTTTTATTGCACATGCCAATACTTTCATGAGTGAACAAAAGTTTTTGTAAGTCCCATTTCTTGTATATAAACTCAACTTTATTCATAGCTCAAGTTTTCTATTTACAAGTTTTGGGATTTTTACAGAATGGGACATAGAAATGGAGAGGAGAATGTAGAAATGGAACAAGTGACATATGAATGGTGAGGAATGGGAAAAAGATGGCTGAAATGAGCCATTCCCAAATTTCCCCCAAAATTTCCAAATTCCCCAATTACACAAAAGGGGAATTTTCCCCACATTTTGGGTATAAAATCCCCAAGGCTGCCGTACCACAAGAGATAAGTTTGTTAAGATGTAAAAAATTGAATAGGACTCTTATTTGAGCTCCCCCACCCCCTTGGCCAACCCCTCTCTCTCTTCTGGACGCCCCCCCTTCTGCCAAGCCCCCTCCCTGCTGCCAAGTCACCAAGTTCCCCCCTTGCCGGAATTTAGATGCCGTCGAGCCCCGTCGAGCCCCGCCGTTGCCGGAGAAGAAGCCCGACGATCTGTTCTACCAAAATTTTCCATAGAAAAATTCCCCGCTGCTGCCATTGCTAGGAGGAAGGCCCTGCCACCAAAAGAAAGTGAGGTAGGTCTTGGTTACCCATCTTACGATGTCGCCGCTGTTTCTATGCATCCGTTTTCTTCACCCCTTTTGAACAGAAACTTTTTCGTGTGGACAGATCACGTTTTGATCGATTTTTGACTGTGGAATTGATCTAGATCTTGAGTCAGCACTTGATCCCTACACCCTTGTTCATCGTAAAACCCCATGAAAGCCCATTAAAACACGCAAGAACACGTACAAACTGGATTAATAAAACTGCACTATAGGATTTGCATTCATCTACCCCATCACATCTTGAGTAAAGTTTGTGCATGATGATTGGTTGCTGTAAATTTTGTATGTGCATGATCGTGAGTAGAAGAACAAGCTCAAGAGCCATCTACGAGGATCTACAGCACCAAGACTTTGAAACGCTCGAACAACAAGTGCCACGGGAGCAAGGCAAGTGCCCCTTGACCATATTGAACCCATGTTTTGAAACTGTTTTGTTTGCGAAAACTCGTACTCTTGAGTCAACTTGATGGGACACCCTTTTATAGGATTTTACTAGTTTTGTTAACCATCCGTGTCACCGGGAAAGTTGATGAGTCGGGTATGGTCATTTTTCCTTTTTGCTTCGCTTGACTTACAGGATGCGGGAAGCTGAAATAAAACATGTCTAGCTACTGCACTCATATGAATAATGATGATGAGATAATGATGATATTAATGGGCATGGAATCGGGGAGATCTAGGCAAGCTTGGTTCGTGAATGTTGCTGGATGAGATGGTGGAACTTGCCGTAGATCTAAGGACCGGTTCATGCGAGAGTATGCCAGGAAAACAGTGCGACCACAAGGCCAAGTATGGGTGCGGCTTAGCTGATTAATTAGGTGTGTTGCTAGCTTGTTATGGACCGTGGATGGCGCGGGGAATGAGAGTTGAGGAGGACTGCCCTGGGAACTGCATGGCACAAGAGGGGGCCGTGGGTGGGAGAATGGTGATTCGAGCCTACCGGTGAAACCACAGTGAGTCCATACATCTAGTAGCCCCTTTGTAAAGGCTATTTTTTGTGATCTCTTGGCCATACACCGACGGTTGTGTACTGGTATAATGGAGGTTCTGCAGTCACCGACGGGTGACGAAATCACGAACTTGTGGGTAAAGTGGTGTCACCTCTGCAGATTGTAAAACTATCATGATAGCCGTGCTTCCGGTCACAAGCACCTGACCAACTTCCATGATTAGAGGGAAAACTTGGGATGGTTATTCGGTATGGTTATGGTATGGTCATTGGGATTGTTTTTGGGACTGTTTTGAGTCATGACAATGAGTTTGGTTTTGGTTATATTAATATGAGATGGATATGAATATTTATGAGCATGGGATGAACTTGAGAAAGATTAATGGCTGGTTGAGACTTGATAAATGGTGATTTATGATGAAAGAATGTTGCTGATTACTTGGTTATATTGGGATTTATTTCATATAGACTTAGTTGCTGTTTTACCATGTTTGTGAAATAAAATTTGCTTGCTGCAATGAGCCTTTTTACTCCATACCTTGTTGTAAGCTACATGTCATACTTTTCCCGCACTTGCTGAGTACGACATGTACTCACCCGTGCATTACCACATAAACATCAGCTACAGGAGATGAGTACTTCGAGGACCATGTGGAGTACTAGGTGTGCGAACTAGCGTCAATATGCCTGTGGAGTTGAAGTTGGAGCCTGCTGTCTTTAGTAACTTTCCGCTGTCGTTAGAGTCTTCCGCTGCAAGAATAAGTTAGAGATTCATGAGTGAGACAATGAGTCGATGTAATAAAGTACTTAAACACTATTTTTTCGTGGTTATATTCTGAATCCAGTTTGTGGATTACATGTGTATGTGCTATGAACATCCTGGGCACACATATGCATTCACTTGGTTCTATTTTCGGAACTGGGTGTCACAGATTGGTACCAGAGCCACGTTGACCGTAGGACGCAAGCCTAGGTAGAATGGACACTTTAAAACACATAGGAACACCCATCTAAACTGTTATTTTCGAAAATTGCTTGCTGCTGCACTTTACTTGTCAATTCAGCCACCACAAAGTGTTATTTTCAGCCCCTCTTTTTCTCTACTATTGGACAGCAACATTTTTGTTTTCCTGCATCATAGCTTCTGAAGTTATGGAGTTATTTCTTCCTTCTCTAAAAATTTCCTCATGTTTTATTTATAGATGTCGGTGACTAGTTGCACAGCACGCATAAGGACTCGTCCACCACCACGTTGGAGTGCACTTAACCCCATTGAGGTGTCCGATGGACCATATTGGGAGGAGTTGAAATGGAACCTCATGATGAAGATGAAGTCAGTAGCTCTATGCATGAGGAAGAGCATCTGGAAGAGGTGGAACCGTTCGAAGACGATATGGAGGATAATCCACAAGAACGGCATTGGTACGCACCTCAGGAGGAGTTTCACGCGGGCTTACACCCCATGGAGCCTCATGAAGCTATGACGGGAGGAGATGAACCCGAAGAGGAGCCACCCCTTGCTGAGGCCAATAATGAAGGTGATGAATGGGCCAACCATTCACTTTAAGAATTTCTGTCCGACGGAATGGAAGGAGGACACATATCTAGGGAGCTCAAAGAATTTCTGGATTGCTGCAGCTTATATCCGGAATATCTTCTCAAGGAAGTCCCTCGTCTTGGACATGAAGAGTGGATGTCTGAAGAAACTATCCTATCTAACGGTAGAGTTGTCACCCGGCACTTCGCACCCACATGGAGAGCTACAACGGCAGAAGCTATCGATGATGCAGCATTGGATGCACTCACCGGACTGTGCTACGCCTTCCATGAGCAGCTTGAGGACACCACTTTTGAGCTGCACCCATATCGGAAGAGTGGTACAAGGGAGATACTTGACCCCATGTAACAGCCTTTTCCAGCCCACAAGCTTCTGACAGGGCTGGAGTTAGGAAACCGCTATGCAAGCGCACAAGAGATCAGTTACCTAAGCAACAAGCTGTATTTGCTGGAGAAACAAGAGGAGACTCGTGCCAACGCGGGAGCAAATAGAGCACCAGCGTCATCTAACCCTACATGGACTGCCGAATCACCATGGCGTGCGCCCATGTATGGACCACCCCCGTCACATGGTGAGAACAGCACCGGTTCTCACGATTAAGTTTAGGTTTCCATTCAATAAAGCTGTAATAGGAACGTTTACATCGTAGTAAGTCAAATAAGAGTGGTGTGCAGAAATTATTATGATGATTGCTTATGTTTGTGTAATTGGTGTAAGTTGTGGAACGCTTCGGCAAATGTCCACATCCACACATAGTAGAGAGATGTGAGATGCTTCGGCATGTGTTCACATCCTCATATAGGCTGAAATTAATAAAAGTAGTTGCTTAGTTCATACACCTTGATGCATATAGTTGGGAAATCTCTTCTTTCAATTCTGAATTCTAGTACGAAAGTAAACCTTAAAATAAGGGGGTAGACTTTCTTGCCAACCTTATTGTCTTGGATTCCCAAGGGATTGACATAATACATGTAATGGATTGGATAACCAAGCACAACGGAGTGATTCAATGTCCTGAGAGGATCGTGCAGTTGACAAGTGAGCACTGTACTCGTATTGAGTTCAAGGCAGCCCAACCGGCAACCGAGAAGGCAGCACCGAACCACGTCGAAGAAGCGACATTGGAAAGCATTCCGGTGGTTCAAGAATATTCAGATGTGTTCCCGGAAGAACTTCCAGGTATGACACCTGACCAAGGCATTGAATTTGCTATTGATTTAGTACCCAGAACTGCACCTATAGAGAAGAGGCCATATACGATGCCCGCTAATGAACTAGTGGACCTCAAGAAGCAAATTCAGGAGCAGCTAGAAAAGGGTTTTATATTCCCAAGCTCGTCACCATGGGGAGTCCCCGTGCTTATCATAGACAAGAAGGATTGGACCCAAAGGATGTGTGTGGATTATAGGTCTCTCAATGAGGTGATGATCAAGAATAAATACCCGCTGCCCCGTATATAGGACCTATTCGACCAAATGAAAGGTGCCCGAATTTTCTCCAAGATTGATCTTTGGTCGTGATACTTCCAGCTGAAGATTAAGCCCTCCGACATACCCAAGACTGCATTTCGAACATGGTATGGTTAGTATGAATATACCGTTATGTCTTTTGGGTTAACGAATGTACCTGCATACTTTACGTAACTCATGAATAAGGTCTTCATGGAGTACTTGGACAAGTTTGTCGTGGTTTTCATCGACGATATCATGGTGTATTAAAAAAGCGAGGAAGAACACGAAGAATACTTGAGGTTGACGTTGCATAAACTGCGAGAGCATCAATTGTATGCCAAGTTCAGCAAGTGTCAATTTTGGCTAAAGGAGATATCGTTCCTAAGCCACATCATCTCTGAGGGAGGAGTATCGGTTGATCCCGGAAAAGTGGGAGACGTTTTAAAGTGGAACCAACCGCAGAATGTGAGAGATATTTGGAGTTTCCTTGGGATGGCTGGATACTACCGCCGGTTCATCAAGGATTTCTCCAAAATAGCGAAGCCTATGACTGAATTGCTAATGAAGGGAAAATCATTTCAGTGGACACCAGCGTGTCAAGAAAGCTTTGAGGAGCTCAAGAAGAGACTAACCACAGCGCCGGTTTTGGTATTTCCGGACATGAACAAAAGCTTCGACATATATTGTGACGCATCAAGACAAGGGCTTGGATGTGTGCTCATGCAAGAAGGACAAGTGGTAGGCTATGCGTTGAGACAACTAAAGAAACACGAGCTGAATTACCCCACACATGACTTGGAACTTGCAGCCATGGTACATGCCTTGAACATTTGGAGGCATTATATCCTTGGCCACCGATGTGCGATCTATACGGATCACAAGAGCCTCAAGTATATATTCACGCAAACGAATCTGAATTTGAGGCAACATCGATGGTTGGAACTCATCAAGGATTATGATGTTGGAATCAACTATCACCCCAGAAAGGCCAACGTAGTAGCTGATGCATTGAGCCAAAAGGGAGCATGCCACCAACTCACGGTTCAGGAGCTGCCACCCGAGCAGCGCAAGGAGTTCGAATGGTTACATCTCGGGTTCTTGAATGAGATGGAAGTGATAGAACTGAACTCCTCGCTGGAACAAGAGATACGAGATGGCCAAGCAACGGATGAGGAAATCAAGGAAAGAATCCAACAAGGCATAGAAAAGGATTTCAAGGAAGACGAGAAAGGCACGCTTTGGTTAGGAAAAAGGATTTGTGTGCCTAACGTGAAGCACATCCGCGACACGATATTAAAGGAGACACATGACTCACCTTATTCCATACATACCGGCTGTACAAAGATGTACAAGGATCTGAAAACTTTCTATTGGTGGGATGGTATGAAAAAGGGACATAGCTGAATATGTTGCCTTATGCGACACGTGCCAACAAGTGAACACCGAACATCAAAGACCCGCTGGATTGTTGCAGCCATGTAAAGTACCTGAGTGGAAGTGGGAAGACATCAGCATGGATTTCATCGTCGGATTGCCATGTACTCAATCAGGTTATGACTCTATTTGGGTTATCGTGGACTGATTGACAAAAACGGCCCATTTCCTTCCTGTTAGAACCAAGTACAGCGTTGCACAACTAGCCGAGCTGTATATGGAGCAAATCGTGTGTCACCATGGAGTTCCGAAGAGGATAGTTTCAGATCTGGGTTCTCAATTTACCTCTAGGTTCTGGAATAATCTGCACGAAACCATGGGTACACGACTGAATTTCAGCTCCGCTTATCACCTGCAAACCGACGGGCAAACTGAGAGGACAAACCAAATTTTGGAAGACATGTTGAGAGCTTGCGCCTTGAAACATGGGCGTAGTTGGGATAGGAACTTTCCGTATGCGGAATTCTCATACAACAACAACTATCAAGCCAGCTTGAAGATGTCACCTTTCGAAGCATTGTATGGTAGACGGTGTAGAACGCCGCTGTTCTGGAATGAGACCGGAGAAAGTCAAGTGTTGGGACCCGAAGTGCTGCAAGACGCCGAGAAGCAAGTCCAAATGATACGAGAAAACTTGAAGGCTGCTCAGTCACGACAAAAAGGTTATGCGGACAATAGGAGAAGGAGATTGACCTTCGAAGTGGGAGACTTTGTGTATCTTAAGGTATCGCCTATCCGAGGCCAATGACGGTTCAACGTCAAAGGCAAATTAGCACCACGCTACATCGGGCCATTCAAGATTTTGGGCAAGCAAGGAGAAGTAGCCTATCAAATATAGCTTCCAACGCACCTCTCCGACATGCACGACGTGTTTCACGTATCCCAACTCAAGAAGTGCTTAAGAGTACCAGAAGAACAAGTACCGATGGATGAGCTCGAGCTTCAAGAGAATCTGACGTACGCGGAAGACCCTGTCAAAATCTTGGATTTGAAGGAAAGGGTCATGAGGAATAAAGTGATCTGTTGGTGCAAGGTACAATGGAGCCATCACACGGAAGCTGAAACTACATGTCAGTGTGAGGAAAACCTCAAGGCAGAATTCCCTCATCTATTCTCCACTCTATCGAATCTCGAGAGCGAGATTCAGGAAGGGGGGTAGGTTTGTAACACCCTCAAATTCATTTCCATGCATTGCATACACTTTTCATGTAGAGAAGCATTATAAAAGAACTAGAAATGAAGAAAGAACCTTAGAAATGGAGAAAGAACTATATAAATGGAGAAAAAAAACCTTAGAAATGGAGAAAGAACTATAGAAATGGAGAAAGAACCATAGAAATGGAGGAAGGAACCATAGAAATGGAGGAAAAACCACAGCAATGGGGAAGTGAATATAGAAATGGAGAATGGGGCATAGAAATGGAGAATGGAAATGTAGAAATGGAGAATGGGGCATAGAAATGGAGAGGGGAATGTAGAAATGGAGAATGGGACATAGAAATGTATAGGGGAATGTAGAAATGGGGAATGTGACATAGAATGGAGTGGGGAATGTACAAATGGAACAAGTGACAGAAATGGTGAGGAATGGGAAAAACATAGCTGAAATGAGCCATTCCCAAATTTCCCCAAAAATTTCCAAATTCCCCAATTCCTCAAAAGGGGAATTTTCCCCACATTTTGGGGATAAAATCCCCAAGGCTGCCACACCACAAGAGATAAGTGTAAGGGCCTATGTTTTTGGCACATATTCAAAGTGTTCATCACCACACACACACTTCATTTGAAGAAACTTTGTGAACACATTTGAAGAGCAAGTAAACACCATCAACATGATTATTAGAGAATAAACTCACAAAATGCAAAAGTGGCATTACCCACATGCATCATCTAGGGGCTGAGCATATGAAAAACTCCAACACCTTGCTAGGAATGCTCATGCCAAAATTCACCCAAATCCAAAACATTTTGGGGTAGTTTTGGGTATAGTTAGAAAGGGGTTGGTTTGAACCCAAATTCAAATTCAAACTACTTCCATTCCATAAGTTCAAAACTGGTAGGCATATTCCTACTCAGCACAATTTTGTGAGCTCACACACCAATTTTCACTCCATTTGGAGTTGATCTTGACATGAGCTAAGTTTAGCAAATTCAAATTCAATTTGAATTTCAAACTGCATATGTGCTGAAAATTAATCCAAACACTTCACAATTTGAATTCTATCAACTTCAAATGGGCTTGTGGTTGATAATTCAAAAATTGAGAGAGTATTTGGGTCTCTACTGTTTAGAGCAGTGGGGAAAATTTAATTTCAGAGGTTAAACCTTGGGTCGGACCCACATGTCAGCCTCAATAGCCAAAGCAACTGACTGAGGGGTTTAACCCGGTTTCCTGCGCCGGCTCGGGCTGCCGCCACGCCAAGAATCGATGGGGACAGCAGCTGGTTGTAGCCCCCATCATTGAACCGCCTCACCTCCTCTCTCTTATCCTTACAGCGGAGCCGAACCGAGGCACCCCCGATCATTTCTTCATTCTTGTGCAAGAAGCATCGCCTCGCCACTGCGCTCTCAGAAACTGATCGGAGAGCTCGTGATCACAGCCGTTCCACTCCCTCCAAGCTGCAAAACGGTACTAGAGACTCTCCTCCTCCTTCCCCGTCGTAGGAAAATAGCTGAACTCGGATGATCTCGCCCATACCGAAAGTTCTTTTCGGAGACTTAAGTTCGCTGCACCTCAGGCTCCCGTAGACCGCCCAAACGGGAAAATGTCACGCCCAAGCTAAGGCGTCCTCGGACGCGTTAGAGGCTGGTGCTGCTCACCCCCGAACCACAGCCCGAGTGTTTGATCACCGGCGACGAATTTCAGTTTTTCCTTTCGTTCGGCGCAGACCGACCTTCGGGTGCGGATCCGCCAAATTGTCACTCCATAGTTGTTTAGAGATTCTCAAACTGTTCCTACACGAGCTAGGCTTGGTAGCGATCAACTTTATTTCTCAGCCTTGGCAAGAAAACCTTGGTAGACCGGTCAGTTCTAGCTTTTCTACCGGCGCTAATGGCGGAAGCCGTCGGGCGCACGATGATAGCTTACCTAGATCCTATTCCGAGCTCCTTGATCCCATGACGAGCTTTCCTAGGGTCCACTGATGCTCAACGACCGATAGCTCGATCGTTTGGGGTGCTAGGAAGTCCGGCCGACACGGCCGAAGTTCTTCCGATGCCGCCACTCGTCGCCGGCCGTGTTCCGGTGACGGTCGTGACGAGCTGAGCCTAGCATCGTGTTCCCCAGGTAGAATTAGGCAGAGATGGCCAAGATCATGAAGTTTGGCACACGGCAGAGGCCCTCCGGCGAGCACTCTGGCGAGGGGGGCGGCGGCCAAGCCCGGGAGGCCGGAGGTAGACCAAGCCCCTGGTCCCACGTGTCAACGGCCGATATTTTTAAAACCGGGATTTGCTGTGGCACCTGATCAGGTACGGATGCTGCGAAAGATTCCGTAGCCCCGTGTGTCAACCGCTGAGAAGTTGACACGTAGCCCCGGTCCCATGTGCAGTGTATTAAACATTTCCCCGATTTTCAGTTTTAGTTCAAACTTCAAACCCACATAACTTTGGCTAGGAAACTCCAAATCGATTGAACAAAATTTTGTTGGATTCAGCTCTCTGAGTAATTTCCAACAAATCAAGTTTCAATTCATGAAAACCCTTAGTTCTCCAGAATTAATTCTTCAGTGTTTAAACTGTTTAGAATTTTAACTGGAGAACCCTTTGGAGGAAAATTCTAAAATTTTGCTGGGATGTTCACCAAAATATTCCAGAGCAACCATAAAAATTTCAGATCCATTTGAGCTAATTTGGTCCACCTAATTGTGTGATTAATAAAACTGTTCCAGAGAAAATAGAAAATGTCCAGAAACATTTTTAGAATATCTCTGAAATTGTTTAGCTCATATCTTTAGCTAGGAACCTTCAAATTAAGTGAGACCAACTCTATTAGAACCCTCTGAAAATCTAGTTTTCATAAAGTCATGGATTGCTCCATGAAAGTCCCTAGAACACCCTAAGAGCTCCAATTAAGGTCAAGTACATAATTATTTGTGAAAAGCTCAAATGAGCTTTTCTGCAAATGAAACTTGGCCAAGTCTCTTTTTAGGTTGTAACCAAACAACAGTAAAAATTTCATGGTCATTGGGTCTGTCTAGCAAAACTTATAGTCTTCACAATTTTAACTTCAATTCAAATGCATTTAAATTGATAGATATACATGTTTATCTCATGCAGTCGCTAAGGTTGAGGAGGAACCCGAAGTCGTAGAATTCGTTACTCCAGAGGAACAGCTATCCTACAACCAAGAGAAGCAAGGCAAGCTCCGGTTTGCATTAACCTTTTTACAATTTTTTACTGTTTTGAGAACTTACTTTGAGCACCCACCTAATTCTTGCATTAGAGTATTGTTTGAAACCCAAATGCATAGCCACGAAAACCCTGGGTTGGGATTAGGTTTGAAAACCTCGTTAGCTACTGCAATGCTAAGATACTGTAGGATTCGGTACAAGTCGAGTAGTTGGAACTGCTCATCAGAATAGGCTAGAGACACATCGCTCGGGTAAAGATAGCAAATGAAACACATGGCAAGAAAAATGAGACCGAGCGGAGAGTAAGGGCAGCAGGACTTTGGGGCCTGGGTGCTATAGCTCCGCTTGTGTCGATTGAGGACTGAGCCATGTGCGGGCCTGTTGAACAAGCTAGAACAGTACCGAAGACCTACCACCATATGGGAACCGGGAAACCGATGTAACTCGGGTAGCTGGGTATTGAGGCATTGCCTGTCGTTCAGAGGGTAGGTTGAGAGCTCGGGGTGTAAATCGGCTGGCGGCACTGCAGATGCGCGCGCAGAGACCTCTTGCTCGGGACGCTAGGACCGGTTCAATATTTGGCTGACGGGTGAAAGGTGGTTGCGTACGACGTCCGTGATGGTTGCCGTAGGAAACATCGAGTACGGGCGTACGTGACGGGTTATTCGGGTAACCCTGCAGGTGTAAATCAATTATAATCACCGTCCCTCACGGTCAGTGAGTACCACTTGTTCACTGTATCGTGACGTAGAAAGAACAGGCTAGATACATGTTAAAAGTTGCTGATTTGAAAGATATACTTTGCTTGTTAATTCCTTGTTGTAGTTTAGGGCTAATTAAAGTTCTTTTCAACTTTGGGCAAAGTACATAAGAGAAATGCGTTTCTTGTTTGATTGAGGCTCTCTCATGTGCCTTAGCGTAAGGTTCTCCACAACCTGCTGCTAAAACTTGAAAGCAAGGTTCAAATAATTAGTCGAGTCCTTTGCAACTTATTTTACCTCATATACCCTACAACCATTCATGTAGAAGTTTCATGTATAGGAAAGACGGGTCAGTCTTGCTGAGCCATCGTGCTCACTGCTTGTGTTTGAAGCTTTTGCAGGGGTTTATGAGGAAGGGACTCCCGAGGAGGAGACGGAACCCCAGGAGGGGAACCTCGTCGAATGGGAGTCGTGCACGCCGCCGTGTTAGTGTGTGTGCGTGCTAGCGAGGACACGTTCACGGGCTGAACGTGAACCCGATGCATAGTCTACGCCCGTGAGTGTAGACTGGACTTATTTTGTTGTAAAAATGTTCATAAACTGATTTATGTAATAAAACTTTGCTTCCTCTTTGTATCTTTGATGTGCGTTATACTGTGCTGTGCAACGCAGCACCCCTCAGCGTGATCCTGGCTTGACGAGGCCGTGAGGCCGCTCCAGCGTGGTATCAGAGCTCGCTTGAGGTTTAACGCACTACAAAGGTCATCTTTTTCAAAATTTCGGTGAGGAATGAGTTAGTAGCCCATATAAGGATGTTATTAGTGTATATAAATTGGCATACTAACCTATTTGTTTATGTCGGAAAATCGTGCATCTCGGGACGTTTATGTCTTGGGGGTGCACGTAAGCGCTGTCCACCAGTGCGCATAGGCTGAATGGTGGAGCCCCACGGGTGGCAGGTAACCCGACCCGCTTTGATATCCTCTACGACTCTCCATGTTGTTTGGGGTATTTGAGCAACGTCTGTCCCTGTCGTGCTTTGGGAAATTTGGGAGACCCCGTCACGTGGTTAGTAATGTGAACACATAGCTCAAAACGTGTTTGGCTTGAGAACATCCGGGCGAGTGATGACGGCTGGGTGTAGGAACTGTATGGATATCAGGCTCGGTGTGCAGCCGAGTCTGACGATTGTGTGAGTTATTTGCAGGTAGTCTGTCCACGAATCGGTAGACGTGTAGCATCCGTGTGCGAGAGAAGTTTAGTGCCACTAAACTAACAAAGCCGACTAAGTCCGGTATAGGTTTTCTTTGTGAGGATGTAGTACCGACATGAACTGGTGACGCATCGACGTCACACCCCACTAAATGAGCAACTTCATTGAAAAACTGAAAAGTTTCAATCTAGAGCACTAAAATTTTGATGTAAATCCTTCCCTTAACAAGGACATTCAAGGTTAACAAGTTTCCAACTTATAGGATAATAAGGACAGAGTCCCCTTTTTTAAGCTGAATTAAGGCTGAAGTTAATCAGAGGTTATAGGTTGAGTTCTTTCGAGTTTGGGGTCATATGATACATTTATGGAAAGGTTTGGAAGAGCTTTACAACTTCTATGTTGATGTCCAGAGGTTTTGCATCCCTTAACCAATCGAAAAATGCAGTAGAGTTGAAACTGTCCAGAAAACAGGGCAGAGCAAACACTCTCTGTAACTCTCTGTAAATTTAGCATAACTTCCTGCATAAAAATCCAAAAATAGAAACTGAGGTAGTTATGAAAAGTTAATGAGATGGGTTACAACTTTGTAACAGAAAGTTTTGTCAGATTTGGTGTAGAATTAACTGGAATTCTTGGATCAAATTAGTACCTCAAGCAGGGAGGTGCTGTCCAATTTTTTTCCAGAAATTCTGTCAACTTTGACATCTCACAACTTTTGAATCAGGACAGGTATTTAGGCCAAGAAAATACTTTCTCAAAAGATATTGAAGTTAGATTTAACTTTGATGTTGATCCCCAGAATTGGTTTTGCCTTTAGGATGGTCTAAATTAGGTTGAAATGGAAACTGGTCAGGGCTGTCATTTTGGGCACCAGACCAGCAATCAAATTGTTCTAGGTTTGAGTTACGTTTCCAAGTTTGTATGAGTTCAATGACATGTTTTATGTTATAACTCAATGAATTACTGTTGAAATAAATATTTGACCTTTTTCAAATATCTTTCTACAGATGACAGCGGATAGACAATTGGAGAACGGGTGGGTGGTATCCCACTGTTCTCACTGCAGCGGTTATCCAGAAGCGTTGAGGCAAATGCTTCAATATTTTGGGTACATCGAGATGCCATAGTACTTCGCCAAGGAAGAAGGCTAGGAGGGAAACAAGACGTGGACCATCCATGTCGATGTTCCTGCAGGAGCCACGCCACCCGGTTGGGCACCGTTCACCGTTACGGTGATAGGTAGACAGCCGGAGGGGATGTGGCAAGTTGCAGCCCGCGACACCATGTCACGTTTCTGCCAACTACACGTGAGAGCTATGGAGGGCACTCCATACGAGCTCGTTCCGGTGGAGGGACGAGCTAATCATGTGTGGGGGGAAAGGTACATGGAGGCAACAGATCCGGGTTGTCCAAGGTACAACCCCGCGGAGGCAAACCTCAGCCTCCAGTTGAGGGCAGGGAAAGCCGTGATGGACAGCCAAGCTGTTCATACGGATTGTCTTGCCGTAAAGCTCAAGGAGAGCAACAGCCGTAGAGATCATTTCAAGAGTTCTCACAGCGCACTCCACAATGTTCTCCTTCCGACGATCATGCGACTGAACGAACAACATAATCAGTTGCATCGTCTGAAGAAGGCAAAGAGGAAAAGCCATGTTGACATCACGGCTTTGCAACAACAGGTGCAGGCCCTGACACAGCAGAATGAGGTCCTCACTCAAGAGCGGGATGACGCTATTGAGGAGGGGCAAGGCTGGGAAGAGGACTACAACTAGGCTATGGATGAGGTGCACGCGTTGCAGGACCTCGTACCTCCGATATTGGGCATACCAGTGGTAGGTGCCGTACCCGTGGTTTTGGGTCTTCCAGCAATGGGGGGACCTGAACCGGAAGAGGAGGTCATGGACCCGGAGCCACCAGTAGAGGTAGCGTAGGAGGACGACCCACAGGAGGTCGAGTTCTACTCCGAGTAGTGGGTTACCATTGCCAAGTAGGGCAGCGAGGGGGGTGTAAGGAAAACTTTTGTAATCGGTGACATGTCGTGTAGAGAGTAGCATATGTATAAGTAGTGACGACATGAGCATGACTTCTCAGAGACCCGAGAATAATGTATCTTGTATAAAGTTTATGCTTTATCAATATATGTGAATGTTATGCAAATTAGTCATTTGTCACTTCAATACCTGCTGTTTCATATGGAATTTTAAGTATGACATGTCCTGATCGCTGCTGTTTTGAATTTCAGAATGACTCGCAGTCGTGCCAACCCGGACGTTGGGGGTTCCAGTCAGGGGGAGAGACCTCCCAACAGCCTCCCGAGGATTCCTCGGGACAACAACAGCAGCAACAGCAACAACTGCCACAGCCACCATCAACGGTTACATTGGCCGACATCGTTGCGGCGATGGCGGGTTCTCATCAGCAGCACACGGAGTTGCTGCAAACCCGTAATGCTAATATGTCTCGACCAGAGAGGTGTGAAGATCGCGAGGAGTGCCAACAAAGCTCCTACTCCAATTTCCTGGCTTCTCATCCCCCGGTATTTTCAAGGGCGGATGAACCCCTCAATGCGGACAACTGGCTCCGTACGATGGAGATGAAGTTCGGGCTGCTCCAAGTGAGTGAGCAGCTCAAGACACAATTTGCGGTCCAACAGATTCAGGGATCCGCGAGCGCTTGGTGGGCGAATTTCTGCGCCTCACAACCCACCGAACGAGTTATGACCTGGACGGAATTCAGGACGGCCTTCAGGGCCTATCACATATCGCCAGGTATCATGAAGAGGAAGACGCAGGAGTTCCTACGCCTGCAGCAAGGATGCCGGAACACGCTGGAATATCCAGGGCGTTCAATGATCTTGCGCTATACGCTTCGTATCACGCCGATACCGACGAGAAGCGGCGGGATCATTTCTACGAGGGGCTTAACCCGCTCCTGAAGTACAAGCTGGCGATGTTCAATCGTGGCAGCCTGAATGATATTATTGATGCTGCGATTGTTCAGGAGGACTCCTGCACGGAGTTAGCGGCGGCGGAGAGGAAGAGAAGCGTGCCTCAAAGCAGCGGAGAAGGAGGTGGTCCTTCTCAAAAATATGGGATGGTGAATCGTTCACCATCGGGTCCACGCTGGCAGCCACCACAGAGGCCGATGCCATTCCGCAGTCGGCCATATTCTCCACCAGCATTCAGGCCGGTACTGCCAGCACCACCTCCACAACAACAACAGCAGCAGCGGGTGATGCCGTGTGCGTATGCACCTCAGCAGCGCATGCTGGGCTTTCGTCCCCCAAGCACTGGTCAAGCAGCAGCCACCTGCTACATGTGTGGTCGTCCAGGACACTTCACCAACAATTGTCCTAAGAGGCAGGGCGGCGGAGTTGCACCACATCTTCCGGGGAGGAATCAGCCCGGAACCCCACTAATGCGCGGCGGGCGAATCCTAGGCCGGGCATCGTCCATCAACTTGCCATTGAGGACGTGCCGGAGGGAGAGCACATCCTTGCAGGTATGTTCCAACTCCACCAGCATCCCGCCGTAGTATTGTTTGATTCAGGTGACACACACAATTTTATTATCCAAGCTTTCATTGCTAAACATAGCTTGCAAATACTACCCACCGAAAGTCCATATTTGATTTGTTCACCGGGTTCGAAGATTTCAGCAAGCATGATGGTTTCCAAAGTACCATTATGCTTAGCGGGTAGAGTATACCCTACGTCTCTCATAATTTTAGAGGGACAGAAGGTCGATGTCATCTTAGGGATGTCGTGGTTAACCCGCCACGGCGCTATTTTCGACACCGTCCTCCGAGTCGTGAATCTACATCCAGAAATGCACGAGTCACATTCATTATTTCTGGACAGTTGAGGAATAAAACTTCCAAGTGTATATCAGTCCACAAGCATCAGATTGGAAGACATTCCAGTAGTCCGTGAGTTCCCTGACGTGTTCCCGGATGATTTAACGGGGATGCCGCCTGACAGAGAGGTGGAGTTCAAGATTGAACTTGCACCGGGAACCATGCCAATATATCGAATGCCATACAAGATGGTGCCCAAGGAATTGGCGGAACTGAAGACTCAGTTAACGGACCTGCTGGAGAAGGGTTTTATTAGGCCGAGCTCCTCACCATGGGGCTGTTCGGCATTATTCGTGAAAAAGAAAGACGAGACGTTGCGGCTTTGTGTGGACTATCGTCCTTTAAACGCCGTAACCATCAAGAAGAAGTACCCGTTGCCACAGATCAACATGTTGTTTCATCAGTTGGTCGAAGCAAAGATCTTTTCCAAGATGGATTTAAGATCTGGGTACCATCAGATTAAGATACGGGCTGCAGATATTCCGAACACGGCTTTCTCGATGAGGTATGGACTTTATGGGTACCTGGTCATGTCCTTCGGCCTCACCAACGCTCCAGCTCACTTCATTTATTTGATGAACTCGGTATTCATGCCGGAGCTGGACAAGTTTGTCGTGGTCTTCATCGATGATATATTGGTATATTCCAAGTCGGAGGAAGAACACAAGAAGCATCTGCGTATAGTCTTGCAACGGCTGCGGGATCACAAGCTATACACGAAATTCAGCAAGTGTAAATTCTGGATATCGCAAGTGCCTTTTCTCGGGCATATTATCTCAGTGGAGGGAATCGCTGTAGACCCAAGTAAAATCACACAAGTGCTGAATTGGAAGTCCCCGAGAACAGTTCATGAGGTATGGAGTTTCCTCGGACTCACGGGATATTATCGGAGGTTCATTCCAAACTTCTCGAAGATTGCCAAGCCTATAACAGAGCTGCTGAAGAAGGCTACCAAATATGTTTGGATTCCGGCAGTTGAACCAGCGTTCAAGGCATTAGTGGAGCACCTAAGATCAGCACCGGTTTTGGCGCAGCCAGACACAACAAAACCGTTCGATGTGTACTGCTATGCATCCGGTATTGGACTCGGATGTGTGCTGATGCAAGACCGAAGAGTGGTCGCGTATGGATCATGGCAGCTCAGAAGCCATGAGCAGAATTATCCAACTCATGACTTGGAGCTTGCTGCCGTGGTGGTCGCACTCAAAATGTGGAGGCACTACCTACTCGGTAACCTCGTGCATTTATATACTGACCACAAAAGCCTCAAGTACATATTCACTCAGAAAGAGCTGAACATGAGGCAGCGAAGATGGTTGGAGTTGATAAAGGATTACGAAATAGAGATCCATTATCACCCCGGCAAAGCAAACGTAGTGGCGGATGCGCTGAGTCGCAAGTCACACGTCTACAATCTGACCATCACCCCGTTGGAAGAGAGCGAGCCACCATCGCATGTGATTCCATATGGAGCTCTCTACAATTTAGCTTTGATCCCCACCATCTGTGAAGAAATAGCGGCAGCTCAGAAATATGACAAGGGCATGTCGCATTTGTGGAGACGTGTAGACAGTGGGGAGCTGAAATGTTTCCGGAAAGACGGAGACGGCGTCCTATGGTTCAAGGACCGGATCATCGTACCCCGTAACCCGGAGTTACGGAAGAAAATCTTTGATGAGGCTCACTTATCAAAGTTTTCTATTCACCCCGGCAGCAACAAAATGTATCAAGAACTCAGAAACAAGTTTTGGTGGTACGGGTGAAGTGGAAGATCGCAAAGTATGTGTCTGAGTGTGATACATGTCAAAGGGTGAAGGCAGACCACATGAGAAAAGCGGGACTGCTACAACCACTGGTTGTTCCTGCTTGGAAGTGTGAAGATGTGAGCATGGACTTCATTGTTGGTTTACCCACTACTTTTCAGAAACATGATTCTGTGTTGGTGATCGTTGACTGGCTCACCAAAGTTGCCCATTTCATCCCGGTCAACACAAACTACAACGCCAAGAAGTATGCTGAATTGCACATCTCACGGATCCTATACTTGTACGGCGTACCCTGCGCCATCATATCGGATCGGGGCATCCTATTTGTGTCCCGTTTTTGGAAGCAGCTACACGCTGCGTTGGGGACGAAACTGATCTGTAGTTCAGCGTACCACCCGCAGACGGATGGACAAACCGAGCGGGTAAATCAGATTCTAGAGGACATGCTACGAGCTTGCGCTATCAACCACGGCAAGAATTGGGATGATTACTTGCCGTGGCCGAGTTCTCATACAACAATGTGTACCAAGCCAGCATCAAAATGGTGCCTTACGAGGCGCTATACGAGAGAAAATGCCGCACACCACTGAATTGGTGTGAGGCTGGCGAAAGGGTCAAACTTCGGGATCGATCTTGTCAACTATGCGGAGGAAAAGGTTCGGCTGATTCAAGAGAACCTAAAAGCCGCCCAATCCCGAAAAAAACAGTATGCGGACCGGAGAAGACGCCCATTATAATTCAAAGTCGGGGATCATGTATATCTACGTGTGTCTCCAATGAAGGGCGTGAACAGATTCGGGGTGAGAGGAATGTTAGCACCCTGATTCATCGGTCCATTTCAGACTACAGAAATATGTGGATCGGTAGCATACCGGCTGAATTTACCAGAAGCACTCTCCGGTGTGCGCAACGTCTTTCACATTTCCCAGCTGAGGAAGTGTATCAAGCTATCAACTACCATTCAGCTGGGGGATATAGAAGAACTGAAACCGGATCTCACGTATCGGGAGGAACCGGTTCAGATTATTGATGAAAAGGCCCGAACCACACGCAACCGTACGTTGTGGTTCTACAAAGTTCTATGGAGTAATCACTCCGTAGATGAAGAGACATGGGAGAGCGAAGGATTTCTTCACGCTAACTACCCCAAATTTTTCACATCGCATATACATTAATCTTCCACCGTCCTCTCTCATTTTCACCTTCTAATCTCGGGACGAGATTCTTTTAAGGGTTGGAATGTAAGGGCCTAAGTTTTTGGCACATATTCAAAGTGTTCATCACCACACACACACTTCATTTGATGAAACATTGTGAACACATTTGAAGAGCAAGTAAACACCATCAACATGATTATTAGAGAATAAACTCACAAAATGCAAAAGTGGCATTTCCCACATGCATCATCTAGGGGCTGAGCATATGAAAAACTCCAACACCTTGCTAGGAATGCTCATGCCAAAATTCACCCAAATCCAAAACCTTTTAGGGTATTTTTGGGTATAGTTAGAAAGGGGTTAGTTTGAACACAAATTCAAATTCAAAATACTTCCATTCCATAAGCTCACACACCAATTTTCACTCCATTTGGAGTTGATCTTGACATGAGCTAAGTTTAGCAAATTCAAATTAAAATTGAATTTCAAATTGCATATGTGCTGAAAATTAATTCAAACACTTCACAATTTGAATTCTATCAACTTCAAATGGGATTGTGGTTGATAATTAAAAAATGAGAGGGTATTTGGGTCTCTACTGTTTAGAGCAGTGGGGAAATTTTAATTTCAGAGGTTAAACCTCGGGTGGGACCCACATGTCAGCCTCAATAGCCAAAGCAACCGACTGAGGGGTTCAACACTGTTTCTTGCGCTGGCTCGGGCTGCCGCCACGGCAAGAATCGATCGGGACAGCAGCTGGTTGCCGCCCCGATCAATGAACTGCCTCACCCCCTCTCTCTTATCCTCACAGCGGAGCCGAATCAAGGCACCCAGATCATTATTTCTTCGTTCTTGCGCAAGAAAGCATCGCCTCGCCACCGTGCTCTCGGAAACTGATCGGAGAGCTCGTGATCACAGCCGCTCCACTCCCTCCAAGCTGCAAAACGGTACTAGAGACTCTCCTCCTCCTTCCCCGTCGTAGGAAATTAGCTGAACTCGGATGAGGTCGCCCATACCGAAAGTTCTTTCCTGTGACTTAAGTTCGCCGTACCTGAGGCTCCCGTGGACAGCCCAAACGGGAGAGTGTCACGCCCAAGCTAAGGCGCCCTCGGACGCATTAGAGGCCGGTGCTGCTCACCCCCGAACCATAGCCCGAGTGTTTGATCACCGGCGACGAATTTCAGTTTCCTCTTTCGTTCGGCGCAGACCGACCTTCGGGTGCGGATCCGCCAAATTCTCACTCCATAGTTGTTTAGAGATCCTCAAACTGTTCCTACACGAGCTAGGCTTGGTAGCGATCAACTTTATTTCGTAACCTTGGCAAGAAAACCTTGGTAGACCTGTCAGTCCTAGCTTTTCTACGGCGCTAATAGCGGAAGCCGTCGGGCGCATGGTGAGAGCTTACCTAGAGCCTATTCCGAGCTGCCTCGTGCCACTGCCGAGCTTCCCTAGGGTCCACTGATGCTCAATGACTGTTAGCTCGATCATTTGGGGTGCTAGGAAGTCCGGCCGACACGGCCAAAGTTCTTCCGAAGCCGCCACTCGTCGCTGGCCGTGTTCCGGTGACGGTCTCGACGAGCTGAGCCCAGCATCGTGTTCCCCAGGTAGAATTAGGCAGAGGCAGCCAAGATCATGAAGTTTGGCTCACGGCAGAAGCCCTCCGGTGAGCACTCCGGCGAGGGGGGCGGCGGCCGAGCGCGGGAGGCCGGAGGTAGACGAAGCCCCAGGTCCCACGTGTCAGCGGCCGATATTTTTAAAACCGAGATTTGCTGTGGCACCGGATCGGGTGCGGCTGCACGCGAAAGATTCTGTAGCCCCGTGTGTCGACCACTGACAAGTTGACACGTAGCCCCGGTCCCACGTGCAGTGTTTTAAACATTTCCCCGATTTTCAGTTTTAGTTCAAACTTCAAACTCACATAACTTTGGCTTGGAAACTCAAAATCGAGTGAACCGAATTTTGTTGGACTCAGCTCTCTGAGTACTTTCCAACAAATCAAGTTTCACTTCATGAAAACCCATAGTTCTCCAGAATTAATTCTTCAAATTTAAACTGTTTAGAATTTTAACTGGAGAACCCTTTGGAGGAAAATTCTGAAATTTTGCTGGGATGTTCACCAAAACATCCCAGAGCTACCACAAATATTTCAGATCTATTTGAGCTCCTTTGATCCACCTAATGGTGTGATTAATAAAACTGTTCCAGAGAAAATAGAAAATGTCCACAAACATTTTCAGAATTTCTCTGAAATTGTTTACCTCATATCATTAGCTAGGAACCATCAAATTAAGTGAGACCAACTCTATTAGAACCCTCTGAAAATCTAGTTTTCAGAAAGTCATGGCTTGCTCCATGAAAATCCCTAGAAGACCCTAAGAGCTCCAATTAAGGTCAAGTACATAATTATTTCTGGAAAGCACAAGTGAGCTTTGCTGCAAATGAAACTTGGCCAAGTCTCTGTTTAGATTGTAACCAAACCACAGTAAAAATTTCGAAGTCATTGGATCTGTCTAGCAAAACTTATAGTTTTTACAAGTTTAACTTCAATTCAAATGCATTTAAATTGATACATATACATGTTTATCTCATGTAGTCGCTAAGGTTGAGGAGGAACCCGAAGTCTTAGACTTCATTACTCCGGAGGAACAGCTAGCCTACGACCAAGAGCAGCAAGGCAAGCTCCAGTTTGCATTAACATTTTCACAAATTTTTACTGTTTTGAGAACTTAGTTTGAGCACCCACTTAATTCTTGCATTAGAGTCTTGTTTGAAACCCAAATGCATAGCCAAGAAAACCCTGGGTTGGGATTAGGTTTGAAAACCTCGTTAGCTACTGCAATGCTAAGATACTGTAGGATTCGGTACAAGTCGAGTAGTTGGAACTGCTCGCGAGAATAGGCTAGAGGCACATTGCTCGGGTAAAGATAGCAAATGAAACACATGGCAAGAAAAATGAGACCGAGCGTAGAGTAAGGGCAGCAGGACTTTGGGGCCTGGGTGCTATAGCTCTGGTTGTGTCGATTGAGGACCGAGCCGTGTGCAGGCCTGTTGAACAAGCTAGAACAGTACCGAAGACCTACCGGCTATATGGGAACCAGGAAAGCGATGTAACTCGGGTAGCTGGGTATTGAGGCATTGCCTGTCGTTCAGAGGGTAGGTTTAGAGCTCGAGGTGTAAATCGGCTGGCAGCACTGCGGATGCACGCGCAGAGACCTCTTGCTCGGGATGATAGGACCGGTTCAATATTTTGCTGACGGATGAAAGGTGGTTGCGTACGATGTCCGTGATGGTTGCTGTAGGCAACATCGAGTGCGGGCGTACGTGATGGGTTATTCGGGTAACCCTGCAGGTGTAAATCGATTATAATCGTCGTCCCTTGCGGTCAGTGAGTACCACTTGTTCACTGTACCGTGACGTAGAAAGAACAGGCTAGATACATGTTAAAAGTTGCTGATTTGAAAGATATACTTTGCTTGTTAATGCCTTGTTGTAGTTTAGGGCTAATTAAAGTTCTTTTAAACTTTGGGGAAAGTACATGAGAGAAATGCATTTCTTGTTTGATTGCGGCTCTCTCATGTGCCTTAGCGTAAGGTTCTCCACAACCTGCTGCTAAAACTTGAAAGTAAGGTTCAAATAATTAGGCGAGTCCTTTGCAACTTATTTTACCTCATGTAACCTATAACCATTCATGTAGAAGTTTCATGTATAGGAGAGACGGGTCAGTCTTGCTGAGCCATTGTGCTCACTGCTTGTGTTTGAAGCTTTTGCAGGGGTTTATGAGGAAGGGACTCCCGAGGAGGAGACGGAACCCCAGGAGGAGAACCCCGTCGAATGGAGTCGTGCATGTCGCCGTGTTAGTGTCCGTGCGTGCTAGCGAGGACACGTTCACGGGCTGAACGTGAACTCGATGCATAGCCTACGCCCGTGAGTGTAGACTGCACTTATTTTGTTGTAAAAATGTTCATAAACTGGTTTACATAATAAAACTTTGCTTCCGCTTTGTATCCTTGATGTGCATTATCCGGTGCTGTGCAACGCAGCACCCCTCAGCGTGATCCTGGCTCGACGAGGCCGTGGGGCCGCGCCAATAAGTTTGTTAATATCTAAAAAAATTGAATAGGACTCTTATTTGAGCTCCAATTGGTGTAGGAATCTCCCTCCCCCCTTATAAATATAACCCCACCCCCTTGGCCGACCCCTCTCTTTTTTTGGATGCCCCCCTGCTGCCAAGTCGCCAAGTTCCCCCCTTGCCGGAATTTGTCCGCCGTCGAGCCCCGCCGTCATCGGAGAAGAAGTCCGACGATCTGTCCTACCAAAATTTTCCATGGAAAAATTGCCCGCTGCTGCCATTGCTAGGAGGAAGGCCCTGCCACAAAGAGAAAGTGAGGTAGCTCCTCGTTACCCATCTTATGACGTCGTCGCTGTTTCTATGCATTGGTTTTCTTCGCCGCTTTCGAACAGAAACTTTTTCGTGTGGACAGATCGCATTTTGATCGATTTTTGACGGTGGAATTGATGTAGATCTTGAATCAAGATCATCAACACGTCCACACTTGATCCCTACACCCTTTTTCATCATAAAATCTCATGAAAGCCCATTAAAACATGCAAGAACACGTACAAACTGGATTAATAAAACTGCACTATAGGATTTGCATTCATCTACCACATCGCATCTTGAGTAAAGTTTGTGCATGATGATTGATTGCTGTAAATTTTGTATGTGTGTGGTCGTGAGTAGAAGGACAAGCTCAAGAGGCCATCTACGAGGATCTACATCACCAAGACTTCGAGACGCTCGAACAACAAGAGCCACGGGAGCAAGGCAAGTGCCCCTTGACCATATTGATCCCATGTTTTGAAACTGTTTTGTTTGTGAAAACTCATACGCTTGAGTCAACTTGATGGGACACTATTTTATAGGAGTTTACTAGTTTTGTTAACCATCCTTGTCACCGGGAAATTTGATGAGTCGGGTATGGTCGTTTTTCCTTTTTTCTTCGCTTAGCTTATGGGATACGGGAAGGCGAAGTAGAACATGTCTAGCTACTGCACTCATATGAATAATGATGATGAGATCTTGATGATGTTAATGGGCATGGAATCGGGGAGATCTAGGCAAGCTTAGTTCATGAATGTTGCTGGATGAGATGGTGGAACTTGCCGTAGATCTAAGGACCGGTTCATGCGAGAATATGCCAAGAAAACAGTGCACCCTCAAGGCCAATTATGGGTGCAGCTTAGCTGATTAATTAGGTGTGTTGCTAGGTTGTTATGGACCGTGGATGGCGTGGGGAATGGGAGTGGAGGAGGACTGCCTTGGGAACTTCATGGCGCAAGAGGGGGCCCGTGGGTGGGAGTATGGTTATGGTATGGTCATTGGGATTGGTTTTGGGACTGTTTTGAGTCATGACAATGAGTTTGGTTTTGGTTATATGAATATGAGATGGATATGAATATTTATGGGCATGAGATGAACTTGAGAAAGATTAATGGCTGGTTGAGAATTGATAAATGGTGTTTTATGATGAAAGAATGTTCCTGATTACTTGGTTATATTGGGATTTAATTCATATATACTTAGTTGCTGTTTTTACCATGTTTGTAAAAGAAAATTTGTATGCTGCAATGAGCCTTTTTACTCCATACCTTGTTGTAAGATACATGTCATACTTTTCCCGCACTTGCTGAGTACGATATGTACTCACCCTTGCATTACCACATAAACATCAGCTACAGGAGATGAGTACTTCGAGGACCATGTGGAGTACTAGGCGTGCGAACTACCGTCAACATGCCTATGGAGTTCAAGTTGGAGCCTGCTGTCTTTAGTCACTTTCCGCTGTCGTTAGACTCTTCCACTGCAAGAATAAGTTAGATATTCATGAGTGAGAGAATGAGTCGATATAGTAAAGTACTTAAACACTATTTATTCGTGGTTATATTCTGAATTCAGTTTGTGGATTATATGTGTATGTGTGATGAACATCGTGGGCACACATATGCATTCACTTGGTTCTATTTTCGGAACCGGGTGTCACATTAAGCCATTCTCACCTCTTTTCATTCCTGTGTGATACAATCTTATCTCGCGAGTAGATTCCAACTACTCGACTTCTACCGAGATCCTAAGAACATTAGCATGGCATACTCAACTCGTGGAGTTGTAAACCCCTTCATAGGATTTAAAGTCATGCAAGTGGGGTTTCAAACACCTTAACTATAATGCAACCATTTCAACCTAGACATAAGTGATACAAATGAAAACTTTGAAAAAGGTAATTAAATGCAACCGGGGCTTGCCTGGTTGCCAGTCAAAAGGAAAGTTAGCTTCTGGTCGGAGGACTTCCAATGGCTCCGGAGTGTCCTAACTTCGGTCACTATATGAAATATAGCAAAATATATGTATAAGTGCCAGTGATTTATAAGAAGTAAACTTCTATTCATAGCTACTGCTATTTAGTTTCCTTAATTGGCTATGGGATTTTTTCAGTGAACACTAGACTCTATAAGGAAGATCTGAGCAAAAACTGGAGAAATTTCATTGAACCTTGTGGTCTCCAAAATTCGCACAAGTACAAAGCTTCTCAGAATTTTGAGCCCAAATCTGAAATTTTGATATGGCTAATAGTGGAAGATATAATTATAGAAAATCTCCCTGGTTCTAACAAAATTTGTTTCACAATTTTTCGAGTTGTCTACAGGGAGAAGTGGATTTTTGAAGTTGGTGAACAATTCTGAAAAAAAGTTTCTATTTGGTTTGAAATTTTCAAATGAAGGCTGAACATGGAAAGACAATTTAGCCTAGTAAATGAAGTCCACTGAGGCTCAAATTTTTACATGAGATCTCTAATATCATGAAGAATCTTCTAGCCAAATTTGAGGAAATTCCATAGCAGGGATCTTCTGGAATTAATTCCCAAAGTTTTAAATTTGATGAATTTTGGAGAAAATTCCATGGATATTCAGATCAAATCTCAGCATTTATTCAAAGTAGTGACTCAGAGGAATCCAAAAAAATTTGTTTCACCAATTTTGGATAATCCTACTAAAAGTTATGGGGTTTCGGCCACACTGAGGCCTAAGGGGTTTTCGGCGCGCAGCCGCACCCGATCCTTTGCCACAAGCCGATCCCCGCGTGGAGACAGAGGCTGAACGGTGGGACCCAGCCTCCTTCGTCTACCTCACGCAGCCCGCGCTCCCCACGGCGGTGCACTCCGGCGAGCCTCGCTGGAACTGGGTTCCCGTGGTCCAAGCTTCACCCAACTTGCCGCATGTGAGTTTTACACCGTGCTGAACATGATGGTGGGTTCGGGGAGGGATGACAATGACCAGAACAGTGCTCGCACCGGCGGCCATGTCGAGTTCCACTTCGGCGACCTTGTTCTCACTCGGCAATGGGTCATTCGGGCTAGGGTTTGCTCCAAAAGCACCAGTGAGGCATGGACGACCATGACCTCTAGCCCGTTCTCCATGAAAACCACCAGAGATGGGATCTCACAGGCGACCCGAGCCCGCAAAACGGTGGTGGCGATAAAAAGTCGGTGTCCTGTACCTCTACTTGATCATTTGAATTGCTAGGTCTTTGGAAGGGTGTGAAAGTGTGTGAAGAAGATACCCTAAGCTCATCTACCGTCGAGCTACTCGGAACACGATGAATTTCCCCGAAGAGTTTTCGGTTTTCTAAAGAACCGCCGGCGCCAATCTTCAAATTACTCGGCGCCGGAGCTAAGGAAGCAGGAGCTCATTGGAGGGAAGGAAGAAGGGTTCCTAACTCACATCAGGAACCTTTTGTTCGAGCTGGAGAGGCTGTCCATCCGTCGGGCGACAGTGCGGCGCAGAGGCGATCAACACCGGATATCCGAAAGAAAACCTAGCTCACGGGAGCCAACTGATGGTGCTAGCGTCTTTTTAGGGCTTCAGAAAGCATAAGGGAAACTTGGCACAGCTTTCCCGTGGCTCAGTCGGGCGAGAAGCACGCCGAGCTCGCCGGGCGTCGATGAGCCGAAGAATTTATTCCGCCAGGTGAACATTTCAGTGGGAGTTCGGACAGGAGAGGGTAGCGGCTAGGGAACACGCTAGAGAGACGAGGTGGAGTGTCGAGTGCACTCAGTGGAGGCTGAGTACGTGGAGAAAACAGTTGAGGTGGACGTAACGTCGTCGTCCAGCGGATCATGCAGCCGCTCGGTGGCGCGCTGAGGTGAAAACAGAGTCGTTTAAGGCAATTTGTGTGGCTGCCTGCTGGGTCCCACCCCTCATTTCTTAATCAATTTTTCCGCTGATACTTTACCACAGCTACTCGCAATTAAAAGCTATACTTCCACACCAAGTCATGGTTTGAATTTTTGAAATTCAAATGGACTGAATTATGGTGTGGAATTTGAAATGTATTTGGCCCTTTGAATTTGAATTGGAATTTGAATCTTCCCTTTTGAATTATTCCAAAAGCATAGCAAACCTGACACAGCCCGCGCTGGTATCAACTATGACAGGGTTCTGACACCACTTGTGACAGCTCCGATACCACGCTGTCAGGGACAGGACCTCGTCGGGTGGTGCCGTGATATGCGGCACCTAACAGCACACGGGTCGATGAAAACACACATCATATTACATAAATAGTTTGCGGAAGTGTACAAGAATGTTTTACAAATAGTTATATCGGAGTAAGCTACAGAGGAAGACTATCTCTCTCACGATTCATCTCTATCTTAGCAACAAAGAAACAGTCCAGCCCGCAGACTGTCTCTTACTAGCAACACGAAGAACAATCTGCAGCGTTGAGGATGCGCTTTGAGTAAACACTCGGAGGTTCCCGAGTCTCATCGGCATCCCTTCTCTTAAGCATGAAGTCAAATACCTGCAAAACAACTCGGATAGCATCCGTGAGCATAACGCTCAGCAAGACTTAACCATCACCCTAAACATGAAACTCTATGTGAGGTTATGAACCTAAAGTAGGATTGCATAAGCATAATTAAACTTGACTAAATGTGAATCCTTACTTTCAGATATTAATTGCAGCATTTTAAGTAACCTTGGGCACGCCACATCGGGAGTCCACAATCAAACAAGAAATGCTTTCCCCTGATGTAAATTGCTAATGGCATAGAAGAATCGAGTTTGCACTAGCCTATGCATCAAGATCCAATACAAAGCTAGTATGAAACTTCAAACCAATGTGATTAGTTCCTTTCTCATGCAATTTCTTACTACGTCACGACTGTGAGAACAAGTATGCTCGGTCCATTCCACGAGCGATGGTGATTCGAATCAATAACACCCGGACTACACGACACGTACGCCCGTACTTGACGTTGCATACAACAACCAACACTGACGTCGTACGTGGCAGCCTTTCCCCCGTTTCACCCCCGCTGAATCGATCAAGTCGCCCCGTACAGTAGCCACCCTCATGGTGCACCTGCCGATGTGAGATGCCATGAGAATGTTCCCCACATACTGCACACCGGCCGTCCGCCTGAGATGACCGAAAAGTCCCAACGACAGCTTCCCGAGGTACATCGGTTTACTGGATCCCCTATAGCTAGCATGAGTACGGTACACAACTCAAACTTGTTCAATAGGGCCGCATACGGATCAGTCCTTGACAGACACGGACAGGTCTATAGCACCCAAGCCCCTATGTCCTGCTGCCCCTACAACCTTCCGGTCTCAACTTTAACTTGCTAATTCATTTTTGAACCAATCCCGTATGCCCCTGTTGTTCCTGAACCTCCGAGTAGCATCTCACCAGTCGACTTCTACCGAACCTTACTTAAGCATGGCAGTTCTACACAGTGAAAGACACCTACCCAATACTCCATGGGTCATTTGGCTATGCAAGAGGAGTATCAAACACTAGACCTAATACACAGTTCCAATCTTAACCAAAGGTGAATACAAAAATAAAAACTTAATAGCTGTTAAATGCAAACCGGAGCTTGACTATTTTGCAGGGTAGTCGTATATAAGCAGTTAGTATCCTTGCTGATCCACCCCTTGATTTTCCGGAGCTTGATCCACTTCAATGAATCACTCCTTTGAATTCCCTTCGTTGTGGTTCCTATTGAAATGCATATGCACATGTTTTATAGAATGTAATGGAAAGAAGTTATAGAATGGAATTCTTAAGAACATAGGTTGTGTGGAAAGGCCAAGAATTGCTTGGTTTGCCTCTGTTGTGCAAAGAAACAGAAATGACTAAATTTATCGTAGTGTTTTAGCTATACCCTAATCACTTTCCCTAATGAACATAATAGATGAGCTGAAAAGATTTAAAAGCAACTGAAGAACAAGAACTTCAATGGCCTCAAAACTTTTACAGCAGGTTCTATACTACCTAGGGATTTAGCTTGCCAAATTGCAGGTAATGTGGAGTTAAATTGTGTTCTCCATAATTCTCATAATGTCCCTCATGTATTTCCACATATACATAAATATGGAGAATAAGAACAGGGAGTTCAAGGGATCAACTTGAGCTGATAATTTACAGGTGAGTTCTTGGTCACATGAACGTAATATGGTCCAAAATTCAGCCCTTTTACTTGAGTAGTTCTCCCAGAACAATTCTTTAAGAAATTCTACTCAAAAAAATTAATTCTGTAGTACTGTGCATTTTCATGCCCAACTTAGTGAACTACAACTTAGCTATGGATTGCCCAGAATAGATTTTTATAAGTTGGAAACATTTTCTGAAAATGTCTCTGGACCCGTATGAACACAGCATTTGTATTTAGCAAATTCCCATTCAAATGATCTTCAAATGAGCTGAAACTTTGCTAGAAGGTCAACACTATGCAAAAGAATATTCTGGCAGAATTTGGGGATTTTTGGATAAACCAAACTCCCTCAATAATTCCTTTTCAGAAAACTTTCAAAAAATTCTCTAGAATATAATATTGACTTTCATGCAAATCTGAGTTCATATTTGGATAGAACTCGGAGAGATGAATCCAACCCAATTGGAATCATTTAAATTGGAGGTTTCTACCAGGAGCTATGAATTTCCAAAGTTTGAGCTCTCACTGGAATTGTTTTCCTACTGATAATTCTACTGGGCCCGCTTATTTAAATTCCAGCCAATCAGAACTGGGCCACACCGGGGTCACAGCTTCTCAGCGCGCCAGCACACGGAATTCCAGCCACACCCGATCAGAGGTTTAAAATTTGAGCTGCTGACAGCCGGGACCCACCCCTTCTTCAACCTCCCGATCCGATTTCGCGCGCGCGCCGCTGCTACCTCGCCGGAGCGAATCCCCCTCGCCGGATCGCTGCTGCCGACCATCGCACGAGTTAGGATTCGCCGCCAGGGGGTTTGTGACGCGGAGGAACACGACTGTGGGTTGTGCTCGAGCTGCCGGTGGCCGGAACTAGCTCGGCGACGTGCGGCGGGTACTGTTGTGGTTCGGCGCCGTCGCCCGAGGTCTCCAGCCTGCCAAAACCTATGCCGACGAGCTCTACAGCACCAGTGGGTCTTAGGAAGAACCGACATGGTCGCAAACTTCCTCGGAAACGGCCGCAAGTGGGTTGTCATCGTGCGACCGAATGGGTCCGCCATGAACACCCTCAGTAGAGCTCGAAATTCATCGGTCTGAGGCGTTTTCATGCGATGGATGCTAAAGGAATTTTGATCGCCGGATAATCCAGCATCTACGTGCAAGATTTGATAACCTACGGAGGATCAGAGGAGGAGAATTTTAAGGAACTGTACCGGAAGCTCGGGATGAGACCGCCGGAGCAAAACTTTGAAATTCACCATCAATAGCTCACGGCATGGCCTGAGCTTTGGGTGAGAGCAGCGCGGTGGCCGTGCGCTCCCGTTGCCGCCCTTGCTTGGCCGTGAAGACTGCTGTGGCGAACTGCCCACATGCGCCCGATCACTTTCTTGAACTAGGTCGCCACTGTGGCGGTGGTTCTCGGGCACAGGAGGCTAAAGCTTGCTTGCTTTCGAGTCAGGGAGGTGGAGGCTGAGCTTGCGGCGAGGTTTAGCAGCTCGGGGGAGGGATGAGCGCGGTTGTTTTGCCGTTTTCCCGATCGGCTGAGCAGCGAGGGAAGGAAGTGGCTCTGTTCGGTGTCGCCCGGGAGGAGGAGAAAACAATGGGCTTTGCTTCGGCCAGGGGGGTGATCAAGCCGCTAAACCCGCCTCTGGGCGCCGCGCGTGGGGGAATGAAGCAGCTGGTGGCGCTGCCGAGCCTCCCGGTGGCTCCACGGTGAAACCAGCTCGTGGGTGTTGAATAACAGGGACTTAGTCAATTGCTTAACGTGCAAGTTGAGACTTCCAGCTCACTGCCATGTGGGTCCCACCCCACATTTTCCCCCAAATATCTTCTCATGCTGATCCTCTTAATTCCCAAAATCCTGAGTTTAAAAGGTGGGCTAGAATTCGAATTCTTCCAATTCAGTTTGAATTTGCTTGCCAAATTTGAATTTGGTTGGAGTTTACAAATTCTTCTCTTCAACTCTTTTTTGAGCCCACCCTACAAATGAACAGTTTGTGATCACACTTTTCCCTACAAGTTCCATCTATAGGGATGCATGTTTATTCAAAGTTTTTGGCCCCCACAAGTATGAACTTTTAATTTCAAATCTGATTTTAAACTTGCATGCAAATAGGTATTTAACTCCTTAGTGGTTCAACCCTCTCAAATAAAAATGTGAACCTCTCTTTTGGATGCTCATCCATGTATTACTTTGCATGAAGAAAAGTTTTAGCAAGTCCCATTTTTTATGTCTTTGCCACACATATGAACTCAAACCTCGGTTTTTATTCATACACAGTTTTGGGACTTTTACATTCCTCCCCCCTTAAAAGAATCTCGTCCTGAGATTACAAACGAAGAACGAGGCGGGAGAGGTAATTACAAACTGTACAAAGCTAAAAGTTCCGGATAGTTAGTGCAGAGGTAATCTTCACTTTCCCACATCGCCTCTTCCGCGGTATGATTTCTCCACAGCACTTTGAAAAATTTGATCGTCCGGTTCCGGGTTACCCGGGTCTTTTCATCCAAAAACTGAACCGGTCGCTCGGTGTAGGTCAGGTCCGGTTTCAATTCGTCGATTTCCTCGGTGCGAACAGCAGCGGTGAATTTGAGGCACTTCCGCAGCTGTGACACATGAAATACATCATGGACACTCCCTAGACTTGCCGGTAGTTCCAGCTGGTAGGCTACGGGTCCGCACTTCTCCGTTATAGCAAAAGGACCAATAAAACGGGGAGTGAGTTTCCCCTTTACACCGAACCGGTGAATTCCCTTCATCGGAGATACACAAATATACACGTGCTCTCCGAGGTCAAAATGCAAAGGCCTACGCCTTTGATCAGCGTAGCTCTTCTGTCGGGATTGTGCAGCCTTTATGTTCTCTTGTATCAACCGAACTCGGTCTTCGGCTTCGTTGACAAGATCAACCCCAAACAGAACTCTTTCGCCGGATTCACACCAATTCAGCGGCGTGCGACACTTTCGACCATAGATAGCTTCATACGGTGCCATTTTAATACTCGCTTGATAACTGTTGTTGTATGAAAATTCCACCAGCGGTAGGTGATCATCCCAATTCCTACCGTGGTGGATGGCACACGCTCTCAACATATCCTCAAGCACTTGATTCACCCTCTCAGTTTGTCCGTCGGTTTGAGGGTGATATGCGGAGCTTCAAATCAGCTTGGTGCCCAACGAGGCATGCAGCTGCTCCCAAAATCAAGCAACAAACAGCGCTCCTCGATCTGAGATGATGGTCTTCGGGACACCATGTGAACATATAATCCTGGAAACGTATAACTCCGCATATTGCCTTGGTCGATAATGAGTGTTCACCGGTATGAAATGAGCTAACTTTGTCAACCGGTCGACGATCACCCATATCGAGTCATGCTTCCGGGATGTGAGCGGTAATCTCACGATGAAATCCATACTCACATCCTTCCATTTCCATGCCGGTATCTTCAGAGGTTGTAGCGGTCCGGATTTCCGCATATGATCAGCCTTGACCCATCTACACGTATCACATTCGGATACGTATTTAGCGATTTCCCTCTTCATCCTTGTCCACCAAAATTTCTGTTTCAAATCTTGGTACATCTTGTTACTTCTGGGATGAATGGAAAACCTCGACAGGTGGGCTTCATCCAAGATCTTCTTCCAGAGTTTCATATGGCACCGTACCACTATACGGTCATTGAACCATATTGTACCGTTCTCATCCTTCCGGAAACATTTCACTTCTCCGTTGTCTAGTCTTCTCCGTATGTGAGACATGCCTTTGTCTCTTCTTTGAACCTCAACAATCTCTTCACGGATTGTTGGAATGAGCGCGAGATTATAAAGCGCGCCATATGGAATGACACGGAGACTTGGTTCGTCAGCTTCAAACTCAGCAGCCGCCAAGTTGTGAATGTGGGCTTTTTGACTAAGCGCGTCGGCAACCACGTTTGCTTTTCCTGGATGATAGTGGATCTCGATTTCATAATCTTTGATGAGCTCCAACCATCTCTGTTGTCTCATATTCAGCTCCTTCTGTGTGAAGATATACTTCAAGCTTTTATGGTCGGTGTAGAGGTGAACAAGATTACCAAGTAGATAATGCCTCTACATCTTTAACACCAACACCACTGCAGCAAGCTCAAGATCATGAGTTGGATAATGCTGCTCGTGGTTTCGCAGTTGACGCGACCCATAGGCGACTACACGCCCTTCTTGCATAAGAACACAGCCGAGACCGATGCCGGATGCATCACATTATACATCAAATGGCTTCGTCGTGTCTGGCTGAGCAAGAACTGGAGCTGCTGTGAGATGTTTCACCAAAGTTTTGAATGCGGCTTCACATGCTGCATTCCACATGTATTTTGTGCCCTTCTTCAGCAGCTCCGTCATTGGTTTAGCAATTTTTGAGAAGCTCGGAATGAAACTCCGATAATATCCCGCTAAACCTAGGAAACTTCGGACCTCGTGGACTGATTTGGGAGATGCCTACTTCAGCACTTGTTCAATCTTGCTGGGGTCCACGGCAATACCTTCTGCTGAAATAATATGGCCTAGGAAAGGCACTTGATAAATCCAAAATTCACACTTGCTGAACTTGGCATATAATTGGTGCTCCCGCAACCATTGTAGCACGATACGCAGATGTTCAGCGTGCTCTTCTTCATATTTGGTGTAAACCAATATGTCATCAATGAATACCACGACGAACTTGTCTAACTCCGGCATGAATACAGAATTCATCAAGTACATAAAGTGTGCCGGGGCATTGGTTAACCCAAATGACATGACGAGGTACTCATAAAGTCTGTATCTCGTCAAGAAAGCTGTCTTCGGTATGTCCTCCGGTCGGATCTTGATTTGATGATACCCCGACCGAAGGTCCATCTTCGAAAATACCTTTGCACCCACAAGTTGATCCAACAAGATGTCGATGCGAGGCAAAGGATACTTGTTCTTTATCGTGACAGCATTTAGAGGACGATAATCAACACATAGCTGCAGTGTTTCGTCCTTCTTCTTAACGAACAGCGCTGAGCAACCCCAAGGTGAAGAACTTGGTCGTATGAAACCCTTGCTCGTGAGTTCATTCAGTTGCTCTTTCAACTCCGCTAGCTCGTTAGGTGCCATCTTGTAAGGCCTCCATGAGATAGGAGTGGTTTCCGGCGCCAGTTCAATCTTGAACTCGACGCCCTGTTCAGGGGGCATGCCCGGTAAGTCATCGGGAAATACGTCGGGATAATCACGTACCACCGGAATATCTTCAAGTTTAAGCGCTTCCGTGTGGTAGGATTCTACCATATCTGGGTCTTCGCTGTCTAAAAACAGCGTGTGCTGTCCGTGAATCAGCGAGTCAATCTGGACAGTCTGGTTACCGATATTGAGAATGGCACCGTGACGATTTAACCAAGACATCCCCAATATTATGTCTATCTTCTGCCTATGCAACATAATCAGCGATGGTGGGTATATTTTTCCGCCCAAACATAAAGCTGCTCGGGACACAATCTGATTAGCAGAGATATTTCCTCCCGGTGAACGTATGAGATAACTTGTTGTGGGAGTATTGGTGGATAATTGGTGCTGATCCACGCAGGTTTTGCTGATAAAATTGCGAGTTGCACCGAAATCAAAAAGTACAAGCACGGGCACGTCTTTGAGAGTAAACATGCCCGCTAACACCGGTGCTCCCTCTGGGACATCCTCAATAGCAAGATGTTGCACACTCCCGGATTGCAATGCTGTTATATTCACTTGAGCAGGTGGTGGCATACCACCTGATAATGATGGTTGTCTGGTGTTCAACAACTTCTCCCGGCATTCCTGCCTAAAATGCCCTGAACGGTGGCAATAAGAACACTGAGGTTTCCCCGGTTCTTCGTTGACTTGTGGTTGACAAGTTGATGTACTTGGTTGCAGCAATGATGCAACAGGTGTCATTCGTTGCTGCGTCAAAGGTGTTGCTTCAAGACAAGATTCTTGAGCAGGAAATATGTACCGAGTTGATCTTACTGGTGCTTGCCATATCTCATCGGATGGTGTGTGATACACCACACAGTACTTACGAGGAATAACTGGTGTGTCTTCTTGCACATCCTCCCGGTCCCTCTTCTCTGCTTGACACTCAAGTGTCGCTTGTTCTTGCAGCAGGGAAACACTGATCAACTCGGTGTAACTTCCTTGATTGAACAAAGCCAACTTATCTTTTAATATGGCACTCAGGCCAAAGAAGAAGTAGTCACACCTTGCAGCTTCACTCGTCGCATAAGCAGGAGCATATTGTGCCAAAAGGTTGAACCGTTTGACATAATCGAGAACACTCATGTCCCCCTGCTTCAAGTTCCTAAATTCTTGCTGCTGGGCCTTGATAAAACCCATAGGAATGTGACGAGCACGGAATGCTTCACGAAATTCCGTCCATTCCACTTGATGGCCTTCCGGAACGGTGGCGAGATAAGTGAACCACCAATTTCCGGTGGCTCCATGGAGCTGTTGTGCTGCAAATAATGTCTTCTATACTCATCACACTCAAACACTCCAAACTTGGACTCCATAACCCGAAGCCACTGATCAGCTTCCACGGGTTCATTAGCTTCTATGAAAATTGGCGGTTGAGTCGCCAAGAAGTCCAAATAGGCGTTCCGAGGTGGAACGAACTGTTGTGCACGTTGGAGTAATCCTTGTTGTACCAAGGCTTGGAGTAGTCTTGGGTTTTCTTGTCTTGACTCGACCATCTGGGCCATGACATCCGCCCATACCGTTGATGGCGGTGCCCGTGGTGGAGTCGAGTCATCACCGTCTCGGCGAGAACTTTCAGCCCTACTCGGAGAATGAGTACACACCATACTGCAAAAAGATAATTGTTTTGGGGAGTCAAAACTTGATCTCAGCAGTATGTGAAAGTATGTACAACATGAACATGCTAAAACTTTATGAAAGCATAACAAAATTTCATGTTTACACATCTTCCTAAAGCCAACATATTCAGTCCCTCATTCTGTACAGAACAAACCTTTCCGTACTTAACCCAGAATTTGATCCAGTTACATGCATTTTCATAACTCAAGTTGAATACCAAAGTTAAATTTAACTTCAGTATCTTTTTAGCGAGTACTCATATGCCCCTATATCATTTCTGGAACAAAAGTTATGATTGTTCAAAGTTCACAGAATTTCTGGATAAAATTTGCCAGCACCTCCTTTGTATGTGGCTGTTTTCATCACAGTTTTACATATAAATGGGGTACAATTCTGAACAAACTATGAACTACAAAATCGTTTCAAGTTTCATAACCTTTCCAATGGTGTATCATATGACCCTTATAAATTTTTATACAGAATGTTATGGCTAATTTACAGAAACATCCAGAGAAGGTTGCAGCTGTTCTGTTTTCTGAACAGTTTGCATTCAACTGGACATTCAACTAATTTGGCTTCTGATTTTGCTCTGGAGGTCTACAGAAAAATTGTAGAGCACTTAAAAACCTTTCCAGAACTGCATCATACACCTCCATCGGGTCAATCTACTCAGAGATATGCTCTGTCAATGTCCAGCAAAACTTCTGCCAGAACAGAGGACTCTGTTTTTAAGATCAAAAGAAGCCTAGCAATTCTCTTCTTTGAAACTTAGTCCAAATGAATAGCTCAGTAACTAATATGTGCTTTCCAACATCAATTTTTTATTTTTAAAGTTCTTCATGACTGATTTCTTCATAGGAAAGAATACTATTAAGTTAGTACGGTGACGATGCACCGTAAGGCATATGACGGTACTACGTTGCCTCACCAAAGAAAAACCTAACCGGATTACACCGGCATATACGTATCCTAAGGTGGCACTAAAACGGTCACTCGCAAACGTATTCTACACGCACTAAGGTTTTCGTGGTTAGTACCTACATAAGCCACACTCAATCGTCAGGTCCGGCTATACACTGAACCCGGTATCCATACAGTTCGTACACCCGGCCGTCATCACTCGCCCAGGTGTTCTCAAGCTAAACACGCCTTGAGCTACGTGATCATGTTACTGACCATGTGACGGGGTCTCCCAAATTGCACCATGCGCGCCAGGGACAGACGTTGCTCGAGTACCCCAAACGACATGAAGAGTCGTAGAGGATACTAAAGCGGGTCGGGTTACCTGCCACCCGTGGGGCTCCACCCTTCAGCTTGTGCGCACTGGTGGACAGTGCTTACGTGCACCCCCTAAGACATAGAACGTCCCGAGATGCACGATTTTCTGACATAACAAATATGTTAGCTTGCCACCTTCATCATATGCTAATAATAGTCCTTATGTGGGCCTAGTACCGTTATCTCACCGTATCCTAAGTTTTTAACATAATATGATGCTCAAACCCTGTGCTATTCCCAACGCAGATCTGATACCATGATGACACAGCCCGTGCTGGTATCAACTATGACAGGGTTCTGACACCACTTGTCACAGCTCTGATACCACGCTGTGAGGGACATGACCTCGTCGGGTGGTGCCGTGATATGCGGCACCCAACAGCACACGGGTCGATGAAAACACACATCATATTACATAAATATATTGTGGAAGCATACAAGAATGTTTTACAAATAGTTATATCAGAGTAAGCTACAATGGAAGACTATGTCTCTCACGATTCATCTCTATCTTAGCAACAAAGAAACAATCCAGCCCGCGGACTGTCTCTTACTAGCAACACGAAGAATAATCTGCAGCGGCGAGGATGCGCTTTGAGTAAACACTCGGAGGTTCCCGAGTATCATCGGCATCCATTCTCTTAAGCATGAAGTCAAATACCTATAAAACAACTCGGATAGCATCCGTGAGCATAACTCTCAGCAAGACTTAACCGTCACCCTAAACATGAAACTCTATGTGAGGTTATGAACCTAAAGTAGGATGGCATAAGCATAATTGAACTCGCCTAAATGTGAATCCTTACATTCAGATATTAATTGCAGCATTTTAAGTAACCCTGGGCATGCCACATCGGGAGTCCACAATCAAACAAGAAACGCTTTCCTCCGATGTAAATTGCTCATGGCATAGAAAAATCGAGTTTGCACTAGCCTATGCATCAAGATCCAACACAAAGCTAGTATGAAACTTCAAACCAATGTGATTAGTTCCTTTCTCATGCAAGTTCTTACTACGTCACGACTGTGAGAACAAGTATGCTCGGTCCATTCCGCGAGGGACGGTGATTCGAATCAATAACACCCGGACTACACAACACGTACGCCCGTACTCGACGTTGCCTACAACAACCATCACTGACATCATATGTGGCAGCCTTTCCCCCATTTCACCCCCGCTGAATCGATCAAGTCACCCCGTACAATAGCCATCCTCATGGTGCACCTGCTGACGTGAGATGTCATGAGAATGTTCCCCACATACTGCACACCGGCCGTCCGCCTGAGGCGACCCGAAAAGTCCCAACGACAGCTTCCCGAGGTACATCGGTTTACTGGGTCCCATATAGCCAGCATGAGTCTGGTACACAACTCAAACTTGTTCAACAGGGCCGCATACGGATCGGTCCTTGACTGACATGGACAGGTCTATAGCACCCAGGCCCCTATGTCCTGCTTCCCCTACAACCTTCCGGTCTCAACTTTAACTTGCTAATTCATTTTTGAACCAATCCCATATGCCCCTGTTGTTCCTGAACCTGCGAGAAGCATCTCACCACTCGACTTCTACCGAACCTTACATAAGCATGGCAGTTCTACACGGTGAAAGACACCTACCCAATACTCCATGGGTCATTTGGCTATGCAAGAGGAGTATCAAACACTAGACCTAATGCACAGTTCCAATCTTAACCAAAGGTGAATACAAAAATAAAAACTTAATAGCTGTTAAATGCAAACCGGAGCTTGCCTGTTTTGCAGGGTAGTCGTATATAAGCAGTTAGTATCCTTGCTGATCCACCCCTTGATTTTCCGGAGCTTGATCCACTTCAATGAATCACTCCTTTGAATCCCCTTCGTTGTGGTTCCTATTGAAATGCATATGCACATGTTTTATAGAATGTAATGGAAAGAAGTTATTGAATGGAATTCTTAAGAACAGAGGTTGTGTGGAAAGGCCAAGAATGGCTTGGTTTGCCTCTGTTGTGCAAAGAAGCAGAAATGACTAAATTGATCTTAGTGTTTTAGCTATACCCTAATCACTTTCCCTAATGAACATAATAGATGAGCTGAAAAGATTTAAAAACAACTGAAGAACAAGAACTTCAATGGCCTCAAAACTTTTACAGCAGGTTCTATACTACCTAGGGATTTAGCTTGCCAAATTGCAGCTAATGTGGAGTTAAATTGTGTTCGCCATAATTCTCATAATGTTCCTCATGTATTTCCACATATACATAAGTATGGAGAATAAGAACAGGGAGTTCAAGGGCTCAACTTGAGCTGATAATTTACAGGAGAGTTCTTGGTCACATGAACGTAATCTGGTCCGAAATTCAGCCCTTTTACTTGAGTAGTTCTCCCAGAACAATTCTTTAAGAAATTCTACTCAAAAGAATTAATTCTGGAGTACTGTGCATTTTCATGCCCAACTTAGTGAACTACAATTTCAAGTATGTCTCAGAGAGCTTTCCTAAATTTTGCTATGATTTTTAGAGCTATGGATTGCCCAGAATAGATTTTATAAGTTGGAAACATTTTCTGAAAATGTTTCTGGACCCTTATGAACACAGCATCTTGTATTTAGAAAATTGGCATTCAAATGATCTTCAATTGAGCTGAAACTTTTCTAGAAGGTCAACACTATGCCAAAGAATATTCTGGCAAAATTTGGGGATTTTTGGATAAACCAAACTCCCTCAATAATTCCTTTTCAGAAAACCTTCAAATAGTTCTCCAGAATATAATATTGACTTCCATACAAATCTGAGTTCATATTTGGATAAAACCCGGAGAGATGAATCCAACCCAATTGGAATCACTCAGATTGGAGGTTTCTACCAGGAGCTATGAATTTCCAAAGTTTGAGCTCTCACTGGAATTGTTTTCCTACTGAAAATTCTACTGGGCCCGCTTATTTAAATTCCCGCCAATAAGAACTGGGCCACACCGGGGTCACAGCTTCTCAGCGCGCCAGCACACGGAATCCCAGCCACACCCGATCGGAGGTTTAAAATTTGAGCTGCTGACAGCCGGGACCCACCCCTTCTTCAACCTCCCGATCCGATTTCGCGCGCGCGCCGCTGCTACCTCGCCGGAGCGAATCCCCCCTCGCCGGATCGCTGCTGCCGACCACCGCACGAGTTAGGACTCGCCGCCAGAGGGTTTGTGACGCTGACGAACACGACTGTGGGTTGTGCTCGAGCTGCCGGTGGCCGGAACTAGCTCGGCGACGTGCGGCGGCTACTGTTGTGGTTCGGCGCCGTCGCCCGAGGTCTCCAGCCCGCCAAAACCTGTGCCAACGAGCTCTACAGCAGCAGTGGGTCTTAGGAAGAACCGACATGGTCGCAAACTTGCTCGGAAACGGCCGCAAGTGAGTTGTCATCGTTCGACCGAATGGGTCCGCCATGAACACCCTTAGTAGAGCTCGAAATTCGTCGGTCTGAGGCGTTTTCATACGATGGATGCTAAAGGAATTTTGATCACTGGCTAATCCAGCATCTACGTGCAAGATTTGGTAACCTACGGAGGATCATAGGAGGAGAATTTTAAGGAACTGTACCGGAAGCTAGGGATGAGGCCGCCGGAGCCTCCCGGTGGCTCCACGGTGAAACCAGTCGTGGGTGTTGAATAACAGGGACTTAGTCAATTGCTTAACGTGCAAGTTGAGACTTCCAGCTCACTGCCATGTGGGCCCCACCCCACATTTTTCTCCCAAATATCATCTCATGCTGATCCTCTTAATTCCCAAAATTCTGAGTTTAAAAGGTGGGCTAGAATTCGAATTCTTCCAATTCAGTTTGAATTTGCTTGCCAAATTTGAATTTGGTTGGAGTTTACGAATTCTTCTCTTTAACTCCTTTTTGAGCCCACCCTACAAATGAACAGTTGTGATCACACTTTTCCCTACAAGTTCCATCTATAGGGATGCATGTTTATTCAAAGTTTTTGGCCCCCACAAGTATGAACTTTGAATTTCAAATATGATTTTAAACTTGCATGCAAAGAGGTATTTAACTCCTTAGTGGTTCAACCCTTTCAAATAAAAATGTGAACCTCTATTTTGGATGCTCATCCATGTATTACTTTGCATGAAGAAAAGTTTTAGCAAGTCCCATTTTTTATGTCTTTGCCACACATATGAACTCAATCCTCGGTTTTTATTCATACACAGTTTTGGGACTTTTACAAAACCAAACTCAAATAATCTGAATTTTTGTATGGATGCTAATTCAAATGTGGAGATGATCAGTCCCCCTTTTACAAGCGAGCTCTCTCTCGAGGGAGATGATCAGTCCCCCTTTTATACTTGTCTTAGATGGCTCCCTCTTGACTCCTCGTAAGTGGGGAGGGAGTCGTGGCTACAGGGTCACCCGTCCGATCGTACGTCAACCGGAGTGCTCGATGAGGCCTCAGTTTTGGGAAGTTGTCGTTCCGCCTGCTTCCGTCTTGTCGCTGGGGTGAGCCGTACCGAGGAGGTTATGGGGTTTCAACGTGCATGATAGAGGAAGCACTCTAGTGCTTCCCACCTGGCCGTGGCAGCGCCTGCTCCACAATAAAGGCTACCTGCATGGTCCTCTTCTGAGCTCATACTCGGGCCTTCTCTTCAGGGTCCGCCAGTCGCCCGGGCATCGAGAGGAGGGTCATCGCTCCCCCCGGAGGTTGGGGTCAGGAACCCTGTCAGTAGCCGCCGAGCCTCTGGTCTATCTCAATGATCGATCCAAAGGTGAAAACTGGTCGGCTACATTCCTGTATGTGTGGGCCCGATGTTCCAGACAATCCAGGATCTCGCTGAGAGGTGTTGCGATAGAAAACACCGGATAACACAAAAGGAAACACATAAAGTGGAATCTAAGTTTTATTACATAACATGTTTATAGACATAATTACATCAAAATATTGTGTATAGCCTACTCTCACGGTCGTAGGCTAACCAAAAGAGTTCACGTTCAGCCCATGAACGTGTCCTCACGCACAATCTAGCACGGCGGCGTGCACAGCTCCCACTCGACGGTGGTTCCCTCTGGAGGACCCGTCTCCTCCTCGGGAGCCTCCTCTTCCTCATAACACCCTGCAAACACTTCGACAACAAGTAGTGAGAACAAAGGCTCAGCAATACTAACCCATCAACACTAAACATGCAACTCTAAATTCTGGAATTGAGGTGTACAATAGGAAAGCAATTTGCATAATTACTCGCCTAATTAGTTGACTCTTACTTTCAAGTTTTAGCCTCAAGTGAGTAGCAAACATTGTCCTAAGGCACATAGGATGTCCGCAATCAAACAAGAAACGCATTCCTCCTATATGCCCTGCCTAAGGTTAAAAAGAACTTTGATTTGCTCTAATCTGCAGCACTTCATTAACAATCAACATAAGACTTACAAACAACTACTTTTATTCATGACATCTAGCCTGTTCTTTCTACGTCACGGTACAGTGAACAAGTGGTACTCACTGACCGCAAGGGACGGCGATTATAATCAATTTACACCTGTAGGGTTACCCGAATATCACGTCACGTATGCCCGTACTCGATGTTGCCTACAAAAACCATCCCGAACATCGTGCACGATCACCTTTCACTTGTTAGCCAAGTGTTGAACCGGTCCTATCGTCCTTAGCAGGAGGTCCATATGCGGGGTAACCTACGTGCCCGTTAGCAGATTTACACATTTCTGCTCTCAACCAACCCCTCTGGACGACAAGCAATGCCTCAACATATCGCTACCCGAATTACATCGGTTTCCCGGTTCCCATATAGCTGGTATGTCTTTGGTACAGTTCTAGCTTGTTCATCAGGCCCGACAGCTCGGTCCTAAACTGACACAAGCAGAGCTACGGCAACACAGGCCCCAATGTCCTGCTGCTCCTACTCTCTGCTCGGTATCATTTTCATGTCATATGGTTCATGAGCTATCTCAACCCGAGTGGCGTGCTTCTAAGCCTATTCTCACGAGTAGCTCCAACTACTCGACTTCTACCAAATCCTATACCATTTGAGCATTACAGTGGCTACTCGAGGTTCAAATCTTAGACCCAAACTCCCTAGTTATCTTGGCTATGCAAGTGGGTTTGGAATCAAGACTCTAATGCACAATACATTGAGCTAGTAAAGTAAGTAATAAAAATAAGACTTTGAAGTAAAGGTTAATGTAAACTGGAGCTTTCCTTTCTTCTGGTTGTCTACTAAAGATTCTTCCGGAGGGATACATTCTAAAATCTCCGGGGCTTCTTCTACTTCAGTGACTACACGTTAATAAAATATAATGCATGTCAATTTCCAATGCAAATGTGTTGAAGTGAAGAGTTAAAGACTGCAACTCTAGCTAGACAACTCTTTTGACTATGAAATTTTTACTGTGGTTTGTTGACAACCTAAACAGAGACTTGGCCAAATTTCATTTGAAGCAAAACTAATTTGAGCCCTGCAAAAATAAATGTATAAATGACAATTATTAGACCTTCTAAGGATTTCTATTGATTTTCATGGAGCAAGACAATACTTTTTGGAAACTAGAGTTTGATATGGTTCTAATGGGAATTTGCATCATGTGATTTGAAGAATCCTAGAGAAAGTTATGAGCTAATGAAATTCAGAGAAAATTATGAAAACTATTTCTGTACATTTTTCCTTTTCTCTGGGTCAGTTCACTTAATCACACCATTAGGGGGAATTAATGAACTCGGATAGATCTGAAATTTTTCATGTGACTCAGGAGTATTAAAATGAACATCCTGACCAAATTTCAGAATTTTCCACAAAGGGGATATCCGGTTAAAATTCCCAACATTTTAAACTTCGGGGGAGTTAAAGTTTGGAGAAATTCTGGAAAAAGAAAAAAGCCCGCCACCCACTGCCGTTGGCCCCCCAGGTCAGGGTTGTCTTCAACCTCGCACTGAGGGTGCGCGCACACCGGACAGAGAAATCGCGCACGTCGTTCTCCAGCTACGGTGATCATTTTCGATGATCTTTCATGCTACACGCTCCTCAGCACACGGCCTAGCAACCGGACAACGTTGTCCAGCATGAAAACGAAGGGAAACTGGTCGGCATCGGCAGCGGCGCCGATGGTGAACGTCGTGTGCTGAGCCTCTCCCGATTACCTATGTGGCCGGAAAGCATCACTAGGTTTCGTGAAAGCTGATGGTACCTTCCAACCTCGCGGAAAACGACCGGAAATAGGAGCTCGACGGTAACCCAAGCCCTTTTTGCCGGCGGCGGTGAGTTTGTGTCGTGCCGCTCGATGACTGGACGTTTCTTCGTGGTTTTGGGACAGGGTGATCATGAGGAGTCCTAGATGCTATGGATACAACAGAATTGTAGTTGATCAAACACGTGGAATGGATTTCCTATTTCGAGTTTTCTCGGTTCTACACGGTGATCGGGGGAAAAGCCGAAATTCCGGCTAGCCGGTGCTAGGAGGCAGCTAGGGGTCTGGGAGGAGCTACTAGACTTCATGGCACACCTTTGGGTTGTTTTGATCATGCCGGAGTGACTCGGAGTTTGCTGGGCGACGGTGATCAGTGGAGGTGCCGCAGTGTTGGACAGAGGAGGAAGAACGGCCGTGGTGCAGCTCGGAGGATTCCGATCACGAGCTGCCAATGCGTTTAGGACATCGAGTGAAGGCCAGCACAGCTTCTGAGCTGCTCAGCCCGGGCGTCAAAGGCACCGGAGATGGGTGATCGCCGATGGAACAGTGGAGCGGGAGCTCAGTTGTTTCCCGGGTGAGCGCGCGAGCAGGGAAAAGAACTTCAGTTTTGTGAGCGACGACGCTGATTGGCCAGAACCTGTAGAAGTTATTGAACCACCTCATAGGGAGCAAGCACACCGGCACCTCGATGGCTGCACCGGTGGCCGATCGCCCGCTCGGTGTCGCCCACGTAATTGCGCGCAAGAGACTGAACGCTCTCTGTGGAGTGGGTTTAAACCTCTGTGTGGCCGACAGTGGATCCCACAGCTCCTCTTTTGTCCTCACAAATTGAATTTCCACTTTTGCACAAATTTTGGGATGTGCATACCCTCTAAAGTTCGATCAAACCACACAATAACCATTTGAATTTGAATAATTCAAAGCGTGAAGTGGTTTGAATTATATTGCAGCAAATGTGCAATTTGAAATTTAAATTCAGTTTGAATTTGCTACAATTAGCTCATTTCAAGATCAATCGAAAACGGGATGAAATTTGGAATATGAGTTCAGAAAAATGTGTGGAGTGTGAATGTGAAATCCTCGTTTAAATTCATGTGATGGAAGTAGATTGAATTTGAATTTAAGTTAAAACTAGTCCTTTTAATAATTGTATCCAAAAGTACCTCAAAGAGGTTTGGATTTGCATGAAATTTGGCATGAGCATTCCTAAGAAAGTTTTGGAGATAATTGTGAGCTCATCCTCTAAATATTTCATGTGGGAAATACAATTTTTGGATTTTTCGAGTTCATCTTCTAATTACTCTATTATGGTGGTTACTTGCTCTTCAAATGTGTTCATGTGATTACCACAATATGAGCTGTGTGGTGTGGTGTCGTGAATACTTTAGCAAGTGAAAACTTGGTCCTTTACATTCCTCTCCCCTTAAAAGACTCTAGTCCCGAGATTATAAGGTAAAAATGAAAGAGAGAATGGTGGAAAGTTAACGGATGTGCAATGTTAAAAATTCTGGATAATTGTCGCGAAGCATCTCTTAGCTTTCCCATGTCGTTTCATCCACGGAGTGATTACTCCACAATACCTTGTAGAACCACCACAACATTCAGTTGTGTGTGGCTCAGGCCTTCTCGTCGATGATCCGAACCAGTTCCTCCCGATATGTGAGATCCGGTTTCAGTTCCTCGATGTCACTTAGCTGGAATGTGGTGGAAAATTTGAAACACTTCCTCAGCTGAGAGATGTGGAAGATGTCTTGCACACCGGATAGTGTCTCTGGTAATTCCAGCCGCTATGCAACGGATCCGTACCTTTCCAAAACCTTAAATCGACCGTTGAATCGGGGTGCCAACTTTCCTATGATATTGAATCTGTTCACACCCTTCATCAGAGACACACGTAGATAAACGTGATCTCCGACCTCCAGTTGTAGAGGGCATCTGCGAGGGCCACACGGCCTCGACTCGCCCGGATCACGCTGAGGGGTGCTGCGTTGCACAGCACCGAATAACGCACATAAAAGATACAAAGTGGAAGCAAAAGTTTTATTACAATAAACTGTTTTTGAACATGTTTACAATAAAATAAGTCGAGTCTACACTCACGGGCGTAGACTACGCAAAAGAGTTCACATTCAGCCCATGAACATGTCCCCACTAGCACGCACACACACTAACATGGCGGCGTGCACCATTCCCATTCAACGGAGTTGCCCTCTTGGGGGTCCGTCTCCTCCTCATAGCAGCCTGCAAAAGCTTCAAGCACAATTTAGCAAGTGAAAACTTGGTCCTTTACATTGCTCTCCCCTTAAATGAATCTAGTCCCGAGATTATAAGATGAAAATGAAAGAGAGAATGGTGGAAAGTTACCGGATGTGCAACGTTAAAAATTCCGGATAATTGGCGCGAAAAAACTCTTCACTTTCCCATGTCGCTTCATCCACAGAGTGATTACTCCATAATACCTTGTAGAACCAAAATGTTCGGTTGTGTCTGGCTCGGGCCTTCTCGTCGATGATCTGAACCAGTTCCTCCTGATATGTGAGATCTGGTTTCAGTTCCTCGATGTCACTCAGCTGGACTGTGGTGGAAAATTTGTGACACTTCCTCAGCTGAAAGATGTGGAAGATATTGTGCACACCGGAGAGTGTCGCTGGTAATTCCAGCCGCTATGCAACGGATCCATACCTTTCCAAAACCTTAAATGGACCAATGAATCGGGGTGCCAACTTTCCTCTGACCCCGAATCTGTTCACACCCTTCATCAGAGGCACACATAGATAAACGTCATCCCTGACCTCCAATTGTAGAGGGCATCTGCGAGGGCCACACGGCTTCAACTAGCCCATATCACGCTGAGGGGTGCTGCGTTGCACAGCACCAAATAACGCACATAAAATATACAAAGTTGAAGCAAAAGTTTTATTACAATAAACTGTTTTTGAACATGTTTACAACAAAATAAGGCGAGTCTACACACACGGGCGTAGACTACGCAAAAGAGTTCACGTTCAGCCTGTGAACGTGTCCCCACTAGCCCGCACACACACTAACATGGCGGCGTGCATGACTCCCGTTCAACAGGGTTGCTCTCTTGGGAGTCCGTCTCCTCCTTGGGAGTCTCCTCCTCATAACAGCCTGCAAAAGCTTCAAACACAAGCAGTGAGCACGATGGCTCAGCAAGTCTGACCCGTCTGACCTACACATGTAACTCTACATGCTAGAATGGAAATGTGTAATAGGAAAGTAAGTTGAAAAGGACACGCCTAAATAGTTGAACCTTACTTTCAAGTTTTAGCAGCAAGTTGTGGAGAACCTCACGCTAAGACACATAAGAGAGCCACAATCAAACAAGAAACGCATTTCTCTCATGTGCTTTGCCAAAGGTTGAAAAGAACTTTAATTTGCTCTAAACTACAACATTTCATTAGAAACCAAGGTATAGCTTTCAATCAGCAACTTTTAACATAACTCTATCCTGTTCTTTCTATGTCACGGTACAGTGAACAAGTGGTACTCAGTGACCGCGAGGGACGGCGATTATAATTAATTTACACCTGCAGGGTTACCCGAATAATCCGTCACGTACGCCCATACTCGATGTTGCCTACAGCAACCATCACGGACGTCATACGCGACTACCTTTCATCCGTCAGCCAAATGTTGAACTGGTCCCATTGTCCCGAGCAAGAGGTCTCTGCGTGCGCATCCACAGTGCCGCCAGCCAATTTACACCTCAAGCTCTCAACCTACCATCTGAACGACGAGCTATGCCTCAACACCTAGCAACCCAAATTACATCAGTTTCCCAGTTCCCATATCCGGTAGGTCTTCGGTACTGTTCTAGCTTGTTCAACAGGCCCGCACACGGCTCGGTCCTCAATCGACACAAGGCGAGCTGCGGCACCCAGGCCCCGAAGTCCTGCTCCCTTACTCTCCTCTCGGTCTCATTTTTCTTGCCATGTGTTCCATTTGCTATCTTTACCCGAGTAGTGTGCCTCTAGCCTATTCTCGCGAGCAGTTCCAACTACTCAACTTGTAACGAATCCTACACTATCTTAGCATTGCAGAAGCTACTCGAGGTTTAAAACCTAAGCCCAAACCAGGGTTTTCTTGGGTATCAATTTGGGTTTTCTATCTAGACTCTAATGCATAAGTAAGGTGGATACTCAATGTAAGTTCTCAAAACAATAAAGTTTATAAAAAAACTAATACAAACAGGAGCTTGCCTTGCTGCTGCTGCTCGTACGCTAGCTGTTCCTCCGGAGTTATGAAGTCTAAGACTTCTGGCTCCTCCTCAACCTTAGCGACTACATGAAACAAATACATGTATGTATCAATTTAAATGCATGTGAGTTTAGAGTTAATATTCTTAAGACTATAGGTACTGCTGGACAAGCCCAATGACTCTGAAATTTTTACTGTGGTTCAGATACAACCTAAACAGAGACTTGATCAAATTTCATTTGCAGCAAAGCTCATTTGAGCTCCCCACAAATAAATGTGCATTTGGCCTTAATTGGAGCTCTTAGGGTGTTCTAGGGATTTTCATAGAGCAAGCCATGACTTTCTGGAAACTAGATTTTTGAAAGGTTCTAATGAGTTGGTTTCACCTAATTTGAAGACTCCTAGCAAAATATATGAGCTAAACAAGTTCAGAGAAAATCTGAAAAATGTTTCTGGACATTTCATTTTCTCTGGAACAGTTTTATTAATCACAGCATTAGGTGGATCAAATGATCTCAAATGGATCTGAAATTTTTATGGTAGCTAAGGGATATTATGATGAACATCCTGGACAAATTTCAGAATTTTCTACTGAAGAGTTCTCCAGATAAAATTCTAAGAATTTTAAATTTGAAGAATTAATTCTGGAGAAATAAAGGTTTTCAAGAAGTGAAACCTTATTTGTTGGAAAGTACTCAGAGATCTGAATCCAACAAAATTTGGTTCACTCGATTTGGAGTTTCGTAGCCATAGTTATGCGGGTTTGAAGTTTGAATTAAAAACTAAATACGGGATATGTTTAAACTGCTGCCGGTGGGACCCACGTACAGTGCTTCTTCTACCTCTCGCGCCCGCGCAAGCGCCCACGCCGCCCCCTTGCCGGAGCTCGATGAATCTCTCTACTCTGTCCACCTGTGCGTCTGGGAGCAACCCGTCTGTGGCACGAGCGAGAGCTACCGGCGGCCGGAACACCGTCGGCGGCATGCGGCAGCTTCGGTACAACTTTGGCGCTGTCGGCCGACTAACCTAGCCCGCCAAAATCTCGGTTAAACGGCTCTAGAGCACCAGTGGACCTCAAGTATCATCAACATGGCTTTAGACTCGCTCGGGAATGGCTCCAACTAGGTTGTCACCGTGCGCTCAAAGGTGTTCTTCGTGTTTGTTTTCGGAAAACTTGGAGATGGACTTCCTACATGAAGTTTCAAGCTTGGCTTGTGAAGAAGAATTGACCGCTAGCCGGTCTAGCTCCTCTGTGCGTGATTTGGTGACCTAAAAACAAGAATTGAGCTCGAATTTGCTAAACTCGTCCCGAAAGGTCACTCGGCGATGGTTCATGGCTTGAGCCGTGATTTGGGGTGGAGCAGTGTGGATGTTCGATGCTCCTATGGTTGACTTTGATTGAGTGTGAAAGCCTCTGAGTTGGGCTGTCCACGAGAGCACCCAACGGCGGTGAGTTTCAGTTTGCCGCCGTAAGGTTCGGGGCGGCTCGAGGAGCAGTAATTTCAGCTTGTACTTGTGGCTGGACGATCAAAGGAGATGTTGTGGTGCGGTTTAGCATCTCGGACGGAGTGTGGGCGTGCTGTTTGCCGGTTCCCCGATCGAAATCGAGGTAGCGGCGGTGATGGCAGCGTTTCTTGTGCAAGGGAGCAGTGGAACGAGGGCGACTGATCTTTTGCCGGCTCGGGCTCGCGGATAAGGGAGCAGAGGGAGGGCTCGGTGGCCAGAGACGGCAAGCAGGTGCTTTCTCGCCATTTCCTCGTCGTGGCGCCCACTGCTGCAACCCGAGAACCAAAGCCTCTGTTTGCTTTAGTCGGTTGATCACATGAGAGGCTGACAGGAGGGTCCCACTCCCAATTTTAACCTCTAAAATTCAATTTTCCACTGCTCAAAACAGTAGGGATCTTCCTACACTTGGTTATTTGATCATTCACCCAAATTGGGATTTGGTTTGTAAAGTGATCAAATTGTGGAATTGCTTTGATTGAATTGGTAGCACATTTGAACTGAAATTCAAATTTGATTTGAATTTAGCCAAAATAGCTCACGTTAAGATCAACTCCAAATGGAGTGAAAATTGGTGTGTGAGCTCACAAAAATGTGCTGAGTGTGAATATGGATCCCACTTATGAATTCCTGGGATGAAAGGAGTTTGAATTTGAATTTAAGTTCAAACTAGCCTCTTTCTAGTTATACCCAAAAATACCTCCAAAAGTTTTGGATTTGGGTGAAATTTGGCATGAGCATTCCTAGCAAGGTGTAGAAGTTTTTCATATACTCAGCCCAAATATGATGCATGTGGGAAGTACCACTTTTGCATTTTGTGACTTTATCATCTAATGACTATGTTAATGGTGTTTACTTGCTCTTCAAAGACGTTCATAAAACTTCCTCAAATGAGGTGTGTGTGTGGGTGATGAACACTTTAAGTGTATGCAAAACTTGAGCCCTTACATTCCTCCCCCCTTGAAAGAATCTCGTCTCGAGATTATAAGGTGAAAATGAGAGAGAGGACGGTGGAAAATTACCGTAGGTGCGACGTTAAAAAGTCAGGGTAGTTAGCGTGAAGAATACCTTCGCTATCCCATGTCGCTTCATCTACGGAGTCATTACTCCATAGAACCTTGTAGAACTACAATGTATGGTTGCGTGTGGTTCGGGACTTTTCATCAATTATCTGAACCGGTTCCTCCCGATAAGTGAGATCCGGTTTCAATTCTTCAATATCCCCTAGCTGAATGGTAGTTGATAGCTTAATACACTTCCTCAGCTGAGAAATGTGAAAGACATCGTGCACACCGGAGGGCATCGCTGGTAATTCCAGCCGGTATGCAACTGACCTACATCTTTCTGTAATCTGGAATGGACCGATGAATCGGGGTGCCAACTTTCCTCTCACCCCGAATCTGTTCACACCCTTTATTGGAGACACACGTAGATACACGTGATCCCCGACTTCGAATTGCAAAGGACGTCTTCTCCGGTCCGCGTACTGCTTTTATCGGGATTGGGCGGTTTTTAGGTTCGCTTGAATCAGCCAAACCTTTTCTTCCACATTGTTGACAAGATCAATCCCGAAGGTGACCCTTTCACCAGACTCACACCAATTCAGCGGTGTGCGGCATTTTCTCCCGTATAGCGCCTTGTAGGGCGCCATCTTGATACTGGCTTGGTACCCATTGTTGTACGAGAACTCGGCTAACGTTAAGTGATCATCCCAATTTTTACCATGGTTGATAGCACAAGCTCGTAGCATATCTTCTAAAATCTGATTTACCCGCTAGGTTTGCCATACTTCTACGGGTGGTATGCTGAACTACAGATCAGCTTCGTCCCGAAATAAGCATGCAACTGCTCCAAAAAATGAGACACAAATAAAGTTCCCTGATCAAAAATAATTGTACGCACTACAAGAATACGATATATTTTTGTTAGCAAAGAACCCACGAAAATAATTAAAAAACCCAAGAAAATACATATTTTCATGGGTTTGGGTCTTATTTTTGTGGGTTCACAACCAATGAAAATAAACCAATAAAAATGTGTTTATTTTCGTGAGCCACCCACGAAAATAAGTGTATTTTCGTCGGCCTAGAATGGCTCACAAAAATAAACTTAATTTCATGGGCCAATGATGAAACCCATGACAATAAGTTGGCTTTAATTTTGTGAGCCAAAGATGAAACCCATGACAATAAGTTGGCTTTAATTTCGTGGGCCAAAGAATAAACCCACGACAATAAATTGGCTTTAATTTCGTGCGCCACAAGGAAACCAATGAAAATATGTAGGCTTTATTTTCTTGGGCCACAAAGAAAATGAGAATATGGGGCTTTATTTTCGTGGGCCACAAAGAAACCCATGAAAATATGGGGCTTTATTTTATATGGCCGAAGGGGAACCCATAACAATATGCTTCATTTTTGTGGGCCGGAAAAAACCCATGAAAATAGAGGTTACATTTTCATGGACCAGGGGGAACCCACAAAAATAATTCGGTCACATTTTTGTGGGTCGCTGAAAACCCACAAAAATATGTACCACAATATTTTCATGGGCTATAAAAAACCCACGAAAATACTGGCATTACAGTTTAGAATATAGCCTAATTATTTACTTCACATCACATAAAAAACTTAACAGTTCAAATATTGATACTTCCCAGCACCTACATGTAACACCCTCAATTTCATATTTATGCATTGCATATAGAAAAACATTATAAAAGAAATAGAAATGGGAAAGAATCATAAAAATGGGAGAATGATAGCTGAAAAGAGCCAATTCCAATTCGCCGAGAAGCGATGTCGACACTTCCCGCGGCCGCTGGCCACGTGGCGCCTTCGGAGCTCATCCCTGCGGAGGGGTGAGGTCCGGCACTGCTGTCCATGTGGCAGGCTCAGAGCTCGCCTCTGAGGAAGGGGCGAGGTCCGGTCCCACTGGACACATGTCGCCATCGGAGCTAGTCTCTGTGGAGAAGCGAGGCTCAGCCCGCCGGACACGTGTTGCTTTTGGAGCTAGTCTCTGCGGAGAAGCGAGGCCCAGCCGCGGGACACGTGGCGCTTTCGGATCTCACCCCTGCGGAAGGGATGAGGTCCGGTCCCGCCAGACATGTGTAGACTTTGGAACTCACCCCTGTGGAATGGATGAGGTCTGCCCGACGGGGCACGTGTCACTCTCGGAGCTCGCCTCCGAGAGGTCCGCCGCACGGGACACGTGTCACCCTCGGAGCTCGTCTCCGAGAGGTTTGGCACCGATGGACACGTGTCGTCCTCAGAGCTCACCTCCGAGGAGAAGGGAGGTCCGACACCAATGGACACGTGTTGACCTCGGAGCTCGTCTTTGAGGAGAAAGGAAGTCTGGCGCTACTGGACACGTGGCACTCTCGGAGCTCGCCTCTGAGGAGAGGGGAGGTCCGGCACTGACACATGGCGCACGCGGAGCCCGCCCCTGAGGAAAAGGGAGGCCTGGCCCCCGCTGGACACGTGGCATCTCCGGAGCTCAGCACTGTGGAGATGCGAGATCCTTAAGCGGTTTTTCTCCTGTGCGCACGGGAATACCCGGTACTGAGGAAACCGACATGATTTCCACGTTGCTACCGCACCAAATCAATTGGAGATAAGTTGTTAATATCCAAAACAAATTGAATAGGACTCTTATTTGAAATCCAATCAGAGTAGGACTCTTTTTTCACCCCTTATAAATAGAACCCAAAACCCCCTGGCCGCAACCACGTACCTATTTTCCACCTCCCGAGTCAACGACTTGGAGGCCCTAGCTTCCAACTCGCCGAGTTACACACCCCTTCACCGGAGTTCAGTCGCCGGTGAGCCGCCAACGAGCTCCCTCGAGTTTGCCGTTGCCGGAAAAGAGCCGACGATTATAAGAGAAGTGAGGTAGGTCTTTGTACCCATCTTACGACCTCATCCCAATTTCTTAGCATCTGTTTTTCTTTGAACAGAAGCTTTTTCGTGTGAAAAGATCATGTGTTGATCGGTTTTTGACAGTGGAATTGATCTAGATCTTGAGTCAGGATCATCACCACGTCCACACTTGATCCTTACACTCTTGTTCATCGTAAAACCCCATGCAAAGCCATAAAAACGTGCAAGAACACATACAAACTGAATTAATGAAACTGCACCATAGGATCAGCAAGCACCTACACCATTGCATCTTAAGTAAAGTTTGTGCATGATGATTGATTGCTGTAAATCTTGTATGGGCGTGGTCGTGAGTAGAAGGACAAGCTCAGGAAGCTACCTATGAAGGACTACAGCAGTAAGACTTCGAGACACGTGAGCAACAAAAGTCACAGGAACAAGGCAAGTGCCCCTTTACCATATTGATCCCATGTTTTGGAAACTGTTTTGTTTGCGAAAACATGTGTGCTTGAGTCAACTTGATGGGACACCCTTTTATAGGAGTTTACTAGTTTTGTTAACCATCCTTGTCACCGGGAAAGTTGATGAGTCGGGTATGGTCGTTTTTCCTTTTTGCTTCGCTTAGCTTATGGGATACGGGAAGGCGAAGTAGAACATATCTAAGTACTGCACTCATATGAATAATGATGATGAGAACTTGATGATAATAATGAGCGTAGAATCGGGGGAGTTCTAGGCAAGCTTGGTTCGTGGATGTGGTAGAATGAGATGGTGGTTTACTTGCCGTAGATCTAAGGACCGGTTCATGCCAGCACATGCCAGGAAAACAGTGCCACCACAATGCCAAATATGGGTGCGGCTTAGCTGACTAATTAGGTAAGTTGCTAGATTGTTACGGATCGTGGAAGGCGTGGGGAATGGGAGTCGAGAGAGGACTGCCCTGGGAACTGCATGGCACAAGAGGGGGCCCGTAGCTGGGAGAATGGTGATTCAAGCCTGCTAGTGAAACCTTAGTGAGTCCATACATCTAGTAGCCCCTTTGTAAAGGCTATTTTGTGATCTCTTGGCCATACACCGATGGTTGTGTACTGGTATAATGGAGGTTCTGCAGTCGCCGACGAGTGACGAAATCACAAACTTGTGGGTAAAGTGGTGCCACCTCTTAAGAGTGTAAACTATCATGATAGCCGTGCTTACAGTCACAAGCGCCTGGCCAACTTACATGATTAGATGGGATGGTTATCGGGATGGTTATTAGTATGGTTATGGTATGGTCTTAGGATTGGTTTTTGGACTGTTTAGTCTTGGTAATGAGATTGGTTTTGGGACTGTTGAGTCTTGGTAATGAGATTGGTTTTGGGACTGTTAAGACATGACAATGAGTTTTGGTTTGGTTATATGGTTATGAGATGAATATGAATATGAGATGGTTATTATGAGCATGAGATAAAGTTGAGAAAGATTCATGGTTGGTTGAGACATGAAAAGTGGTGAATTATGAAGGAGGTATGTTGCTTTTTTACTTAAATATATGTTGGGGTTAAATTCACCTAAAGATAGTTGCTGTTTTTATCATGTTTATGAATCAAAATTTGCTTTCTGCAATGAGCCTTTTTATTCCTACCTTGCTGTAAGCTACATGTCATACTTCTTCCGCACTTGCTGAGTACGACATGTACTCAGCCTTGCATTATCATACAAACATCCGCAACAGGAGAAGAGTACTTCGAAGATCATGTGGAGTACTAGGCGTGCGAACCACCGTCAACTTGCCTGTGGAGTTGGAGATGGATCCGCTGCTGTTTAGTTTTTCTTCCACTATCATTTAGAGACTTCCGCTGCTAGAATAAGTTAGAGACTTCCGCTGCAAGAATAAGTTAGAGATTGATGTAATAAAGTACTTAAACCCTATTATTCGTGGTTATATTCTGAATTCAGTTTGTGGATTACATGTGTATGTGTGATGAACATCCTGGGCACACATATGCATTAGCTGGGTTCCGTTTTCACGGGACCAGGCGTCACAGATTGGTATCAGAGACACGTTGACCGTAGGACGCAGGCCTAGGTAGAATGCACAGATTGGCATCGGAACCACGTTGACCATAGGATGCAAGCCTAGGTAGAATGCACAGATTGGCATCGGAACCACGTTGACCGTAGGACGCAAGCCTAGGTAGAATGCACAAATTGGCATCAGAACCACATTGACCGTAGGATGCAAGCGTAGGTAGAATGGACACTCTAAAACACATAGGAACACCCTTCTAAACTTCTATTTTCGAAAATTGCTTGCTTGTCAATTCAGCCACCGCAAAGTGTTACTTTCAGTCCCTCTTTTCCCTTCTTTTGGACAGCCACACCTTTGCTTTCTTGCTCCATAACTTCTGAAGTTTTGGAGTTAATTCTTCCTTCTCAAAGTTTTCTCCTGTCCCATTTATAGATGGCGCTGGTGTTCCCGATCAACGCCATTTAACCATACATGGACTGCCAACTAACAATGGTGTGCGACCATGCATGGACCACCCCCGCCACACGGCGGGAACAACACCAATTCACATGATTAAGTTTAGGACTCCCATTGAAAACGCCGTAATAGGAGTGGTGTGTTGAACTTTTGTGGTGATTGCTTGTGTTTGTGTGCTTAGTGTGAGTTGTGGCACGCTTCAGCGAAGGTCCACATCCACACATAGTAGAGGGATGTGAGGTGTTTCGGCACTTGTTCACATCCTCACTAGTAAAGGAAGTTATTTAGTTCATACCCCTTGATGCATATAGTTGGAGGGATCAGTCTAAACTTCTAACTTCTATTCCACTCAACTCTCTCTCACAGATGGGGAGAGAAAATGCCGGCCGTCAAAAAGAAACTTCATGCCAACCAGAAATCACAAGGGGATGGCCACGTTGAAGTTCCTAAGAATGTTGACCCCGGGGCTGGTGAAAACAACCTTGAACGGTTGATGGCTATGCAGAACCAGCTCATGCAAACTATGATCCAAACATTGGGTCAGCTGCAAGCCAACAACAACTATCCTAACCCCGTTCCTGCACCACCACCACCACCACCATCACCGCCGGCTCACAACCGACTGGGAGAGTTCATGAGGACTCGACCACCAACTTTTGCACAAGGTAATAATCCCATGGAGGCTGATGCTTGGTTGAAATCCATAGAGAAGAAGCTTGCCATTGTTCAGTGCAATGATCATGAGAAAGTTCTCTTCGCATCGCACCAACTTATGGGAGCAGCCGCTGACTGGTGGGACGCTCTTTGCAATGCTCATGTTACCAGGAAACTATCACGTGGACTGAGTTCAAGGAGAGTTTCCGCTCTAATTACGTCGCTGCTGGAGTCATGATGCTTAAAAGGCAAGAGTTTGAAGGTCTCCGCCAAGGAAAGAAAAGCGTGAATGAGTACCTCAACAAGTTCACGCACCTTTCAAGGTATGCTCCAGAAGACATCAACTCGGATCAAAGGAAGCAATACTTGTTCATGAGAGGGTTGAACAATGAGATCCAAGTTCAGCTGCTCAACAACGACTATGCAAACATCCAGAAACTTGTTGACAAAGCTATAGTGGTTGAGAGCAAGATCCATGAGATCGAGCAAGAGGGCAAGAGGAAGACGCCATACCAGCCACAAGGGAGCAATGTACGTCCCCGCTTCATGCCCCCAGCTGCAACATAGTATGGCTCATCCGCTTATACTTTTCGCTCTAATCAACAACCAAAGTAACGTCCCGTTATGCAAGCACCTCGCGTGCCTATACCTCCAGCGCCCCGACCCAACATGGGCTCATATGCTCAAAACCACCCTCGCCCCAACGTTCCTGCTGTCTTGGGAAACAAGGCATGATTTGCATGGGAGAGGCGGGATACTTTGCAAGTCAGTGCCCGAGGAAAGGCCTTGGACAGCCGACCATTGCGCCCAAGCAGAACCCACGGCCGAACGGAGGAGCTAATCAAGGTAACTTGGGCAGCAGAACTATGCTCGTGGCAATGTGAATCATGTCTCTGCTGAGGAGGCGCAACAGGCTGAGGATGTCATGATTGGTATGTTCGTTGCCAACTCCAACCCAGCTACTGTTTTATTTGATTCAAGAGCATCGCATTCATACATATCATCAAAGTATGTTGCCAAGTATAATCTGCCCATATCACATAAAAATATACTATGTTGGTTAATTCTTCCAGTGGAGAGATGAGGACTTATATAGTATGTCCAAAAGTAAACCTTAAAATAAGGGGGGTAGACTTCCTTGCCAACCTTATTGTCTTGGATTCTCAAGGGCTTGATATAATACTTGGAATGGATTGGTTAAGCAAGCACAACGGAGTGATCCAATGTGCCGAGAGGAGCGTGCAGTTGACAGATGAGCACGGTACTCGTATTGAGTTCGAGTCAGCCCAACCGGCAACCGAGAAGGCGACGTTGAACCAAGTCGAAGAAGCAACATTGGAAAGCATTCCGGTGACTCAAGAATTTTCAAAAGTGTTCCTGGAAGAAGTGCTTAAGAGTACCGGAAGAACAAGTACCGATGGATGAGCTCGAGCTTCAAGAGGATCTGACCTATGTAGAGCACCCTGTCTGAATCTTGGACGTAAATGAAATGGTCACGAGGAACAAAGTGATCCGTTGGTGCAAGGTACAGTGGAGCCATCACACGGAAGCCGAAGCTATATGGGAGCGTGAGGAAGACCTCAAGGCAGAATTCCCTCACCTATTCTCTACTCTATCGAATCTTGAGGACGAGATTCAGTTTAAGGGGGTAGGTTTGTAACACCCTCAATTTCATATTTATGCATTGCATATAGAAAATATTATAAAGAAATAAAAATGGGAAAGAATCATAAAAACTGGAGAAGGATAGCTGAAAAGAGCTAATTCCAATTAGCCGAGGAGCGTTGTCGACACTTTCATGGGCCAGGGGAATCCCACGAAAATAATTTGGTCACATTTTTGTGGGTCGCTGAAAACCCATAAAAATATGTATCACAATATTTTCATGGGCTAGAAAAAACCCACGAAAATACTGGCATTACAGTTTAGAATATAGCCTAATTATTTACTTCACATCACATAAAAAACTTAAAATTCAAATATTGATACTTCCCAGCACCTACATGTAACACCCTCAATTTCATATTCTTGCATTGCATATAGAAAAACATTATAAAGAAATAAAAATGGTAAAGAATCATAATAACGGGAGAAGGATAGCTGAAAAGAGACAATTCCAATTAGCCGAGGAGTGCTGTCGACACTTCCCGAGGCCGCTGGCCACGTGGCGCCTTCGGAGCTCATCCCTGCGGAGGGGGTGAGGTCCGGCACTGCTGGCCACGTGGCAGGCTCGGAGATCACCTCTGAGGAAGGGGCGAGGTCCAGTCCCGCTGGACACGTGTCGCCTTCGGAGCTAGTCTCTGCGGAGAAGCGACGCTCAGCTCCGCAGGACACGTGTTTCCTTCAGAGCTAGTCTCTGCGGAGAAGCGAGGCCCAGCCGCGGGACACGTGGCATTTTCGGAGCTCACCCCTGCGGAAGGGATGAGGTCCGGTCCCGCTAGACACATGTCGACTTCGGAACTCACCCCTGCGGAAGGGATGAGGTCTGCCCCACGGGACACGTGTCGCCATCGGAGCTCGCCTCCGAGAGGTCCACCCCACGGGACACGTGTCACCCTCGAAGCTCGTCTCCAAGAGGTCCGGCCCTGATGGACACGTGTCGTCCTCGGAGCTCACCTCCGAGGAGAAGGGAGGTTCGACACCAATGGACACGTGTCGACCTCGGAGCTCGTCTTTGAGGAGAAAGGAAGTCCGGTGCTACTGGACACGTGGCAGTCTCGGAGCTCGCCTCTGAGGAGAGGGGAGGTCCAGCACTGACACGTGGCACACTGAGACGACCCCATCGGCTTGTCAAACCAGGATCACGCTGAGGGGTGCTGCGTTGCACAGCACCGGATAACGCACGTCAAAGATACAAAGCGGAAGCAAAGTTTTATTACATAAACCAGTTTATGAACATTTTTACAACCAAAATAGTCCAGTCCACACTCACGGGCGTAGACTATGCATTGAGTTCACGTTAAGCCCGTAACGTGTCCCCGCTAGCACGCACACACACTAACACGGTGGCGTGCACGACTCCCACTCGACGGGGTTCCCCTCCTGGGGTTCCGTCTCCTCCTCGGGAGTCCCATCCTCATAGACCCCTGCAAAAGCTTCAAACACAGGCAGTGAGCACGATGGCTCAGCAAGACTGACCCGTCTCTCCTATACAAGAAACTTCTATATGATGGGTATAGGGTACATGAGGTAAATAATTTGCAAAGGACTCGCCTAATTATTTGAACCTTACTTTCAATGTTTTAGCAGCAGGTTGTGGAGAACCTTACGCTAAGGCACATGAGAGAGCCGCAATCAAACAAGAAACGCATTTCTCTCATGTACTTTTCCCAAAGTTGAAAAGAACATTAATTAGCTCTAAGCTACAACAACGCATTAACAAGAAAAGTATAACTTTCAGATCAGCAAACTTTTAACATGTATCTAGCCTATTCTTTCTACGTCACAGTACAGTGAACAAGTGGTACTTACTGACCGTGAGGGACAGCGATTATAATCAATTTACACCTGCAGGGTTACCCGAATAACCCGTCACGTACGCCCGTACTCGATATTGCCTACAGCAACCATCACGCACATCGTACGCAACCACCTTTCACCCGTCAGCCAAATATTGAACTGGTCCTATCGTCCCGAGCAAGAAGTCTCTGCGCGTGCATCTGCAGTGCCGCCAGCCGATTTACACCTCAAGCTCTCAACCTACCCTCTGAATGACAGGCACTGCCTCAATACCCAGCTACCTGAGTTACATCAGTTTCCCAGTTCCCATATAGCCGGTAGGTCTTCGTTACTATTCTAGCTTGTTCAACAGGCCCGCACACGGCTTCGTCCTCAATCAACACAAGCAGAGCTATAGCACCCAGGCCCCAAAGTCCTGCTGCCCTTACTCTCCGCTCTGTCTCATTTTTCTTGCCATGTATTTCATTTGCTACCTTTACCCGAGTTGAGTGCCTCTAGCCTATCCTTGCGAGAAGTTCCAACTACTCGACTTGTACCGAATCCTACACTGTCTTAGCATTGCAGTAGCTAACGAGGTTTTCAAACCTAATCCCAACCCAGGGTTTTCAAACCTAATCCCAACCCACGTTCCAAACAAGACTCTAATGCAAGAATTTATTGAGTGCACAAAGTAAGTTCTCAAAACAGTAAAACTTTGTAAAAAGGTTAATGTAAACCGGAGCTTGCCTTGCTGCTCTTGGTCATAGGCTAGCTGCTCTTCCGGAGTGACGAAGTCTAAGACTTCAGGTTCCTCCTCAACCTTAGCTACTACAGGAGATAACATGTATATGTATAAATTTAAATGCATTTGAATTGAATTTAAACTTGTGAAGACTATAAATCTTACTAGACAGACCCAATGACTCTGAAATTTTTACTGTGGTTTGGTTACAACCTAAACAAAGACTTTGCCAAGTTTTATTTGAGAAAAGCTCATTTGAGCTCTCCACAATTAATTATGTACTTGACCTTAATTGGAGCTCCCAGGGTGTTCTAGGGATTTTCATGGAGCAAGCCATGACTTCCTGAAAACTAGATTTTCATAGGGTTCTAATCGAGTTGGTCTCACTTAATGTGAAGGTTCCTAGCTGAAGATATGAGCTAAACAATTTCAGAGATATTCTGAAAATGTTTCTGGACATTTTTCTATTTTCTCTGGAACAGTTTTATTAATCACACTATTAGGTGGATCAAATAAGCTCAAATGGATCTGAAATTTTTATGGTAGCTCAGGGATATTTTGGTAAACATCCCAGCAAAATTTCATAATTTTCCACCAAAGGTTCTCCAGTTAAAATTTAACCAGTTTGAACTTTGAAGAATTAATCCTGGAGAAATAAAGATTTTCATGAAGTGAAACTTGATTTGCTAGAAAGTACTCAGAGAGCTGAATCCAACAAAATTTGGTTCACTCGATTTGGACTTTCCTAGCCAAAGTTATTGTGGTTTGAAGTATGCACTAAATCTGAAAATCGGGAAAAAGTTTAAACCGCTGCGCGTGGAACCGGGGCTACGTGTCAACTTCTCAGCGGTCGACACACGGTGCTACGGAATCTTTCGCGCGCAGCCGCACCCGATCCGGTGCCACAGCGAATCCCAATTTTAAAATACCAGCCGCTGACACGTGGGACCGGGGGCTTCGTCTACCTCCGGCCTCCCTCGATCGGACGCCGTGACCCCTCGCCGGAGGGCTCGCCGGTGGCCTCTGTCGTGCGCCAAGCTCCATGATATTGGCTGCCTCTGCTTAAATCCATCCAGGGAACACGGTGCTGGGCTCAGCTCGTCACGACAATCACCGGAACACGGCTGGCGACGAGCGGCGGCTTCGGAAGAACTTCGGCCATGTCGGTCGGTCTTCCTAGCACCCCAAACGATCGAGCAAAAGGCCGTAGAGCATCAGTGGACCCTAGGAAAGACAGACATGAGCTCGAAGCAGCTCGGAGGAGGTCCTAGGTAGGCTCTCACCGTCCGCCCAACGCTTCCCGAGCCATCCACCGTTGGCAAGCTCAGAAATACGCCATGTACAGGGGTTCTCACGCTAGAGGTTGTGAAGCTAACTTGTGCGCCACTAAGTCTAGATCGTGTAGGAAAAGTTTGATGATCTCTAAACAACTATGGAGTGAGAATTTGGTGGATTCGCACCCGAAGGCCGGTCTGTGCCGAGTGAAAAGGAAAACTGAAATTTGTCGCCGGTAATCAAACACTTGAGCTATGGTTCGGAGGTGAGCAGCACCAGTATCTAACGCGTCCGGGGACGCCTTAGCCTGGGTGTGACATGCTCCCGTTTGGGCTGTCCACGGAAGCCCGAGGTGTTGCAGACTTAGGTCACCAGAACGAACCTTCAGTAGGGGCGAGATCAACCGAGTTCAGCTAATTCCCTACGACGAGGAAGGAGAAGGGAAGCCTCTAGTACCGTTTTGCAGCTCGGTTGGAGTGGAGAGGCTGTGATCGTGAGCTCTTCCGATCGATTCCAAGAGAGCGGCAGCGAGAGCAGCGTTGCTTGTGTGAGGGAGCAGAGAAGCAACCAAATACGCCTATCGCCAGCTCAGTCTCGGGGATAAGAAGGCAGCGAGGCGGTTCAGTGGCTCGGGGCGGCAAACAGCTGTGGCCCCGACTGCCTGGCGTGGTGGCGGCTGCTAGCTCACGTGCAATTAACCGAGCTCGACTCCTCAGTCATTTGATTTTGTTGCTGAGTCTGACATGTGGGTCCCACCCCTGAGTTTTAACCTCTGAAATTAAATTTTTCCTACTGTTCTAAACAGTAGAGACCAAAATAACCCATTCATTTGAATTATCTACCCTCTGGCCATTTGAATTGGATAGAATTCAATTTGGGGTTTGTTTGAATATATTTTCAGCACATATGCAGTTTGAAATTCAAATAAAGTTTGAATTTGCAGAACTTAGCTCATGTCAAGATCAATTCCAAATGCAGTGAAAATTGGTGTGTGAGCTCACAAAAATGTGCTGAGTAAGAATATGCCTCCCACTTTTGAATTCATGGGATGGAAATAGTTTGAATTTGAGTTCAAACCACCCTCTTTCTAGTTATACCCGAAAAGACTTCAAAAAGGTTTTACTTTGGGTGAAATTTGGCATGAGCATTCCTAGCAAGGTGTTGGAGTTTTTCACAATCTCAGCCCCAAGATGATGCATGTGGGAAATGCCACTTTTGCATTTTGTGAATTAATTCTCTAATGAATATGTTGATGGTCTTTACTTGCTCTTCAAATGTATTCACCAAGTTTCTTCAAATGAAGTGTGTGTGTGTGGTGATGAACACTTTGAATACGTGCCAAAAACTTATGCCCTTACATTCCTCCCCCCTTAAAGGAATCTCGTGCCGAGATTATAAGGTGAAAATGAGAGAGAGGACGGTGGAAAAATTACCATATATGCGACTTGAAAAGGTCGGGACAGTTCGCGCGAAGAAATCCTTCGCTCTCCCATGTCGCTTCGTCCATGGAGTGATTACTCCATTGAACTTTGTAGAACCACAATGTACAGTTGCCTGTGGTTCGGGCCTTTTCATCAATAATCTGAACCGGTTCCTCCCGATACATGAGATCCGGTTTCAGTTCTTCTATATCCTCCAGCTGAATGGCAGTTGATAGCTTGAGACACTTCCTCAGCTGGGAGATGTGAAAGACGTCGTGCACACCGGAAAGTGCTTCTGGTAATTTCAGATGGTATGCTACTGACCACATCTTTCCGTAATCTGGAATGGACCGATGAATCGGGGTGTTAACTTTCCCTCTCACCCCGAATCTGTTCACACCCTTCATTGGAGACACACGTAGATATACGTGATCCCCGACTTCAAACTATAAAGGGCGTCTTCTTCGGTCCGCATATTGTTTCTGTCGGGATTGAGCGGCTTTTAGGTTCGCTTGAATCAGCCAAACCTTTTCCTCCGCGTTGTTGACAATATCAATCCCGGAGGTAACCCTTTCACCAGACTGACACCAATTCAGTGGTGTGCGGTATTTTCTCCCGTATAGCGCCTCGTAAGGCGCCATATTTATGCTGGCTTGGTACCCATTGTTGTACGAGAACTCGGCCAACGGCAAATGATCATCCCAATTCTTGCCGTGGTTGATAGCGCAAGCTCGTAGCATATCTTCTAGAATTGTATTTACCCGCTCGGTTTGCCCATCCGTCTGCAGGTGGTACGCTGAACTACGGATCAGCCTCGTCCCCAATGCAGTGTGTAGCTGCTTCCAAAAAGGGGACATAAATAAAGTGCCCCGATCCGATATGATGGTATGGGGTACGCCATACAAGCATAGGATCCGTGAGATGTACAATTCAGCGTACTTCTTGGCGTCGTAGTTGGTATTGACCGGGATGAAATGGATAACTTTGGTAAGCCGGTCGACGAACACCCACACAGAATCATGCTTCTGAAAAGTGGTAGTAAAACCGACAATGAAGTCCATGCTCACGTCTTCCCACTTCCAGGCAGGAACGCCCAGTGGTTGTAGCAGTCCCGGTTTCCTCATATGATCTGCCTTCACCATTCGACATGTATCACACTCGGACACGTACTTTGCAATCTCCTGCTTTATCCGTGTCCACCAAAACTTGCTTCTGAGTTCTTGATACATTTTGTTTCTGCCGGGGTGAATAGAAAACTTTGACAAGTGAGCCTCATCAAAGATTTTCTTCCGTAACTCCGGGTTACGGGGTACGACGATCTGGTCCTAGAACCATAGGACGCCGTCTCCGTCTTTCCGGAAACATTTCAGCTCCCCACTGTCTACACGTCTACGCAAATGTGACATGCCCTTGTGTAAAGGCCTCAGTTCTTGACACATGTTTAAAGTGTTCATCACCACACAACACACCTCATTTGAAGAAAATTGATGAACACATTTGAAGAGCAAGTAACCGTTATCAACTTGCTCATTAAAGAATAAACTCACAAATGCAAAAGTGGTATTTCCCACATGCATCATTTAGGGGCTGGGCATATGAAAACTCCTACACCTTGCTAGGGATGTCCATGCCAAGTTTCACTCAAATTCAAAACCATTTTGAGGTATTTTTGGGTATAGCTAGAAAGAGGGTGGTTTGAACTCAAATTCAAATTCAAACTGTTTTTACCCCATGAATTCAAAAGTGGGAAATATATTCATACTCAGCACATTTTTTTTTGAGTTCACGTACCAATTTTCACTCCATTTGGGGTTGATCTTGACATGAGCTAAGTGTAGCAAATTCAAACTTTTTTGAATTTAAAACTGAACATGTGCTGAAATTTAGTCAAACAAAACCCAATTTGAATTCTAACCAATTCAAATGGCTCAGGGTGAATAATTCAAATCACCATGGGCATTGTGGGGATTACTGTTTACAACAGTAATATGGAGTTAAGTTCAGAGTTTAAAAATGAAAGTGGGACCCACATGTCAGACACTGAAGTGATTCAACCGACTGAAACTCCCTCACTCGGGTCTTCGGGCTTCAGCAGCGATCGCCACCGAGGGAGGCCGCCCCGCCACCAGCTGCATGGCCACGCGTGGGCACAAGTCGGTTCGGAGCCCTTCTTAAGGCGCCCCACTCCTCGGCTGAAGCCCCCTCGCCATTTTCCCCTCGCAAGCACACAGAACCGGATTCTTCCCTCCGCCGCTCGGAACTGATCGGAGAGCCCCGATCACAGCCACCCTGCTCCCTCCAGAGCTACGACAAGGTATTAGGAACCTTCCTTCTTCTTCCCCGTCGTTTGAAATCGGCAAAAACCGGTTGATCTCGGCTATACCGAGAGTTCCATGCAGAGACCTAAAGCCGCCGCACTTCGGGCTCCCGTGGACAGCCCAACCGGGAGGTTGTCACACCCAAGCTAAGGCGTCCCTGGACACGTTGGTGACCAGTTCTGCTCACCCCCGAGCTACAGCCCGAGTGCTTGATCGATGGCGGTGAATTTCCAGTTTTCCCCTTTCTCGGTATAGACCGACCTTCGGGTGTGTTCTGGCAAATTCACACTCTAGGAAGGGTTAGAGAGTCTCAATCCGCTCCTACACATACTAGACCTGGTATCGCAAAAGTTGCCTTCACAACCTTTAGCCAGAGAACCCCTGTACACGGTGTATTTCGAAGTTTGCCATCGGCGGAGCATGCAGGAAGCATCGGGCGCAAGGTGAGAGACTACTTCGGACCTCTCCCGAGCTGCTTCGAGCTCATGTCGACCTTCCCTAAGGTCCACTGATGCTCCCCGACCGTTCGCTCGATCGATTGAGGTGCTAGGGAGGTCGGCCGACACGGCGGAAGTCCTTCCGAAGCGGCCGCTCGTCGCCGACCATGTGCCGGCTGTTTTCATGACGAACTAAGCCCAGGATCATGTTCCCCGAGTGGACTTAGGCAGGGGCGGCCGGAATCATAAAGTTTGGAGCACCACAGAGGCTGTCGGCGAGCTCTCCGGCGAGGTGTCGCGGCGGCAGAGCGCGGGTGGTGAGAGGTAGACGAATGGGTGGGTCCCGGCCGTCAGCGGCTCGGATTTTAAATCGGGATCTGTCTGTGGCTTGGATCTGGTGTGCTGGCGCGCAAAAACTCCGTGGACCCCGGTGTGCCATCGCCTCAGCGCCCGACACGTGTACCGTGGACCCACCGGCAGATTTGAACTTTTCCCCGATTTTCAGAATTTATTCAAACTTCAAATCCTCATAACTTTGGCTAGGAACATCCAAATCAAGTGAACCAAAGTTTGTTGGATTCATCTCTCTGAGTACTTTCCAGCAAATCAAGTTTCACTTCATGAAAATCCTTATTTCTCCAGAATTAATTCGTCAAAGTTTAAATGTTTGGAATTTTAACTGGAGAATCCCTTGGAGGAAAATTCTGGAATTTTGCTGGGATGTTCACCAAAATATCCCTGAACTACCATAAAAATTTCAGATCCATTTGAGCTCATTTGATCCACCTAATGTGTGATTAATAAAACTGTTCCAGAGAAAATAGAAAATGTTCAGAAACATTTTCAGAATTTTCTCTGAAATTGTTTAGCTCATATCTTTAGCTAGGAGCCTTCAAATTAAGTGAGACCAACTCCATTAGAACCCTCTGGAAATCTAGTTTTCAGAAAGGCATGGCTTGCTCCATGAAAGGCTCCAATTAAGGTCAAGTACATAATTATTTGTGGAGTGCTCAAATGAGCTTTGCTGCAACTAAAACTTGGCCAAATCTCTGTTTAGGTTGTATCCAAACCACAGTAAAAATTTCAGAGTCATTGAGTCTGTCTAGTGGGACTTATAGCCTTCACATGTTTAAAACTCAATTCAAATGCATTTAAATTAGTACATGTACTTGTTACCTCATGTAGTCGCTAAGGTCGAGGAGGAACCCGATGTCCTAGACTTCGTTACTCCAGAAGAGCAGCTAGCCTAGGACCAAGAGCAGCAAGGCAAGCTCCGGTTTGCATTCACCTTTTTATAAAGTTTTATTGTTTTGAGCACTTACTTGAGTATCATTATTTTCTTGCACTAGAGTCTTGTTTGAAAACCCAAATGCATACCCAAGAAGGCCACGGGTTGGGATTAGGATTGAAAACCCCGTTAGCTACTTCAATGCTAAGATAGTGTAGGATTCGGTACAAGTCGAGTAGTTGGAACTACTCGTGAGCATAGGCTAGAGGCACTCGACTCGGGTAGAGATAGCACATGATACACATGGCAAGAAAAATGAGACCGAGCGGAGAGTAAGGGCAGCAGGACTTTGGGGCCTGTGTGCTGTATCTCCGCTTGTGTCGATTGAGGACCGAGCCGTGTGCGGGCCTGTTGAACAAGATAGAACAGTACCGAAGACCTACCGGCTATATGGGAACCGGGAAACCGATGTAACTCGGGTAGCTGGGTGTTGAGGCATAGCGGGTCGTTCAGAGGGTAAGTTGAGAGCTCGAGGTATAAATCGGCTGGCGGCACTGAGATGTGCATGCAGAGACCTCTTGCTCGGGACGATTGGACCGGTTCAACATTTGGCTGACAGGTGAAAGGTAGTTGTGTACGGCATCCGTGATGGTTGTTGTAGGCAACATCGAGTACTGGCGTACGTGACGGATTATTCGGGTAACACTGCAGGTGTAAATCAATTATAATCGCCGTCCCTCGCGGTCAGTGAGTACCACTTGTTCACTGTACCGTGACGTAGAAAGAACAGTCTAGTTACATGTTAAAATGTTGCTGATTGAAAGATGGACTTGATTGTTAATGATTTGTTGTAGTTTAGAGCTAACTAAAGTTCTTTTCAACTTTGAGCAAAGTACATGAGAGAAATGTGTTTTTTGTTTGATTGCGGCTCTCTCATGTGCCTTAGCGTAAGGTTCTCCACAACCTGCTGCTAAAACATGGAAGTAAGGTTCCACTAATTAGGCGAGTCCTTTGCAACTTATTTTACCTCATGTACCTATTACCCCTCATGTAGAAGTTTCATGTTTAGGAGAGACGGGTTAGTCTTGCTGAGCCTTCGTGCTCACTGCTTGTGTTTGAAGCTTTTGCAGGGTTCTATGAGGAAGGGACTCCCGGGGAGGAGACGGAACCCCAGGAGGGGAACCCCGTCGACTGGGAGTCGTGCACGCCGCCGTGTTAGTATGCGTGCGTGCTAGCAAGGACACGTTCACGGGCTGAACGTGAACTTGATGCGTAGTCTACGCCCATGAGTGTAGACTGAACATATTTTGTTGTAAAATTGTTCATAAACTCGTTTATGTAATAAAACTTTGCTTCCGCTTTATGCCTTTGATGTGTGTTATCCGGTGCTGTGCAACGCAGGACCCCTCAGCGTGATCCTGGCTCGATAAGACCGTGGGGTCGTGTCACCTTGTCATGTTTCTGAGCTGTCGCTATCTCTTCACGGATGGTGGGGATTAAATATAAGTTGTAGAGAGCTCCATGTGGAATCACATTCAATAGTTGATCGCTCTCTTCCAACGGTGTGATGGTCAGATTGTTGACGTGTGATTTGCGGCTCAGCGCACCCGCCACTATGTTTGCCTTGCCGGGTGATAATGGATCTCTATTTCGTAATCCTTTATCAATTCTAACCATCTTCGCTGCCTCATGTTCAGCTCTTTCTGAGTGAATATGTACTTGAGGCTTTTGTGGTCAGTATATAGATGTACGAGGTTACCGAGTAGGTAGTGCCTCCACATTTTAAGTCTGAGCACCACGGCAGCGAGCTCCAAGTCATGAGTTGGATAATTCTGCTCATGGTTTCTAAGCTTCCGTGATCCATACGCGACCACTCTTCGGTCTTGCATCAGCACACATCCGAGCCCAATGCCGGATGCATCGCAGTACACATCGAACGGTTTTGTTGTGTCTGGCTGCGCCAAAACCTGTGCTGATGTTAGGTGCTTCACTAATGCCTTGAACGCTGCTTCACATGTTGGACTCCAAACATATTTGGTAGCCTTCTTTAGCAGCTCTGTCATAGGCTTGGCAATCTTAGAGAAGTTCGGAATAAACCTATGATAGTATCCCGCGAGTCCGAGGAAATTCCGTACCTCGTGAGCATTCCTCGGGGATTTCCAATTGAGCACTTGTGTGATTTTACTCGGGTCTACAGCGATGCCCTCCGCATAGATAATATGGCCGAGAAAAGGCACTTGCGATATCCAGAACTCGCACTTGCTGAATTTCGCGTATAGCTTGTGATCCCTCAGCCGTTGCAAGACTATACGCAGATGCTTGTTGTGTTCTTCCTCCGACTTGGAATACACCAATATGTCATTGATGAAGACCACGACAAACTTGTCCAGCTCTGGCATGAATACCGAGTTCATCAAGTACATGAAATGAGCTGGAGTGTTCGTGAGGCCGAAGGACATGACCAGGTACTCTTATAGTCCGTACCTCGTTGAGAAAGCCGTCTTCGGAATATCCTCAGCCCGTATTTTAAACTGGTTGTACCCGGATCTTAAGTCCATCTTGGAAAAGATCTTTGCTTGTACCAACTGATCAAACAACATGTCGATCTGTGGCAACGGGTACTTGTTCTCGATGGTTACGGTGTTTAATGGACAATAGTCTACGCAAAGCCGCAACGTCTCGTCTTTCTTCTTCACGAATAATGCCGAAAAGACCCATGGCGAGGAGCTCGGCCTAATAAAACCCTTCTCCAGCAGGTCCGTTAGCTGAGTCTTTAGTTCAGCCAACTCCTTGGGCACCATCTTGTACGGGCTTCGAGATATTGGCATGGTTCCCGGTGCAAGTTCAATCTTGAACTCCACCTCCCGGTCGGGCGGCATCCCCGGTAAATCATCCGGGAACACGTCAGGGAACTCATAGACTACTGGCATATCTTCCAATCTGATGGTTGTGGACTGATAAACACTTGGAAGTCTTATTTCTGGACTGTCCAGAAATAAAGAGTGTGACTCGTGCACTTCTGAGTTCAAATGCACGACTCGGAGGACGGTGTCTAAAACAGGGCCGTGGCGGGTTAACCACGACATCCCTAAGATGACATCGACCTTCTGTCCCTCTAAAACTATGAGAGACGTAGGGTATACTCTACCCTCTAAGCATAATGGCGCTTTTGGAACCATCATGCTTGCTGAAATTTTCCCATTCGGTGAACAAATCAAGTATGGACTATCGGTGGGTAGTATTTGCAAGCTGTATTTAGCAATGAAAGCTTGGCTAATAAAATTGTGTGTGGCGCCTGAATCAAATAATACTATGGCGGGATGCTGGTGGAGTTGGAACATACCCGCAAGAATTGGCTCTCCCTCCGGCACGTCCTCTATGGTAAGTTGGTGGACGGTGCCGGGACTAGGGTTTGCCCGCCGCGCATTAGTGGGGTTACGGGGCTGATTCCTCCCCGGAAGTTGCGGTGCAACTCCGCCGCCTTGCCTCTCAGGACAATTTTTGGCGAAGTGTTCTGGACGACCACATTTGTAGCATGTGGCTGCTACTTGGCCGGTGCTTGGGGGATGAAAGCCCGGCATGCGCTGCTGAGGTGCATACGCACGCGGCATCGCCCGCTGCTGCTGTTGTTGCTGCGGAGGTGGTACTGGCAGTGACGGCCGGAATGCCGGTGGAGAATATGGCCGACTGCGGAATGGCATCGGCCTCTGTGGTGGCTGCCAGCGTGGACTCAATGGTGGGTGATTCACCATCCGATATTTTTGAGAAGGACCACCTCCTTCTCCGCTGCTTTGCAGCGCGCTTGGCTTCCTCTCCGCCGCCGCTAACTCCTTGCCGGAGTCCTCCTAAACAATCGCAGCATCAATAATATCCTTGAGGCTGCCGCAATTGAACATCGCCAGCTTGTCCTTCAGGAGCGGTTTAGGCCCCCAGTAGAAATGATCCCTCTGCTTCTCGTTGGTATCGGCTTGATACGAAGCGTAGAGCGCAAGATCATTGAACGCCCTGGAGTATTCCAGCGTGTTCCGGCTCCCTTGTTGCAGGCGTAAGAACTCCTGCGTCTTCCTCCTCATGAGACCCGGCTGTATGTGATAGGCCCTGAAGGCCGTCTGGAATTCCGCCCAGGTCATAACTCGCTCGGTGGGTTGCGAAGCACAGTAGTTTGCCCACCAAGCGCTCGCGGATCCTTGGAGCTGTTGGACCACGAACTGAGTCTTGCGCTGCTCACTCACTTGGAGCAGCCCGAACTTCATCTCCATCGTGTGGAGCCAATTGTCCGCATCAAGGGGTTCATCTGCCCTTGAGAATACCGGGGGATGAGTAGCCAGAAAATCAGAGTAGGAGTTTTGTTGGCGCTCCTCACGATCTTGACGCCTCTCTGGTCGAGACGTATTTGCATTGAGAGTTTGCAATGTGGTCCCGCCATCGCCGCCACGATCTCAGCCAAAGTAACCGTTGGCGGTGGCGGTGGCGGTTGTTGCTGTCCCGAGGAATCCTCGGGAGGCTGTTGGGAGGTCTCTCCCCCCTGACTGGAACCCCCAACGTCCGGGTTGGCACGAGTACGAGTCATTCTGAAATTCAAAACAGCAGCGATCAGCACATGTCATGCTTAAAATTCCATATGAAACTGTAAGTATTTGAAGTGACGCATGAATAATTTGCACAACATTCACATATATTGATAAAGCATAAACTTTATACAAGATACATTATTCCCGGGTCTCCGAGAAGTCGTGCTCATGTCGTCACTACCTATACATATGCTACTGTCTACACGACAAGTCACCGATTACAAAAGTTTTGGTTACATCACCCTTGCTGCCCTACTCGGCAATAGTAACCTCCTTCTCGGAGTAAAATTCGACCTCCTGCGGGTCGTCCTCCTCCGGTACCTCTGCTGGTGGCTCTGGGTCCATGACCTCCTCTTCCGGCTCGGGTTCCCCAATTGCCGGAAGACCCAAAACCACAGGTACAGCACCTACCACCGGTATGCCCATTACCGGAGGTACGAGGTCCTGCAACGCGTCCACCTCATCCATGGCTTGGTTGTAGTCCTCTTCCCAGCCTTGCCCCTCCTCAATAGCGTCATCCCACTCTTGAGTGAGGACCTCGTTCTGCTGGGTAAGAGCCTGCACCTGTTGTTGCAAAGCCGTGATGTTGACGCGGCTTTTCTTCTTCGCCTTCTTCAGACGATGCGACTGATTATATTGTTCGTTCAGTCGCTTAATCGTCGGAAGGAGAACATTGCGGAGCGTGCTGTGAGCACTCTCAAAATGATCTCCACGGCTATTTCTCTCCTTGAACTTCATGGTGAGACATTCCGTATGAACAGCTTGGCTATCCATCACGGCTTTTCCCGCCCTTATCTGGAGACTAAGGTTCCCCTCTGCAGGATTGTACCTTGGGCAACCCGGATCGGTTGCCTCCATATACCTCCCCTCCCACACATAATTAGTCCGTCTTTCCACTGGAACGAGCGTGTATGGAGTACCATCCATAGCTCTCACGTGTAGTTGGCAGAAACCCGACATGGTATCCCGGGCTGCCACTTGCCACATTTCCTCCGGCTGTCTGCCCCTCACCGTAACGGTGAACAGCGCCCAACCGGGTGGCGTCGGTCCAGCAGGAACTTCGACATGGATCATCCACGTCTTGTTCCCCTCCTCGCCTTCTTCCTTGGTGAAGTACTGCAGCATCTTGCTGTACCCAAAATATTGAAGCATTTGCCTCAATGCTTCCGGATAGCCGCTGCGGTGAGAACAGTGGGACACCACCCACCCGTTCTCCAACTGTCTATCCGCTGTCATCTGTAAAAACATGTTTGAGAAATGTCAAATATTTATTTGAAATGTAAACCATTGAGTTATAACATAAAACCTGTCATTGAACTCATACAACTTAGAAACACAAATCAAACTTAGAACAAATTTGATTGCTGGCCTGCTGTCCAATAGGACAACTCTGACCAGTTTCCATTTCAACCTGATTTAGACCATACTAAAGGCAAAACCACTTCTAGATCTCACATCAAAGTTAAACCTAACTTCAATAGCTTTCCAGAAAGTATTTTCTTGGCCTAAGATCTGTCCTGGTTCAAAAGTTATGGGATGTCGAAGTTGATAGAATTTCTGGAGAAAATTGGACAGCACCTCCCTGCTTTAGGTACTGATTTGATCCAAGAATTCCAGTTAATTCTACTCCCAATCTGACAAAATTTTCTGTTACAATGTTGTAACCCATCTCTTAAATTTTCAGAACTACCTCATTTTCTATTTTTGGATTTTTATGCAGGAAGTTATGCTCAATTTACAGAGAGTTACAGAGAGTGTTTGCTCTGCCCTGTTTTCTGCACAGTTTCAACTCTACTGCTTTTTTCGATTGGTTAAGGGATGAAACACCTCTGGATCTCAACAGAAAAGTTGTAAAGCTCTTCCAAATATTTCCATAAATGTATCATATGACCCCAACCTCGAAAGAACTCAACCTCTAACCTCTGATTAACTTCAGCCTTAATTCAGCTGAAAACAGGGGACTCTGTCCTTAGTATCCTATAAGTTGAAAATTTGTTAACTTTGAATGTCCTGATTAAGGGGAGGAGTTACATCAAGTTTTAGTACTCTGGATTAAAACTTTCAAGTTTATAATGCAGTTGCCCATTTAGTGTGGTGTGATGTCGATGCGTCAACAGAGCATGTCGGTACTACGTCCTCACAAAGAAAAACCTATACCAGACTTAGCCGGCTTCGTTAGTTCAGTGACACTAAACGTCTCTCACACACGGATGCTACACGTCTACCGTTTCATGGTCAGACTACCTGTAGATAACTCAAACAATCGTCAGACTCGGCTGCACACCGAGCCCGGTATCCATACAGTTCGTACACCCGGCCGTCATCACTCGCCCGGATGTTCTCAAGCCAAGCACGCCTTGAGCTACGTGTTCACGTTACTGACCACATGACGGGGTCTCCCAAATTGCCCAAAGCACGCCAGGGACAGACGTTGCTCAAATACCCCAAATGACATGAAGAGTCATAGAGGATATTAAAGCGGGTCGGGTTACCTGCCACCCGTGGGGCTCCACCCTTCAGCTTGTGCACACTGGTGGACAGCGCCTACGTGCACCCCCCAAGACATAAAGCGTCCCAAGATGCACGATTTTCTGACATAAACAAATAGGTTAGTATGCCACTTTCTATACACTAATAACATCCTTATATGGGCTACTAACTCGTTCCTCACTTGATTTTTTAAAAAGATGACCTTTGTAGTGCTTTAAACCTCAAGCGAGCTCTGATACCACGATGACACAGCCCCATCAGCCTTGTCGAGCCAGGATCACGCTGAGGGGTGCTGCCTTGCACAGCACCGGATAACGCACGTCAAAGATACAAAGCAGAAGCAAAGTTTTATTACATAAACCAGTTTATGAACATTTTTACAACCAAAATAGTCCAGTCCACACTCACGGGCGTAGACTATGCATCGAGTTCATGTTCAGCCCGTGAATGTGTCCCCGATAGCACGCACACACACTAACACAGCGGCATGCACGACTCCCACTCGACGGGGTTCCCCTTCTGGGGTTCCGTCTCCTCTTCGGGAGTCCCATCCTCATAGACCACTGCAAAAGCTTCAAACACAAGCAGTGAGCACGATGGCTCAGCAAGACTAACCCGTCTCTCCTATACATGAAACTTCTACATGATGGGTATAGGGTACATGAGGTAAATAATTTGCAAAGGACTTGCCTTATTATTTTAACCTTACTTTCAATGTTTTACAGCAGGTTGTGGAGAACCTTATGCTAAGGCACATGAGAGAGCCGCAATGAGAGGACTCCACCGTCCCGATCACTCACGGGGACGGGGCACCTCGCCCGGGGATCGCATTGGGTGGTGCCGTGTTATGCGGCACCCAACAGAACACATATAAGGAACAATGTATTACATAAATCAAAGCGGAAGCTTACAACTGTTTCTTTGTAAATAGTTTACATAAAGTAGCTACAGCGGAAGTCTATAACATCTCACATCGAATATCTAAGAAGCACTCGAGAAGAGGTCCAGCCCGCGGCCTCCTCTCGCTAGCAACACGAAGACATGGCAGCGGCTAGGTTCTCCGAGTGTGACATAACTCGGAAGTTCCCGAGTCTCACCGGACAACCTTCTTTATAGCATCGAGGGTTACCTGCAAAACCACTTATATAGCAAGAGTGAGCACAAAGGCTCAGCAAGACTTAACCGTCTCTCCTAAGACATGAAACTCTAAATGAAAGTAACCTAAGACTTAAGCCTGTCATTTGCGAAAAGACTCGCCTACGAGTTCACCCTTAACTTTCAGATTTTAGCCATAATAATAGTGACCTTGCGCCCAGCAACATTGGAACTCCACAATCAAAAAAGAAATGCTTCATTCCAATGATACTTGTCCCAAGGTGAAAAATAAATTTAGTTTGCTCTATCTCTACTTCAAACAAGGTTCTCATGCAGTTTAACATAATCATAGCAGCAATTATACTTTTGCAAACTGTTCCCACACAACTTGCTTACTACGTCACAACACAGTGAGCAAGCGGTACTCATAACCACGAGGGACGGTGATTCGAATCAAACACTACCCGGATAACTCGACACATACGCCTGCCTCTGAAGACCCAACTCTGGCGTCCTTCATTACGTCGTATGTGGCAACCTTTCTCAGGACACTAGACTGTAGAACCGGTCGCGCCGTCTCGGGCTCATAGGTCTAACGAGACGATGTGGTATGCCTCTACAATCCAGTGAACCTGGTACATCGGTTTCCTGGTTCCCATACATCAGTAAGCATCCTGTACACAACTCAATACTTGCTCAGCGGGGCTGCACACGCTTCGGTCCTTAACCGACACAGGCGGAGCTACTTGACCAAGACCTCGTCTTGTCGCTGCCTAACCCCGCTGCCCAGTCTCATCTTTAGAAATGTAAACTTTAGTTTGCCTTATTTCTGACTACCCCCGTGTAATCCCGTCTATAACTCGCGAGTAGATTCCAACTACTCGACTTCTACCGGATGTCCTAGACTATTTAGCACGGCATTATTCTACAGCGGTGTCCCTTCCCACCCTTAAATCCAAGGTTCATTTGGTCATGCATTTGAAGTGTAAAACATCCTTGACCTAATGCACATACAAACTTAGACCCATAGTAGTGAACAAAGTAAAAACTTGAGAAAACAACTTAAATGCAAACCGGGGCTTGCCTTGGTTTTGCAGGTGACTAAAGTCAGATAATATGAAGTTAGTTGTTGATGACTTGGAGTTCAATCACTGCCTTCTTGCCTCTTGATCCAAGCTTCACCTTTCCTCCACCCTCCCACGTTCAAACACTACACGTTATGAACATGCATGCATGTTTAATTGTAAACTTTTTGCTAACAAATGCTAAAGCCAAGTTTAAAACTGGAACTCTGTTCAAGAATTTAAAATGACACTGGGGGTGGAGGTTTGGGTGTGTGTCTAAGCATTATCATCAAGTGAGAAGTGATGTTCATCACTTGGGTGGTGATCACCTAATTGGTTGAACAGAACACTACTGATCCAGGGCTCCAATGGAGCTGGAAACTTTCTTGTGAGTTCCTTGTCACAAGAAAGTCCTCTGGACCAAAATTCAGAATGTTTTACTAAGTAGATCACCCAGAATAATTCCCTAAGCATTTAGGCAAAAAGGAATTAATTCTGAATAAATTTGCACTCTCATGTAAATTCAAGTGAACTACAATTTCAAGCATAGTTCAGAGAGTATGCCTGAATTTTCCTAGGATTTTTGGAGCTAAGGAATGGCTAGAACTGAATTTCCAAGTTTGGAAATTCTCTGAAAATGTTTCTGTATTGATTTGAATACAGAAATTGAAATCAGAATTACCCTAAATAAATCAACTCCAAATGAGCTGAAACTTTTACAGGAGTCTCCTAATATCCTAATGAATATTCTGGCAAAATTTGGGGATTTTTGGATAAACCAAACTCCCTAAAAAATCCTTTTGCTGAAAAGATTTAAAGAATTTTCCAACATTTTCCATTGGTTTTCATGCAAATTGGGTTGCATATTTGGATAGAGCTTTTCATCCTGAACTTAACCCAATTTGAATCACTAAATTTGGAGTTTCCTAGCAAAAGTTATGCAGTTCTAAAGTTTGAACTAAATCTGGAATTTAAATTAAATCGAGAACATTCAAACTCTGACTGTGGGTCCATCCTACACGTGTCAGCCGCTGGGATCACGCCACACGGGGCCACAGGACCCTTCCTGCGCCACCACACTGGATCCTGGGGCCGCAGCGGATCGACTATTTAAAATATCGCCACTGACATGCGGGGCCCCCAGTCGTCTTCCTCCTCCCGACACCCGCGCGATCCCGCCACCGAGCTCGCCGGAGCTCTCACCGGGAAGGGTTTCCAGTCCTCGAAACTTGCTGATTTTCGCCGCCCCCACATATTGTCGCACGAGGAACACGTTTCCGGCCTCATCTCCGATCGAGAATGGCCAGAACCCTTGGTGCGACGGCGACAGTGGCTTCGGCAACTTCGGCGACGTCGCTAGGGCGCTGTACTGCCACAACCTTGCTCCGGTTAGCTCCTACAGCATCGCCACGACCTAGGGAGCAACGTCCCGGGTTCTGATCTCGTGAGAAACATCGGCAACTAGGAGCTCACCGTGCGACCTAGGTGGATTTCGGTGAAAACTCGAAAAACCCGAAGAACCGAAGGTTTCCTCGACGGTTCTCTCTAGTTCTTGATCCCATGTGTCCGCACGGGTGTCTACAGCTGGGTTTCTAAGTCTGGTGATGAGTGGTGCACCGTGTTGCCTTAATTTCTTGGTTTTCTGCAGGCGGCTCATATTGCATGTCTGCGGGGAAAAACAAATTCCGTCGAGCACGGCCGGTGACAAGCTACCAGCGCTTCTGTGGACCAAAAAGGGTTACAGGCACACCTTTTTGCTTTTGCAGCACGATGGGAGATGCTCTGTGGTGGCAGGGTGACGAGTTCTCGTCGCGGCGGCTCCCTTCGGTGCCGTGGTGGAGAACCGAGCTCGACGCCGGAGTTTCTGCGGAGCTAGAGCCTGGTTATCGCTTCGGCCACGTCGAGGGAGGTCCGGCGGGGCTGTAGGGTGGCTTAGCTCGGCGAGGAAGCTGCTGAGGCATCCGGGCGCCGGTTCTCCGAGGATTTCTCTCCGTGCGGCAAGAGCTCGATGAGAGGCGCGTGGTAAAGACGGCAGTGGCGTGAGGCGATCGGGTGAGGCGCTGCGCTCTCGGTGGAGGCAATAAGAGCAACGAAAGATCGATCCCAAGCAGCTCGGGAGGTGCTTCCGGGTCCTCGGTCGGCAGTGTGTGGCGCCTCGCGGTGGCTCGGTGTGAGCTCATGTGTGAACCGAGAACAGAGCTGACTTAGGCAGTAAGGTTTACACCCCCTTCACAATGACAATTGGGGCCCACAGCCCCCTCTCAGACCCAAAAGATCTCCAAATTTTGACCCATTGTAAATTCAGCTATGAGGGATCCAAATTCAAAAGCCAATTTTCCATTTGACAATTTGTGCCACAGTTTCAAATTTGAATTCAAATTTAGATGAAATTTACAAGTCCCTTGGACATTTATGTCAAAGCCCCTCCAAATTTGCTCAAAAACTTGGCTCCCTCATAATTTGGACCTGAGGAATTCAAATATGTCCTCTGATCTTTGAGTTGGCCATTGCAAATACAACTTCTCAAACAACCGTTTTAATTTCCTCTTTTGAAAATGCCCTTCTTCTTTTTGAAGTGACCCTCTTAATTAAAACTGAATTCAAAGTTTTATTGCACATGCCAACATTTTCATGAGTAACACAAAAGTTTTTGTAAGTCCCATTTCTTGTATATAAACTCAACTTTATTCCTAGCTCAAGTTTTCTATTTACAAGTTTTGGGACTTTTACACGCAATCAAACAAGAAACGCGTTTCTCTCATGTACTTTGCCCAATATTGGAAAGAACTTTAATTAGCTCTAAGCTACAACAAGACATTAACAAGAAAAGTATAACTTTCAGATCAGCAAACTATTAACATGTAACTAGGCTGTTCTTTCTATGTCACGGTACAGTGAACAAGTGGTACTCACTGACCGCAAGGGACGGCGATTATAATCGATTTACATACGCCCGTACTCGATGTTGCCTACAGCAACCATCACGGACATCGGACGCAACCACCTTTCACCCGTCAGCCAAATATTGAACCGGTCCTATCATCCCAAGAAAGAGGTCTCTGCGCGTTTATCCACAGTGCCGCTAGCCAATTTACAACTCAAGCTCTCAACCTACCCTCTGAACGACAGGCAATGCCTCAATACCCAGCTACCCGAGTTACATCGGTTTCCCGGTTACCATATAGCCGGTAGGTCTTCGGTACTGTTCTAGCTTGTTCAACAGGCCCGCACATGGCTCGGTCCTCACTCGACACAAAGTTATAGCACCCAGGCCCCAAAGTCCTGCTGCCCTTACTCTCCGCTCGGTCTCATTTTTCTTGCCATGTATTTCATTTGCTACCTGTACCCGAGTCGAGTGCCTCTAGCCTATCCTCGCGAGTAGTTCCAACTACTCGACTTGTACTGAATCCTACACTGTCTTAGCATTGCATTAGCTAACGAGGTTTTCAAACCTAATCCCAACCCAGGGTTTTCTTGACTATGCATTTGGGTTTCAAACAAGACTAATGCAAGAATTTATTGAGTGCTCAAAGTAAGTTCTCAAAATAGTAAAACTTTGTAAAAAGGTTAATGCAAACCGGAACTTGCCTTGCTTCTCTTGGTTGTAGGCTAGCTGCTCTTCCGCAGTGACGAAGTCTAAGACTTCGGGTTCCTCCTCAACCTTAGCGACTACAGGAGATAACATGTATATGTATCAATTTAAATGCATTTGAATTGAATTTAAAATTGTGAAGACTATAAATCTTACTAGACAGACCCAATGAATCTGAAATTTTTACTGTGGTTTGATTACAACCTAAACAAAGACTTGGCCAAGTTTTATTTGCAGCAAAACTCATTTGAACTCTCCACAACTAATTATGTACTTGACCTTAATTGGAGCTCCTAGGGTGTTCTAGGGATTTTCATGTAGAAAGCCATGACTTCCTGAAAACTAGATTTTCAGAGGGTTCTAATGGAGTTGGTCTCACTTAATTTGAAGATTCCCAGTTGAAGATATGAGCTAAACAATTTCAGAGAAATTCTGAAAATGTTTCTGGACATTTTTCTATTTTCTCTGGAACAGTTTTATTAATCAAACCATTAGGTGGATCAAATGAGCTCAAATGGATCTGAAATTTTATGGTAGCTCAGGGATATTTTGGTGAACATCCCAGCAAAATTTCAGAATTTTCCTCCAAAGGGTTCTCCAGTTAAAATTCTAACCAATTTGAATTTTGAAGAATTAATTCTTGAGAAATAAAGATTTTCATGAAGTGAAACGTGACTTTCTAGAAATTACTCAGATAGACGAATCCAACAAAATTTGATTCACCCTATTTGGAGTTTCCTGGCCAAAGTTATGTGGGTTTGAAGTTTGCACTAAATCTGAAAATCGGGAAAAAGTTTAAACCGCTGCGCGTGGGACCAAGGCTACGTGTCAACTTCCCAGCGGTCGACACACGGGGCTACGAAATCCTTCACGCACAGCCGCACCCGATTCGTTGCCACAGCGAATCCCGATCTTAAAATATCAGCTGCTGACACGTGGGGCCGGGGGCTTCATCTACCTCCGGCCTCCCGCGCTCGGCCGCCGTGACCCCTCGCCAGAGGGCTCACCGGTGGACTCTGTCGTGCGCCAAACTCCATGATCTTGGACGCCGCTGCCTAAATCCATCGGGGGAACACGATGCTGGGCTCAGCTCATCACGACAATCACCGGAACATGGCCGGCGACGAGCGGCGGCTTCTGAAGAACTTCGGCCGTGTCGGCCGGACTTCCTAGCACCCCAAACAATCGAGCAAAAGGCCGTAGAGCATCAGTGGACCCTAGGAAAGACCGATATGAGCTCGAAGCAGCTCGGAGGAGGTCCTAGGTAGGCTCTCATCGTGCGCCCGACGATTCCCGAGCCATCCGCCGTTGGCAAGCTCGGAAATACGCCATGTACAGGGGTTCTCACGCTAGAGGTTGTGAAGCTAACTTGTGCGCCACTAAGTCTAGATCATGTAGGAACAGTTTGAGGATCTCTAAACAACTATGGGGGTGAGTATTTGGCGGATTCGCACCCAAAGGTCGGCCTGCACCGAGTGAAAAGGAAAACTGAAATTCGTCGCTGGTGATCAAACAGTCGAGCCATGGTTCTGAGGTGAGCAGCACCAGTCTCTAACGCGTCCGGGGACGCCTTAGCTTGGGTGTGGCATGCTCCCGTTTGGGATGTCCACGGAAGCCCGAGGTGCGGCAGACTTAGGTCACCGGAAAGAACCTTCGGTAGGGGCGAAATCAACCGATTTCAGCTAATTCCCTACGACGAAGAAGGAGAAGGGAAGCCTCTAGTACCGTTTTGCAGCTCGGGGGGAGTGGAGAGGCTGTGATCGTGAGCTCTTCCGATTGATTCCAAGAGAGCGGCAGCGAGAGCGGCGTTGTTTGTACGAGGGAGCAGAGAAGCAACCGAATACGCCTATCACCGGCTCAGTCTCAGGGATGAGAAGGCAGCGAGGCGGTTCAGCGGCTCGGGGCGGCAAGCAGCTGCTGGTCCTGACGGCCTGGCGCGGTGGCGGCTGCAGGCTCACGCGCAAGTAACCGAGCTCGACTCCTCAGTCGGTTGATTTTGCTGCTGAGGCTGACATGTGGGTCCAACCTGAGTTTTAACCTCTGAAATTAAATTTTCCCCACTGTTCTAAACAGTAGAGACCCAAATAACTCTGGTCATTTGAATTATCTACCCTCTGGCCATTTGAATTGGATAGAATTCAATTTGGGGTTTGTTTGAATCTATTTTCAGCACATATGCAGTTTGAAATTCAAATAAAGTTTGAATTTGCTAAACTTAGCTCATGTCAAGATCAACTCCAAATGGAGTGAAAATTGGTGTGTGAGCTCACAAAAATGTGCTGAGTAAGAATATGACTCCCACTTTTGAATTCATGGATGGAAATAGTTTGAATTTGAATTTGAGTTCAAACCAACATATTTCTAGTTATACCCAAAAAGACTTCAAAAAGGTTTTACTTTGGGTGAAATTTGGCATGAGCATTCCAAGCAAGGTGTTGGAGTTTTTCACAAGCTCAGCCCCTAGATGATGCATGTGGGAAATGCCACTTTTGCATTTTGTAAATTTATTCTCTAATGAGTATGTTGATGGTGTTTACTGGCTCTTCAAATGTATTCATCAAGTTTCTTCAAATGAAGTGTGTGTGTGGTGATGAACACTTTGAATTTGTGCCAAAAACTTAGTCCCTTACACGCACGCGGATCCCGCCCCTGAGGAAAATGGAGGCCCGGCCCCCGCTGGACACGTGGCGTCTCCGGAGCTCACCACTGTGGAGATGCGAGATCCTTAAGCGGTTTTTCTCCTGTGCGGGCGGGAATACCCGGTACTGAAGAAACCGACACGATTTCCATGTTGCTACCACACCAAATCAATTGGAGATAGGTTGTTAAGATCCAAAACAAATTGAATTGGACTCTTATTTGAAATCCAATCGGAGTAGGACTCTTCTTTCACCCCTTATAAATAGAACCCAAACCCCCTGGCCTTAACCACGTACCCATTTTCCACCTCCCGAGTCGACGACTTGGAGGCCCTAGCTTCCAACTCGTCGAGTTACACACCCCTTCGCCGGAGTTCAGTCGCCGGTGAGCCGCCAACGAAAGGCTAACCAAGGTAGCTCATTTCATTCCCGTGAAAGAAAGCTACAGCGGATCCAAGTTGGCAGAATTGTACATGTCAAGGATCGTGTGTTTCCATGGAGTGCCAAAGAAGATAATGTCAGATCGAGGGACACAGTTCACCTCAAGGTTCTGGCAGAAGTTACATGAAACCATGGGAACCCATCTAAATGTTAGTTCTGCCTATCACCCGCAGACTGACGGGCAGACGGAAAGAACCAATCAGATCCTTGAGGATATGCTGAGAGCGTGTGCACTCAAGAACAATAGGAGTTGAGATAAGAACTTACCGTATGCGGAGTTCTCCTATAACAACAGCTATCAGGCTAGTATGAAGATGTCACCATTTGAGGCTTTGTATGGGAGGAAGTGCAGAACTCTACTATTTTGGAACCAAACAGCGGAAAGTAAAGTGTTTGGGCCCGAAGTACTACAAGAAGCCGAGGCGAAAGTGAGGGAAATCCGCAACAACTTGAGGATAGCACAGACCCGACAAAAGAGCTATGCCGATGTACGGAGAAGAGAGCTCGTTTTCAACGTGGGGGACTATGTCTATCTCAAGGTGTCCCCTATCCGAGGACTTCGTCGGTTCAAGGTGAAAGGGAAGTTATCACCTCGATACATCGGACCCTTTCAGATTCTGGAGAGGAAATGCGAAGTGGCATATCAACTCGAACTACCGGCTCGCCTATCGGATGTGCACGATGTATTCCATGTGTCACAGCTCAAGAAATGTCTGAGGACGCCTGAAGAGATGTTACCCATAAGTGAGGTTGACGTATGAGAGGATCTGTCTTATGCCGAGCAACCGGTCAAGGTTTTGGAGACAATGGAATGCCTCACAAGAAATAAAAGAATCTGGATGTGCAAGGTGCAGTGGAAGCATCACTCGGAAGAGGAAGCCACATGGGAGCGAGAAGACGAGCTTAAGGCACAGTTTCCGGAATTGTTTTCCTAGAACCACCAATCTCGAGGACGAGATTTCTTTTAAGGGGGGTAGAGCTGTAACACCCCAAAAACCTGCTAAAGACGGGAATTTAAAAATTTTTGGACGTATTGCATGTGGTGCAGAAATCCAAATTCAAACTAGAATTCAAATTCAAATCAAAACAGAAAAGAAAAGGAAAAAGAAAAACCCCAACCGGCCAGTGGGCCGAAACCCGCCAGCCGGCCCACTATTCCCCCGCGCCAGCCCACAACCGCGCGCCCTCTCTTCCTCTCACTGACACACGGGGCCCGCGTGTCATCTCCTACCTCCCGCTCGCGCCAACCGACCGGACTTCCCCCCCCCCCCCCCCCCCGCGCCCGATCGCAACCAACTCCGGAAACCCGCGTCCCCATCCCGACTCCCGGTCCCGGACGACTCCAACTCGATCCCAACAGACCGCCGCCACCCCTCGTCTATATAAACGTCAACATCGCCCTGTTTTCCCCCACGATCGGCTGTTTTTCCTCCCGGTGAGAACCGAAGCTCCTCCCGCCGTTTTCCTTCGATCCTAGCTCGGATTTCCTGATCTAACGCGCTGATCATGTTCCACCGCCTCCGGCGAATCTCGCAGGTGAAGGAAATCCGGTGTTTTGCGCTCTAGACACAGCTCCGACGAGCACCACTGTGTTTTCACCTCGGACCTCGCCGCCGACCGCCTTCCAGGGCCTCCGAGCTCAAGAAAAACCCCGAGGTGAGATCCCCGTCCTCCCCTCTACCATTCTATGCCATGAAATCCAAGTTTTAGGAATTATTGACGAAAATCCGACGATCTCCGGCGAGATCGCCGCCTCCCGCCGCCACGCACCGCCGGGCAGCGCGGGCTGGCTCCGGCAAGGGCGACGTGGCCCCTTGAGGGCCGTCTATTTTAAATCGCACGGTAGAATTAAAACCCGCGCGTACCGGTTCGGTGATCTAATCTGAGCCGTCCACTTTAAATCGGACGGTCCACATCAGCCCCGCGTTATAAAGGTCGGGATTCTTACGTGCTACCCCCTGGGGATTTTGGAAAACACGAGCTAGCCCCGGAAACTTCTGATCTAGCCCCTGGACCTTCAGAAATTTGTGTAAATTCATTTAAAAATCAGTTTTAGCCCCTAGACTTAATAAAAATTAGGAAACCCCCTCTGTTATGTGTAGTTAGACCCCTGGAAATTTAGGAAATAGTAAATTAGACCCTGCAGTAGGGTGGATTTACCTTTTTGACCCTATATGATATTAAATTCAGAAATTTGAATATGTGACTAGGATTTAAATTTAAAAGGTAAGGCAAACACATGTGCAAATTCAAATTTAAACTCTCCTAGCACTTGGAAAACTTTAGAATGAGTTAAAAATAGATTTTAGGCTGAAATTAAATCTGCTTAAGTGTTGCTCATTTTTATTTTCTCTAGAGACACATTTTAGTCTAGGAAATAATTCTAAAAACTAGTAAAATAAATTTAAATTATTTCACATCAGAGAGGAAGTTCAAAAATATATTATTGAACATTTTAGATCAGAACCTATTCTGTTTAGATGATATGTCTCACTATTTTAATAGTAAAGTTCACTTTTAGGCATACAAAATAAATCTGTAAATATAGGAAAATAGGTGTGTATAATTAGAAAATGATAAATGAGGTCTCCAAACTCAAAAACTTCAACTTAGGATTTTTTAGAAGATCTGAAAACTTTTTTGGAGTAGGGAAATACCTTTTATGCAAACTTTGTGGCTAAGAAGTGTAATAATTAAATATAAAGAATTTGTTCAAATTGGAAATTCATATTTATATTCGACACCTGGCTTGTAATATGATGATGCTTCACTATTTGTCGTCACATGTATGAAAAAATGATCCTGGCATACATGTGATATTCACTCGGTTGTTCTTCGGAGAAATCGGGTATGACAGAAGTGGTATCAGAGCCAAGGTTGCCCGTAGGAACATGGACCTAGGTAGAAATGGACGTATTTAAGGACCCTATTTTCTTAAAAACTATTTTACAAAGGTGTGGGTTGAAGGTGTTATTTAATGGGGTCAGTTTATTCATCTTACCCCAACTTTTATTCAAAATACAATTTTTGTTTAACTCTTATCAAACATAATTTTAAATGATTTATGTTTTAGATGGTTCGCATGATCTGCACCGCCCGCAAGTCCATCGTAGGGAGAGTTCCGGTAGTTGCCCTTGCCTTAAGAGAGGAGAACCGTCCGGTGACATACCACTCCTACGGGTTGGCAATAGGAGGCTTGTTGCGCCGTCTACAGCGTATGCTCCACACTGCCGGCAATACGGGCAAGCTAATCATACACTACAGCTCCACCCAGACCATCCGTGAGAAGGGGGAAGAATGGAGTTCAGAAATAAGGATTATCCATGAAAATCAGCGGCTCAAGATCCACCGCTCTCTAGCTTGTCGGGCGACACAGGTCGATGCTGAGAAGGATGTCACCTGGGAGGCCATCACCTGCCAGAGTTACATCAACCGTTGCCACTTGGACAGGACTGAGTACATGTATGTCCTCCAGTGGGAGAGTGGCACCGCGGAGTATAAGTACCCGCCAGTGCAGCAGGGGACTTCCCATGAGCACATGGACCTGTGCTTGGAGGATGCTGCTATGCTCAGCACTCGACTGCAAGAGTGCCAGCAGGAGCTTCAGGATGTTCGTGACACCCTGAAGGAGACTGAGGCGTTGCTTCGTGCCAGCTTGAGGGCGAGAGAAAATAAGATGGGAATAAACTGTATGTCACCGTGAATGACACGTGGACTCCTGACTCCCCAGACCACCGGGCGAGCAGGCGTTGCCGCACTTCTCCACCAGCAGCTTCCCCACCCAAAGCGGAATCAGAGGGCAGCTGCAATAATGAGGAAGACCCCGAGGAGCCAGCTCAGTGATACGAGTCGTTTAGAGTCCTTTCCCTTATTTCAGCAGGTTATCGAGTAGTCGAGTCAATACCTTAGTTAATTGTGTGTCAATGATTGGTGTGTGACGTGAGTCATGGAAGCCATGGGCATTTGTCCATGACCTCGTCTTTAGGTCGCTTTGCTTTGATGTGTGAACCCCTATGAATTAAGAGTGCAATTATTTTCGCGTGAGACGTGACTCCCAAAAATCTACGTGAAACCCCCAGAAAATGTTAATATATATTAAGGCCTCAAAAGTTTAAGTTAAACAAGCAATTTGGGAAGTTAATACGTAATGCTTTAAGTTAACATTTGGTTGATCATGATAAATGGCTGGAAGAGGAAAGGGTCGTGGTGCCAACTCCGCCAACAACAACGATGAGGCCGGCAACCCTCATCTTTCTGGAGGACAAGATAGGGGTGGTCGCCGTGAAGGAGCTGATCCTGTCCACCAGATGTTTAAAAATCAGAATCAGCTCATCCAGAGTCTAACTCAAGTGGTGGCCAACTTGCACCAGGCTCCACCCCCACAAGCTGAACCACGCCAACCAAGGTTGAGTGAGTTTCTAGGGACTCAACCTCCAAAGTTTGCAAGTTCTGCCGAACCTCTGGAGGTAGATGTTTGGCTAATGACCATTGAGAGCAAGATGAGGATCATACAATGCCAAGGGTATGAGAGGGTGCTGTTTGCCTCTCACCAATTGCATGGACCTGCTGCTGATTGGTGGACAGCTTACGTGGCCGCCCATCATGACCCTGAGAACATAACTTGGGAAGAGTTCAAGCGCAGTTTCCGCAACCATTACATACCAAGGGGTGAACTCAAAAACAAGAGAAAGGAGTTCTTGGGGCTGCAGCAAGGAAACATGACTGTGAGGGAATACCTCACTAAATTCACCCAACTGTCCCGTTATGCACCACGGGACATCGAGACTGATGAGCAGAAACAGGACTGCTTTGTGGAAGGACTTACTGCGGAAATGCAGTGTGCAATGTCCTCCAACGAGTATGAAAGCTTTCAAAAGATGGTGGACAGAGCATTTGTTGTGGAGAGGAAGCTGAAGGCAGTGGAAAATGAAAACAAGAGGAAGGCGGGATGGTCACACCAAGCCTCGGGTAGCAACACACGCCCACGACTGATGCAACCACCTGCAGGGCAGACGAGCCGTGCTGTGGTACCCTACTCAGCACCCAGAGGGTACAACCAAAATTTCAGGCCTCCATCAGCACCGGCACAGCCGCAGCGTCAGTTTGTACAGCAGCCTCGTCCCACATATCAACCTCGACCAGCAGTGCAAGGACCACAGAACCAACCCCAAGACAACAAAGGCCAGGCACTAAGGTTGGGGTGCAATGCTTCAACTGTGGTGAAGTGGGACACTACGCTCATAAGTGCCGAAAGAAGAAGGCCATGCAGCCACAACAGCAGAATGTGATGCGAGGACGGGTGAACCACGTGACCATGGAGGAGGCGCAAGAGGCACCTGACGTGGTAGTTGGTAAGTTTCCTGCCAATTTACACATTGCAACCCTGTTGTTCGATTTTGGTGCTACCCACTCGTTCATTGCTCAAGGGTTTGTTAAGAAGCATGATCTAGCAACAACACAAATGAACCATATGCTAGCAGTAAACTCTCCAGGGGGAGAGATAAGGACAAGACAAGTGTGTCCCAAGGGGAATCTAGACATTAATGGGGTAGTATTTACTGCAAACCTCATAGTGATAGACTTACAAGGGATAGATATTATTTTGGGTATGGATTGGTTGACCAAACACAAAGGAATCATCCATTGTTCGACAAGAACGGTGGAACTAACTCACCCTAATGGCACAAGAGTAAAGTTCATAACCATACAAGAGCCTAGGAGGGACATTAAACTCAATCAAGTTAAGGTGGAAGTGGAGGAGATCAGGATCATCAGGGAATATCCCGATGTTTTTCCGAAGGAGTTGCCAGGTATGCCCCCCGATCGTGAAGTGGAATTCGCGATTGAGCTAGTGCCTGGAACAGCTCCGATATACAAGAGGCCCTATCGGATGGACTCCAAACAGCTGGAAGAACTCAAGGAACATTTGAGAGAATTGACAGAGAAGGGGTACATTCGTCCTAGTTCCTCACCCTGGGGAGCTCCAGTGATATTTGTGACCAAGAAGGACAAAACCCAGAGGTTGTGCGTAGAGTACCGTGCGTTGAATGAAGTAACCATCAAGAATATGTACCCATTACCCAGCATTGAGGAGTTGTTTGATTAGTTGAGGGGAGCTTGTGTGTTCTCGAAAATTGATCTCAGGTCGGGATACCACCAACTTAAGATAAGGCAAACTGATATCCCAAAGACCGCTTTAGTATCTCGGTACGGACTGTATGAATACACCGTCATGCCTTTCGGGCTAACTAATGGCCCGGCATACTTCATGTATCTCATGAACAAGGTATTCATGGAATATCTGGACAAATTTGTGGTGGTTTTCATTGATGACATTCTCGTCTTCTCCAAATATGAAGAAGAACATGAGGGACATCTAAGGTTGGTGTTGCAAAAACTGAGAGAACACCAACTATATGCCAAGCTGAGCAAGTGTGAATTTTGGTTGAAGAGAGTGCCCTTCTTAGGACATATAATCTCGGAGGGAGGAATCTCCGTAGATCCCGCCAAGATCGAGGATGTGCAGAAGTGGAAGACCCCTGAAAATGTCGGGGAAGTTCGAAGCTTCTTAGGATTGGCTGGGTATTATCGACGGTTTATCGAGGGTTTCTCCAAGATTTCGAGACCCCTCACCAAATTGTTAGAGAAGGGGATCAAGTTCACATGCACACCACAGTGCGAGACGAGTTTTCAAGAACTGAAGAAAAGATTGACAACAGCCCCAGTGCTAGTTATGCCAGATATGCAGAAGAACTTTTTGGTGTACTGTGATGCCTCTGGAAACGGGTTGGGATGTGTTCTCATGCAAGAGGGGCATGTCGTGGCTTATGCGTCCCGACAGCTCCGGAAACACGAGAATAACTATCCTACGCATGACCTAGAGCTAGCCGCAGTGGTACACGCGTTGAAGATTTGGCGGCATTACTTGATGGGGAAGAGGACAGAGATATATAAGGATCATAAGAGCTTAAAGTATATTTTCACACAGCCAGATCTCAACCTCAGACAAAGCAGATGGTTAGAGCTAATCAATGACTTTGATGTGGACATCAACTATCATCCTAGGAAAGCGAACGTCGTAGCAGATGCTTTAAGCCGGAAGGTGCAGGTCAATAGGTTGAGCATAAAGGACATGCCTACAGAATTGAAGGAAGAGGTTGTAAAACTCAATCTATGTCTGGTGAATAGTGGTGCGGCCATCACCATGGAAGTGGACTCCACGTTAGAGCAATACATACGCAACGGTCAGAAGAATGACGAGAAGCTACAAGAGATTAGAGAACTCATCAAGGATAATAAAGCCCCTGGGTTCAAAGAGGATGAACAAGGTACGGTGTGGCACGGGAAAAGAATTTGTGTGCCTGAGGTGAAGGAGATCTGTGAATTGATTTTGAAGGAGGCTCGTGATTCCGACTATTCCATTCATCCTAGGAGTACGAAAATGTATCATGACCTCAAGAGCAGGTATTGGTGGTATGGCATGAAGCGAGATGTCGCGGAACATGTTGCCCTATGTGACACATGTCAGTTGGTGAAAGCAGAACATCAACGACCCGCGGGACTGTTGCAACCACTCAAAGTGCCTGAATGGAAATGGCAAGAAATAGGTATGGATTTCATAGTGGGACTGCCTAGGACCCAATCGGAATATGATTCGATATGGGTCATCATCGACGGGCTAACCAAGGTAGCTCATTTCATTCCCGTGAAAGAAAGCTACAGCGGATCCAAGTTGGCAGAATTGTACATGTCAAGGATCGTGTGTTTCCATGGAGTGCCAAAGAAGATAATGTCAGATCGAGGGACACAGTTCACCTCAAGGTTCTGGCAGAAGTTACATGAAACCATGGGAACCCATCTAAATTTTAGTTCTGCCTATCACCCCCAGACTGACGGGCAGACGGAAAGAACCAATCAGATCCTTGAGGATATGCTGAGAGCGTGTGCGCTCAAGAACAATAGGAGTTGGGATAAGAACTTACCGTATGCGGAATTCTCCTATAACAACAGCTATCAGGCTAGTATGAAGATGTCACCATTTGAGGCTTTGTATGGGAGTAAGTGCAGAACTCCACTATTTTGGAACCAAACAGCGGAAAGTAAAGTGTTTGGGCCCGAAGTACTACAAGAAGCCGAGGCGAAAGTGAGGGAAATCCGCAACAACTTGAGGATAGCACAGACCCGACAATAGAGCTATGTCGATGTACGGAGAAGAGAGCTCGTTTTCAACGTGGGGGACTATGTCTATCTCAAGGTGTCCCCTATCCGAGGACTTCGTCGGTTCAAGGTGAAAGGGAAGTTATCACCTCGATACATCGGACCCTTTCATATTCTGGAGAGGAAATGCGAAGTGGCATATCAACTCGAACTACCGGCTCGCCTATCGGATGTGCACGATGTATTCCATGTGTCACAGCTCAAGAAATGTCTGAGGACGCCTGAAGAGATGTTACCCATAAGTGAGGTTGACGTACGAGAGGATCTGTCTTATGCCGAGCAACCGGTCAAGGTTTTGGAGACAATGGAATGCCTCACAAGAAATAAAAGAATCCGGATGTGCAAGGTGCAGTGGAAGCATCACTCGGAAGAGGAAGCCACATGGGAGCGAGAAGACGAGCTTAAGGCACAGTTTCCGGAATTGTTTTCCTAGAACCACCAATCTCGAGGACGAGATTTCTTTTAAGGGGGGTAGAGCTGTAACACCCCAAAAACCTGCTAAAGAGGGGAATTTAAAAATTTTTTGGACGTATTGCATGTGGTGCAGAAATCCAAATTCAAACTAGAATTCAAATTCAAATCAAAACAGAAAAGAAAAGGAAAAAGAAAAAGAAAAACCCCAATCGGCCAGTGGGCTGAAACCCGCCAGCCGGCCCACTATTCCCCCGCGCCAGCCCACAACCGCGCGCCCTCTCTTCCTCTCACTGACACGCGGGGCCCGCGTGTCATCTCCTACCTCCCGCTCGCGCCAACCGACCGGACTTTTTACCCCGCGCCCGATCGCAACCAACTCCGGAAACCCGCGTCCCCATCCCGACTCCAACTCGATCCCAACAGACCGCCGCCACCCCTCGTCTATATAAACGTCAACATCGCCCTGTTTTCCCCCACGATCGGCTGTTTTTCCTCCCGGTGAGAACCGAAGCTCCTCCCGCCGTTTTCCTTCGATCCTAGCTCGGATTTCCTGATCTAACGCGCTGATCATGTTCCACCGCCTCCGGGGAATCTCGCAGGTGAAGGAAATCCAGTGTTTTGTGCTCTAGACACAGCTCCGACGAGCACCACCACGTTTTCACCTCGGACCTCGCCGCCGACCGCCTTCCAGGGCCTCCGAGCTCAAGAAAAACCCTGAGGTGAGATCCCCGTCCTCCCCTCTACCATTCTATGCCATGAAATCCAAGTTTTAGGAAGTATTGACGACAATCCGAAGATCTCCGGCGAGATCGCCGCCTCCCGCCGCCACGCGCCGCCGGGCAGCGCGGGCTGGCTCCGGCCAGGGCGACGTGGGCCCTTGAGGGCCGTCTATTTTAAATCGCACGATAGAATTAAAACCCGCGCGTACCGGTTCGGTGATCTAATCTGAGCCGTCCACTTTAAATCGGACGGTCCACATCAGCCCCGCGTTATAAAGGCCGGGATTCTTACGCGCTACCCCCTGGGGATTTTGGAAAACACGAGCTAGCCCCGGAAACTTCTGATCTAGCCCCTGGACCTTCAGAAATTCGTGTAAATTCATTTAAAATCAGTTTTAGCCCCTAGACTTAATAAAAATTAGGAAACCCCCTCTGTTATGTGTAGTTAGACCCCTGGAAATTTAGGAAATAGTAAATTAGACCCTGCAGTAGGGTGGATTTACCTTTTTGTCCCTATATGATATTAAATTCAGAAATTTGAATATGTGACTAGGATTTAAATTTAAAAGGTAAGGCAAACACATGTGCAAATTCAAATTTAAACTCTCCTAGCACTTGGAAAACTTTAGAATGAGTTAAAAATAGATTTTAGGCTGAAATTAAATCTGCCTAAGTGTTGCTCATTTTTATTTTCTCTAGAGACACATTTTAGTCTAGGAAATAATTCTAAAAACTAGTAAAATAAATTTAAATTATTTCACATCAGAGAGGAAGTTCAAAAATATATTATTGAACATTTTAGATCAGAACCTATTCTGTTTAGATGATATGTCTCACTATTTTAATAGTAAAGTTCACTTTTAGGCATACAAAATAAATCTGTAAATATAGGAAAATAGGTATGTATAATTAGAAAATGATAAATGAGGTCTCCAAACTCAAAAACTTCAACTTAGGATTTTTTAGAAGATCTGAAAACTTATTTGGAGTAGGGAAATACCTTTTATGCAAACTTTGTAGCTAAGAAGTGTAATAATTAAATATAAAGAATTTGTTCAAATTGGAAATTCATATTTATATTCGACACCTGGCTTGTAATATGATGATGCTTCACTATTTGTCGTCACATATATGAAAAAATGATCTTGGCATACATGTGATATTCACTCGGTTGTTCTTCGGAGAAATCGGGTGTGACAGAAGTGGTATCAGAGCCAAGGTTGCCCGTAGGAACATGGACCTAGGTAGAAATGGACGTATTTAAGGACCCTATTTTCTTAAAAACTATTTTACAAAGGTGTGGGTTGAAGGTGTTATTTAATGGGGTCAGTTTATTCATCTTACCCCAACTTTTATTCAAAATTCAATTTTTGTTTAACTCTTATCAAACATAATTTTAAATGCTTTATGTTTTAGATGGTTCGCATGATCTGCACCGCCCGCAAGTCCATCGTAGGGAGAGTTCCGGTAGTTGCCCTTGCCTTAAGAGAGGAGAACTGTCCGGTGCCATACCACTCCTACGGGTTGGCAATAGGAGGCTTGTTGCGCCGTCTACGGTGTATGCTCCACACTGCTGGCAATACGGGCAAGCTAATCATACACTACAGCTCCACCCGGACCATCCGTGAGAAGGGGGAAGAATGGAGTTCAGAAATAAGGATTATCCATGAAAATCAGCGGCTCAAGATCCACCGCTCTCTAGCTTGTTGGGCGACACAGGTCGATGCTGAGAAGGATGTCACCTGGGAGGCCATCACCTGCCAGAGTTACATCAACCGTTGCCACTTGGACAGGACTGAGTACATGTATGTCCTCCAGTGGGAGAGTGGCACCGCGGAGTACAGGTACCCGCCAGTGCAGCAGGGGACTTCCCATGAGCACATGGACCTGTGCTTGGAGGATGCTGCTATGCTCAGCACTCGACTGCAGGAGTGCCAGCAGGAGCTTCAGGATGTTCGTGACACCCTGAAGGAAACTGAGGCGTTGCTTCGTGCCAGCTTGAGGGCGAGAGAAAAAAGATGGGAATAAACTGTGTGTCACCGTGAATGACACGTGGACTCCTGACTCCCCAGACCGCCGGGCGAGCAGGCGTTGCCGCACTTCTCCACCAGCAGCTTCCCCACCCAAAGCGGAATCAGAGGGCAGCTGCAATAATGAGGAAGACCCCGAGGAGCCAGCTCAGTGATACGAGTCGTTTAGAGTCCTTTCCCTTATTTCAGCAGGTTATCGAGTAGTCGAGTCAATACCTTAGTTAATTGTGTGTCAATGATTGGTGTGTGACGTGAGTCACGGAAGCCATTGGCATTTGTCCACAACCTCGTCTTTAGGTCGCTTTGGTTTGATGTGTGAACCCCTATGAATTAAGAGTGCAATTATTTTCGCGTGAGACGTGACTCCCAAAAATCTACATGAAACCCCCAGAAAATGTTAATATATATTAAGGCCTCAAAAGTTTAAGTTAAACAAGCAATTTGGGAAGTTAATACGTAATGCTTTAAGTTAACATTTGGTTGATCATGATAAATGGCTGGAAGAGGAAAGGGCCGTGGTGCCAACCCCGCCAACAACAACGATGAGGCCGGCAACCCTTATCTTTCTGGAGGACAAGACAGGGGTGGTCGCCGTGAAGGAGCTGATCCTGTCCACCAGACGTTTAAAAATCAGAATCAGCTCATCCAGAGTCTAACTCAAGTGGTGGCCAACTTGCACCAGGCTCCACCCCCACAAGCTGAACCACGCCAACCAAGGTTGAGTGAGTTTCTAGGGACTCAACCTCCAAAGTTTGCAAGTTCTGCCGGACCTCTGGAGGCAGATGATTGGCTAATGACCATTGAGAGCAAGATGAGGATCATACAATGCCAAAGGTATGAGAGGGTGCTGTTTGCCTCTCTCCAATTGCATGGACCTGCTGCTGATTGGTGGACCGCTTACGTGGCCGCCCATCATGACCCTGAGAACATAACTTGGGAAGAGTTCAAGCGCAGTTTCCGCAACCATTACATACCAAGGGGTGAACTTAAAAACAAGAGAAAGGAGTTCTTGGGGCTGCAGCAAGGAAACATGACTGTGAGGGAATACCTCACTAAATTCACCCAACTGTCCCGTTATGCACCACGGGACATCGAGATTGATGAGCATAAACAGGACTGCTTTGTGGAAGGACTTACTGCGGAAATGCAGTGTGCAATGTCCTCCAACGAGTATGAAAGCTTTCAAAAGATGGTGGACAGAGCATTTGTTGTGGAGAGGAAGCTGAAGGCCTTGGAAAAAGAAAACAAGAGGAAGGCGGGATAGTCACACCAAGCCTCGGGTAGCAACACACGCCCACGACTGATGCAACCACCCGCAGGGCAGACGAGCCGTGCTGTGGTACCCTACTCAGCACCCAGAGGGTACAACTCAAATTTCAGGCCTCCATCAGCACCGGCACAGTCGCAGCGTCAGTTTGTACAGCAGCCTCGTCCCACATATCAACCTCGACCAGCAGTGCAAGGACCACAGAACCAACCCCAAGACAACAAAGGCCAGGCACTAAGGTTGGGGTGCAATGCTTCAACTGTGGTGAAGTGGGACACTACGCTCATAAGTGCTGAAAGAAGAAGGCCATGCAGCCACAACAGCGGAATGTGATGCGAGGATGGGTGAACCACGTGACCATGGAGGAGGCGCAAGAGGCACCTGACGTGGTAGTTGGTAAGTTTCCTGCCAATTTACAAATTGCAATCCTGTTGTTCGATTTTGGTGCTACCCACTCGTTCATTGCTCAAGGGTTTGTTAAGAAGCATGATCTAGCAACAACACAAATGAACCATATGCTAGCAGTAAACTCTCCAGGGGGAGAGATAAGGACAAGACAAGTGTGTCCCAAGGGGAATCTAGACATTAATGGGGTAGTATTTACTGCAAACCTCATAGTGATAGACTTACAAGGGATAGATATTATTTTGGGTATGGATTGGTTGACCAAACACAAAGGAATCATCCATTGTTCGACAAGAACGGTGGAACTAACTCACCCTAATGGCACAAGAGTAAAGTTCATAACCATAGAAGAGCCTAGGAGGGACATTAAACTCAATCAAGTTAAGGTGGAAGTGGAGGAGATCAGGATCATCAGGGAATATCCCGATGTTTTTCCGGAGGAGTTGCCAGGTATGCCCCCCGATCGTGAAGTGGAATTCGCGATTGAGCTAGTGCCTGGAACAGCTCCGATATACAAGAGGCCCTATCGGATGGACTCCAAACAGCTGGAAGAACTCAAGGAACATTTGAGAGGATTGACAGAGAAGGGGTACATTCGTCCTAGTTCCTCACTCTAGGGAGCTCCAGTGATATTTGTGCCCAAGAAGGACAAAACCCAAAGGTTGTGCGTAGACTACCGTGCGTTGAATTAAGTAACCATCAAGAACAAGTACCCATTACCCAGCATCGAGGACTTGTTTGATTAGTTGAGGGGAGCTTGTGTGTTCTCAAAAATTAATCTCAGGTCGGGATACCACCAACTTAAGATAAGGCAAACTGATATCCCAAAGACCGCTTTAGTATCTCGGTACGGACTGTATGAATACACCGTCATGCCTTTCGGGCTAACTAATGCCCCGGCATACTTCATGTATCTCATGAACAAGGTATTCATGGAATATCTGGACAAATTTGTGGTGGTTTTCATTGATGACATTCTCGTCTTCTCCAAATATGAAGAAAAACATGAGGGACATCTAAGGTTGGTGTTGCAAAAACTGAGAGAACACCAACTATATGCCAAGCTGAGCAAGTGTGAATTTTGGTTGAAGAGAGTGCCCTTCTTAGGAGATATAATCTCGGAGGGAGGAATCTCCATAGATCCCACCAAGATCGAGGATGTGCAGAAGTGGAAGGCCCCTGAAAATGTCGAGGAAGTTCGAAGCTTCTTAGGATCGGCTGGGTATTACCGACGGTTTATCGAGGGTTTCTCCAAGATTTCGAGACCCCTCACCAAATTGTTAGAGAAGGGGATCAAGTTCACATGCACACCACAGTGCGAGACGAGTTTTCAAGAACTGAAGAAAAGATTGACAACAGCCCAGTGCTAGTTATGCTAGATATGCAGAAGAACTTTTCGGTGTACTGTGATGCCTCTGGAAACGGGTTGGGATGTGTTCTCATGCAAGAGGGGCATGTCGTGGGTTATGCGTCCCGACAGCTCCGGAAACACGAGAAGAACTATCCTACGCATGACCTAGAGCTAGCCGCAGTGGTACACGCGTTGAAGATTTGGCGGCATTACTTGATGGGGAAGAGGACAGAGATATATAAGGATCATAAGAGCTTAAAGTATATTTTCACACAGCCAGATCTCAACCTCAGACAAAGGAGATGGTTAGAGCTAATCTATGACTTTGATGTGGGCATCAACTATCATCCTGGGAAAGCGAACGTCGTAGCAGATGCTTTAAGCCGGAAGGTGCAGGTCAATAGGTTGAGCATAAAGGACATGCCTACAGAATTGAAGGAAGAGGTTGTAAAACTCAATCTATGTCTGGTGAATAGTGGTGAGGCCATCGCCATGGAAGTGGACTCCACGTTAGAGCAATACATACGCAACGGTCAGAAGAATGACGAGAATCTACAAGAGATTAGAGAACTCATCAAGGATAATAAAGCCCCTGGGTTCAAAGAGGATGAACAAGGTACGGTGTGGCACGGGAAAAGAATTTGTGTGCCTGAGGTGAAGGAGATCCGTGAATTGATTTTGAAGGAGGCTCATGATTCCGACTATTCCATTCATCCTGGGAGTACGAAAATGTATCATGACCTCAAGAGCAGGTATTGGTGGTATGGCATGAAGCGAGATGTCGCGGAACATGTTGTCCTATGTGACACATGTCAGTTGGTGAAAGCAGAACATCAACGACCCGCGGGACTGTTGCAACCACTCAAAGTGCCTGAATGGAAATGCGAAGAAATAGGTATGGATTTCATAGTGGGACTGCCTAGGACCCAATCGGAATATGATTCGATATGGGTCATCATCGACAGGCTAACCAAGGTAGCTCATTTCATTCCCGTGAAAGAAAGCTACAGCGGATCCAAGTTGGCAGAATTGTACATGTCAAGGATCGTGTGTTTCCATGGAGTGCCAAAGAAGATAATGTCAGATCGAGGGACACAGTTCACCTCAAGGTTCTGGCAGAAGTTACATAAAACCATGGGAACCCATCTAAATTTTAGTTCTGCCTATCACCCCTAGACTGACGGGCAGACGGAAAGAACCAATCAGATCCTTGAGGATATGCTGAGAGTGTGTTCGCTCAAGAACAATAGGAGTTGGGATAAGAACTTACCGTATGCGGAGTTCTCCTATAACAACAGCTATCAGGCTAGTATGAAGATGTCACCATTTGAGGCTTTGTATGGGAGGAAGTGCAGAACTCCACTATTTTGGAACCAAACAGCGGAAAGTAAAGTGTTTGGGCCCGAAGTACTACAAGTAGCCGAGGCAAAAGTGAGGGAAATCCGCAACAACTTGAGGATAGCACAGACCCGACAAAAGAGCTATGCCAATGTACGGAGAAGAGAGCTCGTTTTCAACGTGGGGGACTATGTCTATCTCAAGGTGTCCCCTATCCGAGGACTTCGTCGGTTCAAGGTGAAAGGGAAGTTATCACCTCGATACATCATACCCTTTCAGATTCTGGAGAGGAAATGCGAAGTGGCATATCAACTCGAACTACCGGATCGCCTATCGGATGTGCACGATGTATTCCATGTGTCACAGCTCAAGAAATGTCTGAGGACGCCTGAAGAGATGTTACCCATAAGTGAGGTTGACGTATGAGAGGATCTGTCTTATGCCGAGCAACCGGTCAAGGTTTTGGAGATAATGGAATGCCTCACAAGAAATAAAAGAATCTGGATGTGCAAGGTGCAGTGGAAGCATAACTCAGAAGAGGAAGCCACATGGGAGCGAGAAGACGAGCTTAAGGCACAGTTTCCGGAATTGTTTTCCTAGAACCACCAATCTCGAGGACGAGATTTCTTTTAAGGGGGGTAGAGCTGTAACACCCCAAAAACCTGCTAAAGAGGGGAATTTAAAATTTTTTGGACATATTGCATGTGGTGCAGAAATCCAAATTCAAACTAGAATTCAAATTCAAATAAAAACAGAAAAGAAAAGGAAAAAGAAAAAGAAAAACCCCAACCGGCCAGTGGGCCGAAACCCTCCAGCCGGCCCACTATTCCCCCGCGGGAGACCACAACCGCGCGCCCTCTCTTCCTCTCACTGACACGCGGGGCCTGTGTGTCATCTCCTACCTCCCGCTCGCGCCAACCAACCGGATTTTTCCCCGCGCCCGATCGCAACCAACTCCGGAAACCCGCGTCCCCATCCCGACTCCCGGTCCCGGACGACTCCAACTCGATCCCAACAGACCGCCGCCACCCCTCGTCTATATAAACGTCAACATCGCCCTGTTTTCCCCCACGATCGGCTGTTTTTCCTCCCCCACGATCCTAGCTCGGATTTCCTGATCTAACGCGTTGATCATGTTCCACCGCCTCCGGGGAATCTTGCAGGTGAAGGAAATCCGGTGTTTTGCGCTCTAGACACAGCTCTGACGAGCACCACTGCGTTTTCACCTCGGACCTCGCCGCCGACCGCCTTCCAGGGCCTGCGAGCTCAAGAAAAACCCCAAGGTGAGATCCCCGACCTCCCCTCTACCATTCTATGCCATGAAATCCAAGTTTTAGGAAGTATTGATGAAAATCTGAAGACCTCCGGCGAGATCGCCGCCTCCCGCCACCGCGCGCCGCCGGGCAGCGCAGGCTGGCTCTGGCCAGGGCGACGTGGCCCCTTGAGGGCCATCTATTTTAAATCGCACGGTAGAATTAAAACCCGCGCGTACCGGTTCGATGATCTAATCTGAGCCGTCCATTTTAAATCGGACGGTACACATCAGCCCCGAGTTATAAAGGCCGGGATTCTTACGCGCTACCCCCTAGGGATTTTGGAAAACACGAGCTAGCCCCGGAAACTTCTGATCTAGCCCCTGGACCTTCAGAAATTCGTGTAAATTCATTTAAAAATCAGTTTTAGCCCCTAGACTTAATAAAAATTAGGAAACCCCCTCTGTTATGTGTAGTTAGACCCCTGGAAATTTAGGAAATAGTAAATTAGACCCTGTAGTAGGGTGGATTTACCTTTTTGACCCTATATGATATTAAATTCAGAAATTTGAATATGTGACTAGGATTTAAATTTAAAAGGTAAGGCAAACACATGTGCAAATTCAAATTTAAACTCTCCTAGCACTTGGAAAACTTTAGAATGAGTTAAAAATAGATTTTAGGCTGAAATGAAATCTGCCTAAGTGTTGCTCATTTTTATTTTCTCTAGAGACACATTTTAGTCTAGGAAATAATTCTAAAAACTTGTAAAATAAATTTAAATTATTTCACATCAGAGAGGAAGTTCAAAAATATATTATTGAACATTTTAGATCAGAACCTATTCTATTTAAATGATATGTCTCACTATTTTAATAGTAAAGTTCACTTTTAGGCATAGAAAATAAATCTGTAAATATAGGAAAATAGGTATGTATAATTAGAAAATGATAAATGAGGTCTCCAAACTCAAAAACTTCAACTTAGGATTTTTTAGAAGATCTGAAAACTTATTTGGAGTAGGGAAATACCTTTTATGCAAACTTTGTGGCTAAGAAGTGTAATAATTAAATATAAAGAATTTGTTCAAATTGGAAATTAATATATAGTGTACAAATAGAAATCTGAATACAAAAGATTTGAAATAATATATAAAAGTGCATGTAGGCCAAAATTCAACACATCTAGGGTAACCACAACACTTAGAAATGTGAAGGACTCCCATATGTATGTATGTGTGGTTTGCATGAGTGAAAGTGTGAACTATGGCTTATGGATTGTTGTTTTCTTTTGCTATGTGTATGGCATGAGTAGAACCTGCCCCAGAGCAAGTTCTCCCCTTCCAAGACCAAGACTTTCCATTCCCAGAGCAGCAAGAAGAAGGCAAGTGTCCTTGACCACTTTGATCCTATGCTAGGATGTGTAGATAGAATTATTTGCATTGTCAATTAAAATATGAAACCCATGCTAGGAAGTTTCCCTAGAATTGTATTACCTTATTTCCTTGTAGCTTGGGTTGGGATTTATTTTATCATGTCATTTATTTATATGCTTATGCTTAGCCATGCTTAGAATGGGATAATTGGGATATGAGATCATCAATTTATTTACCTTACTCTTGAATGAGATATTATGAGTTATGTAGAGGTAGGGATCAAGGCAAGTTGGATGATTTGGTTGGTGCTGGGTGCACGAGACTCGGGTTTGTGTTTATTAGTACTTGCCTGGATCCTAAGGACCGGTTCATGGAGCATGTAACCTGGCTTTACCGTGCCAACCACATGCTGAGATGGGGCAGCTTGGCCAATTAATTAGGTGTATCCCCGGCATAGTATGGGTGTGTTGGATGGTGCGGGGAGTAGGTGTCAGCTGGAGTACCATATGAACTGCAAGGCTCAAGAGGGGGCCACTGCAGCGGGGTTGGAGCCTCTTGTATGCTGTTAGGGGTGAAACCTCAGTGGGCCCACGCTCGTCGGGAATCCCTTTGTAAAGGCTTCGTAGTGATCTCCTGGCTACACACCTAAGAAGTGTGAATGTAGTTCGTGGCCACTGGCATAATGGAGGTTCTTTTAGTACACCCGGCAACGGGGGATGAAATCACTACATGTGGGTACGGTGGTGCAAACTCTGCAGAGTCAAAACTGTCATGACAGCCGTGCTCACGGTCAAGAGCTCTTGACGGCTTGGACTTATGATTAGAGGATGATGGCTTTGGAAGTTGAGGATGTTAAGCGGGGAGCTTAACATTGGAATTGATGTTATGATTATTTGATTCCGATGATGGGTTGGGAGAATTGGGACCATTTCACATGTGTAGTAATGTAGGTGCTTAATAAGCTAAGATGATAGGTATTAATTGCGTAGTGCTTTAACCATGAGTTCAACCTCTCCTTGTTCTAGCCATGCATGACATAACTTTCCCACACTTACTGAGTACCAACGGTACTCAAACTCGCATATTTGTTGGTTTAAATTGCTGCTCAGGTCAAGGGGATGATGTGGTGTTCAATGACCAAGACTTCAGACCCGAAGAAGGATTCTAGGTTCATGGAGTCCCCCGGGCAACGCCTGTGACGGAGCCCACAAGATTTATATTCCGCTGCTATTTTATTTACATGTTATGAACTTATTATCGTCCATCGAGACATATGCTTTGTAAGACATATTTATATTCGACACCTGGCTTGTAATATGATGATGCTTCACTATTTGTCGTCACATGTATGAGAAAATGATCCTGGCATACATGTGATATTCACTCGGTTGTTCTTCGGAGAAACCGGGTGTGACACTAGCTCCGGGGGCAACACGTGTCCCACAGGGTTGGACCTGTCCCCCTTTGCGGAGATGAGCCCCGAGCCTGCCACATAGCCAGTTTAGCGGCGGACCTCTCCCCACTTCGTAGGGATGAGCTCCGAACACGCCACGTGGCCAGCGGGCCGCGGAAGTTGTCTTCGGTGCTCTCTGTGAACTGGATTCGGCTCTTTTTGGCTATCTTTTTTGATATTGTCTCTGTTCCCACTTCTTTTAAAATGTCTTCGCTACATGAAACAAGAATACATGCAGAAACCAGAAATGAGGGTGTCACAAATCTACCCCCCTTAAATTGAATCTCGCCCTTGAGATTCGTTAATAGAGAATAGATGAGGAAATTCTGCCTTGATGTCTTCTTCACGCTCCCATGCAGCTTCAGCTTCGGTGTGATGGCTCCATTGTACCTTGCACCATCGGATCACTTTGTTCCTGGTGACCCTTTCCTTTACGTCCAAAATTTGGATAGGGTGCTCCGTATAAGTCAGGTCCTCTTGAAGTTCAAGCTCTTCCATTGGTATTTGCTCCTCTGGTACTCTCAAGCACTTCTTGAGCTGGTATATATGAAACACGTCATGTACGTCGGAGAGATATGTTGGGAGCTCTAGTTGATAAGCTACTTCTCCTCGCTTGTCCAAAATCTTAAATATTCCGATGTAGCGAGGTGCTAGCTTGCCTTTGACGTTTAAATGTCGTTGGCCACGGATAGGCGATACCTTAAGGTATACGAAGTCTCCTACTTCGAAAGTCAACTTCCTTCGCCTATTGTCCGCATAGCCTTTTTGTCGTGACTGAGCAGCCTTTAAGTTCTCTCGTATCGTTTGGACTTGCCTTTCAGCTTTTTGTAGCACTTCGGGTCCAAACACCTGGTTCTCTCCAGTCTCATTCCAGAATAGCGGCGTTCTACACCGTCTTCCATACAATGCTTCGAAAGGTGACATCTTCAAGCTAGCTTGATAGCTGTTGTTATAGGAGAATTCTGCGTACGGTAAACTCCTATCCCAACTACGCCCATGCTTCAAGGCGCAAGCTCTCAACATGTCCTCCAAAATTTGGTTTGTCCTTTCGGTTTGCCCATCGGTTTGTGGGTGATAGGTGGAGCTAAAATCCAGTCGTGTACCCATCACTTTCTGCAGCTTCCTCCAAAATCTAGAGGTAAACTGAGAACCTCGATCAGAGACTATCCTCCTCGGGACTCCATGGTGGCACACGATCTGCTCCATGTACAACTCGGCTAATTGTGCAACGTTGTACTTGGCCCTTACAGGGAGAAAATGGGCTGTTTTTGTCAATCGGTCCATGATAACCCAGATGGAGTCGTAACCCGACTGAGTACGTGGCAATCCGACGATGAAATCCATACTGATGTCCTCCCACTTCCACTCGGGTACCTTCAAGGGTTGCAACAATCCAGCGGGTCTTTGATGTTCGGCCTTCACCCGTTGGCATGTGTCGCATAGGGCAACGTATTTGGCTATATCCCTTTTCATACCATCCCACCAATAACAAGTCTTCATGTCCTTGTACATTTTGGTACTTCCGGGATGTATGGAATAGGGTGAATCATGTGCCTCTTTCAATATCATGTCGGGCGGAGGTGCTTCACGTTAGGCACGCAAATCCTTTTTCCTAGCCAAAGCGTACCCTTCTCATCTTTTTTGAAATCCTTCTCTATTCCTTGTCGGATCCTTTCCTTGATCTCCTTGATCTCCTCATCCGTTGCTTGGCCATCTCTTATCTCTTGCTCCAATGAAGAGTGGATCTCCATTACTTCCATGTTGTTTAAAAATCCGAGGCGTAACCGTTCGAACTCCTTACGTAGTTCGGGTTGTAGTTCCCGAACCGTGAGTAGGTGACATGCTCCCTTCCGGCTCAATGCATTGTCTACTACATTGGCCCTCCCAGGGTGGTAGTTGGTTCCAACATCGTAATCCTTGATGAGTTCCAACCATCGAGTTGACTCAAATTCAGGTTCGTTTGTGTAAATATGTACTTGAGGCTTTTATGATCCGTATAGATCTCACATCGATGACCAAGGATATAATGTATCCAAATCTTCAATGCATATACTACTGCTGCTAGCTCCAAGTCATGTGTAGGATAATTAAGCTCGTGCTTCTTTAATTGTCGTGAGGCATAGGCTACCACTTGTCCTTCTTGCATGACCACACATCCGAGCCCTTGTCTGGATGCGTCCAATATATGTCAAAGCTCTTGCTTACGGCTGGCAATACCAAAACCGGCGCTGTGGTTAGCCTCTTCTTGAGTTCCTCAAAACTTTCTTGGCATGCTGGTGTCCATTGAAAGGCTTTTCCCTTCGTAAGCAACTCCGCATAGGCTTTGCTATCTTAGAGAAGTCATTGATGAAGCATCGGTAGTATCCAGCCATCCCAAGAAAACTCCGACGTTTTGTAGTTGGTTCCACTTGAGAACATCTCCCACTTTTCCGGGATCAACCGATACCCCTTCCTCGGAGATAATGTGGCCTAGGAACGATGTTTCCTTTAGCCAAAATTGACACTTGTTAAGCTTGGCATACAATTGATGCTCACGCATTTTCTGCAAGGTCAATTTCAAATGTTCTTCATGCTCCTCCTCACTTTTGGAATACACCATAATGTCGTCGATGAAAACAACGACAAACTTATCCATGTACTCCCTGAAAACCTTGTTCATGAGGTACGTGAAGTATGCAGGTGCATTTGTTAACCCAAAAGACATGACGGTATATTCATATGAACCATACCGTGTTCGAAAGGCAGTCTTGGGTATATCGGAGGGCTTAATCTTCAGCTGGAAGTATCCCGACCGAAGATCAATCTTAGAGAACACCCGGGCTCCTTTCATTTGGTCGAATAGGTCCTCTATACGGGGCAGAGGGTATTTGTTCTTGATTGTCACCTCGTTGAGAGACCTATAGTCCACGCACATCCTTTGGGTTCCATCCTTCTTGTCTATGAAGAGCACAGGAGCTCCCCATGGTGTCGAGCTTGGACGTATAAAACCCTTCTCCAACTGCTCCTGAATTTGCTTCTTGAGTTCCACTAGTTCATTGACGGGCATCCTATAGGGTCTCTTTGCTATGGGTCCAGTTCCGGGTACCAAGTCAATGGCAAATTCAATGTCCCGATCAGGTGGCATACCTGGAAGCTCCTCTGGAAACACGTCCGAGAATTCTTGAACCACTGGAATGCTGTCCAATATTGCTCCTTCGACGTGGTTCAACATTGCCTTTTCGGTTGTTTGTTGGGTTGACTCAAACTCGACATGATAACCATGCTCATTTGTCAACTGCATGCTTCTTTCAGCACATTGGATTACCCCGTTGTGCTTGCTTAACCAATCCATCTCGAGTATTATGTCAAATCCTTGGGAATCCAAGACAATGAGGTTGGCAAGGAAGTCTACCCCCTTATTTTAAGGCTTACTTTCGGACATACTATATTATTCCTTATCTCTCCATCGGGAGAATTAACTAACATAGCACATTTTAGGTGTGATATGGGTAGATTATGCTTGGCAACATACTTGGATGATATGAAGGAACGTGACGCTCCAGAATCAAATAAGATGGTGGCTGGGTTGGAGTTGGCAAGGAACATACCAATTACGATGTCCTCAGCCTGTTGTGCTTCCTCAGCAGAGACATGGTTCACGTTGCCGCGAGCATAGTTCTGCTGTCCACGGTTTCCTTGATTGTCCCCTCCGTTCGGTCGCGGGTTCTGCTTGGGCACGTTGCCTTGCTGTCCAGAGCCTCTCCTCGGGCACTGGCTCGCGAAGTGTCCTGTTTCCCCACATGCAAAGCATGCCCTGTTGCCTACGGCAGCAGGTACGTTGGGGCGGGGGTTTTGAACAGGGGCGCCCATGGTTGGTCGGGGCACAGGAGGCAAGGGCACATGAGGTGCTTGTGCAACGGGTCGTTGCTGTGGTGGCTGACTAGGGCAGTATGCAGGAGCGGTCGATCCATACTGAGGTGCAGCTAGGGGCATGTACCGAGGTCGTACGTTGCTCCCTTGTGGCTGGTATGGCATCTTCCTCTTACACTCTCGCTCGATCTCTCGGATCTTGCTTTCGACTACTATAGCCTTGTCAACCAGTTTTTGGAAGCTCACGTAGTCATTGTTGAGGAGCTGAACCTGAATCTCATTGTTCAACCCTCTCATGAATAGGTATTGCTTCCTCTGGTCTGAGTTGACATCTTCGGGGGCATACCGGGACAGTTGTATGAACTTGTTGAGATACTCATTCACGCTTCTTTGTCCTTGGCGGAGACCTTCAAACTCCTGTCTCTTGAGCATCATTACACCAGCAGTGATGTAATGAGAGCGAAAACTCTCCTTGAACTCAGTCCAAGTGATCGTCTCTGGGTCGACATGAGCGTTACATAGGGCATCCCACCAGTCAGCGGCAGCTCCCATGAGTTGGTGCGACACAAAAAGAACCTTCTCTCGGTCATTGCACTGCACTATGGCAAGCTTCTTCTCCATGGATTTCAACCAGTCGTCGGCCTCAATGGGGTCGTTAGCTTGAGCAAAGGTGGGTGGTCGAGTCCTCATGAACTCACCTAGTCTGTTATGAGCCGGCGGTTGTGGTGGTGCTGGTGCCGGAACGGGGTTGTTGTTGTTGGCCTGCAACTGACCCAAAGTTTGGATCATGGTTTGCATAAGTTGATTCTATAGGGCCATCAACCGTTCCAGGTTGTTCTCACCAGCTCCAGGGTTAACAGGAACTTCATCGTGGCCATCCTCTTGGTTGTCACGGACGTTCCTTCGGCCGGCGTTTCCTCTCACCATCTATGAGAGAGAACGAAATAGAATAGAAGGTTAGAAGGTTAGGTAGATCCCCTCAACTATATGCATCAAGGTGGGTTGGACTATATATATTAGCCCATATGAGAATGTGAACTAGTGACGAAGCATCTCACTCCCCTTTCTACTTGTGTGTGGATATGGACAACGTCTTGAGACGTCCCACAACTCACACTAAGCACACAATCACAAACAATCATCGCAAGCGCTCACACAACTCCTATTCAAGGCTTGTTCAGTGGGGGTCCTATACGGCTTAGGGTGTTGCCAATCTGTGTTCCAACTATGGCCTTTCCTAGGCTTTTACCCTATGTCAAGGCAGTTTCAAGGCCAATCTATGCATCCTAGGCTTGCATCCTTCGGTCAGCGTGGCTTAGCTACCAATCTGTGTCGGATACTAATTTGTGACCTCTATCTAAGCGTGTAACCTACCGTCAACCCGTGGCTCTGATGCCAATCTGTGTTTCCTATTTAGGCGTGTAACCCACCGTCAATCGTGGCTCTGATACCAATCTGTGACGCCCTCAATTCTGTGGAAAACCACGGAACCGAGAACTGATGCATATGTGTGCCCAGGATGTTCATCACACATACACATATGTTCCACAAACTGAATTCAGAATATATATAACCACGAATAACAGAGTTTATTACAATGTTCCATGAGTCTTGGACTCATGCTCACAGCGGAAGTCTTATTTCTATGCAGCGGTAGTCTTCTAACTAATGCGGAAGCAATTTAACTAATGCGGAAGCAATTCTAGGCAGCAGTGGTTCCATCTCTACTCCATCCCCACAGGCAAGGTTGAGAACATATTACATGCCTAATGCTCCACTTGATCTTCAAAGTAATCTTCTCCTGTTGCTGATGATAAAATAATAATGCAAGTTTGAGTACAATGATGTACTCAGCAAGTGCGGGAAAATATGATATGTAGTTCACAACAAGGTAGGTATAAAAAGGCTTATTGCAGAAAGCAAAGTTATTTATCAAAACCATGATAAAACAGCAACTCATCTTTAAGTGAATGTAATCCCAACATGTATTAATATACCAATCATACTTCCATTATGTTCATTACCTTCCATGTCCCATCCAGACATCAATCAACCTCATTCTTGCTCACGAATACCTTCTCGTATTCGCTACCATCTCACGAATACCATCTCGTATTCCCTACCATTTCATCTCATAAATAACTTCGTCTCCCACCGACCAATCTCGTTGCCATGACTCAACAGTCATGCAATTCATCTTATCACCCGGACCCAACAGTCCCAAAACCAAATCATAACCAATTCCAATAACCATCCCAACTAATCATGGAAGTTGGCCAGGCGCTCGTGACCGTAAGCTCAGCTATCATGATAGTTTTATACTCTGCAGAGTTTGCACCTCTTTACCCACAAGTTTGTGATTTCGTCACCCGTCGGCGACTGCAGAACCTCCATTATACAAGTACACAACCGTCGGTGTATGGCCAAGAGATCACAAAATAGCCTTTACAAAGGGGCTACTAGATGTATGGACTCACTAAGGTTTCACCGGCAGGCTAGAATCTCCAATTCTGCCACCCACGGGCCCCCTCTTGTGCCATGCAGTTCCCAGGACAGTCCTCACTCGACTCCCATTCCCCGCGCCTTCCACGGTCCATAACAATCTAGCAACTTATCTAATTACTCAGCTAAGCCGTACCCATACTTGGCCCTGTGGTGGCACTGTTATCCTGGCATGTGCTCGCATGAACTGGTCCTTAGATCTACGGCAAGTAAACCACCATCTCATGCTACCTCATTCACAAACCCAGTCTTGCCTAGATCTCCCTCCAATCCATGTTCATTAACAACATCAGTGTCTCATTATCATTACGAGTGCAGTTAGCTAGACACATCTGTCTCGCTTCCCAATCCCATGGACTCAGCGAAGCATAAAAGTAAAACCATACCCGACTCATAAACTTCCCTGGCCACAAGGTGGTTTAACCAAAACTAGTAAACTCCTATAAAAGGGTTTCCCATCATGTTTGACTCAGCACACACACCTTTTCGCAAAACAAACAGTTTTCCCAAAACATAGGATCAATATGGTCAAGGGGCACTTGCCTTGTTCTTGCGGTTCCGGTTGCTCTTGGATCTCAAAACCTTGTTGTTGCAGCTCGTCGTAGACAGCTCCCTGAGCTTGTCCTGCTATACAGGATCACGCACATACAAGATCCACAGCAATCAATATCATGCACAAACTTTAACTAGATGTGATGATGCATATGCATGCTATCCTATGATCAGTTTTTATTAGATCAGTTTGTACGTGTTCTTTCATGGTTTGCATTGATTTTATGATGATCAGAGGTGTTCGGATCAAACGTGGATGTGGCGATGACCTTGTCTTCTAGATCAACCCGATCAACAAGTGATCTGCCCACGAGAAAGCTTCTGTTCGAAAGGAATCGAAGAACAGATGCAAAGAAAACACGTTGATGTCGTAAGGTGATATTGGAGACCTACCTTACGTTCTTCTTGTCCTCGGGGTCCTTGTAACACCCCAAATTTTGATTCAAAACCCAAAACCATGTTCAGAGGAGAATTTAAAATTTTTTGGACGTATTGCATGTTTTGCAAAAATTCAAATTCAAACTGGAATTCAAATTATACTCAAAACAGAAAAGAAATGGAAAAAGAAAAAGAAAAACGGAAAAAAACCGGCCAGTGGGCCGAAACCCGCCAGCCGGCCCAGCTTTCCCCGTGCCAGCCCGCCCCGCGCGCGCCCGCGCTCTCTCACACAGACAGGTGGGACCCACCTGTCATCCCCAACCTCGCTCGCGCCGACCCCGGACTTTTCCCCCGAGCGCGCGCGATCTTAACCGATCGGGAAACCCGTTCCGCCGCCCGAATTCTGGTCCCAGAGGACTCCAACTCGATCACAACAGACCCACCGCCCTCCCCCGGCTATAAAAACCCCCGATCCGATCAGTTTTTCCCACGCGATCGCCGATTTTCACTCCGGTGAGCACCGAGACTTCGCCGGTGAATTCTGGTCGATCTAAGCTCGAAAACTCTGATCTAACTCGCTGGTCTTGATCCACCGCCTCCGGGGAACTTTGCAGGTGCAGAAAACTCGGAGAGTTACGGTGTAAACACAGCACCGACGAGCTTCGCCGTGGTTTTGCCTCGGACCTCGCCGCCGATCACTTTCCAGGACCCCCGAGCTCGAGAAAACCCCCGAGGTGAGATCCCCGACCTCCCCTCTACCGATCTAGGCCATAAGATCACAGTTCTAGGCAGAATTCTTGAGGATCCGAAACTTTCCGGCGAGATCGCCGCTTCCCGCCGCCGTGCGCCGCCGGCAGCGCCGCCCGCGCTCGATCAGAGCGACGTGGCCGCTTGTGCGCCGTTTATTTTAAATCGCACGGTAGGGTTTAAAATCCCGCGTGTCAGTTCGATGTTATAATCTCAGCCGTCGGTTTAAAATCGGACGGTCCACGTCAGCCCCGCGTTATAAAGACAGGAATTCTTACGTGCTACCCCCTGGGGTTCTCTGGAATTGAGAGCTAGCCCCGGAAACTTCAGATCTAGCCCCTGGAACTCCAGAAAATCATGTAAATTCATTTAAAAATCAGTTTTAGCCCCTGGACTTAATAAAAATTAGGAAAAACACCTCTGATAAGTGTAGCTAGACCCCTGGAAATTATGAAAATAATATTATAGACCCTGTAATGGGGTGAATCATTATTTTAGCCCTGTGTTAGTATTTAATTTAGAAAATTGAATATGTAACTAGTGTTTAAAAATTAAAAAGTGGGACAAACATAATTGTCAAAATTAATTAAAAACTTTCTCAGTACTTAGAAAACTTTGGAGAGAGATAAAAATCTATTTTTGGGCTAAAATGAATCTGTTTCATCTACTATTCACATTTATTAGTATAGGGACACATTTTTAAGTAAAGAATAGTTATAGAAAAATAGGGAAAATAATTATGAAATAGTTTACATCAGAGGCCAAGGTTAAAATATGTTATTAAAATTATTTAGGACCAGAACCTATACTGTTTAGATGATGTGTATTACTAATTTCATAATAAAATACACAATTATGCATAGGAGTATAAAAAAATGATAAATGGAGTTTTTTAAAATCCAAAGGGTTCAGTTTAGGGTTGGTAGAAATTATGAAGGCACATATGGGGAAGAAAAATACTTTTCATACACACTTGGTAGTAAAAAGGTGTAGTAGTTGAATATAAGAAATTTATTGGAAATCCATATAAATAGTATGTAAGTATAAATGTGGACACAAAAGTAGGAATCATATATACATGGTTAAAAGTGCATGCAAGCCACAACTTAACACACATAAAGTAACCCCAACACATATAATGGTAAAGAACTTTTATAAATGTGAATGTGTGGTTTGTATAAAGTAGAAGTGTGAACTATGTTTTATGATTGTTGTTTTTCTTTTGCTATGTGTGATGGTATGAAGTAGAGCCTGTTCAAGAGCAAGTTAACCCTTTCCAAGATCAGGACTACCCATTTCAAGAGCAGCAAGAAGGAGGCAAGTGTCCTTGACCACTCTGATCCTATGCTAGGATGTGTAGATAGAATTATTTGCATTGTCAAATGAAATATGAAACCCATGCTAGGAAGTTTCCCTAGAATTGCATTACCTTGTTTCCTTGTAGCTTGGGTTGGGATTTATTTTGTCATGTCATTTATATCCATGCATATGCTTAGCCATGCTTAGAATGGGATGTTTGGGACATGAAATCATCAGTTTATATTACCATACTCTTGAATGAGACATTGTGAGTTATGTAGAGGTAGGGATCAAGGCAAGTTGGATGTTTTGGTTGTGTGCTGGGTGCACGAGACTTGGGTTTGTGTTTAGTACTTGTCTGGATCCTAAGGACCGGTTCATGGAGCATGTAACCCGGCTTTACAGTGCCAACCACATGCAGAGATGGGGCAGCTTGGCCAATTAATTAGGTGTATCCCCGGCGTAGTATGGGTGTGTTGGATGGTGCGGGGATTAGGTGTCAGCTGGACTACCATATGAACCGCAAGGCTCAAGAGGGGGCCACTGCAGCGGGGTTGGAGCCTCTTGTATGCTGTTAGGGGTGAAACCTCAGTGGGCCCACGCTCGTCGGGAATCCCTTTGTAAAGGCTTCGTAGTGATCTCTTGGCCGCACACCTGGGAAGTGTGAATGTGGATCGTAGCCACTGGCATAATGGAGGTTCTTTTAGTCCACCCGGCAACGGGGGATGAAATCACTACTTGTGGGTACAGTGGTACAAACTCTGCAGAGTCAAAACTGTCTTGACAGCCGTGCTCACGGTTAAGAGCGGCCTGGACTTATTCATGATTAGAGGAATGATGGTTTGGAAGTTAAGCGGGGAGCTTAACATTGGAAGTGATGTTATGGTTATTGGATTATGATAATGGGTTGGGAGATTGGGACCATTTCACCTGTGTAGTAATGTAGGTGCTTAATAAGCTAAGGTGATAGGTATTAATTGCGTAGTGCTTTAACCATGAGTTCAACCTCTCCTTGTTCTAGCCATGCATGATATAATTTTCCCACACTTGCTGAGTACCATTGGTACTCAACCTTGCATATTTGTTGGTTTATATTGCTGCTCAGGTCAGGATAATGAGGTGGTGTATAATGACCAAGATTTTGGACCCGAGGAAGGCTTTTAGGTTCATGAAGACCCCCGGGCAACGCCTGTGATGGAGCCCGAAAGAATAATATTCCGCTGCTAGTTTATCTACTTGTGATGAAGCATTTGTGTCTATTGAGACATTTGCGATGTAAGACTTACTTATATTCGACACCTGGCTTGTAATAAATGATGCTTCACTATTTGTCATCACATGTATGAGAAAATGATCCTGGCATACATGTGATATTCACTTGGTTGTTTCTTCGGAAAAACCGGGTGTGACAGAGGTGGTATCAGAGCCAAGGTTGCCCGTAGGAACGTGGACCTAGGTAGAAATGGACGTATTTAAGGGCCCTATTTTCTTAAAAACTATTTTCCAAGGTGTGGGTGGAAAAGTGTTATTAAAGGAGTCATTTTCTTCATCTTACCCCAACTTTCATTCAAAACAGGATTTTTGTTTGAGAATTTATCTAACCAAATTTTAAATTCTTTTGTTTTAGATGGTTCGCATGATTCGCACCGCTCGTAAGTCCACAGGAGGGAGAGTTCCCGTAGTTGCCCTTGCCGAAAGAGAGGAGAGTCGTCCAGTGACGTACCTTTCCTACGGATTGGCAGTAGGAGACTTGTTGCGCCGTCTTCGACGTATGCTCGAAGCCGCAGGCAATACGGGCAAGCTAATCATCCACTATAACTCCACCAGGACCATCCGTGAGAAGAGGGAAGAATGGAGTTCGGAGATGAGGATTATACACGAGAATCAGCTGCATAAGATTCACCACTCCCCAGCTTGTCGAGCAACACAAGTTGATGCGGAGAAAGATGTCACCTGGGAGGCCATCACCTGCCAGAGTCACATCTATCGTCGCCACTTGGACAAAACTGAGTACATGTATGTCCTCCAACGTGAGAGTGGTACCACGGAGTACAAGTACCCACCGGTGCAGCAAGGGACTTCCCATGAACACATGGACTTGTGCTTGGAGGATGCTGCTATGCTCAGCACTCGACTGCAGGAGTGTCAACAAGAGCTTCAGGATGTCCGAGACACCCTGAAGGAAACGGAGGCGATGCTGCGGGCCTGCTTAAAGGCGAGAGAAAGAGGAGATGGGAATGAACTGTGTGTCACCGTGAATGATACATGGACTCCTGACTCCCCGGATCGCCGAGCAATCAGGCGTCGTCGCACTTCTCCACCAGCAGCCTCCCCACCCAAAGCAGAGTCAGAAGGTAGCCGAAATGAGGAGGAAGATCCCGAGGAGCCAGCTCAAGAGGACGAGTAGTGTAGAGTCTTTCCCCTAGCTAGCAAGAGGTCGAGTAGTCGAGTCGTTACGTAGTTAATGGTGTGATAATGATTGGTGTGTGACGTGAGTTGTGGAAGCCATGAGCAATTGTCCACAGCCTCGTCCTCAGATTGTTTTGCTTTAAGTGTGTGAGCCCACGGGAAATAATAGTGCATTTATTTGGTGTGAGATATAAACCCTCGTAAAATTTTAACAAAGCCTCAAGACCTTAAAGCACCAACAAATGAAAGTAGTAAGATGATACTAAATGATATCAAATTAACATATGTTGATTCTGCCAGATGGCCGGAAGAGGAAAAGGACGTGCTGCCAACCCCGCCAACAACAACGATGAGGCATGCAACCCTCATCTTTCTGGAGGCCAGGACAGGGGTGGTCGCCGTGAAGAAGTTGATCCTCTCCACCAAATGCTGGAGAATCAAAATCAGCTCATCCAGAACTTGACTCAAGTGGTGGCCAACTTGCATCAAGTTCCACCTCCACAAGCTGCACCACGCCAACCAAGGTTGAGTGAGTTTCTAGGAACTCAACCTCCAAAGTTTGCAAGTGCTGCTGAACCGCTGGAGGCAGATGATTGGCTGAAGACCATTGAAAGTAAGATGAGGATAATACAATGCCAAGGATATGAAAGGGTGCTGTTTGCCTCTCATCAATTGCAAGTACCTGCTGCTGATTGGTGGACCGCCTACGTGGCTGCCCATCATGACCCTGATAACATCACTTGGGAAGAGTTCAAGCGTAGCTTCCGTAACCACTACATCCCAAGGGGTGAACTCAAAAACAAGAGGAAAGAGTTTCTGGGACTGCAGCAGGGAAACATGACGGTGAGGGAATACCTCACTAAATTTACTCAACTATCCCATTATGCTCCACGAGACATAGAGACTGATGAGCAGAAACAAGATTGTTTCGTGGAAGGACTTACCGCAGAGATGCAGTGTGCCATGTCCTCCAATGAGTATGAAAGTTTTCAAAAGATGGTGGACAGAGCGTTTGTGGTGGAAAGGAAGCTAAAGGCCCTGGAAAATGAGAATAAGAGGAAGGCGGGATGGTCACATCAGGCCTCAGGGAGCAACACCCGCCCACGTATGATGCAGCAACCTACGGGGCAGACGAGCCGTGCTGCGGTACCCTATTCAGCACCAAGAGGGTACAACCCAAACTACAGGCCTCCCGCAGCACCAGCACAGCCGGCACGTCAGTTTGTGCAGCAGCCTCGCCCCGCATATCCACCTCGACCAGCAGTGCAAGGACCCCCAAACCAACCCCAAGACAACAAGGGCCAAGCATCTAAGATTGGGGTGCAATGTTTCAGCTGTGGTGAAGTGGGGCACTACGCCCATAAATGCCCAAAGAAGAAGCCTGCGCCGCCACAACAGCAGAGTGTAATGAGAGGACGGGTGAACCATGTCACTATGGAGGAAGCACAAGAGGCACCCGACGTGGTAGTTGGTAAGTTTCCTGCCAATTTACACCTTGCAACTCTGCTGTTTGATTCTGGTGCTACCCACTCGTTCATTGCTCAAGGGTTTGTTAAGAAACATGACCTAGCAACCACACAAATGAACCATATGCTAGCCGTAAACTCTCCAGGTGGAGAAATAAGGACAAGACAAGTGTGTCCCAAAGTGAGCCTAGATATTAATGGGGTAGTATTTACTGCTAACCTCATAGTGATAGATTCACAAGGGGTAGATATTATTCTGGGTATGGATTGGTTGACCAAACATAAAGGAATCATCCATTGTTCGACCAGAACGGTGGAACTAACTCACCCCAGTGGTACCAGAGTAAAGTTCATAACAATACACGAGCCTAGGAGGGACATTAAATTAAATCAAGTGGAGGTGAAAGTTGAGGAAATCAGAACTATCAGGGAATATCCAGATGTTTTTCCGGAGGAGTTGCCAGGTATGCCTCCCGACCGTGACGTGGAATTCACAATTGAGCTAGTACCGGGAACAGCCCCGATATACAAGAGACCTTATCGAATGGACTCCAAGCAGCTAGAAGAGCTCAAGGATCATTTGAGAGAATTGACGGAGAAGGGGTATATTCGCCCTAGTTCCTCACCATGGGGAGCTCCGGTGATATTTGTGCCTAAGAAAGACGGAACCCAAAGGTTATGCGTGGATTACCGTGCCTTGAATGAGGTAACCATTAAGAACAAGTACCCATTACCCCGCATTGAAGACTTGTTTGATCAGTTGAGGGGAGCTTGTGTGTTCTCGAAAATTGATCTCAGGTCGGGATACCACCAACTCAAGGTAAGGCCATCTGATATTCCCAAGACAGCTTTCGTATCTCGGTACGGACTGTATGAATACACTGTCATGCCTTTCGGGCTAACCAATGCCCCGGCATATTTCATGTACCTCATGAACAAGGTATTCATGGAATATCTGGACAAATTTGTGGTGGTTTTCATAGATGATATTCTCGTCTTCTCCAAAGATGAAGAAGAACATGAGAAACATCTAAGGTTGGTGTTACAGAGGCTGAGAGAACACCAACTATATGCCAAGTTGAGCAAGTGTGAGTTTTGGCTGAAGAGAGTTCCCTTTTTAGGACATATAATCTCGGAGGGAGGAATCTCCGTAGATCCCGCCAAAATCGAAGATATCCAGAAGTGGAAGACCCCTGAAAATGTCGGGGAAGTTCGAAGCTTTTTGGGATTGGCTGGATACTATCAACGGTTTATTGAGGGATTCTCCAAGATCTCGAGACCTCTCACTAAACTGTTGGAAAAGGGAATCACATTCACCTGGACGCCACAGTGTGAGACGAGCTTTCAGAAGCTAAAGAAGAGATTGACAACAGCCCCAGTGTTGGTTATGCCAGATATGCAGAAGAATTTCACAGTGTACTGCGATGCCTCTGGAAACGGGTTGGGATGTGTTCTCATGCAAGAAGGACATGTCGTGGCATATGCATCCCGGCAGCTTCGGAAGCACGAGAAGAACTATCCTACACATGACCTAGAACTAGCTGCAGTGGTACACGCGTTGAAAATTTGGCGGCACTATTTGATGGGGAAGAGGACAGAGATATATACGGATCATAAGAGTTTGAAGTACATATTCACACAGCCAGATCTCAACCTCAGACAAAGGAGATGGCTAGAGCTAATCAATGACTTTTATGTGGGCATCAACTATCATCCTAGGAAAGCAAACGTCGTGGCCGATGCTCTGAGTCGGAAAGTGCAGGTCAATAAGTTGAGCTTGAAGGACATGCCCGCAGAATTGAAGGACGAGGTTATAAGGCTCAATCTATGTCTAGTAAATAGTGGTGAAGCCATCGCCATGGAAGTGGACTCCACACTCGAGCAAGACATACGCGAGGGCCAAAAGAATGATGAGAAGATACAAGAGATCAGACGGCTCATTAAGGAAAATAAAGCTCCTGGTTTTAGAGAGGATGAACAGGGAACGGTGTGGCACGGGAAAAGGATTTGTGTGCCAGAAGTAAAGGAGATCCGTAAATTAATTTTGAAGGAGGCTCACGATTCTGACTATTCCATTCATCCTGGGAGTACGAAGATGTACCAGGACCTCAAGAGCAGGTATTGGTGATATGGCATGAAGCGAGATGTCGCGGAACATGTTGCCCTATGTGACACATGTCAGTTGGTGAAAGCAGAACATCAACGACCCGCGGGATTATTGCAACCACTCAAAGTGCCTGAATGGAAATGGGAAGAAATCAGCATGGATTTTGTCGTGGGATTGCCTAGGACCCAATCTGGGTATGATTCAATATGGGTCATTATTGATCGGCTAACCAAGGTAGCTCATTTCATTCCTGTGAAAGAAAGCTACAGCGGATCCAAATTGGCAGAATTGTACATGTCAAGGATTGTGTGTTACCATGGAGTGCCAAAGAAGATAGTGTCGGATCGAGGGACACAGTTCACCTCGAGGTTTTGGCAAAAGTTGCATGAAACCATGGGAACCCATCTGAACTTCAGTTCTGCCTATCATCCCCAAACTGAGGGGCAGACGGAGAGAACCAATCAGATCCTTGAAGATATGTTAAGGGCATGTGCACTCAAAAACAATAGGAGTTGGGACAAGAACTTACTGTATGCGGAGTTTTCCTATAACAACAGTTATCAAGCTAGTATGAAGATGTCACCATTTGAAGCTTTGTATGGAAGGAAGTGCAGAACTCCTCTATTTTGGAACCAAACAGGAGAAAGTAAAGTGTTTGGTCCAGAGGTGCTACGAGAAGCCGAAGCGAAGGTGAGGGAGATTCGCAACAACTTGAGGATAGCACAAACACGCCAGAAGAGTTATGCTGATGTACGAAGAAGAGAACTCGTTTTCAACGTGGGAGACTATGTTTATCTCAAGGTGTCCTCTATCAGAGGACTTCGTCGGTTCAAGGTGAAAGGGAAGTTGTCGCCTCGATACATCGGACCCTTTCAAGTTTTGGAAAGAAAAGGCGAAGTGGCGTACCAACTAGAGTTACCGGTTCATCTATCAGATGTGCACGATGTATTCCATGTGTCACAACTCAAGAAATGCCTGAGGACACCTGAGGAGGTGTTACCCATGAATGAAGTGGATGTAGCTGAAGATTTGTCTTATGCCGAGCAACCATACAAAATTTTGGAGACGATGGAACGCCTCACCAGAAACAAGAGAATCAGGATGTGCAAGGTGCAGTGGAAGCATCACTCAGAAGAGGAAGCCACCTGGGAACGGGAAGATGAGCTTAAAGCACAATTTCCGGAATTGTTTTCTTAGAAACACCAATCTCGAGGACGAGATTTCTTTTAAGGGGGGTAGAGCTGTAACACCCCAAATTTTGATTCAAAACCCTAAACCATGTTCAGAGGAGAATTTAAAATTTTTTGGACGTATTGCATGTTTTGCAAAAATTCAAATTCAAACTGGAATTCAAATTATACTCAAAACAGAAAAGAAATGGAAAAAGAAAAAGAAAAACGGGAAAAAAACCGGCCAGTGGGCCGAAACCCGCCAGCCGGCCCAACTTTCCCCGCGCCAGCCCGCCCCGCGCGCGCCCGCGCGCTCTCACACAGACAGGTGGGACCCACCTGTCATCCCCAACCTCGCTCGCGCCGACCCCGGACTTTTCCCCCGAGCGCGCGCGATCTTAACCGATCGGGAAACCCGTTCCGCCGCCCGAATTCTGGTCCCAGAGGACTCCAACTCGATCACAACAGACCCACCGCCCTCCCCCGGCTATAAAAACCCCCGATCCGATCAGTTTTTCCCACGCGATCGCCGATTTTCACTCCGGTGAGCACCGAGACTTCGCCGGTGAATTCTGGTCGATCTAAGCTCGGAAACTCTGATCTAACTCGCTGGTCTTGATCCACCGCCTCCGGGGAACTTTGCAGGTGCAGAAAACTCGGAGAGTTACGGTGTAAACACAGCGCCGACGAGCTTCGCCGTGGTTTTGCCTCGGACCTCGCCGCCGATCACTTTCCAGGACCCCCGAGCTCGAGAAAACCCCCGAGGTGAGATCCCTGACCTCCCCTCTACCGATCTAGGCCATAAGATCACAGTTCTAGGCAGAATTCTCGAGGATCCGAAACTTTCCGGCGAGATCGCCGCTTCCCGCCGCCGTGCGCCGCCGGCAGCACCGCCCGCGCTCGATCAGAGCGACGTGGCCGCTTGTGCGCCGTTTATTTTAAATCGCACGGTAGGGTTTAAAACCCCGCGTACCGGTTCGATGTTATAATCTCAGCCGTCGGTTTAAAATTGGACGGTCCACGTCAGCCCCGCGTTATAAAGACAGGAATTCTTACGTGCTACCCCCTGGGGTTCTCTGGAATTGAGAGCTAGCCCCGGAAACTTCAGATCTAGCCCCTGGAACTCCAGAAAATCATGTAAATTCATTTAAAAATCAGTTTTAGCCCCTGGACTTAATAAAAATTAGGAAAAACACCTCTGATAAGTGTAGCTAGACCCCTGGAAATTATGAAAATAATATTATAGACCCTGTAATGGGGTGAATTCATTATTTTAGCCCTGTTTAGTATTTAATTTAGAAAATTGAATATGTAACTAGTGTTTAAAAATTAAAAAGTGGGACAAACATAATTGTCAAAATTAATTAAAAACTTTCTCAGTACTTAGAAAACTTTGGAGAGAGATAAAAATCTATTTTTGGGCTGAAATGAATCTGTTTCATCTACTATTCACATTTATTAGTATAGGGACACATTTTTAAGTAAAGAATAGTTATAGAAAAATAGGGAAAATAATTATGAAATAGTTTACATCAGAGGCCAAGGTTAAAATATGTTATTAAAATTATTTAGGACCAGAACCTATACTGTTTAGATGATGTGTATTACTAATTTCATAATAAAATACACAATTATGCATAGGAGTATAAAAAAATGATAAATGGAGTTTTTTAAAATCCAAAGGGTTCAGTTTAGGGTTGGTAGAAATTATGAAGGCACATATGGGGAAGAAAAATACTTTTCATACACACTTGGTAGTAAAAAGGTGTAGTAGTTGAATATAAGAAATTTATTGGAAACCCATATAAATAGTATGTAAGTATAAATGTGGACACAAAAGTAGGAATCATATATACATGGTTAAAAGTGCATGCAAGCCACAACTTAACACACATAAAGTAACCCCAACACATATAATGGTAAAGAACTTTTATAAATGTGAATGTGTGGTTTGTATAAAGTAGAAGTGTGAACTATGTCTTATGATTGTTGTTTTTCTTTTGCTATGTGTGATGGTATGAAGTAGAGCCTGTTCAAGAGCAAGTTAACCCTTTCCAAGATCAGGACTACCCATTTCAAGAGCAGCAAGAAGGAGGCAAGTGTCCTTGACCACTCTGATCCTATGCTAGGATGTGTAGATAGAATTATTTGCATTGTCAAATGAAATATGAAACCCATGCTAGGAAGTTTCCCTAGAATTGCATTACCTTGTTTCCTTGTAGCTTGGGTTGGGATTTATTTTGTCATGTCATTTATATCCATGCATATGCTTAGCCATGCTTAGAATGGGATGTTTGGGACATGAAATCATCAGTTTATATTACCATACTCTTGAATGAGACATTGTGAGTTATGTAGAGGTAGGGATCAAGACAAGTTGGATGTTTTGGTTGTGTGCTGGGTGCACGAGACTTGGGTTTGTGTTTAGTACTTGTCTGGATCCTAAGGACCGGTTCATGGAGCATGTAACCCGGCTTTACAGTGCCAACCACATGCAGAGATGGGGCAGCTTGGCCAATTAATTAGGTGTATCCCCGGCGTAGTATGGGTGTGTTGGATGGTGCGGGGATTAGGTGTCAGCTGGACTACCATATGAACCGCAAGGCTCAAGAGGGGGCCACTGCAGCGGGGTTGGAGCCTCTTGTATGCTGTTAGGGGTGAAACCTCAGTGGGCCCACGCTCGTCGGGAATCCCTTTGTAAAGGCTTCGTAGTGATCTCTTGGCCGCACACCTGGGAAGTGTGAATGTGGATCGTAGCCACTGGCATAATGGAGGTTCTTTTAGTCCACCCGGCAACGGGGGATGAAATCACTACTTGTGGGTACAGTGGTACAAACTCTGCAGAGTCAAAACTGTCTTGACAGCCGTGCTCACGGTTAAGAGCGGCCTGGACTTATTCATGATTAGAGGAATGATGGTTTGGAAGTTAAGCGGGGAGCTTAACATTGGAAGTGATGTTATGGTTATTGGATTATGATAATGGGTTGGGAGATTGGGACCATTTCACCTGTGTAGTAATGTAGGTGCTTAATAAGCTAAGGTGATAGGTATTAATTGCGTAGTGCTTTAACCATGAGTTCAACCTCTCCTTGTTCTAGCCATGCATGATATAATTTTCCCACACTTGCTGAGTACCATTGGTACTCAACCTTGCATATTTGTTGGTTTATATTGCTGCTCAGGTCAGGATAATGAGGTGGTGTATAATGACCAAGATTTTGGACCCGAGGAAGGCTTTTAGGTTCATGAAGACCCCCGGGCAACGCCTGTGATGGAGCCCGAAAGAATAATATTCCGCTGCTTGTTTATTTACTTGTGATGAAGCATTTGTGTCTATTGAGACATTTGCGATGTAAGACTTACTTATATTCGACACCTGGCTTGTAATAAATGATGCTTCACTATTTGTCATCACATGTATGAGAAAATGATCCTGGCATACATGTGATATTCACTTGGTTGTTTCTTCGGAAAAACCGGGTGTGACAGTCCTTCTCTGATCAGACAGATCATTGGGGCTTTCTTCCGGCGATCTTCCTCGACTGAACTCCAGCGATGGGCATACTCGGCGAGTTGGGGCTAGGGCTCTAAGTCATCGGCTCAGGAGTTGGAAAAGAAGTGCGTGGTTTCGGCCAAATGTTCTGTGTTCTATTTATAATCGGGAGAAGAAGAGTCCTAATCTGATTGTATTCCGAATAAGAGTTCTATTCAGATCGTCGTTGAGACTTAACAACTTATCTTTAGTTGATTTGGTGCGGTAACATTGTGGAATTCATGTCGGTTTCCTCTCCGTACCGGTATTTCTACGCGTACAGAATCACAAACCGCTGCAGAACTCATTACCTCCGTGATGATGAGCTCTGGAAGCTCCACGTGACTACCGGGGCCTGATCTCCCCTTTTCCGCAGAGACGAGCTCCGGTTGTGCCGCGTGTCAAGCGAGCGAGACCTCCCTCTCCTTCGGAGGTGAGCTCCGCGTGCGCCACGTATCCTGGCGATCGGGACCTCCTCTCTATTCGGAGGTGGCTCCGCGCACGCATCGTGTCAGTGTCGGACCTTCCCTCTCTCCGGGGTCGCTCCGGGTGTGCCATGTATCCATTCCAGACCTCCCTCTCTTCGGAGGTGGGCTCCGTGAATGCCATGCGTCAAGTAGCACCGGACTTCCTTTCTTCTCAAAGATGAGCTCCGAGGTTAACAAGTGTCCAACAGTGACGAACCTCCCGGAGATATGCTCCGGTGGCGACACGTGTCCAATAGGACCGGACCTCTCGGAGGTGAGCTCCGAGGTCGACACGTATCTCGCACGTCTGGTCCTCTGATTTCCGTGGTGACTAGCTCCGAAGGTGACATGTGTCCTGCGGCTGGCCTTGCTTCTCCGCAGAGGCTAGCTCTGGGGGCAACACGTGTCCCACAGGGTCAGACGTCTCCCCCTTTGCGGAGATGAGCCCCGAGCCTGCCATGTAGCCAGTTTAGCGGCGGACCTCTCCCCACTTCACAGGGATGAGCTCTGAACATGCCACATGGCCAGCGGACCGCGGAAGTTGTCTTCGGCGCTCTCTGTGAACTGGATTCATCTCTTTTTGGCTATCTTTTTGATATTTTCTCTGTTCCCACTTCTTTTAAATTGTCTTCTCTACATGAAACATGAATACATGCAGAAACCAGAAATGAGGCTGTCACACTTCGACTCAAATTCTCATTTTTTTGGTAAAATTCCTCTCTACTCAAGTTCTCATTTTTCAATACTTTGGCTCAATCTTTTCTGATCCCTAGGGCATACACTACCCTTCTAGATGAATTCCTAGTGTATCCTGCATACTTTGCACAAATTTGCGGTAGATCTGTTAGAAATACAAAGTTAGGGTTCTTCAGCAGGTCCGGACTAGTCCGGTATTCCGGACATGTCCGCACTCTGAAAACGGACAAGTCCGGTTACCTGTCAATTGAATATCTAACTTCTTATCTTCACGTAATCTACAATACATCGTGTCAATCAATCCTTGATTTTTCTATCAGGCACGATGTAGTCCCACTCCGAACCAATGAAGAAGAAGCATGACAACGTTGCCCAACCGTCTTCTCCTGACGACTCTCTTCCTAAAAGGAGGAGAGTGGTTGGTAAGATGGCACAGAGCAAAGACATTGTTGGAAGCTCTGCGGCCCCCAGGAGAAATTTTGGGAAGGGCAAAGGACTTTCTAGTGGTCCTATTGGTTCCTCGAAGAAGAAATCCCCCATTCACCGCAACAGGCAGCCATCAAGTGATGACTTTGCTGGAAAGGGGAGTGAGCTGGCCGACAACCTCAGGAAAGTTCAAGTCTATTGGCAGCCAAAGCAATGTGCAGACCCTAAATTCTGGAGCAACTTCCATGCTGACTACTATGAGCATGTCTACATGAAGATGAAGAATCCTGTGGTCAAGAGTCAGTGGCTCAACATTGACTACCTGAAGTCCAAGAAATGCCAAGCCTATCATGAGGTACTAGAGGCATTAGAGAGGCATGGGTTAAAGGACCTCCTTTCTTTTCAGTACGACTGGAACAATGAGGTAATCACCCAGTTCTACTCTACTCTCTACTTTGCCCGTGATGATGGGGATGAGATGATCTGGATGACACATGGATCCAGATACAGTGTGAGGGGGCCCGACCTCCATCACATGGGGCCGTGCAGCCTCGCCCGAGGAATCGCATTGGGTGGTGCCGTGTTATGCGGCACCCAACAGCACACATATAAGGAACACAGTATTACAGAAATCAAAAGCGGAAGCTTACAATTATTCTTTGTAAATAATTTACATAAAATATCTACAGCGGAAGTCTATAAACAGCTCAAGATGAATATCTAAGAAGCACTCGAGAAGAGATCCAGCCCGCAGACTCCTCTCGCTAGCAACACGAAGACATGGCAGCGGCTAGGTTCTCCAAGTGTGACATGACTCGGAAGTTTCCGAGTTTCACCGGACAACCTTCTTTATAGCGTCGATGCTTACCTACAAAACCACTTATATAGCAAGAGTGAGCACAAAGGCTCAGCAAGACTTAACCGTCTCTCCTAAGACATGAAACTCTACATGAAAGTAACCTAAGACTTAAACCTGTCATTTCCTAAAAGACTCGCCTACGAGTTCATCCTTAACTTTTAGATTTTTGCCATAATAGTAGTGACCTTGCGCCCAGCAACATTGGAACTCCACAATCAAACAAGAAACGCTTCATTCCAATGTTACTTGTCCAAAGGTGAAAATTAAATTTAGTTTCCTCTATCTCTACCTCAAACAAGGTTCTCATGCAGTTTAACATAATCATAGCAGCAATTATACTTTTGCAAACTGTTCCCACACAACTTGCTTACTACGTCACAACACAGTGAGCAAGCGGTACTCATAACCGCGAGGGACTGTGATTCGAATCAAACACTACCCGGATAACTCGACACATACGCCCGCCTCTGAAGACCTAACTCTGGCGTCCTTCATTACGTCGTATGTGGCAACCTTTCTCAAGACACTAAACTGTAGAACCAGTCGTGCCGTCTCAGGCTAATAGGTCTAACGAGATGATGTGGTATGCCTCTACAATCCAGTGAACCTGGTACATCGGTTTCCTGGTTCCCATATATCAGTAAGCATCCGGTACACAACTCAATACTTGCTCAGCAGGGCTGCATACGCTTCGGTCCTTCACCGACACGGGCAGAGCTACTCGACCAAGACCTCGTCTTGTCGCTACCTAACTCTTCTGCCCGGTCTCATCTTTAGAAACGTAAACTTTAGTTTGCCTCTCTTTCCAACCCCACTTATGTGATCCTAAAACGAAGCTCGCGAGTAGATTCCAACTACTCGTCTTCTACCGGATGTCCTAGCCTATTTAGCACGGCCTTATTCTACAGCATGACACAATGCTACCCTTGACCTCAGGGTTCATGTTTGGTTATGCAAGTGGAGTATCAACATCCTTGACCTAATGCACATACAAACCTTGACCAAATGTAGTGAACAAAGGGAAAACTTTAAAAACAACTTAAGTGCAAACCGGGGCTTGCCTTGGTTTTGCAGGTGACTAAAGTCAGATAAGATGAAGTTAGTTGCTGATGATGACTTGAAGCTTAATCCCTGCCTTCTTTCTCCTTGATCCAAGCTTCACTTATCCACGTTTAAACACTACACGTTATGAATATGCATACAAGTTTAATTATAAAACTTTTGCTAACCAGTGCTAAAGACAAGTTTAAAACTGGAACTCTGTTCAAGAATTTAAAATGACACTGGGGTGGTGGTTTGGATGTGTGTTTAAGTATTATCATCAAGTGAGAAGTGAGGTTCATCACTTGGGTGGTGAGCACCTAATTGGTTGAACAGAACACTACTGATCCAGGGCTCCAATGGAGCTGGAAATTTTCTTGTGAGTTCCTTGTCACAAGAAGGTCCTCTGGACCAAAATTCAGAATGTTTCACTGATTAGGTCACCCAGAACAATTCCCTAAGCATTTAGGCATTAAGGAATTAATTCTGAATAAATTTGCACTTTCATGCAAATTCAAGTGAACTATAATTTCATACATAGCTCAGGGAGTATGCATGAATTTTCCTAGGATTTTTGGAGCTAAGGAATGGCTAGAACTGAATTTCCAAGTTTTGGAAATTCTCTGCAAATGTTTATGTATTCATTTGAATACAGAAACTTGAAATTAGGATTACTCTAACTAAATCAACTCCAAATGAGCTGAAACTTTTACAGGAGTCTCCAAATATCCTAAAGAGTATTCTGTCAAAATTTGGGGATTTTTGGATGAACCAAACTCCCCCAAAAATTCTTTTGCTGAAAAGCTTTAAAGCATTTTCCATAATATTCTGTTGATTTTCATACAAATTGAGTTGCATATTTGGATAGAGTTTTTCATCCTGAATCCAACCAATTTGAATCACTAAATTTGGAGCTTCCTAGCAAAAGTTATGCAGTTCCAATGTTTGAACTGAATTTGGACTTCAAATTAATCACAGAATTGTTTAAACTCTGACTGTGGGCCCCTCGTACACGTGCCAACCGTGGGAACTATGCCACACGGGGTCACAGACTTTTTCCCGCGTCGTCACAGCTTGATCCAGGGCCACAGAGGATCCACACCTTTATCTTCAGCCGCTGACGAGTGGGGCCGGAGAGGTCTTCTTCTTCCTCCCGCTCCCGCGCCGCCCCTTTGCCGGCGCTCCTCTGGAGCTCGCCGGACCCAGCTTTCCGGCCGCCTCTTGGCCGGAGACTTGCCGCCTGTGAGTTTGGGAGGTCGGGAATCATGTCTACGGGGTTGGCTCGGGCTGCCGGTCGCCGGAAGTAGGCCGGTGACGAGCCGCGGCCTTCGGTGACGATAGGCGCTGTCGCCCGGCCCTTGTAGCCCGCTAACAGCTCAACCAAACCGCCCAAAAGCACCAGCAGGGGATGGGCTAGCTCGGCATAGCCTCAACGTGGCTCGGAAACGGCGGCAAGTCGAGGTTCACCGTGCGCCCAAAGGGTGTTACGACGTCCGAGCTCGGGAACGTAAGAAATAGCCCACCCACGGTCGATTTCTAGCTAGGGTTTTGAAGGGAACTTAACCGCTAGCCAGTCTAGTGCTCATGTGAACGATTTGGTGGCCTAAAAACAACACTTACGGTTGAATTTTGAGGATTTCTTACCCGGGGTCTCTTCGCACGTGCCGAGAGCAATTCGCCAAATTCTTGCTCAGGAGGTCATGGCTCGAGTGGAGGTTTGGCGAGGAGCAGCAGGGAACTCCGGCGCTCCTCTGGGTGTCCCAGCTTGGCCGTGGAAGCCCCTTGGTGGCGCTGTCCACGTGAGTCCATATGTGGTCCTCTTTCGGGTCCCTGGACACGCACGCCGTTCTTGGTCGGGCTAGCCAAAAATCCCCCGGTCTAGTGCTGAGGAGGGAGCAGCGGACCCGTCTGTGCCGTTGTGCAGCTTGGGGAGCTCCGTGGCATGGTTTTGGCTGCCCCCCGGCGATCGTCGATGGAGCGGCCGTGATCGGCTCCGTTCTGCTCGTGTGCGAGGGAGGCAGAGCCTCGGTATGCCTTGTGCACGAAGAGATCGACTTGCCCGCTGATAAGGGCGCCAGCCGGCCTCCAGCGCGATGAATTTGCAAGAGGAGGTGGCGTCGGCCGCAGTCCTCGGTGGCGCCTCACGATGGTTCACTTCGGGCTCGGGTCTGAACAGAGGAATAGGCTCTCTTCGGGTGTAAGTCTTCTCCCAATGACATGTGGGGTCCACCCCTCTTCTTATCCCTCAAAACTCTCACAAATATCTCCAAATTTTGGCACCTTGAAAATTCAGCTATGAAGAGCTCAAATTCAAAGGCCAATTGGAAATTTGGAAATTTTTTCTTCAGTTTCAAATTTAAATTCAAATTTCAATGACAATTCATAAGTATCTTTGATACACGTATCAAAGCACCTCCAAATTTTCTCAAAATTTGCCTTCTTCATAATTTGAACCTGGAGAGTTTGAATATGCCCTCTGATCTTCAGTTGACCATTGCAAATACAAATTTTCAAACAACAGTTTGAATTTCCTTTTCGGAAAAGGGCCTTCTTCTCTTTGAAGTAACTCCTTTGATTCCAACTGAATATTTAAATCCTCTTTTGTGATGACCCATTTGAATTTGGGTGAAACACTTTGGTTTGCTCCTAGCCCATGCTTGATCAACCTTGGTCCCAAGCTGAACCTCACAAGTTCAGTTTTTGACCATGCCCCTCAAATTTGAATTCGAGGTGATCTCAAACAAGGCCTTGAAAAAATGGTATATGAGCTCAAACACTCTCCAATTTTGGAACTTAAGCTCTTTAATACCTGAGGACTGCAATGGTCATCTCATATATATGCTTTTGGACCATCTGACCATGAATGCTCTGCAAGGGTTCAAAAATGGGGTTTAAACTTCCCTCCCCTCTACTCATAGGGAATGTGCATATGAGTTAGATTTTTGGGAGTGAAATCCATTCCCAGGTTATCATGTGTTCAACAGGAGTTAAAGAAGATTTTAGCTCTTCCCACATGTCCATGTTTGAGTTTATCATTTTATGTGACATAACTCAAGTCATTCCCTTGTCTAACATGTTTGAATCCAGCATGAACTCAACATGATCATAGTCCATTCCCTTTTTGGCTCACCCTCAAATCAGAAAGTTGCACCACATTCTCCTCAATTCAGATGTATGAGGCTCCATGTGTATCCAAAAGTTTGGCAGCAATTTGAGCTGAGCCTTTGAGACTAAAGACCTTATTTTTGTTCTTTCTCATGTACATGTATGATTACACATGAGTTTAACTCCACCTTGGTCCAACACATTCAAAGGCATGCTTGACCCCATGTAGTTGCACCTCATGTATACCATCCCGTGTAAGAAAGTTTTTGTAAGTCCCATTTTTCATGAACAGAAACACAATGACGTTCAATCATCCGTTCTTTTACATTCACGTTTTTGGGACTTTTACATTCCTCCCCCCTTAAAAAGAATCTCGTCCCGAGATTCCAATAGAAGAACGAGACGGGAGAGGTAATGCCAAGTGGTAGGACGATAAAAACTCCGGATAGTTCATGCGGAGGTAATATTTACTCTCCACGTTGTTCCTGCCATGGTATGATTACCCCACAGCACCTGGTAAAATCTTAATATCCGATTCCAGGTGTTCCGGATTCTTCTCATCGATAGTCTGAACCGGTCGCTCGGTGTAGTTACGATCCGGCTTCAACTAGTCAAGTTCTTCGGTGTGGACGGCAATGGTAGCTTTAAGCCACTTCCATAGCTGCGACATATGAAATATGTCGTGAACACCAGCAAGACTTGCCGGTAGTTCCAGCCGGTAAGCTACGGTCCACACATCTCTGTGATAACAAGTGGATCTAAGGCTCCGGAAGAAAAATCCCCCCTTTACATCGGACCGGTGAATTCCTTTCAACAGAGACACGCAAAGACAACGTGTTCTCCACTGTCGACATGCAACGGTCTATGCCTTTGACCATCGTGACTTTTCTTTCGGGATTGAACAGCCTCCAAGTTCGCTTCTACCGTTCGAACTCGTACATTGTCTTTGTTGACTAACCAACCCTGATCCATACTCTTCTGTCGTACTCACACCACTTCCGCGGTGTGCGACATTTCCGGCTGTAGAGTTTCATCTTACGAGGTATAACTATATAGTCTTTAAACAATAGAGTACCCTCATTGCCCTTTATAGTGACGGCATTGAGTGAACTAAAATCAACACTTAATCTTAGTGTCTCATCGTTCTTCTTAACGAACAGCGCAGAGCAACTCCCAGGTGATAAGCTTGGTTGTGTAAAACCGTTGCTCATAAGTGCACTTAGTTGCTCCTTCAACTCCGCTAGTTCATTGGGTGCCATCTTATACGGCCTTCGTGAAATCGGTGTTGTTTCCGGCGTCATTTCAATCTTGAACTTGATGTCCCGTTAGCCGGCATTGCCCGGTAACTCATCGGAAACACATTGGATATTCACGTCCCACCAGAACATCCTCGAGTTTAATCACTCTCGTGGGATAGGCCTAGCCCGTTCTCTTTGCTGTACCGAACAGACTCTTCTGCTTTCATCCAGATTCTTGATCCGTTGAACAGCATTTTCATAACTCAAGTCGAATACAAAAGTTAGAGTTAACTTAAGTATATTTTCAACGAGTATTTATACGCCTTCAGATCATCTCTGGATCAAAAGTTATGATTGATCAAAGCTGACAGATTTTCTGGATAAAATTTGCCAGCATCTCCTTTGTATGTGGATACTTTATCACCAGTGTATACGAAGATACAATAAGAATCTGAGCCAACTTTGAACTGTAACAATGTTGCACATCTCATAACCTTTCCAATGGTGTATCATAGGCTCCTTAAAGATTTTTCTACAGGAAGTTATGGCTTAAAAACAGAAAGGTCCAGAGAGGTTTTTGCTACTGTCCTGGTTTTGAACAGTTTGCCTTCAACTGGACTTTTCACCAACTTAAAGTGTGATTTTGCTCTGGAGGTCTACAAAGAAATTGTAGAGCACATGAAAATCTTTCCAGAACTGTATCATACACATAAATTGGGTCAAGCTACTCAGAGTTATGATCTGTTAAAGTCCAGCATGAATTTCTGCCAGAAACAGAGCACTCCGTTTTTGAAAACTTTGACACCTAATTATACTCTCATTTGAATCTTAGATCAAAATAAGAGTTCAGTAACTAATATTTGTTTCAAACTTCCATTTTTAGTTGAAAGTTGGTTCATGAATCATTTCTTCATAGGGAAGAGATTATTAAGTGTAGTACGGTGGTGATGCACCGTAAGAGCATGTCGGTACTACGTAGCCTCACCAAAAGAAAATCCTGAACCGGATTATACCGGCATATCCGTTTTATCAGTGGCACTAAGACGGTCTGTAGCACACGGGATACGTACGTGGTTAGTACCTGCATAAAGACACTCAATAGTGGTGCACTCAAAGGTTGTTTCATTTCAGGCAGTTCCATAATTGAAAGTAAATACAAACGCCCGTATCATTTCCATACGGCCATCCTTGAGTTAAGTCACGTCTCAAGGTACGTGATTGTGTTTCAACACCACATGACGGGGAACCCGAGTATGTCATGAACGGGTCGTCACGGTTGGGAATGTTATCAACCCAACGGATACCACCTACTGCCCTGCAGGGCACGCCGATGGCAACCGCTGCGTATGTCCTCCTGGGCTACTTCCAGACGAACACACTATCGCGTTACTGACCACACGATGGGGTCTCCACTTACTTGCCTAATGCATGCTAGGGATCAGCGTTTCATATGAACTCAGGAACATGAAGAGTCCAAGAGTCTCATATTAACATCTCACACCAGGCTGTGCGATCTAACCCTGAACCACTTTCCTCGTCAGGGGAGCTAACCGAAATTGAACCGCTTTTGGTGGCGTTCCTTACCATTCTTACCAGAACATAGGTGCGTTGTTACATAAACAAAATTCAGAATTATAACAAATATGTTAGTCATGCCACTTTAAATAACTATACTACTATAGTCCTTATGTGGGCCTAATACCGTTTCCTCACCGTATCCTAAGTTTTTGTCGTAATACTATCCTCATTCCGTGTGCTATTACCAATGCGGCTCTGATACCACGCTGAGGGGGCCCGACCTCCATCACATGGGGCTGTGCCGCCTCGCCCGAGGAATCGCATTGGGTGGTGCCGTGTTATGCGGCACCCAACAGCACACATATAAGGAACACAGTATTACAGAAATCAAAAGCGGAAGCTTACAATTATTCTTTGTAAATAATTTACATAAAATACCTACAGCGGAAGTCTATAAACAGCTCACGATGAATATCTAAGAAGCACTCGAGAAGAGATCCAGCCCGCGGACTCCTCTCGCTAGCAACACGAAGACATGGCAGCGGCTAGGTTCTCCAAGTGTGACATGACTCGGAAGTTTCCGAGTTTCACCGGACAACCTTCTTTATAGCGTCGATGCTTACCTGCAAAACCACTTATATAGCAAGAGTGAGCACAAAGGCTCAGCAAGACTTAACCGTCTCTCCTAAGACATGAAACTCTACATGAAAGTAACCTAAGACTTAAACCTGTCATTTGCGAAAAGACTCGCCTACGAGTTCATCCTTAACTTTCAGATTTTTGACATAATAGTAGTGATCTTGCGCCCAGCAACATTGGAACTCCACAATCAAACAAGAAACGCTTCATTTCAATGTTACTTGTCCCAAGGTGAAAATTAAATTTAGTTTGCTCTATCTCTACCTCAAACAAGGTTCTCATGCAGTTTAACATAATCATGGCAGCAATTATACTTTTGCAAACTGTTCCCACACAACTTGCTTAATACGTCACAACACAGTGAGCAAGCGGTACTCATAAGCGCGAGGGACGGTGATTCGAATCAAACACTACCCGGATAACTCAACACATACGCCCTCCTCTGAAGACCCAACTCTGGCGTCCTTCATTACGTCGTATGTGGCAACCTTTCTAAGGACACTAAACTGTAGAACCGGTCGCGCCGTCTCGGGCTCATAGGTCTAACGAGACGATGTGGTATGCCTCTACAATCCAGTGAACCTGGTACATCGGTTTCCTGGTTCCCATATATCAGTAAGCATCCGGTACACAACTCAATACTTGCTCAGCGGGGCTGCATACGCTTCGGTCCTTGACCGACACGGGCAGAGCTACTCGACCAAGACCTCGTCTTGTCGCTACCTAACTCTTCTGCCCGGTCTCATCTTTAGAAACGTAAACTTTAGTTTGCCTCTCTTTCCAACCCCACTTATGTGATCCTAAAACAAAGCTCGCGAGTAGATTCCAACTACTCGTCTTCTACCGGATGTCCTAGCCTATTTAGCACGGCCTTATTCTACAGCGATGACACCATGCTACCCTTGACCTCAGGGTTCATGTTTGGTTATGCAAGTGGAGTATCAACATCCTTGACCTAATGCACATACAAACCTTGACCAAATGTAGTGAACAAAGGGAAAACTTTAAAAACAACTTAAGTGCAAACCGGGGCTTGCCTTGGTTTTGCAGGTGACTAAAGTCAGATAAGATGAAGTTAGTTGCTGATGATGACTTGAAGCTTAATCCCTGCCTTCTTGCTCCTTGATCCAAGCTTCACTTATCCACGTTTAAACACTACACGTTATGAATATGCATACAAGTTTAATTATAAAACTTTTGCTAACCAGTGCTAAAGACAAGTTTAAAACTGGAACTCTGTTCAAGAATTTAAAATGACACTGGGGTGGTGGTTTGGATGTGTGTTTAAGTATTATCATCAAGTGAGAAGTGAGGTTCATCACTTGGGTGGTGAGCACCTAATTGGTTGAACAGAACACTACTGATCCAGGGCTCCAATGGAGCTGGAAATTTTCTTGTGAGTTCCTTGTCACAAGAAAGTCCTCTGGACTAAAATTTAGAATGTTTCACTGATTAGGTCACCCAGAACAATTCCCTAAGCATTTAGGCATAAAGGAATTAATTCTGAATAAATATGCACTTTCATGCAAATTCAAGTGAACTATAATTTCATACATAGCTCAGGGAGTATGCATGAATTTTCCTAGGATTTTTTGAGCTAAGGAATGGCTAGAACTGAATTTCCAAGTTTTGGAAATTCTCTGCAAATGTTTATGTATTCATTTGAATACAGAAACTTGAAATTAGGATTACTCTAACTAAATCAACTCCAAATGAGCTGAAACTTTTACAGGAGTCTCCAAATATCCTAAAGAGTATTCTGGAAAAATTTGGGGATTTTTGGATGAGCCAAACTCCCCCTAAAATTCTTTTGCTGAAAAGATTTAACGAATTTTACAGAATTTTCTGTTGATTTTCATACAAATTGAGTTGCATATTTGGATAGAGTTTTTCATCCTGAATCCAACCCAATTTGAATAACTAAATTTGGAGCTTCCTAGCAAAAGTTATGCAGTTCCAATGTTTGAACTGTATTTGGACTTCAAATTAATCACAGAATTGTTTAAACTCTGACTGCGGGCCCCTCGTACACGTGTCAACCGCGGGAACTATGCCACACGGGGTCACAGACCTTTTTCCGCGTCGTCACAGCTTGATCCAGGGCCATAGAGGATTCTCACCTTTATCTTCAGCCGCTGACGAGTGGGGCCGGAGAGGTCTTTTTCTTCCTCCCGCTCCCGCGCCGCCCCTTCGCCGGCGCTCCTCTGGAGCTCGCCGCACCCAGCTTTCCGGCCGCCTCTTGGCCAGAGACTAACCGCCTGTGAGTTTGGGAGGTCGGGAAACATGTCTACGGGTTGGCTCGGGCTGCCGGTGGCCGGAAGTAGGCCGGCGACGAGCCGCGGCCTTCGGTGACGATCGGCGTTGTGCCCGGCCCTTGTAGCCCACTAACAGCTCAACCAAACCGCCCAAAAGCACCAGCAGGGGATGGGCTAGCTCGGCATAGCCTCAACGTGGCTCGGAAACGGTGGCAAGTCGAGGTTCACCGTGCGCCCGAAGGGTGTTGCGACGTCCGAGCTCGGGAACGTAAGAAATAGCCCACCCACGGTCGATTTCTAGCTAGGGTTTTGAAGGGAACTTAACCGCTAGCCAGTCTAGTGCTCATGTGCACGATTTGGTGGCCTAAAAACAACACTTACGATTGACTTTTGAGGATTTCTTACCCGGGGTCTCTTCGCAGTGCCGAGAGCAATTCGCCAAATTCTTGCTCAGGAGGTCATGGCTCGAGTGGAGGTTTGGCGAGGAGCAGCAGGGAACTCCAGCACTCCTCTGGGTGTCCCAGCTCGGCCGTGGAAGCCCCTTGGTGGCTCTGTCCATGTGAGTCCATATGTGGTCCTCTTTCGGGTCCCTGCACACGCACACTGTTCTTGGTCGGGGTAGCCAAAAATCCCCCGGTCTAGTGCTGAGGAGGGAGCAGCGGACCCGTCTGTGCCGTTATGCAGCTTGGGGAGCTCTGTGGCATGGTTTTGGCTGCCTCCCAGCGATCGTTGACGGAGAGGCCGTGATCGGCTCCGTTCTTCTCGTGTGCGAGGGAGGCAGAGCCTCGGTATGCCTTGTGCACGAAGAGATCGACTTGCCCGCTGATAAGGGCGCCAGCCGGCCTCCAGCGCGATGAATTTGCAAGAGGAGGTGGCGTCGGCCGCAGCCCTCGGTGGCGCCTCACGATGGTTCACTTCGGGCTCGGGTCTGAACAGAGGAATAGGCTCTCTTCGGGTGTATGTCTTCTCCCAATGACATGTGGGGTCCACCCCTCTTCTTATCCCTCAAAACTCTCACAAATATCTCCAAATTTTGGCACCTTGCAAATTCAGCTATGAAGAGCTCAAATTCAAAGGCCAATTGGAAATTTGGAAATTTTTAGTTCAGTTTCAAATTTGAATTCACATTTCATTGACAATTCATAAGTATCTTTGATACACGTATCAAAGCACCTCCAAATTTTCTCAAAATTTGCCTTCTTCATAATTTGAACCTGGAGAGTTTGAATATGCCCTCTGATCTTCAGTTGACCATTGCAAATACAAATTTTCAAACAACAGTTTGAATTTCCTTTTTGGAAAGGGGCCTTCTTCTCTTTGAAGTAACTCCTTTGATTCCAACTGAATATTTAAATCCTCTTTTGTGATGACCCATTTGAATTTGGGTGAAACACTTTGGTTTGCTCCTAGCCCATGCTTGATCAACCTTGGTCCCAAGCTGAACCTCACAAGTTCAGTTTTTGACCATGCCCCTCAAATTTGAATTCGAGGTGATCTCAAATAAGGCCTTGAACAAATGGTATATGAGCTCAAACACTCTCCAATTTTGGAACTTAAGCTCTTTAATACCTGAGGACTGCAATGGTCATCTCATATATATGCTTTTGGACCATCTAACCATGAATGCTCTGCAAGGGTTCAAAAATGGGGTTTAAACTTCCCTCCCCTCTACTCATAGGGAATGTGCATATGAGTTAGATTTTTGGGAGTGAAATCCTTTCCCAGGTTAACATGTGTTCAACAGGAGTTAAAGAAGATTTTAGCTCTTCCCACATGTCCATGTTTGAGTTTATCATTTTATGTGACATAACTCAAGTCATTCCCTTGTCTAACATGTTTGAATTCAGCATGAACTCAACGTGATCATAGTCCATTACCTTTTTGGCTCACCCTCAAATCAGAAAGTGGCCACCACATTCTCCTCAATTCAGATGTATGAGGCTCCATGTGTATCCAAAAGTTTGGCAGCAATTTGAGCTGAGCCTTTGAGACTAAAGACCTTATTTTTGTTCTTTCTCATGTACATGTATGATTACACATGAGTTTAACTCCACCTTGGTCCAACACATTCAAAGGCATGCTTGACCCCATGTAGTTGCAGCTCATGTATACCATCCCATGTAAGAAAGTTTTTGTAAGTCCCATTTTTCATGAACAGAAACACAATGACGTTCAATCATCCGTTCTTTTGCATTCAAGTTTTTGGGACTTTTACACCGTGTCACCTATGAAGAATTTGCAAACATTATTCATCTTGAACACACCCTGGACAATGAGCTTGTCATTCACAACCTAAAGCCCTTGGAAAAGAATGAGATGGAATTCTTGTATGATACAAGAATGCCATATGTACCCCCCCACCACCACTAAATACTTGAAGACGTTCTTTGCCGTACTCAATAGGATCTTGAGAAAGACCATAGCTCCAAAGGATGATGATGCAGGGACAATCCAAGGGACTCTGAGGACATTGATGAAAGTGATAAGCAAGAAGAGGACTTTCAATGTCTTTGAGTACATCTATAATGACATAGTGAATATCTCCATCTCCCCAAACAGGTCCTGTGGCTATGCACCTTATGTCATGTATATGATTGAGAAGGTGACAGGACTGGAGTTTGTCAAAGATGTCTCTCACACTGGCCTCAAGCCCCAGAAGCCTACAGTCTACACTGTGCCCTCTACTCATGAAGGCTCAAGGGCGTCGGAGCCTACACCTACTCCTATCCCTCTAGCTGCTATAGAGTCCTCCAGTGGTATGCTCAAAATGCTCTCTTCTATTTTTGGCTGTTGTCGCAAAATTGAAGTTAGGCAACACAAGGAGAGTTTGGCCAGAAAAAGACATCAAAGATACATGAAGGCCAACATCAAAGCCATATGTGAGAATCTGAAGATTGAGCCGGTTGGATCATTACAGATCTCTGAGGACTCTGAGCGGCGATATGTGATTCCACTCAATTTTTCCCTTTTTTGGTGCCTTGATGCTAAAAGGGGGAGAGATTGAGATTTATGTTAAGTTATCTTATTGTAAAACCTTAAGGATGTGTGGTGGACATGGACATGTATTTTGAAGTTTCATGTAATTTTTATTTTGAGGTCTCATGAATGTGTGATGCCTATTCAATATCGATGTGATGATTTTTATTTTTGAAGTCTCATGGATATCACATTGTGTTACACACACTTTTAGGCATCCCACCATAAAGGGTGCATATATGTGAGAGGTTCTTGTACTCATTTGTCATTCTCATATATGCACACTTTATGAAAATCAAATTTTATTATTAATTATGCAATCTCAGTTGGTTGTCATCAATCACCAAAAAGGGGAGAGATTGAAAGTGCATCTAGGCATTCTCTTGTGGGTTTTGGACGATTGATGACAAATGAATTGAGATCCTAATGAACTTGTTGAGATGAATGCAGATTAACTCGTGTAAGGTAGAAGTGATGCACTCAAAAAGGTGAAAAATCAAGTGATGAAGAAAAAAAGGAAAAGAACAGATTCATGAGCCAAGAAAAATGGATACATAAAATTGCTTAGAGGGGGGTGAATAGGCTAAAATACCTGAAATGATTGAACTAAATGAGATTAGAACTCAGAAGCCGGACTAGTCTAGCTCAGGGGCGGACTAGTCTGATCAACCTGCTGGAAAGGCCTAAAAGGCCAGACTAGTCTGCCTTGGAGGCAGACTAGTCTGGTCAAACTGCCGGAAAGATCTAAAACTTGGTTTTTATGGGCTTTTCTCCAAATTTTAGTTTAAAAAAATGTGGATGAGACAACTAGAACTTCTATATGACAAGTGTGACAGAATATTGAAATGAATTGCAAGAGTGACGATGTATAGCGAAATAAATTAAACAAACCCTAAGCAATCTTGATCTTCAAAGAAATGTACATGCAACAGAGACACTTAGGATTTTTACCGAGGTTCGATTCCACTCAGGAATCTACGTCCCCGTTAAGGAGTCCACAAAGGACCGGGTCTAACAACTCTTTCCTCACCAAGTCGCCACTAAGGCCAACCCGGTTCTTCACTATCTCAAGGGTTAACTTACAAAGTTTTGGGCTGCTCACAATTCGAGGCTACCACTTGATCACTTCCACAAACATCACAGATCTCACAAGCCACAGATCACACAAGTGCACGAGATCACTCCAAGAGCCTAAATGCAAAGTTCTTCCTTCTCCTCTTCTCACACACCCAAATTCACTTAAGAATTGGCTCTAGAGGGTGAGTAGGCAAGAGAGAAGGATTAGGGGGGCTCTTGGATCGTTGTGGCGGCGCTAGGGTTCCCGGTTTTTCTAAATGACGTCGGGGCATCTCCTTTTATAGAAGTCCCGAAGCCAACCGTTGCCACCTACCGAAAGTCTGGACAAGTCCGCCAAACACCGGACTAGTCCGATCTCACACAGGAACTATTTGTCCGGGTGAGAACGGACAAGTCTGGAGGACCCAGACTAGTCCGGCCATTAAGGCAGACAAGTCTGGTCCACCAAGACTTAGCCGTGGGAGCTCTCATCTCACACCCATACGGACTAGTCCACCTTAGAATGAACTAGCCCGAACTCACACAGGAACTCTTAGTCCGTGTGAAAACGGACAAGTCTGGCTAGCTCGGACTAGTCCGGCCACTCAGTCGGATAAATCCGGTCTACCAGGACTTAGCCCCAAAAACACTCTCACCTAGAGAGAAACGGACTAGTCCGTCCATAACGTACAGGTCCGATCTCAGTCAGGAACTCTTACTCCGCCCTAAAACAGACTAAGCCGTAGGACTTCCGGACTAGTCCGGCCTCTTCCCCCGGACAAGTCCGGCTTGCCCAACTTTACCTCTCTACCTCTCTCCACTAAGGATTTGACACTTCTAATGCTTTGAGCTCTCTTCTGTGATCTCAATGCACTTGACACACACACTCTTTCTTTTACACGGCTAGCCTACTAAAGACTCAAGTGAAACCCTAATTTCTACTCTTTGAGTCCTCGACGCCGTTCTTCATCTTTTTCCTTTTTTTGAGAGTTTAGGTGCCCGCCTTGGAAATGTCCTGTGCTTATGATCATCTCAGCTCATTAGTCTCTTAATTTGTTGTCATCAATCATCCAAAACCCATGGGGATGCCTAGATGCACTTACAATCTCCCCTTTTTGGTGATTGATGACAACACATTAAGTTTCAACATAAGAGGTAAAAATTTTATTTTTAATAACAAGTGTACGTATGCAAAACTCCCCCTGAATGTATGCAAGAGTAAAAGAGGGGAGTTGGCATACATTCACATGTTATGGTGGGGTCCCTACGTGTTGTGCTCAAAATTAAAAATGTGATAAGACAATAAGCATAAAACAGCCATAAAATCCAACACGTAGTGTTACACAAAAGATAGGCATGCATAAAACATAAAACATAGATAGCCATGTCCAAAATAGTCATGTCCAAAAGATCTATTACGAGACTAGAAGATGATAAAAAATAGGACATCCTTTTCACATTTCTCCCCCTTTGGCATCAAGGAACCAAAAAGGAAAGGAGGGAGGAAGATACGCCTAAGTCTACTCGTCATCTTCTTCGTCTTCTTCTTCATCACCATTTTCATCGCTCTCCATAGCCTCCGTATCCTCTTCTTCTTCGTCGGCGGTGGTGGGTGGAGGCACGGCCTTGGAAGATCTTCCATCTTCCCTGAATTGGGCGAGCTCATCAGCGGTGAACTCCGGATATGGAGTGAGTTCCCCATCACTCTCCTCAAGGGGAGACATGGGTACCTCAAGCTTGTCACACACAGCCTTGAGGTACTTCTCCTGACGCCTCTCTATGCGTTGAGTCCGGACCTCCACACGTCGACAGGAGGCGAATAGTGCGTTGAAGCACTTGAAGAATCCGCTCATGGATTGCGGAGGAGGAGATGATGGGGGAGCTGCAGAGCTAGAAAGGGCCGCTGAGCTGGACGGAGGTTGAGCATTTTTTCTCCTTGAGGGTTCTGGCAGAATGGGGAATAGCTAAGGACGGAGAGGTCGATGAGTGACATCCTTGACAAATATTATCCCCGACACCTTCTCAATTAGGCATATAATGTACGGTGCATAACCACATGAGCGGTTGGGAGTGTGAGAGATGTTGAAGATGTCATCATAAATATGCTCAACAAGGTTGAACTTCTCTTCACCATCTATCAAGAGGAGGAGATGCCTTAAGTTTCCTTGAATTACCCCTGCATCTCCATCCTTGGGGGCAATGGTCCTCCTCAGAATCCGGTTGAGGATGCTATAGAACGGCTTGATGTTCCTAGCAAGCCCGGCCTCATAGGGAACATGACTAGGATACATATAGTCAAGTTGATCCCTGTCCACTGCCTTGAGATTGGAAATGATAATCTCATGATCCAAGTGCTCCTCAAGGCCAAGTATCTGTGCAAACCTCTCATAGGTGACTGAGTACTTCTCTCCATGAGTCATCCAGGTGATTTTACGATCACCGTAGGTGGACAAGTACACAGTGGTGTAGAACTGCACAATTACCTCAATGTTCCAGTCATACTTGAAGCTCATGATTTCCTTGATTCCATGGCGCTCTCGGCTTCAATCACTGCATCAAAAGCTTTGTGCTCCCTTTTGGCCATGTAGTCTCAATCTACCCATTGAGCTTGAGTGATTGGGGTCTTCATTTTTAGGTACACCAAGCGGTAGTAATTGCAGTGAAAGTCAAACCAAAACCTAGGGTCGGCTGTGTGCTTCTCATAGTCATAGACTTTATCCATCCTCAGCCTTCTCGCCTTTTCATCCCCCTTTCCTTTGAATACAAATGCCGGATTGTTGGGATGTTGGTTTGTATCTCTAACATGGGCAGCCATCTTTAAGGGGCCGATGGGCTTCGGTTGCCCTTTCTCTCTGATTTTTATCCCTCCTGCTCTGTTTGTTGGTGCTTTGGCAGTTGCCTTTTTGTTCTTCGGCTGCTCAGGAAGTAGAGCCTTACCCTTCTTTGGATCATGAGGAACCCTATCCTCGGATTCCTTTTCCTTCTCTTTATCTCCCAAGGTGACCAGCCTCTTTATCTTGGGCTCTGAGGCACTAGCAGCTTGGGAGATCTGGGCTTCACGTTCGGCCCTTTTCTTTCTTAGTTGATCCTTCAAGGATTCTTCAACGTCTTGGGAAATTTGTGCCTCCTCATCGAGATCATGCTTCTTCTTTGTTCTTGCCTCTCGACGGAAGGCTTCTTTAGCCGCTTGGGCCTCCTATGCTGCCCTTTCTTCGGCAATGCGTCGATGAAGGGCTTGTCGAGCCTCCTCAGCCATGGGACTTGGTCGGAGTTTGACATATTTCCTGAGAGACAGGATATTAGAGGTCAAGGAAGTGGAATATTGCAAGAGAATTCATGAAAAATAGCTAAAGTTGGAGTTTGTTCTGTGTAAACCGGACTTGTCCGTTAAAGGAACGGACTAGTCTGCTCAAGAACGAATTTGTCCGCCCAAAACCGGACTAGTCCAGGTTATACAGAAAGAACCCTAACCCTAACAATTTTTCGAAAGAACTTCGAATTAAGTTGCAATACTCCTGGGCTATGATCGCATCGACACTAGGAACAACATTTGTGAAGAGGTTTTTATCAAAAGACCTAAGAGTGAAGAAAAGGATGGATTTTTGGTTAGGTCAAGAATACCTCTTGAAATCTTCAAATGTGATAAGTTTTGGAGTTGAAATTTGAGTAACGAAGCTCGGGGAAGGGTTTCCGCACTCCTTAGGTCTCCAATCCGTGGATTGGACAAGAATTTTGGTGGAGGAAAGCGAAAATCGCCAATTTGTGGGAGCTTCCGGCTTTAGAGAGGATGTGAGCGGACTAGTCTGTGAAGAGAGAAGTTTGGCTGCCCCTGGGAGGTTAAGTCCCCAGGGGCCGGACTAGTCCGGGTTAAGTGTCCGGACAAGTCCGGTTGGTGGACCAGAGTCGGACTTCTCTGGGGCCGGACTTGTCCGGCCTACCCAGGCGGACTAGTCCGATTTGGACTTGTCCGCTGCGAAGTCCGACCTTGCCACGTGACCACTGCTAGGGTGAGCTCCGAAGGCACCACGTGTCCAGCGGGGCCGGGCCTCCCCTCTCCACAGAGGCGAGCTCCGAGGGCGCCACGTGTCCGGCGGGGCCGGACCTCCCCTCTCCTATGAGGCGAGCTCCGAGGGTACCACGTGTCCGGTGGGGCCGGACCTCCCCTCTCCTCAGATGTGAGCTCCGACGACGCCACATGTGCGGCGGGGACGGACCTCCCCTCTCCTCAGAGGCAAGCTCCCGTGGTGACATGTGTCCAGTGGGCCGGGGCCTCTCCTCCCATCGGAGGCGAGCTCCCGTGGCGACACGTGTCCACTGGGCCAGGTCCTTTCCTCTCCTCGGAGGTGAGCTCCCGTGGCGACACGTGTCCAGCGGGCCGGGGCCTTTCCTCTCCTCAGAGGTGAGCTCCGGTGGTGACACGTGTCCCGCGGGACCGGACCTCATCCCTTCCACAGGGGTGAGATCCGGTGGTGACACGTGTCCCGCGCGGCCAGACCTCATCCCTTCCAAAGGGTTGAGCTCCGGTAGCGACACATGTCCTGCGGGGCTAGGCCTCATCGCTTCCACAGGGGTGAGCTCCGGTGGCGACCCGTGTCCCGCGGGGCCGAACCTCATCCCTTCCATAGAGGTGAGCTCCGGTGGCGACATGTGTCCCGTTGGGCCGGACCTCATCCCTTCCACAGGGGTGAGCCCCGGTGGCGACTCGTGCCTGGCGGGGCCGGACCTCATCCCTTCCACAGGGGTGAGCTCCGGTGGCGACATGTGTCTGGCGGGGCAGGACTAGTCCGGGTTCGGTGTCCGGACAAGTCCGTTTGACGGACAAGAGCCGGACATCTCTGGGGCCGGACTTTTCCGGCATCATAGGCGGACTAGTCCGGCTACAAGCTGAAATTCATATAATTTGAGTTTTAGTTCAAGAATATGATCCTTTTGGATATGTTTTTGTAAATATCTTTGGCAAACATGGTCAGTAAGCATACATCAAACAAACAATGACCATATTTGACAAAGGGTCCTTTTGAACATAGTTTTCATTGATTTCATAGAGTAAGAGAGATTAGGGTAGTATGTTGAAAACATGCGGTTTTTGAAATTTATAAACAAGCAACAAACAGATGTGCACACTTCAAGCAACATTTCGAGAATCTAGGATATTCAGTTCACTCCTTAGGTCACAAAAGTGTTTCTCATCAAGGGGTTTTGTGAAGATGCCCGCCAATTGCTTTTCACCCCTAACATGAGAGATAATGATATCTCCCTTGATAGAGTGATCTCTCAGGAAATGGTGACGGATATCAATATGTTTGGTTCTATAATGCTCCACGAGATTGTGAGCAATCTTGATGGCACTCTCATTGTCACATAGGAGTGGAATATGGCTCAAAGTGTAACCATAGTCCCTAAGAGTTTGTCGCATCCACAGGAGTTGTGCACAACAACTCCCGGCTGCAACGTACTCCGCTTCGGCTGTGGATAGAGCAATAGAGTTTTGTTTCTTTGAAGACCATGAAACCAAGGACCTACCAAGAAATTGAAAAGTCCCTGACGTGCTCTTCATATCTACCTTACAACCGGCATAATCGGCATCGGAATATCCAATGAGATTGAACTTGGATCCCTTGGGATACCAAAGTCCTAGGTTAGGAGTGTGAACCAAATATCTAAGAATTCACTTAACGGCCGTCAAGTGGCAGTCCTTAGGAGCTGCTTGGAATCGTGCACCCATACACACAATATGCATTATGTCGAGCCTAGATTGTGACGCCCTCAATTCTATGGAAAACCACGGAACCGAGAACTGATGCATATGTGTGCCTAGAATGTTCATCACACATATACACATCATCCACAAACTGAATTTCAGAATATATATAACCACGAATAACAGAGTTTATTACAAGGTTTCATGAGTCTTGGACTCATGCTCACAGCGGAAGTCTTAATCTAGCAGTGGAAGTCTTATTTCTATGCAGCGGAAGTCTTCTAACTAGTGCGGAAGCAGTCTAAGCAGCAGTGGCTCCATCTATACTCCATCTCCACAGTCAAGGTTGAGAATAGATTACATGCCTAATGCTCCACTTGGTCTTCATAATAATCTTCTCCTGTTGCTGATGATGAAATAATAATGCAAGTTTGAGTACAATGATGTACTCAGCAAGTGCGGGAAAATATGATATGTAGCTCATAACAAGGTAAGTATAAAAAGGCTCATTGCATAAAGCAAAGTTATTTATCAAAAACCACGATAAAACAGCAACTTATCTTTAAGTGAATGTAATCCCAACATGTATTAAAATACCAATCATACCTCAGTTATGTTCATTACCTTCCATGTCCCATCCAGACATCAATCAACCTCATTTTTGCTCACGAATACCTCCTCGTATTCGCTACCATCTCACGAATACCATCTCGTATTCCCTACCATTTCACCTCATAAACAACTTCGTCTCACACCGTCCAACCTCGTTGCCATGACTCAACAGTCATGCAACCCATCTCATCACCCGGACTCAACATTCCCGTAAACCAAAACCAAACCTTCCAAAACCATAACCAATAACCATCCCAATAACCATCCCAACTAATCATTGAAGTTGGCCAAGCGCTCGTGACTGTAAGCTCGGCTATCATGATAGTTTTAAGACTCTGTAGAGTTTGCACCTCTTTACCCACAAGTTTGTGATTTCGTCACCCGTCGGCGACTGCAGAACCTCCATTATACCAGTACACAACCGTCGGTGTATGGCCAAGAGATCACAAAATAGCCTTTACGAAGGGGTTACTAGACGTATGGACTCACTAAGGTTTCACCGGCAGGCTAGAATCTCCAATTCTTTGACCCACGGGCCCCCTCTTGTGCCATGCAGTTCCCAAGGCAGTCCTCACTCGACTCCCATTCCCCGCGCCTTCCACGGTACATAACAATCTAGCAACTTACCTAATTAGTCAGCTAAGCCGCACCCATACTTGGCCTTGTGGTGGCACTGTTATCCTGGCATGTGCTCGCATGAACCGGTCCTTAGATCTACGGCAAGTAAACCACCATCTCATGCTACCTCATTCACAAACCCAGTCTTGCCTAGATCTCCCTCCGATCCATGTTCATTAACAACATCAGTTCCTCATTAACGTTACGAGTGCAGTTAGCTAGACACATCTATCTCGCTTCCCAATCCCATGGACTCAGCGAAGCATAGAGCAAAACCATACCCGACTCATAAACTTTCCTGGTGACAAGGGTGGTTTAACCAAAACTAGTAAACTCCTATAAAAGGGTTTCCCATTATGTTTGACTCAGCACACACACCTTTTCGCAAAACAAACAGTTTTCCAAAAACATAGGATCAATATGGTCAAGGGGCACTTGCATTGTTCTTGTGGTTCCGGTCGTTCTTGGACTCGAAACCTTGTTGTTGCAGCTCGTCGTAGACAGCTCCCTGAGCTTGTCCTTCTATACAGGATCACGCACATACAAGATTTACAACAATCAATATCATGCACAAACTTTAACTAGATGCGATGATGCTTATGCATGTTAATCCTATGATGCAGTTTAGTTTGTACGTGTTCTGGCATGGCTTGCATAGATTTTATGATGAACAGAGGTGTTCGGATCAAATGTGGACGTGGTGATGATCTTGTCTTTAGATCAGACCGATCAACACGTGATCTGTCCACGAAAAAGATTCTGTTTGAAAGGAATCAAAGAACAGATGCAAAGAAAATGCGATGACGTCGTAAGGTAGTATTGGAGACCTACCTTACGTTCCTCTGGGTCTCGGGGTCCTTCTCTTAGCAAGACATTGTAGGTCTCCCTTCCGGCGGTCTTCCTCGGCTGAACTCCGGCGATGGGTTTACACGGCGAGTTGGGGCTAGGGCTCTAAGTCGTCGGCTCAGGAGGTGGAAAAGAAGTTTGTGGTTTTGGCCAAGGGTTCTGGGTTCTATTTATAATCGGGGGAAGAAGAGTCCTAATCTGATTGTATTTCGAATAAGAGTCCTATTCAAATTGTTGTTGAATCTTAACAACTTATCTTTAGTTGATCTGATGCGGTAACATTGTGGAATTCATGTCGGTTTCCTCCCGTACCGGTATTTCCACGCGTACAGAATCCAAAAACCACTCAAGAACTCATTACTTCTGCGGTGAAGAGCTCCGGAAGCTCCACGTGTCTACTGGGGCCTGGTCTCCCCCTTTTCGCAGAGACGAGCTCTGGTTGTGCCGCGTGTCAAGCGAGCGAGACCTCCCTCTCCTTCGGAGGTGAGCTCCGCGTGCGCCACGTATCCTGGCGGACGGGACCTCCTCTCTATTCGGAGGTGGCTCCGCGCATGCCACGTGTCAGTACTAGACCTTCCCTCTCTCCGGAGGTGGCTCCGGGTGTGCCACGTATCCTAACAGCGCCAGACTTCCTTTCTGCTCATAGACGAGCTCCGAGGTTGACACGTTTCCAATAGAACCGGACCTTTCGAAGATAAGCTCCGAGATCGACACGTATCCCGCACGACTGGTCCTCTGATTTCCGCGGTGACTAGCTCCGAAGGTAAAACATGTCCTGCGGCTGGCCTTTCTTATCCGCAGAGGCTAGCTCCGGGGGCAACACGTGTCCCACAGGGTCGGACCTCTCCCCCTTTGCGGAGATGAGCCCCGAGCCTGCCACGTAGACAGTTTAGCGGTGGACCTCTCCCTATTTGCGGAGATGAGCTCCGAAGGCGCCACGTGGCCAGCGGGCCGCGGGAGTTGTCTTCGGCGCTCTCTGTGAACTGGATTCGGCTCTTTTTGGCTATTTTTTTATTCTTTCTCTGTTCCCACTTCTTTTAAAATGCTTTCTATACATGAAACATGAATACATGCAGAAACCAGAAATGAGGGTGTCACATAGATGCACAAAGGTAAAGTAAAGAGCCTATCATGGAACGAAATACCTTTTGGTCCACACTTGGACCATCTTCAATAAGGTCAAGATGTTCGTTGGTTACCATGAGAGTCTTGATGGGTTTGGCTTTGTCCATGTTGAACCTCTTAAGTATGTCTTAAGTATACTTGGTTTGACTTATGAACGTTCCTTCCTTGAGTTGTTTGACTTGGAATCCTAGGAAGAACTTCAATTCCCCCATCATTGACATCTGGAACCTTTCAGTCAGTATCTTTGAAAACTTATCACAAAAAGCTTTGTTAGTAGAACAAAATATAATCTCATCGACATATATTTGGCACACAAATAAATCATCATTAAAATGCTTAGTGAAGAGTGTATAGTCTGCTTTTCCTATCCTAAAACCATTTTTAATAAGAAAATCTCTAAGATACTCATACCAAGCTCTAGGAGCTTGTTTGAGGCCATAGAGGGCTTTCCGAAGTTTAAATACATGGTTAGGATACTTATCGTCCTCAAATCTGGGTGGTTGCTCCACGTACACTTCCTCCTTGATTGGACCGTTGAGGAAAGCGCTTTTCATATCCATTTGGTATAGCTTGAAATCATGGTGGGTTGCAAAAGCATGCAAGATACGAATTGATTCAAGCCTAGCTACGGGAGCAAATGTTTCATCATAATCCAAACCTTCTACTTGTGCATATCCCTTTGCAACAAGTCTTTCCTTGTTTCTTGTTACTACCCCATACTCGTCTTCCTTGTTGCGGAATACCCACTTGGTTCCCACAACATTTGCGTTGGGTCGCTTTACAAGTTCCCAAAACTTGATTTCTTTCAAAATTATTGAGTTCCTCTTGCATGGCCACCACCCAATCTGGATCTTGTAGTGCTTCTTCTACCTTGCGGGGCTCCAAAGAGGAAACAAAAGAGTAATATTTACAAAATTAGCCATTCGAGAGCGAGTGGTCACCCCTTTGGAGATATCTCCTAGTATGTTGTCGATGGGATGATCCCGTTGAACAAATTTGGTGCACTCTTGGATGAGGTGGTTGAACTCTTTGATCTTCATCCTCATTGTCACTCTTTTCTTGATCTCCCCCTTGATCCAATCCTCTATATTGACTTTGATCGTTTTGATCTTGTTGAGGTTGGCCTTGCTCATCTTGAGCTTGATCATGGGAGGGAGACATATTTTCGTTTGTTGGATGATCATTTGAGTCTTGAGGATGTTCTTGAGGAAAAATTTCTCCAAGTGCCATCCTTTTAAGTGCTTCTTGTGGAGCCTCTTCTTTATCTAGCACACTTTGATCAACTTTCTCCACTTGGGAGCCATTAGTCTCATCAAACACTACGTCTCTCGCTATTTCAACAATTCCGGAAGTTTTGTTGAAAACACGATAGGCGTAGGTGTTTGAGTCATAACCAAGCAAGAAACTTTCATCCGACTTTGAAGCAAACTTTGAAGTCCTAGGCTTCTTGTTGAGAATATAGCACTTGCTCCCAAAGACACGAAAATACGAGATATTTGGTTTGTTACCGGTTAGAAGTTCGTAAGACGTCTTCTTCAAAAGTCGATGAAGATACAACCGGTTTATGGCATGGCAAGCGGTGGGTCTGACGTCTTGTACTCATCAAGCATGGTTCTTGCCATTTCAATGAGAGTTCTATTCTTCCTCTCAGCAACCCCATTTTGTTGAGGGGAGTAAGAGGCTGAAAACTCATGCTTGATGCCTTCTTCATCCAAGTATTCTTCCACTTGAGTGTTCTTAGACTCGGTGCCATTATCGCTCCTTATGTTCTTAATTCTTAAGGAGAACTCGTTTTGAGCTCTTCTCAAGAATTTCTTGAGCACACCTTGAGTTTCTCCTTTGTCATGCAAAAAGAACATCCAAGTGAAACGAGAATAATCATCTACAACAACAAGACCATATTTGTTACCGCCGATGCTTATGTAGGCGATTGGGTCGAAAAGGTCCATGTGAAGTAGCTCCAAGGGTCTTGTGGTCGTCATGACATTTTTGGATGGATGTTGAGCTCCAACTTGCTTTCCGGCTTGACAAGCACTACATGGCCTGTCCTTATCAAAAACAACATTTTTCAAGCCTCGAATGTGTTCTCCCTTGAGAAGTTTTTGCAAGTTCCTCACCCCAACATGGGCTAGCCTTCTATGCCAAAGCCATCCCATGTTAGTCTTTGCCATTAAGCATGTGTCAAGTTGAGCTTTATCCGTGGTAAAATCCACAAGGTAAGGCTTTCCCTTGAGCATGCCCTTAAAGGCGATTGAGTCATTGCTTCTTCTTAAGATAGTCACACCCTCGTTAGTGAAAATACAATTATAACCTTTATCACATAGTTGGGATATGGATAGAAGGTTATAATCAAGGGAGTCAACATGCAAAACATTTGAGAGAATATGATGGGGAGAGAGCAATTTTACCGGTACCAAGGATTTTCCCTTGGCTATTGTCCCCAAAATACATTCCTTCACTTGAATCTTCGTTTTCCTCATATTCAATAAATATCCTTCTCTCTCCGGTTATATGGTTTGTGCATCCACTGTCAAGCACCCATTTTGATTCACCGGAGGAGTATGCCTACAAAATAGAGTTATGCCTTACCTTTTGGTACCCAAGCGGGGTTGGGTCCTTTCATGTTAGTCAAGAGGCACTTGGGCACCCACACACAAGGTTTTGGACTCTTGCGGAGTGGCCCAACATACCTAGCATAGATCTTTCCAAATTTGTTTCTCAATAAAACATATGAGGCATCAAAATCATGAAACAAAGGATGAGGTTTATTTTTAGTCATATTAGATGAGTTTGCAATGTTCTTTATATTTTGTTTGTTGGATGAAGCTTCCTTGACAAAAACAATCAAGTATTTTCTCTTCTTGGAAGTTTTATCATGTTGCCTCCACTCCCGATAATAGCCAAGACCATCTTTGACATGTGGAGGTCTTACATTGGTATATGCACTTCGTGCATATGCCACTTTTTCCTTGTCAAAGATACCATCTTTCGGTGACTGCTTGTTTTGTGCCAACTTAAGTTCATCTATGAGTTTTAGGATTAAGTTTGAGCACTTGCAAGTTTGAGTTGCTTCGGGAGATTTCTTTGAGGAGGGTGAAATCATAGAGGAAGAATGTGCATTGACCTTGAGAGACTCAACTTGTGTCTCAAGGATCTTGTTGACTTTTGTCAAGTTAACAATTTCATCCTTGAGCACAACAGTTGTGTCTTCAAGATTTGAGCAAGTTTCCTTGCTCAAAGCGAGTTCACGCTCAAGTGCCTTGCTTCTTTCCCTTTCAACCTCAAGGAGCTCTTCAAGCTCATGACATTTCTCCTTTTCAAGGATGAGCATGTCTTCTTGGCAGTTGATGAGTTCATCCTTCTCAAAGATTTCTTCCGACAGCAATCTCATCTTTTTCAAGGTACTTAGATCCTTAAGCATGGTGTGATACCTATGTGTGCTGAATACATTGGCTTTGACGATAAAAGTTTTGAATACTACCAAAACACCTTTTTAACAAGGTCCGACTCTAGGTCCGAGCTCCTGCAAGGTCCGACGATAGGTCCGACTTGTTTTGGGTAGCTCCGGCAAGGTCCGACGTAAGGTCTGACATGCTTTGTCTAGGTCTGACTTATTTTGGCTAGGTCCGACTTGTTTTTGCTAGCTCCGGTGCTAGATCCGACTTGCTTTGGTAAGTTCCGTGCTAGGTCTGACTAAGCTTTAGTAAGCTCCGGCGCTTGGTCCGACTAGCTTTGGTAAGCTCGAGTTCAAGGTCCGGTTAGCTTTGGTAAGGTTCAGAGCTTGATTGTAATAGTTCTGCTTTTAACTTGAAATGTTTCGAACTTGCTTTACTTTTATGGAAAGTTTGATTAGTATTATTTTACTAAGTTTTTGGTGTGTTTTGGTGGTTATGGCTGATATCATTTTGCTATGATTTACAACATGCTTATGTGAGGTGCTCACGTAAGATGTTGTAGTTTCGGAACTAATGAGAGTCAAGTTGAGGACTTGTGCTCGGAAGTATTGGTTGTTTATTCATGTGCAGGTGTTGCTTGAGTTCAAGACATGGCTGGTGACGGGATCCATTGAACTAGTCTTAGGGAGAAGATGAGGTTTAACAACCAAGTTCGGGAGGAATTGCGGTTGAGTTGATCGGGAGGTTGCGCAGTATGTTTGAATCAAGAACAATGCATATGAAGGTATCTTGGACGTCATTGGAAGATGTTTGCACGTGTGCAAGGAGTGAATGGACCTGGCTGCATGGTTCCAAGGCGTGATGAAGAGATGTGGACGTAAAGAATTGGTCGGAAAGGTCCAACCGACTAGGTTATGGACTCAGGCTGCGTCCGAGTCGTGTTTGACTCAAAGATGGAAAGTTTTGAGTTGGTTATGATAGGATTTCATGTGGGTCAAGAATTTGAGTTATTTTAGGAATGTAAGATACATTCCTAAGGTGTTTGAAAGTCTTAAGATTGCTTCTATCTGCATATAGAAGAGTCCTAAGCAGTATTGGAAAGTTACAGTTTGAATCCAAGTAGAAGTAGGAGTCCTAGTTTGAGTTGAGTTGGCATTCAGGCTGGTTATATAAGCAAGGGAGGCCAGAGCTCGTGGGGCACGACTTTGGGGCTGTTCCTCTTGTGTTTTGATAAATAAAATTCGTATTCTAAAGGAACTTTTATGCATTGTTCGTCCGACTTGTTTCAGACAAGTTTTTCTCGTCAAGTTTCTGTTCAGCACTACCTTGCTTCGGTGGTTTTATCATAAATCGAGTTTTACAGATCCAATTGATGTGATTCTTTTTGGGTTGTGTTCACAACTTGATTATATATCATCTGTGAAAATATCACGGTCATTAAATTTGTGGTTTCTGATCTACACGAGTTTTTTTGCAGTATTCCAGAACTGTTTTTCTCGCGTAGGACAGATTGACCTTTGTTCGATCTTTCGATCGTAACTTGAGTTTCTCTCAACGGATTTTCATGGTTCTTGTTGTGACGTCTTAGTGACTTAATTCTCTACAATCTATACTAGTTTTGTCACAGTTGAACACGTTTAGATTAGTTGCACACACGGTTTATTTAACAGATCGGTTTTCTGCTGAGGGGTGTTTTGTTGCTTCCGTTGAAAAGTTTTTATCTACCATTCACCCCCCTCTGGTAGCTTTAAATGTGTACTTTGATCCTACAATTGGTACCAGAGCCTGGTTGCTCTAATCTTTGTGATTTGCACGTGTTTTGACTAATCATCATGGAGAAATACTCCACCAAACCTTGTGTGTTTAGTGGTATTGATTTTCAGGTTTGGAAGGCACGCATGGAAGCTTTCATCTAGGCGCAAGGCTTTGCAATATGGGAAAAGATGTACAATACTTACGATGTGCCTTCAAACGATCAAGTCACGGCTACAAAGATGAGAGATGTCGACAACAACAATAAGGTTTGGAACTTGATCATACAAGGACTAACTCAAAGCGACTTCGACTATGTTGCACACCTCCGATCCACTGTCATGAGTACTCTTACATTAGATGTGCTTTATTCTAAGCTAAAAACTTATGAAATTGACATTATATCACGTAAGAACACAAATAAGACTATTGCATTTGTCTCACAACGTGATATGCCTAGCTCCGGCCAATCATCTAGCAATACACTTGCTTTGCTGTCTTCACTAACCCTGGAACAGATTGAGGAGTTTCCAGAGGAGGAGCTAGTACTTATTTCTACTAGGTTCTCAAAAGCATTGCAAAATGTGAGAACTAGAAGGAGAGGAAGCTCCGGACCTCAACGATGCTTTGAATGTGGTAAGACAGGACACTTTCGTACAGATTGCCCTAACCTTTCAGGTCCTTCTAACCGTGATGAAAAGCAGAATAAAGTCAAGTCCTCTTTTGGCAACACCAACAAGAAAAAGAAGGGTTTTACAGGACGCAAACTGATAAACAGTTTCATCACCGCACTTCAAGAACTTGGCTCGAGTGATGTAGACATTGGAAGTGATGAAGATGAAGATGATCTGGCAAACTTGTGCTTCATGGCAGTCAAATCAAAATCAAGTATGGAGGATACAGAACACAACAGTGACAACGAAGAGGTATGTCCTACTTGTGAAGAAATGTGTGATGTTATTTCTCGTGCCACTATTATTGTTAAGAAAAAGAACAAAAATCTTAGGGACAATGCTGTTAAAATAGAGTCACTAGAATCTGAAATTAATCGTTTAAAATCCTTGATTCCTAGTGATGATTCTTGTTCCTCATGTGATTTAATATATGAACAATTGTCCTCTCTAAGAAGTGCACATACCTCCACACTTGATAAACTTGAACTTGAAATCAAAAAGAACAAAAAGCTTGCTGCACTTAATGATAAAAACTTGAAAGATGCTTGTTGTTCTACAATTGATTTGCATTGTTCTACTTGCGATGATCTTGATAAGAAACTACAAGATGCTATGAAAGAAATTTCTATATTGAACAATGATTTACGTTCTCATGAAGTTAAATATTGTTCCAATTGCAAATTAAAAGGAAAAACTTCATGTGAAAATTGCCTTGATCTATCAAATAAACTTGATAACACGCATAAGACATTAGATCGGTTTTGTAATGGGAATAAGAACCTAAACTTGCTGCTGAATTCTTCCAAGTCTTGCAATGATAAAACTGGTTTAGGTTTTGATTCACATGCTCATGCTAAGGAACATCCACCTAAAATTGTAAAATCATTAGGAAGTGGTTTGATTCAAACAGTTCCTAAACAAAAAGAAGTGGTTTTTAAATCTGCAGGGGTGTTGTCACATTCGGGTTCAAATAAGCATACTGCATGCTCATCTAGACATGAACACAAAGTTAAATTTCATTGTACCTATTGTGGTAGAGATGGTCATGTCATAGATTTTTGTTATAGACTAGCTAAACAACATAAAAAGGAAAGAATGCAAGCTAGATCTTATAACTCTCATGCAAAATTTGCTGCACATACTAAACCGAATGTCAGGAACATGCAACCTGCTGTTATGAGTCAGAAATATTCAAAGTTTACCTCTGGAGCTTCAGTTTTTGCCTCCGGAGTTTCAGTTTTTGCCTCCGGACCTTCTGTTTTTGCCTCCGGGCTACTGATTTTCGTGCTACACAAGTAACACCTCATAAGTAAGTAGTTAAGAATAAAAAATCTCAAACTTTTACTCATAAACCTGATGTTTTATCTCAGCTTTCACATGTTATTCCTGCTGGACATCGTGTGACTCAGTACTGGATTCCTAAATGCCTTTTAACTAACCCCAGTATTGAGTCATCGACGTATTGTGCTTCTATGTAGGTTACACGCTTGAGGAAGGAGAACATTTGGATTGTGGATTCAGGTTGCTCACGCCACATGACCAGTAACAAAGAATGGTTCTCCTCTCTCTCTTTTATGTCACGTGTAGAGAATGTTACTTTTGCCGATAATTCTTCAACTCCTATAATTGCTAAGGGTTCAGTTAGAGTAAATGATCACTACACTTTGAAGGATGTGGCACTTGTCAAAAATTTGAAATACAACTTGCTTTCTGTTTCATAATTGCTAGATGAAAATCTGGAAATTATTTTCAATAAAAACTGCTACAAAGTTGTAGGTTCAAATAGTGAGCTTATTTTTAACATGTCTCGGTTTGGAAGAGTTTTTAAAGCTGATTTTGATATGTCTTCCTCTAAGCATAGATGTCTAGTTGCAAATTATTCCAAACATTTATATTTTTGGCATCGTAGACTTGGTCACGTAGGCTTTGATCATCTCACGCGTGTTAGTGCTCTTGATCGCATACGTGGGCTGCCTAAGCTTAAAGGGGACAAAGAAATTGTGTGCTCTTCTTGTAGACATGCTAAGATGGTTGCAGGTTCACATGCTCCTCTCACAATGACCATGACAACTGAACCGGGTCAACTTTTACACCTTAACATCGTAGGACCTTCACGTGTTCAATCCTTCGGAGGTAAATGGTATGTTCTTGTGATTGTTGATGACTATTCTAGATACTCTTGGGTTTACTTTATGGCATTTAAGAATGAAGCTTTTAGTCACTTTAGAACTTTATTTCTTAGATTATCAATTGATCACCCAGGATCTTTAAGAGCAATTAGAAGTGATAATGGAACCGAATTTAAAAATCAATCATTTGATCACTTTTGTGCTGAAAATGCAATAGATCATCAATTTTCTTCACCATATGTACCTCAACAAAACGGTGTTGTAGAGAGAAAGAACAGAACCTTAGTTGAGATGGCTAGGACTATGCTTAATGAATATCAAACTCCTAGGAAATTTTGGGCTGATGCAATTGCAACCGCTTGTTATGTCTCAAATCGTCTTTTCTTGTGTGCTAAGCTAGGTAAAACACCATATGAGCTCAGGTTTGGACATAGGCCTAGTGTCACACACTTTAGGGTCTTAGTTTGCAAATGCTTTGTTAAAAAACATGGTAATCTTGATAAATTTGAAGCTAGATCTGTTGATGGCATGTTTCTTGGTTATCCATCACATACTAGAGGCTACCGTGTGCTTTTACTTGATACTAACAAAATTGTGGAGATGTGAGGTTTCTTTTGATGAAGCTAGCTCAGGTACTAGTTCAAATATTGCAGGTCCAGATCCATATCCGCAGGGGGAGAGTATTTTCGTTAAAGAAGAGGAAGAAGTGGTGCTGCTGCCCGAAAATTCAGCAGTTAATGTCATTGTTCCAGCTCCTGATCTTGATTCACAGCCAGCACCGACGACCACCATTGCTGGTCCAGATCCTCCTCACGTCACAAGATCATCTATTTATGATGAACATGAAGAAAAAGAAGCTTGTGAAGTGTCCACTCCCCTCCGGATTCTCAAAAGTCATCCTCCACAACAAATTATTGGAAGCTTGAATTAACGAGTTACAAGATCCAGGTTTTTCGACCCCAATTATCATGCTCATTCTGATTTTGTTGCTTCTTTTGAACCCAAAGATATATCACACGCACTCACTAATGAATCTTGGATTATTATAATGCAAGAAGAGTTAGAAAATTTTGAAAGAAATAATGTTTGGAAACTTGTACCTCCACCTCAAGTGACACTTTGATTGGAACTAAATGGGTGTTTAAAAATAAATAAAGTGAGGATGGGGTTGTGGTTAGGAATAAGGCTAGGTTGGTTGCTCAAAGTTTCACACAAGTTGAAGGTCTAGATTTTGATGAAACTTTTGCTCCTGTTGCTAAATTAGAAGCCATAAGAATTTTGTTAGCTTTTGCTGCATCTAAGGTTTTAAGATATATCAAATGGATGTTAAAAAATCTTTTCTTAATGGCTACATAAATGAGGAGGTTTATGTCAAACAACCACCTGGTTTTGAAAATCCAAATTTTCCTAATCATGTTTACAAACTGTCCAAAGCCTTGTACGGTCTCAAACAAGCCCCTAGAGCATGGTATGATAGGTTAAAAACATTCTTATTTGAAAATGGGTTTACCATGGGCAAGGTTGATAAAACTCTTTTTGTGCTTAAGCATGGCAATGACTCATTATTCGTTCAAGTGTATGTGGATGATATTATCTTTGGTTGTGCTTCTCATGATCTTGTGTCCAAGTTTTCAGCTATGATGAGTTCAGAATTTGAGATGAGTATGATGGGAGAACTCATGTACTTTTTGGGGCTGCAAATCAAGCAAACCAAGGAGGGTACCTTTGTGCATCAAACAAAGTATACAAAAGATCTCCTAAGGCGCTTCAACATGGACAAAAGCATGCCTCTTCGGACACCAACGGGAACAGCAACAACACTTGAACTTGATGAAGATTGTGATCCTGTTGATCAAAAAGAATATAGAAGCATGATCGGATCACTTTTATATCTCACGGCATCAAGAACGGATATTCAGCGTATGTCTTTGTGCACGGTTTCAAGTCTCCCCACGTGCTTCACATCGTCAAGCCGTCAAAAGGATTCTCAGGTACTTACATGGAACTCAAGAATTTGGCATTTTTCTTCCTTCTTCCTCAACCGTTACTTTGAAAGCTTTTTCCGATGCTGATTTTGGGGTTGTAGGATTGATAGGAAAAGTACTTCTGGTGCTTGTCATTTTCTTGGTAATTCACATGTTGCCTGGTCCTCTAGAAAACAAAGTTCAGTTGCACAATCCACAGCTGAATCTGAATATGTAGCTGCTGCTAGTGCTTGCTCACAAATTCTTTGGATTGTTCAAATACTTAAGGACTATGGGGTTGATCTAGATAGTGTTCCACTGTTTTGTGATAACACTAGTGACATTTGCATTGCTAAAAACCCCGTGCAACATTCGAGAACTAAGCACATTGACATTAGGTATTACTTTCTCCATGATAATATCGAAAAAGGGAACATTGTGCGTCACTATGTAGATACCGAACAATAATTGGCCGACATTTTTACAAAACCTTTGGATTTCACTCGTTTTTGTTACATTCGTAGTGAAATATGGGGTTATGCATCCTCATGTCTTAAATTGAGGGAGAATTTTGAAACTTGGGAGGTCTATGTGTGAATCTGAAACTAAAATAATATGAGCATAGTATTTCATGCATATATGACTTTGTGATTCCTTTTTCATGCTGAAAGTTCTTACTACATTACTCGTGTTATACATTTTGTAGTTTTTACCATGTCTAGTAATTGGAATAATTACTTACACTAAATCTGGTCATGGTCGAACTTTCTTGCTGTTTTGAACTTGTTGCATGCTCACAAGTGCTTTTAATCATAAAGAATTAATCAAGTAATCAACTCACATGTTGAGTTTTTATGTTCAAATAAAAAAATGAGAAAAGATCAAGAGAATATGCATGCATCGCACTTCTTCTTTTGAGATGGCTTATCATTGCACTTAGATATGAACTTGAAAGGAGTTGTGTATGACTAAAACTATGTCCTTAAGCTTCTGACTGTCAAATGACATAGGCTTGGCTTGATTGATTAGAATAAGGCTGATGCTGCATATAATCTCTTGCAAATGTCATAAGAACAAAATTTGCGCTTTAAATGTTAAATAAAATGCAGCAACAAGTGTCATGCTTTCAGGTCTTGAAATAGTTAAGTTTGTGAGATCATGACTTGCTTAAATTGAAAATTACACTTGATCTCTAGCATGGCTTACACTACTTTATGTATCTCATTGATGTGTTAGTGTAAGTTTTTGATAGTATGATTTGGATGAGGTTTGTTTTATATGTGCATGTTATAATGTGCTCATAACAAATTAAAATTTCTCTTTTGTACCTTGCTGAATACATTGTCAAAGGGGGAGAAATTGATCACACATTGCACACATTCACAAGTTTTTTGGCACGATTCTTCTCAGGGGGATAATTTTTCGTATTTTTGTTTTTCTTCTCATTTTATTTCTGATTTACAAAGGGGGAGAAATTGTTTTCAAAACTTTTCATGTGAATAAGCCAATGTTCGGATTTTAAGTGGTGTTGCCAATGCATTCATCAAGGGGGAGATTGTGAGACCTATGTGTGTTGAATACATTGGCTTTGACGATAAAAGTTTTGAATACTACCAAAACACCTTTTTAACAAGGTCCGACTCTAGGTCCGAGCTTCTGCAAGGTCCGATGATAGATCCGACTTATTTTGGGTAGCTCCGGCAAGGTCCGACGTAAGGTCCGACTTGCTTTGTCTAGGTCTGACTTATTTTGGCTAGGTCAAACTTGTTTTTGCTAGCTCCGGTGCTAGGTCCGACTAGCTTTGGCAAGTTCCATGCTAGGTACGACTAAGCTTTAGTAAGCTCCGGCGCTTGGTCCGACTAGCTTTGGTAAGCTCCGGTTCAAGGTCCAATTAGCTTTGGTAAGGTTCGGAACTTGATTGCAATGGTTCTGCTTTTAACTTGCAATGTTTCAGACTTGCTTTACTCTTATGGAAAGTTTGCTTAGTATTATTTTACTAAGTTTTTGGTGTGTTTTGGTGGTTATGGCTGATATTATTTTGCTATGGTTTACAACATGCTTATGTGAGGTGATCACAGAAGATGTTGTAGTTTCGGAACTAACGAGAGTCAAGTCGAGGACTTGTGCTCGGAAGTATTGGTCGTTTATTCATGTGCGGGTGTTGCTTGAGTTTAAAACATGGCTGATGACGGGATCCATTGAACTGGTCTTAGGGAGAGAAGATGAGGTTCAAAAACCAAGTTCGGGAGGAATTGTGGTTGAGTTGATCGGGAGGTTGCGCAGTATGTTTGAATCAAGAACAATGCATATGAAGGTATCTTGGGCGTCGTTGGAAGATGTTTGCACGTGTGCAAGGAGTGCATGGACGTGGCTGCATGGTTCCAAGTGTTATGAATAGATGTGGACGTAAAGAATTGGTCGGAAAGGTCCAACCGACTAGGTTTTGGACTCAGGCTACGGCTGAGTCGTGTTTGACTAAAATATGGAAAGTTTTGAGTTGGTTATGATAGGATTTCGTGTGGGTCATGAAATTGAGTTATTTTAGGAATGTGGGATAAGTTCCTAAGGTGTTTGGAAGTCTTAAGATTGCTTCTATCTGCGTATAGAAGAGTTCTAAGCACTATTGGAAAGTTACAGTTTGAATCCAAGTAGGAGTAGGAGTCCTAGTTTGAGTTGAGTTGGCCTTCGGGCTGGTTATATAAGCAAGGGAGGCTAGAGCTCGTGGGGCACGACTTTGGGGCTGTTCCTCTTGTGTTTTGATAAATAAAATTCATATTCTAAAGGAACTTTTGTGCATTGTTCGTCCGACTTCTTTCAGACAAGTTTTTCTCGTCGAGTTTCTATTCAGCACTACCTTGATTCCGTGGTTTTATCATAACTCGAGTTTTACAGATCCAATTGATGTGATTCTTTTTGGGTTGTCTTCAAAACTTGATTATATATCATCTGCGAAAATATCACCGTCATTGAATTTGTGGTTTCTGATCTACACGAGTTTATTTGCAGTATTCCAGAATTGTTTTTCTCGCGTAGGACAGATTGACCCTTGTTCGATCTTTCGATCGTAACTTGAGTTTCTCTCAAAGGATTTTCGTGATTCTTGTTGTGACGTCTTTGTAACTTGATTGTCTACAATATATACTAGTTTTGTCACAGTTGAACACATTTATATTAGTCGCACACACGGTTTCTTTAACAGAGCAGTTTTCTGCTGAGGGGTGTTTTGTTGCTTCCGCTGAAAAGTTTTTATCTACCATTCACCCCTCCTCTGGGAGTTTTAAACGTGTACTTCGATCCTACACATAGATTCATTCTCACTACTACTATCAAAGGTATCAAGTGAAGAGGTAGAGGAGGACGGTTTAGATTTAACCTTTCTTCTTCCCTCCTTAGCCATGAGACATGTAGACTTGAAGTCTTCAATTGTTGAGAAGAGCTTGCTCCTTCCAATGGAAAGTGTTGCCACTTTCTCTTCATCCTCGGAGGATGAGTCTTCATTTGAGTCCCATTCCTTCCCATGGTGAGCATGTCCTGATGGCTTCTTCTTCTTGAAGAATTTCTTCTCTTGAGACTTGCCATCTTTCTTCTTCTTACTCTCTTCATATGGACATTCCACAATGAAGTGCCCATATTCACCACAGTTGTAGCATGCTCTTTTCGTCTTGGGCTTTGACCTTTCCTTGTTCTTGTTCTCATAATGGTTGCCCCCCTTCCTTCTTCTCATCATCCTCTTGAATTTGTTGATGAAGAGCGCCTCTTCTTCATCGGTGTCGAGACCCTCGTCATCACTTGCTTCGAAGTCTTGTGATGAGAATGTTGCTTTGAAAGCAACATCTTTCTTCTTTGAGGAGGCGAGCCTTTGGAGGTTGTTGTAGAACATGGCTTCCTTTTCCATCATCTCGTTGTTGATGATTCTTCCAAGCACTTCCTCTAAGGTCATTTGAGCATATCCCGTGCTCTCTCGGATCAAGGAGCAAAGAGCAATGTTTCGAGGCATGAATGCCCGAAGCATCCTCTTCACCACCTCATGATCCGTCCACCGGGTGCATCCATAAGATCGGATCTTGTTGACGAGGATCTTGAGACGGTTGTACATGTCTTGAGGGGACTAACCATCCATGATGGTGAACCTCCCAAGCTATCCTTCAATCATCTCGATCTTGGCTTCCCTAATGACTCGGTTTCCTTCATGCGCTATCCTGAGTGTGTCCCATATGTCTTTGGCCACCTATAATCCATCGACTCGGTTGAACTCTTCTCGAGTCAAGGATGAGGTGATCACCCCAACTGCTTGAGCATTGCGATGAAGTAGAATGGCTTGCTCCGGGGTAACGTCTTCTTCATTTCTTGGAAGATGGACACCTATTAAGATAATTTGCCACAAGCTAGGATTTAAGGATATTAGATGCATCTTCATAGTATGCTTCCACATTGAGTAATCATTTCCATCGAATTGAGGAGGTTTGCCCAGAGGAATAGATAAGTAGTGATTGTTGGAAGTTAATCATTCATAGTTGAAAGGATATTGGGAGTAGTCCGGTTGACCACTCCTTTCTTGATCCCGCGGCTTCTTCTTCTCTTTACTTGAGTGACCTAGCTTCTTGCGAAGTCGTGCCTTGAGCTGGCGAACTTCTTCATCGTCACTCGAGTGGTCTTGCAGCACATCCATGTCCTTTTTCTTGTCATATGTGTTGTCACCTTGTGACGTCGACGGAATCTCGTATTCCTCCACTCTAGCTATCTTCTCTCTGAGTGGTTAGACTCTTGATGGAGAGACCTGCTCTGATAACAATTGAAATTGCCTAGAGGGGGGTGAATAGGCTAAAATACCTGAAATGACTTAATTAAACGAGATTAGAACTCAAGAGCCAGACTAGTCTGGCTCAGGAGCGGACTAGTTTGATCAACCTAAGGGAAAGGCCTAAAAGGCTGGACTAGTCTGCCTTGGAGGCGGACTAGTCTGGTCAAACTGCCGGAAAGATCTAAAACTTGATTTTTAAGGGTTTTTCTCCAAATTTTAGTTTAACAAAATGTGGATGAGACAACTAGCACTTCTATACGATAAGTGTGACAGAATATTGAAATAAATTGCAAGAGTGTGACGATGTATAGCGAAATAATTAAAACAAACCCTAAGCAATCTTGATCTTCAAAGAAATGTACATGCAAGAGAGACACTGAAGATTTTTCCTGAGGTTCGATTCCACTCAGAAATCTACGTCCCCGTTGAGGAGTCCACAAAGGACCGGGTCTAACAACCCTTTCCTCACCAAGTCGCCACTAAGGCCAACCCGGTTCTTCACTATCTCAAGGGTAAAATTACAAAGTTTTAGGGCTGCTCACAATCCGAGGCTCCCACTTGATCACTTCCACAAACTTCACAGATCTCACAAGCCACAGATCACACCAAGTGCACGAGATCACTCCCAGAGCCTAAACGCGAAGTTCTTCCTTCTCCTCTTCTCACACACGCAAATTCACTTAAGAATTGGCTCTAGAGGGTGAGTAGGCAAGAGAGAAGGATTAGGGGGTTCTTGGATCGCTGTGGTGGCGCTAGGGTTCTAGGTTTTTCTAAATGATGTCGGGGCATCTCCTTTTATAGAAGTCCCAAAGCCAACCGTTGCCACCTACTGAAAGTCCGGACTAGTCCGCCTCACACCGGACTAGTCCAATCTCACACAGGAACTATTTGTCCGGGTGAGAACGGACAAGTCTGGAGGACCCGGACTAGTCCGGCACAAGGCGAACAAGTCCGGTCCACTAAGACTTAGCCGTGGGAGCTCTCATCTCACACCCATACGGACTAGTCCGCCTTAGAATGGACTAGCCCGAACTCACACAGGGACTCTTAGTCCGTGTGAAAACGGACAAGTCTTTCTAGCCCGGACTAGTCCGACCACTCAGGCGGATAAGTCCGGTCTACCAAGACTTAGCCCCAAAAACACTCTCACCTAGAGATAAACGGACTAGTCCGTCCAAAACGGACAGGTCCGATCTCAGTCAGGAACTCTTAGTCCGCCCTAAAACGGACTAAGCCGTAGGACTTCCGGACTAGTTCGACCTCTTCCCCCGGACATGTCCGGCCTGCCCAACTTTACCTCTCTACCTCTCTCCACTATGGATTTGACACTTCTAACGCTTTGACCTCTCTTCTATGATCTCAATGCATTTGACACACACACTCTTTCTTTTACACGGCTAGCCTACTAAAGACTCAAGTGAAACCCTAATTTCTACTCTTCGAGTCTTCGACACCGTTCTTCATCTTTTTCCTTTTTTCGAGAGTTTAGGTGCCCGCCTTAGAAATGTCATGTGCTTATGATCATCTCAGCTCATTAGTCTCTTAATTTGTCGTCATCAATCCTCTAAAACCCACGGGGATGTATAGATGCACTTACAATACATACTTGTATAGAGATGTATGTGAGAGACACATCTCAAGAGCTCAATATCCTTGCGTAGGGGTAAGAGATTAAAACATATCTCAATCACTCACAACACGTGCACCAGACTAGTCGACCCAGAAACTGGACTAGTCCGTTAAACTTTCTGTTGCCTCACAACACTTGCACCGGACTAGTCGGCTCAGAAACCGGACTAGTCCGATCAACTCTCTAGAACCAACATTCACCTTGCACCGGACTAGTCGGCTCAGAAACCGAACTAGTCCAATCAACTCTTTAGAACCAACATTCACCTTGCATCGGACTAGTCGGCTCAGAAACCGGACTAGTCCGATCAACTCTCTGGAACCAACATTCACCTTGCACCGGACTAGTCCGTTCAACTTTCTGGAACCAACATTCACCTTGCACCAGACTAGTCCGCTCAGAAACCGGACTAGTCCGTTAAACTCTCTGGAACCGACATTCCCTTTACACTGGACTAGTTCGCTTTTGGACCAGACTAGTCCGTTCAACTTTTTGTAAACACATCAAATTAGGGTTTCCATTGTGCCGCATGCAACACGAAAATTGCACACGGCACACCGGACTAGTCCGGTGAACATAGAGGACTAGTCCGGCCGCCAGTTTTTTGAAAACCTTATATAAATAGAGGTGCATGGCCACACAAACACAAGACACAATTTCCAGCGCTGCCGCACGCCCCAAGAGCACAAAAACTGCCCCTCTCCACTCATTCTAAGCCGAGAAAGATTAATTCTTTGAGGATTAGAGATTGGATCAAGGAGAGAGTCGTTCTTCTCGATATTGAGCTCTTGGTTTGTCTTCTCCCACACATTAGCTGATCGTTGCTCTTTGTTTGTGTGTGTGGGAGGAAGAATCATTCGCTATAATTTTGTGGGAGCTCTCAGATTGTGAGAATGCCCCACGTAAAATTGTTTACCCCTATGTGTGGATAGTGGAATTGAATCGGCCTTTGTGGCGATTCAATGAGGGAAGGGTTGGTGAAGACCCGGTCTTTTGTGGACTCCTCAACGGGGACGTAAATTCCTGGGTGGAATCGAACCTCGGGATAAAGCCTTGTCTTGTGTCTTCTAGATCGTCCTTAAATTGCTAATTAAGGGTAGTCATCACTTGGTTTACATCGACACCTAACGTTAAAACTGAGAGTTATTGTATCTTACTTCACTATACTTAAATAAAGCATTTATTTTCCGCTGCACAAATAACTGAAGTCGGAACAAGTCTCACTTCGATCTATTAGTTACGATCATACCGGACTAGTCCGCACCATACCGGACTAGTCCGGCACACCTGGAATTAATGAGTCCGCTAAGTGTTTCAGGAAATCGCCTAAAAATTCAAAGAGCCTATTCACCCTCCCTCTAGGCTACATTCAGCATGTTACGGACAATCTACACGTTTGACGTCCATCTATTTCAATAAGTAAGAAACCGAAACGAGGTGAAACGTTTAGCCCACCCACACCCACCTCATGCTTTCCCGGCGATCTCCGTGATCATCGTGTTTTCTGTTCAGCTTTACTGTTCATGGTCCGGCGTCGAGCGGTCGGAGTTCCAGCACACGTGTCTGGTTTCAGAGTTCCCTATGGAGCCAAGCAAGTGAGCGAGGGCATCGCCGAGGTCGGCCCGGCCTGCTCTCCGTCCCCAGCCCGTCTTCACCACGTTCGAGAAGGTCTCCACGTTGCTCCCTGTCACCACCGAGGAGCAGGCGCCCAAGGGAGAAGTTGCGGCCGTCACCGAGGAGAAAGATGAAGCTGCCGCTGCTGCCGCAGAGGAGGAGAAAGAAGAGGCTACGGAGGAAGAGAAGGAAGAGGAGGCCGCTGCCGAACTGGCTGCGGAGGAGACCGGTGCAGCGGCAGAAGCTGAGCCGGAGTTGTCGCCGGCCAAGGCCGAGGAGACACCCAAGGCGGCCTAGCTTGGTCCAGGCCCTGCAGTTCTCCGCCACAACTACAGATCATCAGCTTATCTATTACCTCTTCAAGAGTCTGCTCTACCATGTATGCACGTGTACATGTGTATGGCGTCTGTACATTACTATTGCAGTGTCATCTCTACCATGCACACACACTTGGCATCCTTGCATTAATTATACTGTCATGACTGTGAGTTGGCAATCTAACGGGCACCCCATCAGTCTGTCACTGAACATGTGCTATCGGATTTTGAATGGCGAAGAATATGTCCCGAGCGGGCGGGCAAGACGACCGGCCGAGCGAGCGTTGACGGGGCTCGACATTCGAAGCTACTCCTTCTGGCATTGGGCCTAAGGCCTAACGCCAGGATCCTACTAGCCCAGCCTGAGCGGAACGAGCTCCGCCGGCATGGCACGGCGCACCCGCCTAGCTGATCTGGAAGCTTCCTCCATCCATCCCCGTTTAAATCCCCCTCCGCCCTGAACCCTAGCCGCCTTCACCCGTGGCTGCCACTCGCAGACAGCGCCCCTGCGATCCTCCGCCGATGATCCCCCGCTGCGCCGCCACCCTCGCCCTCCGCCCCTGGCTTCCGCTGTGGCGGTGGCGTCTCCGCGCCCGGCGCTCGCCCCTGGCTCCGTGATCTCTCACGCCACCGTGACCGCGAGCGGGCGGCCAAGGGGGCTCACAGGTGGCATCAGAGCCAGGCGATTTTTCGGGCGGCAGGGAAGCTGGTTTCGGCGGCAGGGAGCTGTGGGTGAGCGCGCGACGGAATTCCGTCAACCTTGAGCCGTAAAATCCCGGGGAGGTAGGTCGAGAGCAGCGAAGCGATCGCCGTTGAGTCGCTCTCCTGTAAATCCTACCCTGGTTGGCTCGGTTTGTGGTGGTCGCGACGGCGCCGATAAAGCCCTCTGTTCAAACCAGGCTGTTGATGGATGCGATGGAGAAGGCAGTGCATGTGGAGGAGAAGCGCTGGGAGAGGGTATTCGACGCCCTCGGGGTGATCACGCAGCGGCTCGACGATGTCGACGAGATTCAGAAGCAGCTCCTTGGGCAACAACGTTTGGCGCAGGCAGTGGTGGAAGAAGATGGGAAGGAACACGACCTACTATTCCGGCAAATCGTGGAAACTGGGAAAAGATTGTCGGTGTTGGCCTTGGAGAACATGGCCGATGACATGGAATGTGCTTCCGAGGATCACTGTCGAGCACCGGGAAGGAGTCAGGAGGCAGGAGGATCGCCTGCACCATGGTGAATTGGGGGACTCATTCAAAACACCTGGGGGCAGAGGAGGTGTGCCTGATCACATAAGGCAGAGGAGAGAAGAATGTGGAAGTGATAAATCACACTTGAAGCTTGCATTCCCCAAGTTCAGTGGTGACAACCCAACAATTTGGCTCGACAAGTGCATGGATTATTTTTCTATCTTCAATGTGTCGGACACGTTCTGGGGGAGAACAGCATCCTTACATATGAAAGGTAACGCTGCTCCGTGGTTACAAGTATATAAGCTGACCGATAGACTTGGGAGTTGGGATCAATTTGTTTGTGCTGTTAAGGAGAAGTTTGGGAGTTATGAATATTCTAAAGCCATGCTTGATCTGTTGCACTTAAGACAGAAAGGAGATCTGGAAGAGTATGTGGCTCGGTTTGAGGAGTTGCATTATGCTAATGCTATGCATAATCCAGACCTTGATGAGATATTTTTTGTAACACAATTTGTGAAGGGTCTGAAGAATGACTTACAAGGATCAGTTCTGTCCCAAATTCCTGAATCAGTCAACAGAGCCATTTTGTTAGCAAGAGTGCATACTGATATTCAGGAGAGACTGAAACCCAGATTTCCTAAATTGCCTCCGGCTGCAAAGCTGAATCCCTTCATTAAGCTGGAAGGAAAACAAGGTCCCATGGGCTCAGACTTGTCTAAGTAACGCCAGTTGAGGGAGTACAGAAGATTGCATGGCTTGTGTTATACTTGTGGAGAAAAGTTTCAACCGGGGCACTTAGCCAAATGTGCAAAGAGAATGACAGTCCAGCTGAACACCTTGTCTACTGAAGATTTAGAAATGGTTTTAACTGAAGAGGTCCTGACCAAGCTGGACATGGAAGATAAGGTAATGGAGGAGGAAAGTGAGCTATCCATCCACGCCATTGCTGGAACTGTAGGTTCAAATGGCCTACGTCTTCGTTCTTTGATCAAGAACCAAGTGTTTCTCTTATTGTTGGACTCAGGGAGCTCTACAACTTTTATAAACAAAGCTTTTGTGGAAAGAGTCGGACTGAAAGAATGCCCTTGTGCTCCTTTGTCAGTAAAGGTTGCAAATGGTGAAAAGTTGATGAGTAATTCATATGTTCCTGGTGTAGAATGGTGGTGTGCCGGATACACTTTTGCAACTGATATGAGGGTGTTACCCTTAGGTGCTTATGACGGAATTTTGGGCTATGATTGGTTAAAGGCGAACAGTCCCATGGTATGTCATTGGGCAGACAAATATATTCAGTTCCAACACAAAGGACAGTCGGTTACTCTGAAGGGCGTACAAACTGACACAAAAAAATGAGCTCCAACACCTGTCAGCAACTCAGCTTGAAAAGTGGATCAAAGGGAATGAAATCTGGGCTCTGGCCATAATGGAGCAGCTTCCTGATGCTGACACCCTGTGCATCCCTGTCTCAAAATGCCAAGGTGCAGAGTTTGTTAACTGAATTCCAGGATGTCTTTGAGGACCGAAAAGTTTTGCCTCCCGAACGACCCTTTGACCATGTCATCTTCCTCATATCGGGAGCTGTACCGGTGAATTCAAGGCCTTATAGATATTTTCCTTATTGGAGGGAATAGAATGAGATGTATATTAATCTGAGGGTTAAGGGTACAATATATAGAGGGATTAGGTGGGGGAAAAGACTATTAAGCCCCTAACCCTAATCCCATTCAAAGGACTAAACTGCCTCTGGTTATCCCCCTAATTATATAGTCTAACACCCCCCCCCCCCCGCAGTCACAACATCTAGCCACTGCAGATGTTGAGACTGGACCGAAACTCCAAAAACAACGACGACAAAAGGCCCTTCGTGAAGATGTCAGCAAACTACGTCGTCGTCGGAACATGATGTATCCGAACCTCGCCTCGTGCCACCTGCTCATGAACAAAGTGGAGATCAATCTCTACATGCTTCGTGCGCTGATGCTGGACAGGGTTGGTGGAGAGGTACACAGCGTTGACGTTGTCGCAGTAGATGAGAGTGCTCCTGTCGATTGGAGTGTGGAGCTTCTGAAGAAGCTACTGAAGCTAGGAAGCCTCAGCCACACCGTTAGCCACGGCACGATTCCTCGCCTCAGCACTCGAACGCGACACCACGTGCTGTCGCTTCGAGGACTAGGAGACGAGATTACTGCCCAGGAAGACGGCGTACCTAGAGGTAGACCGGCGAGTGTCCGGGCAGCCTGCCCAGTCAACGTCGGTGTACACGACCAGCTCGGAGGCCGCGTCACGTTGAAGGAGGAGGCCGTAGTTGAGGGTGCCACGCAGGTACCGAAGAATCCGCTTCACAGCGGTGAGATGCGGCTCCCTCGGGTCGTGCATGTGGAGACACACCTGCTAAACCGCATAGGAGATGTCTGGCCTGGTGAAGGTGAGGTACTGAAGGGCACCTAGAAGACTCCTGTAAGCAGTAGGGTCAGTGATGGGTGTCCCGAGAGCTTCGCCTGAGTATCCACTAGAGTGGGGTACGACTTGCACTTAGCCATGCCCGCTCGCTGCAGGATATCCTGGCAGTACTGTCGCTAGTGAAGGAACAAGCCACCTGGTTGGTCCTCGATCGCAATACCCAGGAAGTGGTGGAGGCGGTCTAGATCCTTCATAGAGAACTCCTGCTGTAAAGAAGAAATAGTGCACCGAAGAAGAGCCGGACTGGATGCTATTAGTACAATGTCATCGACGTACAGTAGAAGGTAAGCAGTGTCACTGCCACGTCGATAGATAAACAGCGAAGTGTCCGACTTAGCTTCGACGAAGCCCTGTGAGACCAGGAAGGAGGCGAACCAGCTATACCAGGCTCTCGTGCCTGCTTCACTTACAGACCATGTCTGGATGAGCTGAGTCAATAAATCATGTCGACTGACTGTAGTACACCGTCTCGGTCAGTGTACCATGGAGGAATGCATTCTTAACGTCCAACTGGTGGACGGGCCGAACATGAGTCACAGAAGTGGGAAAAGGGAGCCGAACATGCCAACCAAGCTAACAAGCATGACATAAGGAGTCATGTGTGCCCCTAGAACACGATATAACAGAACCACTGGACAACTTCGACATAGTATCTGCACCAGGGTGGCCAAGCTGGCGATGCTAAATGGTGGATGAAGCTGTCGTAGTCAAAGCAAAAGGTGGTGATGTAGCGGAAGTAGGAAGTGCATGGTGCTGAAGGAAGAGGCCAACGACATAGGGGGGCAACAGCACCTCCCAGAACAGAAGTGACGGTCGGCCGAGGGAGGAAGGCGGCAGCCGATGCAGCAGCGGCCACGCCCCCCCCATCGGGGAAGCACCTCCAAGGGCACAGGCAGCAGAGGGCACCCCGTGCGCCCTGGCTGCTGTGGCGGCGTCCCATGGTGCAGCGGCGCCGGCGGTCTAGGGGGGCGGCTGGTGCAGCAGCGGCGGAGGCCTAGGGGGTGTCGGCGGCTGCGGACCAGGCGGCGCCATCGTGGGGGGCTGCAGAGGCGGCGCCACCAGCGGCGGCGGGCCAGGGGGCGGTTGGTGCAGCAGCGGCCGCGGGCCTAGGGGCAGCTGGTGCAGAGACGGAGGCGGCCCAAGGGGTGGCGGCGGCTGCGGGCCAAGCGACGCCGTCGTGGGGGGCTGCAGAGGCGGCAGCTGCGGGCCAGGCGACAGCGGCGGCCCAAGGGGCGGCGGCGGCAGGCCAGGGGGCGGCTGGTGCAGCGGCGGCGGTGACCCAGGGGGCGGCTGCGGTTGCGGGCCAGGCAACACCGTCATGGGCTACAGAGGCTGCGCCATCAGCGGCGGCGACCCAAGGGGCGGCGGCGGCTGCGGGCCAGGCGACATGGTGGGTGAGATGGTAGCAGCTGGGTGCACGGCGGTGGTGGGTGAATCGGAGGCGGCCGAGGGATGTGGCTGTGATGCAGCCATTACGATTAGAGTTAGCTAATCCTAATTATGTAGCTAATGATACCATATTGGAGGGAATAGAATGAGATGCATATTAATCTGAGGGGTTAAGAGTATAATATATAGAGGGATTAGGTGGGGGAAAAACTATTAAGCCTGCAACCCTAATCCCATCCAAAGGACTAAACTGCCCCTGGTTATCCCCCTAATTACATAGTCTAATACTCCTCAACATAAAGATGAAATTGAGCGACAAGTGCAAGAGCTACTGAAATCTGGCCTCATCGAGAATAGTGTGAGCCCATTCGATTCATCGGTGCTCTTGGTCCAAAAAAAAGGATGGTAGCTGGCGTTTTTGTGTGGATTACCGTAAACTGAATGATTTGACAATCAAGAACCGGTTTCCACTGCCACTTGTAGATGAGATTTTGGATGAACTTGCAGGTACAAATTTCTTTACAAGTTTGGACATGCGTGCAGGCTATCATCAAATCCGGATGAAAATGGTGAAGAGAATAAAATGGCCTTCAAAACCCACAGTGGGCAATATCAGTTCAAGGTAATGCCATTCGGCTTAACTAACGCGCCGGCGTCTTTTTAGTGCACCATGAACTCTGTGTTGAGCCCTTTTCTTCGCAAGTTTGTATTGGTATTTATTGATGATATCCTAGTTTATAGTCCTATATTTGATACTCATATTGATCATCTGCGCCAAGTACTGACCACACTAAGAGATCATCAATTTTAAATAAAGAAGTCCAAGTGTGTGTTCGCTCAGAAAAAGTTGGCATATCTTGGCCATATCATCTCTGGAGAAGGGGTTGCAACAGATCTGGCTAAGACAGTGGTCATGCATAAATGGCCAACTCCAAGTACCATCACTGAATTACGTGCTTTTCTTGGGTTAACAGGATACTACAAGCGCTTTGTGTAGGGTTATGGCATACTGTCAAAGCCTCTAACATCATTACTAAAACAAAAGAGCTTTCATTGGACAGAACAAGCTGAAATTGCCTTCCAATCTCTGAAAAAAGCGATGATATCTACTCCGGTGCTAGCACTGCTAGATTTTACAGAAACATTTGTTGTTGAGGGGTTGTGATAGGCTTGACGAGCCAACAACTACACTTGGCCATTCTCATGGAAATGAAACCCAATAGAAATTTGTTGGGGCGTAGCCCTCTTAGCGACGCGTCATATCGGAACTCGGGTATGGTGTTAAGTGGGCAAGGGTCGGGTCGCCACCGCCTTAGTGGCGCGCCATATCAGAACCGGATATGGTGTTAAATGAGCAAGGATCGGATCGCCACCACCTTAGTGGCGCGCTACATCATCGCCCTGATGTAGTGGTAAGTGAGCAAGGGTCTTTGCATCTTACTCGACGGGTGCAAAGCGTAAGGAAGCTAGCCAAGGAACATAGATTTCGGGTGGGTAGTTGGAATGTAGGATCGTTGACGGGGAAGCTACGTGAGTTAGTAGATGTTGCCATTAGGAGACGAGTAAATATCCTTTGTGTACAAGAGACTAGATGGGCGGGTCAAAAGGCGAGAGAAGTCAAGAATACCGGTTTCAAACTTTGGTATTCTGGTTTGGCTGGGACTAGGAATGGCGTAGGTGTTCTAATAGATAAGAGTCTTAAGGATGGAGTAGTGGATGTTCGAAGACGAGGGGATATGATCATCTTAATCAAGATAGTAATTGGGGACATTGTCTTGAACGTCATTAGTGCTTATGCCTCACAAGTTGGGCTCAACATGAGTGCTAAGAGGCAATTTTGGGAGGACTTGGAGGATATGGTTAGTAGTATACCGATAACCGAGAAACTCCTCATAGGGGGAGATCTCAATGGTCATGTGGGTGCAACTAAACTAGGATTTGAGGGAGTACATGGAGGTTTTGGATGCGGCGATAGAAATCAAGAGGGTAAGGACATCCTAGACTTTGACGTAGCCTAAAATCTATTGATAGCTAACACCCTCTTTAGGAAGAGGCAATCTCACCTAGTGACCTTTAGTAGTGCCCAACACTCGACAGATTAAATGCATCAATCAAACTAGACAGACACTCTATTGACCTAGGACATATACAAGGTAGCAAAAATCCGTGAGAGAAAGATGAGGGATCTCAATCAAGTTAAATGCATCAAAGATGAGACTGACCACATTCCAGTGAAGGATGAAGAGATTAAGAAAAGATGGCGTGATTACTTTCATGGGTTATTCAATGATGGGAATGGGAGCACTATGATTGAGTTGGATGACTCCTTTGATGACTCCAACAGACAGTTCATGCGGAGGATACAAGAGTTTGAGGTTAAGGAGGCCTTAAAAAGGATGAAAGGAGGAAAGGCCCTCGGCCCTGACGATGTCCCTATTGAGGTGTGGAGATTTCTTGGGGACGTGGCAATAGTATGGCTCACAAAACTATTCAACCATATTTTTCGGTCAAACAAGATGCCTGAAGAATGGAGGAAAAGTATATTGGTACCTATCTTCAAAAATAAAGGAGATATTCAAAGTTGTACTAATTATCGAGGTATTAAGCTTATGAGTCATACTATGAAGCTTTGGGAGAGAGTGATTGAACACCGTCTGAGGAAAGTGACCAATGTCATTAAAAACCAGTTTGGTTTTATGCCTGGGAGGTCTACAATGGAGGCGACTTTCTTGCTTTGTCAGCTTATGGAGAGATATAGGGAGCAGAAGAAGGACTTGCATATGGTGTTCATTGACTTGGAGAAGGCGTACGACAAGATACCAAGGTTAGTCATGTGGTGGGCACTAGAGAAACATAAAGTGCCAACAAAGTACATTACCCTTATCAAGGATATGTACAATAATGTTAGGACAAGTGTGCGCATAAGTGATAGTGAGACTGATGCATTTCCTATCACGATAGGACTACATCAAGGATCAACTTTGAGCCCATACATCTTTTCCTTGGTGATGGATGAGGTGTCGAAGGATATACAAGGGGATATCCCTTGGTGCATGCTCTTTGCTGATGTAGTGCTGGTAGATGAAACTAGAGATGGTATTGATAAGAAATTAGAGTTATGGAGACAAACCTTAGAGTCCAAGGGGTTTATACTTAGTAGGATCAAAACCGAGTATATGAGGTGTGAGTTTAGTGGTGTTGGTCGTGAAGAGGGAAATGTTAGTATACAAGGACAAATAGTACCTAGAAGGGACTCTTTCCGATACTTAAGATCAATGTTACAAAGCAATGGCGATATTGATGAGAATGTTTGCCACAGGATCAAGGTAGGGTGGATGAAATGGCGACAAGCCTCTGGAATCGTATGTGATAGGAAAGTCCCACAAAAGCTAAAAGGGAAGTTCTATAGGACGGTGATCAGACCCGCGATGCTTTATAGGGCGGAATGTTGGCCAACTAAATGGCAACATGTCCAACAAATAAGTGTTGCAGAGATGCGCATGCTACGGTGGATGTGCGGGCACACGAGAAGAGACAGAATAAGGAATGAAGCGATTCGGGATAGGGTAGGGGTGGCGCCGATTGAAGAGAAGTTAGTCCATCATCGACTTAGGTGGTTTGGACATATCCAACGGAGACCTCCAGAAGCACTGGTTAACAGTGGGATTTTAAGAGTTAGAGAAAATATTAGGAGGGGTAGAGGACGACCAAGGTTGACCTGGGAGGAGGCGATAAAACGAGATTTGAGAGATTGGAATGTATCCAGAGACTTAGCTCATGATAGGACCACATGGAAAGTAGCAATTCATGTGCCAGAATCGTAGTCATGTTTTTTTTCTTTTTCTTTTTCTTTTTTCTTTTTCTTTTATTTTGTCTTTTTTTTTTCCTTTTTTCTTTTTCCCTTGTTCTTATATCTCTTCCTCTCTTTTACTTTATTGATATTGGGTTTCATGTGTAGCCGACCCTAACATGCTTGGGATAAAGGCTTGGTTGTTATTGTTGTTGTTGTTGTATTTGTTGTTGAGACTGATGCTAGCAACATGGGACTCGGTGCAGTGCTTATGCAAAAGGGCAAACCCATTGCTTATCTAAGCAAGCCTTTTACAAAGAAGAATCAGCAACTATCGATTTATGAAAAAGAATTTCTTGCCATGATCATGGCCATTGAACGCTGGAGACCATATTTGCAGAGTAACGAGTTCATTATCAAAACAGACCATAGGAGTCTGTTTTTTGGAGGGCCAACAACTACAATCTGATTTACAGAGACGGGTCATGTTAAAGTTAATGGGTCTCAACTTTAAAATTGTGTACCGAACAGGAAAAGAGAATGTTTCCGCATATGCCTTGTCAAGAGTGGGGCAACTCCTTTCTATCTCTATAGTAACAGGGGCTAAACCAATGTGGGTTTAGGAGGTGATCAACTCTTATGCAACAGACCCTGAGGCACAACAGTTATTATCTCAGTTGGCATTATCCAGTCCAAATGAACAAGGCTATACGATACACCAGGGAATTATAAGGAGAGGAGATCAAAGATGGATTGGTAATAACTCTGCTATTCTGACAAAGTCGATTTCCGCTTTTCATGACAGCCTGCTGGATGGTCACTCAGGAGCACAAGTGACATATATAAGACTGAAAAGGCTATTTTACTGGGAGGGACTCAAAAATGATGTGCATGATTTTGTGCAGTAGTGTTTAACATGCCAACAGGCCAAAAGTGAAAAATTCACCCCGCAGGACTCCTCCAACCTTTACCAGTTCCACAAGGTGCTTGGCAAGACACCGCAATGGATTTTATTGAATGTTTACCAAAATCTAAGGGGTTTTTGACACTATATTTATGGTGGTGGACAGGTTCTCAAAATATGCTCATTTCTTTCCCCTAAACATCCATTTTCGGCTCTGCAGGTGGCTCAAGTTCTATTTGACAACATGATTAAGTTGCATGGTCTGCCCAAAACAATGCTCTCTGACAGAGATAAAGTTTTCACTAGTGCAGTGTGGAAGCAACTGTTTACATTATTGGACACAAAATTGTTGCTCAGTACGGCGTACCATCCTCAAGCGGATGGGCAAAGTGAAAGAGGGAATCAATGCGTTGAAATGTACTTGCGGTTGCAGTTCTGTCACACCCGGTTTCTCCGAAGAACAACCGAGTGAATATCACATGTATGTCAGGATCATTTTCTCATACATGTGATGATAAATAGTGAAACATCATCATATTACAAGCCAGGTGTTCAAATATAAATAAGTTTTACATAGCATATGTCTCGATTGATGATAATAAGTTCATAATATGTAAATAAAACAACAGCGGAATATAAGTCTTGTGGGCTCCATCACAGGCGTTGCCCGGGGAACTCCATGAACCTAGAATCCTTCTTCGGGTCCGAAGTCTTGGTCATTGAACACCACATCATCCCCCTGACCTGAGCAGCAATTTAAACCAACAGAAATGCAAGTTTGAGTATCATTGGTACTCAGCAAGTGTGGGAAAGTTATGTCATGCGTGGCTAGAGCAAGGAGAGGTTGAACTCATGGTTAAATCACTACGCAATTAATACCTATCACCTTAGCTTATTCAGTACCTACATTACTACACAGGTGAAATGATCCCAATCCCTCAACCCATCATCAATATCAAGTAAACATAGTCTCATCTCCAATGTTAAGCTTCCCGCTTAACACCCACAACTTCACAATCCATCATCCTCTAATCATGAATAAGTCCAAGCCGCTCTTGACCGTGAGCACGACTGTCATGACACTTTTGACTCTGCAGAGTTTGCACCACTGTACCCACATGTAGTGATTTCATCCCCCGTTGCCGGGTGAACTAAAAGAACATCTATTATACCAGTGGCCACGAACCACGTTCACACTTCCCAGCTGTGTAGCCAGGAGATCACTACGAGTTCTTTACAAAGGGATTCCTGACAAGCGTGGGCCCACTGAGGTTTCACCCCTAACAGCATACAAGAGACTCCAACCCCGCTGCAGTGGCCCCCTCTTGAGCCTTGCGGTTCATATGGTAGTCCAGATGACACCTATTCCCCGCACCATCCAAAACACTCATACTACGCCGGGGATACACCTAATTAATTGGCCATGCTGCCCCATCTCAGCATGTGGTTGGCACGGTAAAGCCAGGTTACATGCTCCATGAACCGGTCCTTAGGATCCAGCCGAGCACTAAACACAAACCCGAGTCTCGTGCACCCAGCACCAACCAAATCATCCAACTTGCCTCGATCCCTACCTCTACATAACTCATAATATCTCATTCAAGAGTAAGATAAATAAGTTGATGATCTCATATCCCACTTATCCTATTTTAAGCATGGCTAAGCATAAGTAATATTAATGAATGACATAGTAAAATAAATCCCAACCCAAGCTACAAGGAAACAAAATAATGCAATTCTAGGGAAACTTCCTAGCATGGGTATCATATTCCAAATTGACCATGCAAATAATATTCTAACTACACATCCTAGTATAAGATCAAAGTGGTCAAGGACACTTGCCTTCTTCCTGCTACTCTGGGAATGGGAAGTCTTAGTCTTGGAAGGGGGGAACTTGCTCTAGGGCAGGTTCTACTCATGCCAATACACATAGCAAAAGAAAACAACAATCCATAAGCCATAGTCCACACTTTCACTTCGTGCAAACCACACATACATACATATGGAAGTCATTCACATTTCTAAGTGTTGTGGTTACCCTAGATATGTTGATTTTTAGCCTGCATGCACTTTTGAACATATGTATATTACTTCTAACTTTTGTATTCCGATTTCTATTTGCACATTATATATGAATTTTCAATTTGAACAAATTTTTTATAATTAATTAATACACTTCTTAGTCACAAAGTGACACGACCCCATTGGTCCTGTCGAGCCAGGATCACGCTGAGGGGTGCTGCGTTGCACAGCACCGTATAACACACGTCAAAGGTGCAAAGCGGAAGCGGAAGTTTCATTACATAAACAAGTTTATGAACATGTTTACATCAAAATAAGTTCAGTCTACACTCGCGGGCGTAGACTATGCATCAAGTGCACGTTCAACCCTCGAACGTGTCCTTGCTAGCACACACGCACACTAACTCTGCGGCATGCACGACTCCCACTCGACGGGGTTCCCATCCTGGGGTTCCGTCTCCTCTTCGGGAGTCCCTTCCTCATAGAACCCTGCAAAAACTACAAACACAAGCAGTGAGCACGAAGGCTCAGCAAGTCTGACCCGTCTCACCTAAACATGGAACTTCTACATGAGGGTAATGGGTTGCACGAGGTAAAAATCATTTGCAAGGACTTGCCTAATTAGTAGAAACTTACTTTCAAGTTTTAGCAGCAGGTTGTGGAGAATCTTACGCTAAGGCACATGAGAGAGCCGCAATCAAACAAGAAACGCATTTCTCTCATGTACTTTGTCCAAAGTTGAAAAGAACTTTAATTAGCTCTAAGCTACAGCATATCATTAACAATCAACGTCCAGCTTTCAATCAGCAACATTTTAACATGTAACTAGCCTGTTCTTTCTACGTCATGGTACAGTGAACAAGTGGTACTCACTGACCGCCAGGGACGGCGATTATAATCGATTTACACCTGCAGGGTTACCCGAACAACCCGTCACGTACGCCCGTACTCGATGTTGCCTACAACAACCATCACGGACGCCGTACGCGACTACCTTTCACCCGTTAGCCAAATATTGAACCGGTCCCATCGTCCCGAGCAAGAGGTCTCTGCACGCGCATCTCTGTGCCGCCAGCCGATTTACACCTCGAGCTCTCAACCTACCCTCTGAACGACGGGCAATGCCTCAATACCCAGCTACCCGAGTTACATCAGTTTCCCGGTTCCCATATAGCCGGTAGGTCTTCTGTACTGTTCTAGCTTGTTCAACAGGCCCGCACACGGCTCGGTCCTCAACCGACACAAGCGGAGCTACAGCACACAGGCCCCAAAGTCCTGCTGCCCTTACTCTCCGCTCGGTCTCATTTTCTTGCCATGTGTATCATGTGCTATCTCTACCCGAGCAATGTGCCTCTAGCCTATTCTCACGAGTAGTTCCAACTACTCGACTTGTACCGAATCCTACTCTATCCTAGCAATGCAGTAGCTAACGGGGTTTGCAATCCTAAACCCAACCCATGGTTCTCTTGGCTATGCAGTGGGGCTTCCAATCAAGACTCTAATGCACAGAATAAAGGAAACAAGTATGTGCTCAAAACAATAAAAATTTGTAAAAAGGTTAATGCAAACCGGAGCTTGCCTTGCTGCTCTTGGTCGTAGGCTAGCTGTTCCTCCGGAGTAACGAAGTCTAGGACTTCGGGTTCCTCCTCGACCTTAGCGACTACATGATATAAGAAACATATGTATCAATTTAAATGCATTTGTATTAACTTTGAAGTTGTGAAGTCTATAACTCTTGCTAGACAGACCTAATGACTGTGAAACTTTTACTGTGGCTTGGTTACGACCTAAACGGAGACTTGGTAAAGTTTTAGTTGCAGCAAAGCTCATTTGAGCCCTCCACAATTAATTATGTCCTTGACCTTAATTGGAACTCTTAGGGTGTTCTAGGAATTTTCATGAAACAAACTATGACTTTCTGAAAACTAGATTTTCAGAGGGTTCTAATGGAGTTGGTCTCACTTAATTTGGAAGTCTCTAACTAAAGATATGAGCTAAACAATTTCAGAGAAAATTCTGAAAATGTTTCTGAACATTTTCTATTTTCTCTGGAACAGTTTCACTAATCACACCATTAGGTGGATTAAATGAGCTCCAATTGGTCTGAAACTGTTATGGTAGTTCAAGGATATTTTGGTGAACATCTCAGCAAAATTTCAGGATTTTCCTCCCAAGGATTCTCCAGTTAAAATTCCTAACAGTTTAAACTTTAAGGAATTAATCCTGGAGAAATAAGGAATTTAATGAAGTGAAACTTGATTTTCTGGAAAGTACTCAGAGAGCTGAATCCAGCAAAATTTGGTTCACTCAATTTGGAGCTTTCTATCCAAAGTTATAAGGATTTGAAGTTTGAAGGAAATCTGAAAATCGGGGAAAAGTTTAAACTCGCGCGTGGGCCCAGGGGACACGCGTCGCGCGCCTAGGCGATGGCACATCGCGGCCCACAAGGATTTTGTGCGCCAGCACACCCGATCCTGGCCGCAGCCGGATCCCAATTCAAAATATCGGCCGCTGACAGCTGGGGTCCACCCCCTTCTTCAACCTCGCGACACCCGCGCCCCGCCGCCGAGGGATCTCGCCGGAGAGCTCGCCGCCGGCTGCTGTACAGCTCCAAACTTCTCGATTCTGGCCGCCCCTGCCTACTTTTACTCGGGGAATAGGATTCTAGGGTTAGCTGCTCATGACAATGGCCGGAGCATGGTCGGCGACGAGCCGCCACCTCAGAACGATTTCGGCCATGTCGGCTGACTACCCTAGCACCTCAGCTACTTGGGAAATCGGTCGGGGAGCATCAGTGGACCTCAGAGAAGGTCGACATGAGCTCGAGGCAGCTCGGGGAAGGCCTGAAACAGGTCCTCACCGTGCGCCCGATGCCGCCCGTTCGTTCCGCCATTAGTAGACCTCAAATTACGTCGGGCACAGCGGTTCTCCGGCCCAGAGTTGTGAAGGCAACTTGTGCGTTACCATGTCTAGCTCGTGTGAGAGCGGCCTGAGGCCCCCTAATCCTTTCTAGAGCACGAATTAAACAGAATCGTACCTGAAGGTCGTTATGCACACAGAAAGGGGAAAAGTGGAAATTCGCCGCCGGTGAGCAACCACTCGAGCTGTGGCTCGGGGATGAGCAGCACCGGTCACCTGCGCGTCCAAGGGTGCCTTGGCTCGGGCGTGACAACGCCCTGGTTGGGCTGTCCACGAGAGCCCGAGGTGCGGCGGTTCCAAGTTCCGATTTTGATCTTTCGGCACAGCCGATATCACTCGGTTTCAACCGAATTCTAGCAACGGGGAGGATGGAGGAAGGTCCCTAGTACCTTGCTGGGGCTCTGGAGTGGAAGGAGGGAGCTGCGATCGGCGTTCTCCGATCAAGTCCACGCTGCGGAAATTTTCGGCCGGCGCTCAGTTCTTGCGGGGAAGAACGGTGGTGCCTCGGCCGAGGAGGGGGCAGGCGCCTTAAGAAGGCTCTGCACCGCCTCATGCCCGCGCGTGGGCAAGCAGCTGGTGGCGCGGCAGCTAGCCTCGGTGGCGATCACCGCTGCGGCTCGGCGACCCGAGTGAGAAAGTCTCAGTCGGTTTGATCTGAGCAGTGGCTGACATGTGGGTCCCACCTCCAGTTTTAACCTCTGAAATTTACTCCTAATCACTGTTGTAAACAGTTAACCCCATACTACCCTTGGCAATTCAAATTATTCACCCATGAGCCATTTGAATTGATCAAAGTTCAAATGAGGTTTGGTTTGAATGAATTTCAGCACAAGTTCAGTTTGAAATTCAAATAAAGTTTGAATTTCTCCCACTTAGCTCATGTCAAGATCAACTCCAAATGGAGTGAAAATTGGTGTGTGAGCTCACAAAATGTGCTGAGTAAGAATATGCCCCCCACTTTTAAATTCATTGGATAAAAACAGTTTGAATTTGAATATGGTTTCAAACTGCCCTCTTCCTAACTATACCCAAACTGACCTCAAAAAGGTTTTGAATTTGGGTGAAACTTGGCATGGACATCCTTAGTAAAGTGTAGGAGTTTTCATATGTCCAGCCCATCTATATCACATGTGGGAAACACCACTTTTGCAATGTGTAGGTTTGTTCTCTAATGAGCATGTTGATAATTGTTACTTGCTCTTCATTTGTGTTCATCATTCTTCCTCAAATGAGGTGTGTGGTGTGGTGATGAACACTGCAAATGTGTGTCAAAAACTGAGGCCCTTACATTCCTCCCACCTTAAAAGAATCTCGTCCCGAGATTATAAGGTGAAAATGAGGGAGAGGACGGTGGAAAATTACCGGATATGCGACGTGAAAAAGTCGGGGTAGTTAGCGCGAAGGAATTCTTCGCTCTCCCATGTCGCTTCGTCCATGGAGTGATTACTCCATAGAACCTTGTAGAACCACAACGTACGGTTGCGTGTGGTTCGGGCCTTTTCATCAATAATCTGCACCGGTTCCTCCCGATAGGTGAGATCCGGTTGCAGTTCTTCAATGTCTTCCAGCTGAACGGTAGTTGATAGCTTGAGACACTTCCTCAGCTGGGAAATGTGAAAGACGTCGTGCACACCGGAAAGTGCTTCTGGTAATTTCATCCGGTATGCCACCGATCCACATCTTTCGGTAATCTGGAATGGACCGATGAAGCGGGGTGCTAACTTTCCCCTCACCCCAAATCTATTTACACCCTTCATTGGAGACACCCGTAGATATACGTGGTCCCCAACTTCGAATTGTAATGGGCGCCTTCTCCGGTCCGCATACTGTTTCTGACGGGATTGAGCGGCTTTTAGGTTCGCTTGAATTAGTCGAACCTTTTCTTCCGCGTTGTTGACAAGGTCAATCCCGAAGGTAACCCTTTCGCCAGACTCACACCAGTTCAATGGTGTGCGGCATTTTCTTCCGTATAGCGCCTCGTAGGGCGCCATCTTGATGCTGGCTTGGTACCCATTGTTGTACGAGAACTCGGCTAACGGCAAGTGATCATCCCAATTCTTGCCGTGGTTGATAGCGCAAGCTCGTAGCATGTCTTCTAGGATTTGATTTACCCGCTCGGTTTGCCCATCCGTCTGCGGGTGGTAGGCTGAACTACGGATCAGCTTCGTCCCCAAGGCAGCGTGTAGCTGCTCCCAAAAACGGGACACAAATAAAGTGCCCCGGTCCGATATGATGGTACGGGGTACGCCGTATAAGCATAGGATCCGTGAGATGTACAGTTCAGCGTACTTCTTGGCGTTGTAGTTGGTGTTGACCGGGATGAAATGGGCAACTTTGGTGAGCCGATCGACGATCACCCACACCGAATCATGTTTCTGTAAGGTGGTGGGTAAACCGACGGCGAAATCCATGCTCACGTCCTCCCACTTCCAGGCAGGAATGCCCAGTGGTTGCAGCAGTCCCGGTTTCCGCATGTGGTCTGCCTTCACCCTTCGACATGTATCACATTCGGACACGTATTTTGCAGTCTCTCGCTTCATCCGTGTCCACCAAAACTTTCTTCTGAGTTCTTGATACATTTTGTTGCTGCCGGGGTGAATAGAAAATTTTGATAAGTGAGCCTCATCAAAGATTTTCTTCCGTAACTCCGGGTTTCGGGGTACGACAATCCGGTCCTTGAACCATAGGACGCCGTCTCCGTCCTTCTGGAAACATTTCAACTCCCCACTGTCTACACGTCTCCGTAAATGTGACATGCCCTTGTCATTCTTCTGGGCTGCCGCTATCTCTTCACAGATGGTGGGGATCAAAGCTAGGTTGTAGAGAGCTCCGTGTGGAATCACATGTAGTGGTGGTTCGCTCTCTTCCAACGGTGTGATGGTCAGATTATTGACGTGTGACTTGCGGCTCAGCGCATCTGCCACAATGTTTGCCTTGCCCGGATGATAATGGATCTCTATCTCGTAATCCTTTATCAGTTCTAACCATCTTCGTTGCCTCATGTTCAGCTCCTTCTGAGTGAATATGTACTTGAGGCTTTTGTGGTCGGTATATAAATGTACGAGGTTACCGAGTAGGTAGTGCCTCCACATTTTTAGTGCAAGTACCACGGCATTGAGCTCCAAGTCATGAGTTGGATAATTCTGCTCATGGTTCCTAAGCTGCCGTGATCCATACGCGACCACTCTTCGGTCTTGCATCAGCACACACCTGAGCCCAATGCCGGATGCATCGCAGTACACATCGAACGGTTTTGTTGTGTCTGGCTGCGCCAAAACCGGTGCTGATGTCAGGTGCTTGACTAAAGCCTTGAATGCTGCTTCACATGCTGGACTCCAAACATATTTGGTAGCCTTCTTCAGTAGCTCTGTCCGAGAAGTTCGGAATGAACCTCCGATAATATCCCGCGAGTCCGAGGAAACTCCGTACCTCATGAACAGTTCTCGGGGATTTCCAATTCAGCACTTGCGTGATCTTGCTCGGGTCCACAGCGATACCCTCCGCTGAGATGATATGCCCGAGGAAAGGCACTTGCGATATCCAAAACTCGCATTTGCTGAATTTTGCGTATAACTTGTGATCCCGCAGCCGTTGCAAGACTATACGCAGATGTTTCTTGTGATCTTCCTCCGACTTGGAATATACCAGGATGTCATCGATGAAGACCATGACAAACTTGTCCAGCTCCGGCATGAACACCGAGTTCATTAAGTACATGAAGTGAGCTGGAGCATTGGTGAGGCCAAAGGACATGACCAGGTACTCATAAAGTCCGTACCTTGTCGAGAAAGCTGTCTTTGGAATGTCCTCCGCCCTTATCTTAATCTGATGGTACCCGGATCTTAAATCCATCTTGGAAAAGATCTTTGCTTCGACCAACTGATCAAACAACATGTCGATCCGCGGCAACGGGTACTTGTTCTTGATGGTTACGGCATTTAATGGACGGTAGTCCACGCAAAGCCGCAACGTTTCATCCATCTTTTTGACAAATAATGCCGAACAGCCCCATGGCGAGGAGCTCGGCCTAATAAAACCCATTTCCAGAAGATCCGTGAGCTGAGTCTTCAGTTCAGCCAACTCCTTGGGCGCCATCTTGTACGGCCTTCGGGATATTGGCATGGTTCCTGGTGCGAGTTCAATTTTGAACTCCACCTCTCTATCGGGTGGCATCCCCGGCAAATCGTCCGGGAATACATCAGGGAACTCTCGGACCACTGGAATGTCTTCCAATCTGATGGTTGTGGCTTGATAGACACTTGGAAGTTTTATTTCTGGACTGTCCAGAAATAATGAGTGAGAACCGTGCACTTCTGAGTTTAAGTGCACGACTCGAAGGACGGTGTCTAAAAAGCGCCGTGGCGGGTTAACCACGACATCCCTAGGATGACATCGACCTTCTGTCCCTCTAAGATAATGAGAGACGTGGGGTACACTCTACCCGCTAAGCATAATGGTGCTTTGGAGACCATTACGCTTGCTGAAATCTTCCCACCCGGTGAACAAATTAAATATGGACTATCGGTGGGTAGTATTGGCAAACTGTGTTTAGCAATGAAAGCTTGGCTAATAAAATTATGCGTGGCACCTGAATCAAACAGTACTATAGCGGGATGCTGGTGGAGTTGGAACATACCCGCAAGGATTGGCTCGCCCTCCGGCACGTCCTCAATGGCAAGCTGGTGGACAGTGCCGGGCCTAGGGTTTGCCCGCCGCGCATTAGTAGGGTTCTGGGGTTGATTCCTCCCCGGAAACTGTGGTGCCCTCCGCCGCCTTGCCTCTCCGGGCAACTGCTCGCGAAGTGTCCTGGACGACCACACTTGTAACATGTGGCCGCTGCTGGTGGAATACTCGGTGGACGAAAGCCCGGCATGCGTTGCGGAGGTGCAAAGGCACGCGGCATCGCCCGCTGCTGCTGTTGTTGTTGCGGTGGTACTGGCAGTGCCGGCCAGAATGCCGGTGAAGAATACGGCCGACTGCGGAACGGCATCGACCGCTGTGGTGGCTGCCAGCGTGGACCTGATGGTGGGCGATTCACCATCCTAAACTTCTGAGAAGGACCGCCTCCTTCTCCGCTGCTCTGCGGCGCGCTTCGCTTTCGCTCTGCCGCCGCCAACTCCTTGCCGGAGTCCTCCTGAACAATCGCAGCATCAATGATGTCGTTGAGGCTGCCGCGATTGAACATCGCCAACTTGTCCTTCAGGAGCGGGTTAAGCCCCTGGTAAAAATGGTCCCGCCGCTTCTCGTCTGTATCCGCGTGATATGACGCGTAGAGCGCGAGATCGTTGAACGCCCTGGAGTATTCCAGCGCGTTCCGGCTCCCTTGTTGCAGGTGTAGGAACTCCTGCGTCTTCCTCTTCATCAGACCTGGCGGTATATGATAGGCCCTGAAGGCCGTCCGGAACTCCGCCCAGGTCATCACTCGGTCGGTGGGCTGTGAAGCACAGAAGTTGGCCCACCACGCGCTCGCGGATCCTTGGAGCTGCTGTACCGCGAACTGAGTCTTGCGCTGCTCGCTGATTTGGAGCAGCCCGAACTTCATTTCTATGGCGCGGAGCCAGTTGTCCGCGTCAAGTGGTTCATCCGCCCTTCAGAATACAGGAGGATGAGTCGCCAGGAAGTCGGAGTAGGAGCTCTGTTGGCGCTCCTCACGCTCTTGACGTCTCTCTGGGCGAGACGTATTGGCGATGAGAGTCTGCAGCAACTCTGTGTGCTGCTGATGCGAGCCCGCCATTGCCACGACAATGTCGGCCAATGTAACCGTTGGCAGTGGCGGTGTTTGCTGTTGCTGTTGCTGCTGCTGTCCCGAGGAGTCCTCGGGAGGTGGTTGGGAGGTCTCTCCCCCTTGGCTAGTACCTCCAACATCAGGGTTGGCACGAGTACGCGTCATTCTGAAATTCAACACAGCAGCAATTAGCACATGTCTTACTCAAAATTCCATAAACAGCAGTAGGTATTGAAGCGACGCATGATTAACTTGCACAACATTCACATATATTGATAAAGCATAAACTTTATACAAGATACATTATTCTCGGATCTCCGAGAAGTCGTGCTCATGTCGTCACTACCTATACATACGCTACTGTCTACACGACATGTCACCGATTACAAAAGTTGGGTTACGCTACCCTAGCTGCCCTACTTGGCAACCGTAACCCCCTACTCGGAGTAGAACTCGACCTCCTGTGGGTCGTCCTCCTCCGGTACCTCTGCTGGTGGCTCGGGGTCTAAGACCTCTTCTCCCATTCCGGGTTCTCGCATGGCTGGAAGACCCAAGACTACCGGCACGCCCAATACCGGGGGCACGAGGTCCTGCAATGCATGCACCTCGTCCATAGCTTGGTTGTAGTCCTCCTCCCAGCCTTGTCCTTCCTCAATAGCGTCGTCCCGCTCTTGAACAAGGTCCTCATTCTGCTGGGTTAGGGTCTGCACCAGCTCTTGCAACGCTGCGATGTCAACACGGCTCTTCTTCTTTGCCTTCTTCAGACGACGCAACTGATTGTGTTGTTCATTCAGTCGCTTGATCGTCGGAAGGAGCACACAGCGGAGTGCGCTGTGAGCACCCTCGAAATGATCTCCACGGCTTGTGCTCTCCTTGAGCTTGGTGGCGAGATGCTCTGTATGAACAGCTTGGCTGTCCATCACATCGTTTCCCGCCCTCATTTGGAGGCTGAGATTTGCCTCCGCGGGGTTGTACCTTGGGCAACTCGGGTCTGTTGCCTCCAGGTACCTCTCCTCCCACACATGCTGAGCTCGTCCCTCCACCGGAACGAGTGCGTATGGAGTTCCCTCCATAGCCTGCACGTGTAGTTGGCAGAAACGTGACATAGTGTCACGGGCTGCCACTTGCCACATCCCTTCCGGTTGTCTTCCTCTCACCGTGACGGTGAATGGCACCCAACCGGGTGGCGTAGGTCCTGCGGAAACTTCGACATGGATCATCCACGTCTTGTTCCCCTCTTCGCCTTCTTCCTTGACGAAGTATTGCGGCATCTGATTGTACCCGAAATATTGGAGCATTTGCCACAATGCTTCCGGGTAGCCGCTACGGTCAGAACAGTGGGAAACTACCCACCCGTTCTCCAACTGTTTATCTGCTACCATCTGTAAAAATATATTTGAGAAATGTCAAATATTTATTTAAACAGTAAACCCCTGAGTTATAACATAAAACATGTCATTGAACCCATAAAACTTGGAAATATAGTTCAAATTTTAAACAAATTTGACTGCTGATCTGCTGTTCCCATGACAGCCCTGACCAGTTTCCATATCAACCTGATTTAGGCCATGTTAAAGGCCTAACCAATTCTGGAGCTCAACATCAAAGTTAAATTTAACTTCAATAGCTTTCCAGAAAGTATTTGGTTGGCCTAAGATCTGTCCTGGTTCAAAAGTTATGAGATGTCAAAGTTAACAGAATTTCTGGAAACAATTGGACAGCACCTCCCTGCCTTAGGTACTGATTTGATCCAAGAATCCCAGTTAATTCTGTTCCTAATCTGACAAAACTTTCTGTTACAAAGTTGTAACCCATCTTATAAGATTTCCAGAACTACCTCATTTCCTATTTTTGGATTTTTAAGCAGGAAGTTATGCTTAATTTTACAGAGAGTCTACAGAGAGTCTTTACTCTGTCCTGTTTTCTGGACAGTTTCAACTCTACTGCATTTTTCGAGTGGTTAAGGGATGAAACACCTCTGGACCTCAACAGAAAAGTTGTAAAGCTCTTCCAAAGCTTTCCAGAAATGTATCATACGACCCCAATATCGAAAGAACTCAACCTCTAGCCTCTGATTAACTTCAGCCTTGATTCAGCTGAAAACAGAGTGCTCTGTCCTTAACATCCTATAAGTTGAAAACTTGTTAACTTTGAATATCCTGTACAAGGGAAGGAGTTACATCAAGTTTTACTACTTTGGATTAAAACCTTCCAGTTTTTTTACAATGAAGTTGTTTATTTAGTTGGGTGTGACGTCGATGCGTCACCAGATTATGTCGGTACTATGTCCTCACAAAGGAAGAACCTATACCGGACTTAGCCGGCTTCGTTAGTTCAGTGGCACTACTCGTCACTCGCACACGGATGCTACACGTCTACCGTTTCGTGGTCAGGCTACCTGCAGAAACTCAAACAATCATCAGACTCGGCTGCACACCGAGCCCGGAATCCATACAGTTCGTACACCCGGCCGTCATCACTCGCCCGGATGTTCTCAAGCCAAACACGCCTTGAGTTACGTGTTCACGTTTCAGACCACGTGACGGGGTCTCCCATGTTGCACCACACACGCCAGGGACAGACGTTGCTCGAATACCCCAAACGACATGAAGAGTCGTAGAGGATATCAAAGCGGATCGGGTTACCTGCCACCCGTGGGGCTCCACCCTTCAGCTTGTGCGCACTGGTGGACAGCGCTTACGTGCACCCCCCAAGACATGAACGACCCGAGATGCACGATTTTCCGACATAACAAATAGGTTAATAAGCCACTTTCTATATACTAATAACATCCTTATACGGGCTACTAACTCGTTCCTCACTGGATTTTTGAAAAAGAAGACCTTTGTACTGTGTTAAACCTCAAGCGAGCTCTGATACCACGCTGACACGACCCCATTGGTCCTGTCGAGCCAGGATCACGCTGAGGGGTGCTGCGTTGCACAGCACCGTATAACACACGTCAAAGGTGCAAAGCGGAAGCGGAAGTTTCATTACATAAATAAGTTTATGAACATGTTTACATCAAAATAAGTTCAGTCTACACTCGCGGGCGTAGACTAAGCATCAAGTGCACGTTCAGCCCTCGAACGTGTCCTTGCTAGCACACACGCACACTAACTCTGCGGCGTGCACGACTCCCACTCGACGGGGTTCCCCTCCTGGGGTTCCGTCTCCTCTTCGGGAGTCCCTTCCTCATAGAACCCTGCAAAAACTTCAAACACAAGCAGTGAGCACGAAGGCTCAGCAAGTCTGACCCGTCTCACCTAAACATGGAACTTCTACATGAGGGTAATGGGTTGCATGAGGTAAAAATCATTTGCAAGGACTCGCCTAATTAGTAGAACCTTACTTTCAAGTTTTAGCAGCAGGTTGTGGAGAACCTTACGCTAAGGCACATGAGAGAGCCACAATCAAACAAGAAACGCATTTCTCTCATGTACTTTGCCCAAAGTTGAAAAGAACTTTAATTAGCTCTAAGCTACAGCATATCATTAACAATCAACGTCCAGCTTTCAATCAGCAACATTTTAACATGTAACTAGCCTGTTCTTTCTACGTCACGGTACAGTGAACAAGTGGTACTCACTGACCGCGAGGGACGGCGATTATAATCGATTTACACCTGCAGGGTTACCCGAACAACCCGTCACGTACGCCCGTACTCGATGTTGCCTACAACAACCATCACGGACGCCGTACGCGACTACCTTTCACCCGTTAGCCAAATATTGAACCGGTCCCATCGTCCCGAGCAAGAGGTCTCTGCACGCGCATCTCTGTGCCGCCAGCCGATTTACACCTCGAGCTCTCAACCTACCCTCTGAACGACGGGCAATGCCTCAATACCCAGCTACCCGAGTTACATCAGTTTCCCGGTTCCCATATAGCCGGTAGGTCTTCGGTACTGTTCTAGCTTGTTCAACAGGCCCGCACACGGCTCGGTCCTCAACTGACACAAGCGGAGCTACAGCACACAGGCCCCAAAGTCCTGCTGCCCTTACTCTCCGCTCGGTCTCATTTTCTTGCCATGTGTATCATGTGCTATCTCTACCGGAGCAATGTGCCTCTAGCCTATTCTCACGAGTAGTTCCAACTACTCGACGTGTACCGAATCCTACTCTATCCTAGCAATGCAGTAGCTAACGGGGTTTGCAATCCTAAACCCAACCCATGGTTCTCTTGGCTATGCAGTGGGGCTTCCAATCAAGACTCTAATGCACAGAATAAAGGAAACAAGTATGTGCTCAAAACAATAAAAATTTGTAAAAAGGTTAATGCAAACCGGAGCTTGCCTTGCTGCTCTTGGTTGTAGGCTAGCTGTTCCTCCGGAGTAACAAAGTCTAGGACTTCGGGTTCCTCCTCGACCTTAGCGACTACATGATATAAGAAACATATGTATCAATTTAAATGCATTTGTATTAACTTTGAAGTTGTGAAGTCTATAACCCTTGATAGACAGACCTAATGACTGTGAAACTTTTACTGTGGCTTGGTTACGACCTAAACAGAGCCTCGGTCAAGTTTTAGTTGCAGCAAAGCTCATTTGAGCCCTCCACAATTAATTATGTCCTTGACCTTAATTGGAACTCTTAGGGTGTTCTAGGAATTTTCATGAAACAAACTATGACTTTCTGAAAACTAGATTTTCAGAGGGTTCTAATGGAGTTGGTCTCACTTAATTTGGAAGTCTCTAACTAAAGATATGAGCTAAACAATTTCAGAGAAAATTCTGAAAATGTTTCTGAACATTTTCTATTTTCTCTGGAACAGTTTCACTAATCACACCATTAGGTGGATTAAATGAGCTCAAATTGGTCTGAAAATTTTATGGTAGTTCAAGGATATTTTGGTGAACATCTCAGCAAAATTCCAGGATTTTGCTCCCAAGGATTCTCCAGTTAAAATTCCTAACAGTTTAAATTTTAAGGAATTAATCCTGGAGAAATAAGGAATTTCATGAAGTGAAACTTGATTTTCTGGAAAGTACTCAGAGAGCTGAATCCAGCAAAATTTGGTTCACTCAATTTGGAGCTTTCTAGCCAAAGTTATAAGGATTTGAAGTTTGAAGGAAATCTGAAAATCGGGGAAAAGTTTAAACTCGCGCGTGGGCCCAGGGGACACGCGTCGCGCGCCTAGGCGATGGCACATCGCGGCTCACAAGGATTTTGCGCGCCAGCACACCCATTCCTGGCCGCAGCCAGATCCCGATTCAAAATATCGGCCGCTGACAGCTGGGGTCCACCCCCTTCTTCAACCTCGTGACACCCGCGCCCCGCCGCCGAGGGATCTCGCCGGAGAGCTCGCCGCCGGCTGCTGTACAGCTCCAAACTTCTCGATTCTGGCCGCCCCTGCCTACTTTTACTCGGGGAATAGGATTCTAGGGTTAGCTGCTCATGACAATGGCCGGAGCATGGTCGGCGACGAGCCGCCACCTCAGAACGATTTCGGCCATGTCGGCTGACTACCCTAGCACCTCAGCTACTTGGGAAATCGGTCGGGGAGCATCAGTGGACCTCAGAGAAGGTCGACATGAGCTCGAGGCAGCTCGGGGAAGGCCCGAAACAGGTCCTCACCGTGCGCCCGATGCCGCCCGTTCGTTCCGCCATTAGTAGACCTCAAATTACGCCGGGCACGGCGGTTCTCCGGCCCAGAGTTGTGAAGGAAACTTGTGCGTTACCGTGTCTAGCTCGTGTGAGAGCGGCCTGAGGCCCCCTAATCCTTTCTAGAGCACGAATTAAACAGAATCGTACCCGAAGGTCGTTCTGCACACAGAAAGGGGAAAAGTGGAAATTCGCCGCCGGTGAGCAACCACTCGAGCTGTGGCTCGGGGATGAGCAGCACCGGTCACCTGCGCGTCCAAGGGTGCCTTGGCTCGGGCGTGAGAACGCCCTGGTTGGGCTGTCCACGAGAGCCCGAGGTGCGGCGGTTCCAAGTTCCGATTTTGATCTTTCGGCACAGCCGATATCACTCGGTTTCAACCGAATTCTAGCAACGGGGAGGATGGAGGAAGGTCCCTAGTACCTTGCTGGGGCTCTGGAGTGGAAGGAGGGAGCTGCGATCGGCGTTCTCCGATCAAGTCTGCGCTGCAGAAATTTTCGGCCGGCGCTCAGTTCTTGCGGGGAAGAACGGTGGTGCCTCGGCCGAGGAGGGGGCAGGCGCCTTAAGAAGGCTCTGCACCGCCTCATGCCCGCCGTGGGCAAGCAGCTGGTGGCGCGGCAGCTAGCCTCGGTGGCGATCACCGCTGCGGCTCGGCGACCCGAGTGAGAAAGTCTCAGTCGGTTTGATCTGAGCAGTGGCTGACATGTGGGTCCCACCTCCAGTTTTAACCTCTGAAATTTACTCCTAATCACTGTTGTAAACAGTGAACCCCATACTACCCTTGGCAATTCAAATTATTCACCCATGAGCCATTTGAATTGATCAAAGTTCAAATGAGGTTTGGTTTGAATGAATTTCAGCACAAGTTTAGTTTGAAATTCAAATGAAGTTTGAATTTCTCCTACTTAGTTCATGTCAAGATCAACTCCAAATGGAGTGAAAATTGGTGTGTGAGCTCACAAAAATGTGCTGAGTAAGAATATGCCCCCCACTTTTAAATTCATTGGATAAAAACAGTTTGAATTTGAATATGGTTTCAAACTGCCCTCTTCCTAACTATACCCAAACTGACCTCAAAAAGGTTTTGAATTTGGGTGAAACTTGGCATGGACATCCTTAGTAAAGTGTAGGAGTTTTCATATGTCCAGCCCATCTATATCACATGTGGGAAACACCACTTTTGCAATGTGTAGGTTTGTTCTCTAATGAGCATGTTGATAATTGTTACTTGCTCTTCAGTTGTGTTCATCATTCTTCCTCAAATGAGGTGTGTGGTGTGGTGATGAACACTGCAAATGTGTGTCAAAAACTGAGGCCCTTACACAAAGTTTGCATGAAAGGTAATACTACTCCAAATAGGTTTTCAGATCTTCTACAAAATCCTAAATTGAAGTTTTTGGATTTGGAGACCTCATTTACCATTTTCTAATTATACATACCTATTTTCCTATATTTTCAGATTTATTTTCTATGCCTAAAAGTGAACTTTACTATTAAAATAGTTAGACATATCACTTAAACAGAATAGGTTCTGATCTAAAATGTTCAATAAAATATTTTTGAACTTCCTCTCTGATGTGAAACAATTTAAATCTATTTTACTAGTTTTTAGAATTATTTACTAGCCTAAAATGTGTCTCTAGAGATAATAAAAATGAGCAACACTTAGGCAGATTTCATTTCAGCCTAAAATCTATTTTTGACTCATTCTAAAGTTTTCCATGTGCTAGGAGAGTTTAAATTTGCATTTGCACATGTGTTTGCCTCACCTTTTAAATTTAAATCCTAGTCACATATTCAAATTTCTGAATTTAATATCCTATAGGGTCTAAAAGGTAAATCCACCCTACTGCAGGGTTTAATTTACTATTTCCTAAATTTTCAGGGGCCTAGTTACACATAGCAGAGGGGTTTTTCCTAATTTTTATTAAGTCCAGGGGTTAAAACTGATTTTTAAATGAATTTACATGAATTTCTGAAGGTCCAGGGGCTAGATCAGAAGTTTCCGGGGCTAGCTCGTGTTTTCGGAGATCCCCAGGGGGTAGCGCGTAAGAATCCAGGCCTTTATAATGCGGGGCTGACGTGGGCCGTTGAATTTAAAACGGACGGCTCAGATTAGATTGCCGAAGGGGTACACATCCATTTAATTTCTACCGTGCGATTTAAAATAGACGGCCCACAAGAGGCCACGTCGCCCCCGGCCGTAGTTCGCCCGTGCGCGTGGCGGCGCATGGCGGCAGAGGCGCGATCTCACCGGCGAAATCTCGGTTTTTGCCGCTGTGCGTTAGAACTCACATCTTTTTGCACAGATCGACTGCGGAGGGGTAGGGGAGGCTCACCGAGGAGTCTTCTTGGGCACGGGAGGGTTGGAGTAGGCTCTGCGACAGCGACGGGCGGAGGAGCTCCTCGGTGCTCGATGGAGGAGTGGTTTGGCTCGGCGATACCTCGCGTTCTCTGGTCGTGGTGCTTCCCTGCGGTTAGCAGATGGTGTACCGAGGGTCAGATAGGGTCGGGTCATGGAAATTCGGTGGCTTCAAAGATGACTGGCGGCTAGACTTCACCGGAGCTCGACGGCGTCGGTTGTCTGGGCGGCAATTCGTTCTGGAGTGGGCGTCACCGGCTAGTGTTCGATGCTGCGATGATGTGAAACCGGTTAGATGGACCAGAACGGCGTTATGCCGAGGGGAATTCAGAGGTTGGGCGGCGGTGCTCACCGGCGGCAGAAGGTCGCGAGCGAGGTGGTGAGCAGAGGTGGTTTGCGGGAGTTTAAATCGGCCCAGAGTCCTGGGGTGGGTGTGTGCGTGCGGAATCGGCGCTCGTGGGGGCGGATCAGTTGGTTGCGATCGAGGAATTTGGCCGGCGGCTCGCGATCAGCGCGGAAAGGGCGTTGGCGGTTGGCAACGCGCACGAGGAGGGGGATGACGCGCGGGCCCCGCGTGTCAGTGAGAGGGTGAGAGGGGAGCGCGCAGGTTTGGGCTGACTGGCGCGCGCGGTCTTGGGCCGGCTGGCGGGTTTCGGCACACTGGCCGGTTTTGGTTTTCTTTTTCTTTTTTCCTTTTCCTTTTTCTGGTTTGATTCAAATCTAAATTCCAGTTTGAATTTGAATTTCTGCACCATATGCAACACGTCCAAAAATTTATAAATTCCCCTCTTTAGCAGGTTTTGGGGTGTTACAAGTTCACTCAGCACCACACAAGTGGAAAAAATGGCTTCCTTTAGCAGAATTTTGGTACAACAATTCCTATCATTCATCTCTAGATTGTTCAGCATTCAAAGCCTTATATGGTTATGATGCTAATCTGATAGCTCCACCTACTTTATCTTCTGAGGTGGAAAAACCGGTTGCTGAAATTCTGCAGGAGCGGCAGGTCCACACCGTGTTGTTGAAAGATCACCTCGCAGCTGCTCAAAACAGAATCAAGCAGCAAGCTGACAAAAGAAGAGTGGATAGAGAATTTCAAGTGGGAAATCGTGTACTACTGAAGCTTCAACCATATGCACAATCATCAGTGGTCAACCGTCCCTGTCCTAAGCTGTCCTTTTGCTTATTTGGGCCCTACAAAATTTTGCAGAGAATTGGTAAGGTTGCCTATAAGTTGGAATTGCCTGAGGGTGCCCAAGGGCATCCTGTGTTTCATGTATCTCAGCTAAAACCATATATATTGCAAACTACCGGACTGTCTTTTCTGAACTACCTGCAAGTACCAACATGGATCAGGTTTAGCTGAAGCCTTTGGCCATCTTGGAGAGGCGCTTGGTGAAAAAAGGTAATGTTGCCATCCCTCAAGTTCGTGTATCTTGGTCTAATACTCTGCCAGATGCCTCCATTTGGGAAGATTAAGTACTCTGTCAAAGCTGTTCCCGGAGGTCATTGCTTGGGGTCAAGCATCTTCTGGGGACGGGAGAAATGTCACGGACACTACTCGTGCCATGGTCGCTGTAACACCCTCAATTTCATGATCATGTATTGCATATATTTTTCATCTAGAGAAGCATTTGAAAAGAAGATAAAATGAAGAGAGGAATATAGAAGCTAATAAAATAGTAAAAGGAAATAGAAATAGAAAATAATGAAAATAAATATATAAGAAAAAGAAATAAAAGAAAGAAAAAGAAAAAATAAATGAAATAGCCAAATTAGGGCCACTCCAATTTTTCCCCTAATTCCTCAAAATTCCCCCAGTGCGGATTTTCCCCCACATTGAGGGGGGATTTCCCCCCCAAATTGGCCTCACCAAATTAGGGGGGAACCCTAGTCCCCCACCTCTAGTACTCTTCTGTTTCCCCCTTATAAATATAACTCGACCCTAGCCGGCCATCCCTTTTTCTTTTTGGCCGCCACCCCCTTGCTGCCAAGCCGTGCCCCCCTTTCTTCCAAGTCGCCGACTTCCCCCCCCCCTTGCCGGAATTTGGTAGCCGTCGAGCTCCGTCATGCCTCGCTATAGTCGGAGATGAAGCCCCGACGTTCTGCCCTACCTGCAGCCCCATAATTCTCCACGAAAAATCCACCGTTGCTGCCATTGCTAGGAGGGAGGCCATGCCACAAGGAAGAAGTGAGGTAGGTCTTCGTTATACCTCTTACAATGTCACCACTGTTTCTACGCACCGTTTTCTTCACCCCCTGCGAGCAGAAAAATTTCAGTGCGTGGACAGACCATGTTTTGGTCATTTTTTTAGGGTGGGATTGATCTACCAAGTGGGTCAAGATCATCACCACGTCCACACTTGATCCCAGCAACCTTGATCATTATAAAACTCCATAAAAGCCTACTAAAGCATGCAAG